>CM060694.1:140768964-141968964 GCA_030686995.1 Artemisia argyi | reverse complement strand
TATATATATATATATATATATTTCTGATATCAAATGCATAAATTAGAAAGCTTAAAAGTTTAGATGAGCTAAATGTGATTAATGAAAGCTTGATGAAACAGTAAATAGGCTATTTAAACACTTAATAAGCTAATTTGAGACTTTCAAATAAAATTGCAATTATTGAAACTTAAACTGAAAACGCTTGGAATTGTGATTAAACAAGGATCCAGTTACATTAATGAAACAGATTACAAGCTTTCTGAAATTAATTTAACTACTAAAAACTAATTTTACATTAAGTCGACAATTAAACTAAACTATCCTAACTAATTAACTAACTCCCAGCTTCTTTCTTTCTTTTTCTTCATATAGTGGACTGAGGGTGAGTTTCTCTTTCATTCCCATCAAATTCTGACCCTTGGATTGGCTTGTAGTGATCCTGACCATTGAAATTGGTTTTGGTGGGAAATGGTGTAAGATACAATTGGGTATCTGTGGAGTGTGATAAGGGGAAAGGGCTAGGGTTGCATGGTAGGGTAGGGGTGGTGGAGGTGATGAGTGAGAGTGGTGGGCAAGTTGGGGGAGTTGCAGGGGATAAGGGTGGTTTTGGTGGGTGGTATTGCAGGGGATAAGGGTGGTTTGGAGGGAAGGAGTGGTGGTGGTTTTAGATGGTCAAACGGGGTCAAACCCGTTTTTAAATATTAAGGGTGCGGGCTTTTGTGTGTTGGGCCAAGGGTAAAAGTAAGGGTGGGCTGGATTGGTTTGTGTTTGGTTTTTATTTTGGGTTTATGTAATAGACACTAGGATCCGTTTGGTTTAGTAAGTGAAATACCACAAGGACCAAAGTTGTAACATTCTGAAGTTTGAGGGGCTGTTTTGTAAATTTCCCAAATTGTTCCAAAGGGCTGAAGTTGTCATGTTTGAATATCCAAGGACTATTTTGCAATTTGATTTGTTCAGGGACCATTTTTGTCAAATTTGAAACTTCAGGGGCCAAATATGTAATTTCTTCAAACTTCTCAAACATGGACTAAACTTGGTAACTTGTGAATTCCAAGGACCAAAATTGACTTTTCTTCCAAAAATATTTTACCAGGGACTAAATTTGTGAAAGTTGGGGGACTGAAACTGCCAAATATGCAAACTTTGTTCATTTTTCTTCTGTTTTTACTCATTTTGCATCTGAAACATATAAAACACAATCTTTTGAATATTTTCAGTATTTTGATGCATTATTGAGTGTTTTTAAATGTTTTTGCAGCTCAGATTGACCAAAAATGATGAGTGTTTGAGCACTCATCAGTTATGGATGGTGTTAAAACTTTACATGTTCTCATTGTGCATAAAACACATGATTAATTATACAATAGAAATGTGCACCTTTTGCCTATCAGAAATGAAAGTGAACTTGCAGTTGGTTTCTATCCCAAGATCCTCTCCTAGTAGTTTCTAAAACCAACACCAAGTTGCCTTATTTAGTGCATCAACTACAGCATATGCTACTGGATAAATCCCATTGTTTGCATCAATCCCAACTGCTGTTAGTAATTGACCTGGAAAAGGACCTGACATGGAGAATCCATCTAATCCTAAGAATTCTCTACCACAAGCTTTGAAACCTTGTTTCATAGCTCCCAAAAACACATACACCCTTTTAAAAGTTCTTGTTGAACTCGCTAGATTTGGTTCTATCTGTACATCAATCCTAACAGTAGTGCCTGGATTTTGATTAACCAACTCTTGGGCATACTCTTTAAGCAGTGCATAATGTTTGGTAAAAACAGGTATACCTGATTGAATTTTATAGGCTTTATGGCATAGCAAATAAGACTTACTTACGGGAACATCTTCAATTACCTGATCATCGTCATCAAACACTTCATCATCATGTCGATTATAGTACAAATCCTCTGAATCACTCCCGCCACTCTGTTCTTCTATTTCATTATCTACCTCTACTACTTTCACATTTCCCATCTGACCACCTACAATTGTAAGTCCATAACATTAACAACAAATACACCTTTTAACAAATAAATAAATAAATAAAAAACTCACAAAACAGGAGGGAAATTAAAAAGGAAAATGCACTGTGTCTTACCGTATCGTTCAAAGGCACGGACGATCGATGTAATCTAACCGGAACTATACGGATCTATACGTATCGTTCAAAGGCAGTGAATAGGAAAATGCACTGGTAAAGATTTGGCGGCAACAATTAGGGTTGTATCTGAAGTTAAAGGGGTATATTTGTCATTTCATGCGATTATACCCTTGACTGACGGGAAAACTAACGGAAGTTAGCCAAAAAGGCCTCTCGGTGGTGATTTTGCGAAAATGTGGAACGTGGGTGTCTTTTTTTGCGCTACTTTTTGTCTCGGTCCCGTTTTGCTAATTTGTGGAACGTTAAGGACCATTTTTGCAATTTACCCTTATACTTAATTAGTGGTTAATGTTTGATATGTTTAATAATACTAGCAGGGTCCCCGCGCGATGCAGCTGCGGGCACACTGTAATTTAATTTTTTCGATTAATAATTTATTTTATTTGTACGGTTTTTGGCAATAGCTTTACTGATTAGTTTTTTATGGCAAAAGTTTGATGAAATTTTGCTTTGTTTGTATTATTTTATTTATTATTTATTTTATGTTTTTGTTTATTAGTTTGCTTGGTTTGTACAATATGTGAACATATTTTAGTTTATTATATTCTTTTTGACAATAAATTTACGGATATCAAAAATTTCATTTAGCTAGTGTCCGTTCGGGCTCGAGCCCGTTTGACCCGTGCCCATTCGGGCTCGAGCCCATTTGGCCCATTGCCCGTTCGGGCTTAAAAATTTGTATAATATGCTTTATTATTTGTATTAGTGACATTTAATGCAGGAATTGTGTTTAAGTTGGTTGTACAATATGCTTGATAATTTGCATTTCTTATGTAAGGGGTGTTTTAATAAGTGTATTAATTGTATTTATTGACTATTTAATTAATTGTATTTAATATACATAATGATCAATTTTAAGTCATTGATTTTGAATTTTAAGTCACTAATTTTAAACTTTAATGGCAAAAAATGTCTAATTGTGTTGAATCACTTGTACTTTTAGCATTAAAATATGTAATACTTAATTTTAAGTATTCTATTAATAGTAGGCATTCATGCTTTATAATATAGTATGATAGTTACAGTAGATCTCCGGTAACAATTATGTTAGTACTCCGTAATTTTTATATATTGTAGTAAATAAATAAATTAGCCACTACTACGTAGTCTTTAATATAACGTTTTATTGTATAAAAAATATGTACCAGAATCGTATGCAAAGATGTGCTACCGCAAAGGGCCTCAAAATACACATCTCGTTATATATATCGGGGCCACAAAATACACTTCCAACAAACATTGTTAACGCAATACAATTTCATGTTGTAAATATTTCTTAACTTGGAAGCTAGAGTATTAAAATACTATGTCTTCTGTTTTAATAATAGGTATACTATTTATTTGATCATTGTTTTTGGTTATCACATAAGCTTTCGCACAGGGCCTTCATAAACCTAGATACGGCACTACTAATACGTACGTGCCAAAAGGATAGTAAGTAAGAGCATATATGTGTGATCAAAATTGAATATGATCAATACATTATGAAGTCGTGTCTTACATTCGCAGATTACCTATTCAGGGCCGCTAGTCAGTATCAATAGATAAGACTTTTGTTAATACTTATAAGTAAGAGAACGATGTAATAGCTCACCAAGACACCGATTAATTGATGCAACTTTTTGAACTATGTACACTGCAACACACCGGTACGTTGAATAAGCCTTTTACTTGTTAATTGTTTTGTATACAAAAAGAAAAAGTCTATTAGAGCATTGGGTGTCTTAGCCATGAACCCACGTTAAGGGATAACTTTGGTGCGTTAAAGCCGGCGTTAAGACACCATCGACTTGAGTTATTGGGGCGTTAACTTGGCGGGTTATTGGAATGACGCTGTGTTAACATGCATTGTTGCTAAAAAAAATCATTTAAATGGGTTATAGTGTGTGTTTAAATGGGTTAAAGTGGAGCCCAAAAAGTTGAGTTAAGGTGAGTTAAGATAACGGGTGTTTTTTTATGAGTTAAGATGAAAAGGTTAAAGCTGACGTGGTGGTGTGTTAAACTTTAACTCGGTGTTAAGGCTGTTAGCAGATAGTATTATGGGCCTATTAGTATTGGATTATTGTTAGTATGTGTATGAGCCCATTAGCTTATTATATATACTGTATGATGTAACGATTGATGAGCAATAAACACATACGACTTACATGGTTAGCAGATAGTATTATGGGCCTATTAGTATTGGATTATTGTTAGTATGTGTATGAGCCCATTAGCTTATTATATATACTGTATGATGTAACGATTGATGAGCAATAAACACATACGATTTACATGGTATCAGTAAGGTGCCGATCCACAAAACCCTACCTTCGCCTCTTCCTTCTGCCCTTCCATCACCATCATAATGACAAACGGTAATCCACCACCACCTCCTGCCCTCACTTTAATTGACAAACTCTATGCTGTCAACAACCTCAACAACGTTGTCCCAGTCAAACTCAACATTGATGAGTTAAATTACTCGTCGTGGTCCTACTTTTTCAAAATCCATTGCAACAACTTCGGTGTTCTAAAGCACATCGAAGGTGTTATCGCAAGCTCTTCTACAACTGATCCACCAACTAATGAGTGGCTCACAGCTGATTCCATTGTAAAATCATGGATCATCTTAGCTCTTGCACCCGCTCAGGGTCGTTTAATCAAAGTAAATCCTCCCACAGCGCTGCTTGGGATCATGTTGAGAAAGAAACGTACACGAACAATAGCTTTAAAAGGTGAGTTACGTGTTATACAAATGGGAGACCTTACTACCGACACCTACTTTCGCAAGATCGAATCCATTGTTACCCTTCTCAATGATCTTGGTTCGTCGATGAGTGATGATGACATCGTCACTTATGCCATCAATGGGCTAAGTGATAAATTCGCAAACCTAGCCACTATCATTGCTGATGAGGCGAAAAGTGTACCACTTTTAAGGGGTCATTTAAGCCCAAATTCGATATTATTTGATCAAATATTACCCTAAATCGTTCCTTTTGTCATTTTAGGTACTTTTGAGGAAGAATATGGAAAATGAAGCATTTTGGACGTTTTTGGAGCATAAAAGTGAAGAAAACGGCAAAGTTTCAAATTTCCTTGTTGGAACAGTACCTAACGGCGTCAAGGATCTACACATGACGGCGTCAAGAGTTACAAAAGAGGTGGATGTGAAACTTATAACGTGACGGCCCAGAGAGATTTTCAAGCTTATGGCCTGACGGCGTCACCAAGGCCGTCAGGGTCCAAATGCTAGTGACGGCGCAAAGCTCATTTACACATGACGGCGTCACAATTATTGGATCTAGGCAATACGATTTTATCATGGCGGCGAGTTGACGGCGTCACGAGCTAATACATGACGCCGTCAAGATGTAATATCTATATATAGTTTTCCAAATTTCATTCATTAGTGTGCAACTTTGAGGGAATAAACCCTAGGCCGAATTTTAATAGCTTTTCAAGGGTTTCAACCCCTTGATTCCTCCATGTTCAATTGAAGATAAGTATTCATTCAAACCAAACAATATGTCTATGTGTTGTGTGATTATACCTTACGCTTGTCTTCTCTTGAACATGCTAGGCTAGATTTTTATTGTGTTTGCTTAGATGTAGTGAAACCTAGATGTTAATTATGGGTTGATTGTTTATTTATAATTGTTACGGATGATTGTATTCGATGTTAGGCTTAAGAAAACTGGCAGACTTCCATTGGTAACTTGCTTGAATGTCTTAAGAAACATGATCGGAGGTGTACTACGATTTTTGGTTGTATTTAATGCGTAAGAGAATTCTAATGATCACATGTTAGGAGCTTCTAACGGCTCGACGTAGGAGTGAAGTAGGATCTTATAGAGTTAGGGAATATCGTACATGGCCCTATGACTAGTATTAAGGAATATGACCCGTCATCCATGCAATTGTAACAAGCTAATCAACCTGTAAAAGATATATAGGGAGTAATGAAATCTAAGTAAACACAACTTTCCTCATTATTGTTTCCACCACATTAGTATAATTAGTTTTATTTTCATTTCTGTTATTTTATTTTGATTGCATCTTAGTTAATTGGGTTAGTTGGCTAGCAACTAATTCCGCCCACTCCTTCAAAACCCGAGATTTTACTTGCTTTCTAAAAAATATAAAAAATACAAAAAGAATCATCCCTCACCTCTAGACCTAGTTTAGTAGGCTTTCTAATCCTAGTGACACTATTCCTGAGTTGAACAATCAATCCCCCGGTACTTGTCAGTTGTCACTATACTATAATACAACGATCAGGTACACTGCCTGGTGGGGGTTGTAAGCTTCTTGAGATCCCTTGAGAGGTAAAACCTATTGCGAGGGCACAATCCCACGTATCAATTGATCACAAAGATCCTTTTCCCACCCTTGATACAATGCGGTCTATGGTTCAAACCAAGGAGATGGGGCTAAACTCCAAACCACAGCCCTTGTCCACGAACACTACCTCTTCGGCACCTCAGGTTCTTTTGGCCGAGACACCTACTGCTCGCGGACAGGATACTCACACCTCGTGTGATACTCGTACTAATTCAGGTAACAGTGAGGTTTGTCGCAATTTCAATCGTGGTTTTTTGTCGTTGGGGTGCTGCTTGTAGGTATGTACATTCGTCTACACGTGCACCTGGTAATTCTGGAACAACTCGTGGCTCAAATGGTCAAGGTCGTGGGAATTATAATGGGACTAATAACAATACTACTTTGGGACAGTCACGTGGGAATTATGATGGCCAACAACAGTTATTGGCATTTTTTCAAGCCCAACAAACTCTTTTAGCTCACTATGGCTTAAACAATGCAATGGGTCAGGCCCGGTTAAACACCAATCAATTGCAACCCTCACTGTTGGGTTCCAGGCCTACACCACCACCTGGTTTTGGGCTTCAATTGGGTCAGCAGTCTACGACCACTCCAACAGGTACTCCACAGGTTAATTTACTTCAAGCACTTCTTGCTCAGTCCGGGTATGGTACCGGTCAGGAAACGCTACTTCCGCAAGCATTCAACACTATGACACTTCAGGAACCGGCTAATCCTAACTGGAACATGGACACCGGTGCGTCATCTCATCTTAACTCATCTGCTAATAATCTTAGTACTATTTTTAATTCTTGCATTTATCCATCCGTCTTTGTTGGTGATGGGAAATCCATTCCCGTCACCAACACGAGCCATAGCACTTTGTCCACACCTTACAGAACCCTTCACTTAAATAATGTACTTATTACCCCTAATATCATTAAAAATTTGATATATGTTCGTCAGTTTGTACGTGAAAATTAATGTACTATTGAGTTTGATGAGTTCGGTTTTTCTGTGAAGGACTACTGGACCCGCCAAATCCTCCTCAGATGTGATAGCACCGGGGATCTCTATCCAGTCGCCACCCCGGCTCCTCCTCAAGCCTTTCTAGTCAGTCAACATACGTGGCATCAACAACTTAGACATCTAGGAAGTGACGTGCTGCGTTCTCTTGTTTCTAGTAATTTAATTTCTTGTAATAAGACTAAGTCTCCCGTGCTATATCATGCTTGTAAGCTTGGCAAGCACGTGTGACTTCCTTTTTCGCTTTCTAAAACTATTTTTGAGTCTCCTTTTGATATTATTCATTCCGACTTGTGGACTTTTCCACTTGCGAGCATTACGGGTATTAAATACTATGCTTTGTTTTTAGATCATTTTTCACAGTATTTATGGGTGTATCCATTACGTAACAAGTCTGATATGTTGTCTAAATTTATTCATTTTTGTGCATTTGTTAAGAACCAATTTAATTGTGATATCAAATCCTTGCAATGTGATCATGGGGGCGAATTTGACAACAATGCCCTACACCAACTTTTTGCTTCTAATGGCATTACCATTCGATTCTCGTGTCCTCGAACATCGCAACAGAACGGTAAGACTGAGCGAATGATTCGTACCATTAACAATCTTATCTGAACCCTTTTATTTCAAGCACACTTACCACCCACATTTTGGGTTGAAGCCCTCCATATGGCCACCTATCTCTTGAATATCTTGCCTTCCACTGCAATAAGCAATGAAATCCCTCACACTCGCCTTTACAAGACTACGCCTAATTATACGGATCTTCGTGTCTTTGGGTGTCTTTGCTACCCTCACATAGATACAAACAACAAACTAGAACCGCGTGCAACGCCATCCATTTTTCTTGGGTATCCAACCAACCATCGTGGGTATAGGTGTCTTGATTTAAACACTAACAAGATTATACTTTCTCGTCACGTCACTTTTGAAGAGACGGTATTCGCTTACGTGTCTATGACTCCTAATACCTCACCCTCGCACAATTTTCTAGACACGTCCCCCAACATTATACAACAACATTTAATGACCAAATCCTTCAACCAACCCCCATTCAATCCCACTGGTACCACAACACCTTCGACTCAACCATCTGGCCCTATAGCTCCCTCCAGCCCGACCCATACGTCACAACCCACTACAAACCCACCACCTCATGACACCCTCTCTAGCTGATACATGGGAATCGCACCAGGCTTTACCTCTCGAGGGATCTCGAGAAGCTTACAACCCCTACCAGGCAGTGTACCTGATAGTTGTAGTATAGTATAGTGAAAAGTACCGGGGGATTGATCGTTCAACTCAGGAATAGAGTCGCTAGGATTAGAAAGCCTAAAAACTAGGTCTAGAGATGAGGGATGATTCTTTTTGTATTTTTATATTTTATAAAAGCAAATAAAAATATCGGTTTTGGAAGAGTGGGCGGAATTAGTGTCTAGTCAACTAACCCAAATTAACTAAGATGCAATCAAAATAAAATAACAAAAATGAAATGAAATCTAATTATACTAGTGTGGTGTAACAATAATGGGGAAAATTGTGTTTACTTAGGTTTCATTACTCCCTAGATATCTTTTACAGGTTGATAGTTTGTTACAATTGCATGGATGACGGGTCGTATTCCTTAATACTAGTCGTAGGGCCGTGTACAATATTCCCTAACTCTATAGGATCCTACTTCACTCCTATGTCGAGCCGTTAGAAGCTCCTAACATGGGATCATTAGAATTCTCCTACGCATTAAATACAATCAAAAATCATAGTACACCTCTGATCATGTTTCTTAAGACGTTCAAGCATGTTACCAATGGAAGTCTGCCAGTTTTTTTAAGCCTAATATCGAATACAATCATCCGTAACAACTATAAACAAACAATCAACCCATAATTAATATCTAGGTTTCACTACATCTAATCAAGCACACAAAAGATCTAGCCAAGCATGTTAAATTAAAGACAAGTGTAAGATATATTCAAGAAACACATAGACATATTGATTGAATTGAAAGAGTACTTGTCTCAATTGAACATAAAAGGTTTCAAAGGGTAAAAACCCTTGAAAAAGCTGTGAAAATCGTATTAGGGTTTTTCCCTCAAAGTTGCACACTAATGAATGAAAATTGCAAAACTATATATAGATTTTACAGGGTGACAAAGGCAAGAAGAAAATTCTGAAGCTGTCAACTCGCCGCCCATAATGAAATCGGATTGCCTAGATCCACTTTTGACGCCGTCATGTGTAATTTTCTTCTGGGCCATCACTAATATATGGACCATGACGGCCTTGGGTGACGCCGTCATCTCCTTAGTACAAAACTCTCTGGATCGTCACGTGTATAGTCCACTTCCACCTCTTGTATTACTCTTGACGCCGTCATGTAGAAGCTTGTGACGCCGTCAGGTACTGTTCTCAGCAAGGAAAATTAAGCCTTTGCCGTTTTCTTCACTTTTATGCTCCAAAAATGTCCAAAATGCTTCCTTTTCCAGATTTCACTCCAAAAGTACCTAAAATGACAAAAGGAATGATTTAGGGCAATATTTGATCAAATAAATGCGAATTCGGGCTTAAATGACCCCCTAAAAACGGTTCATTTTTCGCCTCATCACTAGCCCAACACCTATACCCCAGCCCAATACAAACCAATCCGCACGTACGAGTCCAATCCAAACCAACCCGCCTACTCATATTCCTAGCCCGCCAGTCACTCAAACCCATCCAACCCAAAAAACACCCTCGCCTACCACTTTGACCCAACCTACTAGTATTATTAAGCCGACGCAAACTCAAAATCCCAATCCCGTGTCGACTCACCCCATGGTCACTCACTTTCGTGTTGGTTCTAACCGTCCTACCCAACGTTTTACGTTCAATGTGTCTACCATTTCACCACTTCCTAAGTCATACACCCATGCGTCTCGTGACCCTAATTGGCACAGTGCTATGATAGATGAATATAATGCATTAATTAAAAATAATACTTGGATTCTGGTGCCTCGACCACAGGACGCGAACATTGTTCGTTCTATGTGGCTTTTTAGACACAAACATAATGCAGATGGTTGTCTTAGCCGCTACAAGGCCCGCCTTGTGGCATATGGCAGTACACAACTTACCGGTGTTGATGTGGATGAGACTTTTAGCCCGGTTGTTAAACCGGCTACTGTTCATACGGTTCTGAGTCTTCCTATTTCTCGACATTGGCATGTTCATCAGCTTGATGTCAAGAATGCATTTCTTCATGGTTCTTTATCTGAGACTGTTTATATGTATCAGCCTCTTGACTTTCGGGATCCCCGGCATCCCGATCATGTTTGTATTTTGCAGCGATCATTGTATGGGCTTAAACAGGCTCCTAGGGCCTGGTTTCAGAGGTTTGCTGCTTATGCTGTTCGTGTTGGGTTTCACCACAGTCAGTGTGACTCCTCACTGTTTATTTATCGACAGGGGTTGGATACTGCTTATTTATTGTTATATGTTGATGATATAGTCTTGACTGCCTCTTCATCCACACTTCTTCACCAGGTTATTGCTTCATTGTATGCGGAGTTTTTCATGACTGATCTTGGCCCTCTTAATTATTTTTTGGGCATTTCAGTGACACGTAATACTTCGTGGATATTTCTTTCCCAATCGAAGTATGCTACTGAGGTTCTTGAGCATGCTAATATGCTCACTTGTAACCCATGTCGGACTCCGGTTGACACAGACACCAAGCTTGCAGCTGATGGTGATCCTGTTTCTGACCCCACTTTGTATCGTAGTCTTGCAGGTGCTTTGCAGTATCTTACCTTTACTAGACCGGATATATCTTATGCTGTTCAGCAGGTTTGTCTTTTTATGCATGACCCTCGGGAGCCGCATTTCTCTGCTCTTAAGAGAATCTTACGTTATGTTTGGGGGACTTTGGACTTTGGATTACAGCTTTATTCGTCATCGACATCATCAATGGTTGCATACTCAGATGCCGATTGGGCTGGTTGCCCTACTACGCGTCGGTCTACATCTGGTTATTGTGTGTTTCTTGGCAACAACCTTCTTTCTTGGTCATCTAAACGACAATTTACGCTCTCAAGATCTAGTGTTTTGGCTGAGTATAGAGGTGTTGCCAATGCTGTTGCAGAGACCTGCTGGTTACGTAACTTACTACGTGAGCTTCATACACCTCTTTCGACTGCTACGATTGTTTATTGTGATAATGTGAGTGCTGTCTATCTCTCCTCCAATCCCGTGCAGCATCAACGCACGAAGCATATAGAGATTGACATCCATTTCGTTCGTGACTTGGTGGCTACAGGTCATGTACGTGTTCTCCATGTTCCTTCCAGATATCAGTATGCAGACATCTTCACCAAAGGCTTGCCTACTGCTTTGTTTGATGAGTTTCGCTCTAGCTTGAGTGTTCGATCCTCTCCCGCTCAAACTGCGGGGGGCTGTTAGCAGATAGTATTATGGGCCTATTAGTATTGGATTATTGTTAGTATGTGTATGAGCCCATTAACTTATTATATATATACTATATATGATGTAACAATTGATGAGCAATAAACACATACGACTTACAAAGGTACCTTATACTCTTATAACCAACACGGCCACATGCCCGAACAAAAATAGACCCATTGAGCAAAAGTGCAAAATTATAACTCAAACCGCTCAATATATACATATGGGTCTAGGCAAAATTAGGAACCTGTTTTCATTTAAATATCATAATGGTACGCGTACCCAAAAGTGTTTTGCAATTCATTATTTACTTACGAAATTTGTTTTAGTATGATATATTCAGAGGCGGAGCTAATGGGGTGGCAGGCAGGTGCTGGGCCTCCTCCAACTGGTCCAACCGTCAGGTCCAGCTGGCATCGGGCGACAGCGAATAAAAAAAGTAAGAAACGCTGCCAAAATTTGGAAGAAGAATAGGAAATAAAAGAAGACATGTGATAAAAAGATTTTTCCGAAAAAAAAAAAAAAAAAAAAAAAAAAAAAAAACCTGATAGGGAGACGTTAAGACAAAGATGAAGACGAATACTCCTCTTTTCTGATTGGTTGAATGGTCATGTGGATTTAACTAAAGTCAAATGTGAACTTGAATGGTCATGTGGGAGTAACTCTTTATTGTTATGTCATCATTTTTTGTTTAGTACTAGTATTATTAAGTGATGGCCCATAGATGACTTATTGTAAATAGCATGGTATCTGAGTGTTGTAGCGGCGGGTACCCTGAAATAAAATTTTTCGATGCAATTAATAAAAATGTCACGGGAAGTCATTCCGATACCTAAATTTGCCTCGAGAACGAAATATTAAAAGATTTGATAAACTACACTTCCTACCCTAGCATATATTTACAATCTTAGTCCCTAAGGGTGCAATAGGGTTCACACAAGGTCCAAAACACTTTTCTATATAAACCTCATTATACCCTCACTTAGGGTTTGACACTCTTTCTCTCTCAAACCAGCCACACCTTATTTCTTTTTATTCTCCAGTCGTTTTTCCGACCAAACAAACACCACCGCCGGCCACTTAAACTCACCGCCGCCACCACCACACTCCTTACAACCTCCCCATCATTTTGACGTACATCACGCGCCTAGAAACACCTCCCAACACCACGATTAACACCACCACAGCTCGAGTTCATCACCAAAACCATCTCTCTCGTTTTGTTGATACCGGCGGTCGATCCGGCGGTCGCAGGTAGGAAAACCCACCACCCCTTTTGTCATTCTAGCGACGGTGGGGGATAAGTACATGAATTTTCAAGAGTTTTTGATTAAATAAAGATTAAAACTAATAAATATGAAGCTAAATAATTGTTTGATATCATTTTCTTTCTTTTTGTTGTTTTCGTTGTTATTGCACGAAGGGATGTTGTGAGCTTGAGCTCACAACCTTGTGTATCGAGTCGAGTTTTATTGAGTCGAGTCTTGGTCACAGGTTCGTGTCTAGGTTAAGATGGAGGGTTGTACATTGTGTTTAAATGATCATAATATTGGGTGTAGGGGTATTTTTAATGCTATTAATGTAGAATAACAGTTGTACATTGTGTTTAAATGATTGTAATATTGGGTGTAGGGGTGTTTTTAATGCTATTAATGTAGAATGAGGGTTGTACATTGTGTTTAAATGATTGTAATATTGGGTGTAGGGGTTTTTTAATGCTATTAATGTAGAATGAGGGTTGTATATTGTGTTTAAATGATTGTAATATCAGGTGTAGGGTGTTTTTAATGCTATTAATGTAGAATTCTAAGGAAAGTGGTCTGAATTTCGATTAATGCTAGGTTTTTTTGTACACAATGCTTTGGTTGTTGTAATTATGAAAATTGCTTGCTTTAAAGTGTTGTAAACCATGCATCATTTTTTGTACATCTGAAGTTTTTGGAGAGAGAGTCATTCCTCCATTATAAGTAGTATAGATAAATAAAGATGACCCATATGGCAAAATGTTAGTTATTAGGCTATGCACAGTAGTGATCGGTGCCACATCATGTTTCTCTTTTAGATGATCAAACATGATCATATGTCACAGTCGGTGACCAAGTTTTTTTTTTAAAAAAAAAAAAAAAAAAAAAAAAAAAAAAAAAAAAAAAAAAAAGCGTGTGTAATAAATCGGTCGGGATTTAGACCGGCTTCTCCAAAACTTGCACCTCGACCAATCCATCACCAAATGCCCACAATGGCCATGAACCAATTAAATATCGGTCACCCTATGAAATCGACTGACTTTTTCGGCCCACTGTGCTTAGCCTTAAGTTAGTATATGTTTACTCTTGAAACAAGAATGAAATATTGATACTGATGTCTTGTAATTAGCATATGATTATAACTAAGTTATCCAATTACAGTTTAATACGGTTTGTAGTTGGCTTAGATTTATCGTTTTTATGTTTAACAAGTATGTGGCAAATAAAAATTGAGTTCTTAGGAATTGAAGCCTAGCTTCCTAACTTTTTTTTCTAAACCTTAAAAAAAATGTTAATGAACATTAAAAACAACCAAATCATGTTCGGAAAAATTGATTTGACAATGTTGTTAATATTCTTACATTTAGAACTTATAGGATCTTTGTCATTCATTCATTTTTCTTATATAAGATATTCTATGGCGGTCAAATGCAAAAGTTGTTGTTGCAATGTGGAAAAACGGGAAGAAAAAAAATCCAACCCCCCTTAACTTGAATTCCTGGCTTCGCCCCTGGATATATCGGACATGTGGTAACCCGGTAACTAGCTTTAACAGTAAATATGGATTTTACGTAGATCGGTAGATGACACATGTTTTATGATCTATATCGAAGATAGGTTACTTCTTGAAGTTTTTGGAGAACAATAATGAAAAGGTGGAAACAGAAAAAGCAAAACGAGGGTGTTCAACTGCCATGCAACAACATTTTCATGCTGCCAACAACCAAACCAATATATATTAAATCTTACCCATTTCTACAAAATGGTTCATCAACCTACACACAAAGTTGACTTATGCTTTAAATGATTGTACCGTATAACATCACAATCTTAAAAATTACAGTCGCGAAAACCGCATCTCCATCATTCGAACATTCGACAAAAATCGACCTAACACTCACCTTACACGTCTCTTTCAAATATAAAAGCCACTTGGTCGAAAATATTATTTACAGCGATAAATAAAATTTTCGAGTTTTCAAACACCTGAAAAACTTTTCAATTTGTGTACACAACAAACTTATGCCATATTGACAATTATAAATGATATTGAAAGCTAGATAAAGTGTTAATATATTTACTTTCTTTTTTTAATTAAGAATCCATATATTGGGGAGTTATAATTAGTTATATAGTCGTTGGTTAGGTTATCTAAACTGGGTAAGTATAAGAAAGCAACCTTAACTATATATACATCACAAGAATCCCTAAGGTCCCATTGAATCATAAACATGTCAAAGCAACTTGTGTTTTTAGTTCTTGGTCTCATAGCCTTTGGTTTTGCAATAACATCCAATGCTAACACATATATAGTTGGGGACAACTCCGGTTGGGATATTAGCACGAATCTTGATACGTGGCAACAGGGAAAGAAATTTGTCGAGGGTGATGTTTTGGGTAATTTTCTTTCAACATCTCGTGTTTTATCACTCTTTATGAACGGACGTTTTAATGGTTTATTCTTATCTTTGCAGTATTTCAGTATGCGTCTACAGACAGTCTGTGTGAGGTGGGCAAAGAGAGTTATCAAACATGCAACACAACAAATGTTATAAAGTGTTTTAGTGACGGGAATACAACTATTCCTCTAACGAGTCCTGGTGAAAGGTACTTCTTGTGTGGTAATCGGCTGTATTGCTTTTCGGGGATGAAGCTTGATATCATCGTGGAAAGAAACCAATCCGCTTTGGCGGAGGCACCTCTTAGTGGTGTACCCGAGGCGGAGAGTGGTGGCTCCAAGAAAAACAACAATCCTTCGAGTGACGTACCTAGTGATGCTATTTCTAATCGTGTTGGCTCGGATTTGGTCTTGATTGGAGTTTTCGGGTTTATGGGTATTTTGGTCTCATTTTTTTAATGATATAATTTGTGCACAAATCTTGTAACTATATGTTATATTTATTTGACAAATTGATGAATCTATTGTAATCGTGTGAGATTTCACATTTTGGTCATATTGTTCAACAACATCGTCTACCAGAAGATGAACCTTGTAACTATTCGGCCTAGTCATTTTCTGGTGAAATGATTTAATGACTTGTAGAAACGAAAGTTCATTGATTTTGTTTAACTTTTGCTCCAATTTTTTTTTTTTTTTTTTTTTTTTTTTTTTTAACTTATTTGAAATTTTATACCACTTATGCACAATAGTTGCCTCTAAACATGCAAAAAATTGATGTTATAAACAGTTTTGAATAATCGGATCAACTCATGTACATGAATTTTCCCATATGCATTTCAGATAAAAGAATCTAGTACATGGAAAAACAAAAGGCTTGTAAGAACTCTCAAAACACATTTTTTAAACAAAATACAAATGAGAAAATAAGATCACAACTGATGAAAAGGCCCTATGGTATGGAGTAAGGAGACGGCCATCTCAAGGCACATCACGACCTACAGGCAACACCGGCGAGACCTGGGAAGGCAACCCGATTGGGAGTCTACCATTACTTTTACAAATTTAAAGTATTTAAATCAAACATTTCATATCTACCGTTTGGTGAAAAGTTCATATACTTTCCCAAATTATTTTATTAAATTAATCTTTTGTACTTTTAAAAACTTAAAGAAAATACCTTTTATTAAAATAAAAATAAGAGTAAATTACATGGATGGTCCGTGTGGTTTGTCAAAAATAATAACTTTCGTCCCTCGAAGTTTGAAGTTGCATTGGTAGTCCCTAAGTTGGTAAACAAATAACACCACCGGTCATTTAGTTTAACTGGTTTTAAGTAGTTCCGTTATAATTTACACTTTAGCCCCTTTGGTTAAATATCGTTGCATCGTTTATCTTTAATAATAACGGCTGTTTATAATTTAGAGTTTCTATATGTTTTATCTGTTTTTACACGTTTTCGTCCGTTTTTATACGTTTTTATCCGATTTCACCCGTTTTTGTACATTCGTTTTCCGTTTTTATACGTTTTCGTCCGTTTTCTTACGTTTAATAAGTTTTCATTCGTTTTTATAAGTTTCTATACGTTTTCGCCCGTTTTCTTACATTTTTATACGTTTTGTCCGTTTTATCCGTTTTCGTCCATTTTTATATGTTTTTATTCGTTTTCATAAGTTTCTATCTATTTTTATATGTGTTCGGCCGTTTTTCTTAATTTGTCATACATTTTTATCTATTTTTATACGTTTTCGTACGTTTTCTTCCATTTTTCTTAAGTTGTCATACGTTTTTATCCGTTTTTAAACGTTTTCTTACGTTTTTATCTATTTTTATACGTTTTTATCCGTTTCCTCCCTTTTTATACATTTTTGTATGTTTTCATACGTTTTAATCCGGGATGAAAATGTCTAAAAACAGATAAAAATGTAAGAAGATATATAAAAACAGACTAAAACGTATAAAAACGTTTGGAAACATATAAAAACAGATGAAGACGTATAAAACGGATAAAAAGTAAGAAAATTGGACGAAAACGTATAAAAATGGATGAAAAAGTATAATACAGACGAAAACATATAAAAACGTATAGAAACATATACAAATGGATGAAGGAAACGTATAAAATGGACAAAAATGTATAAAAACGGATAAAAATATATGACATCTTAAGAAAAACGGATGAAAACATATGAAAACGGACGAAAACATATAAAAACAGACGAAAAAACGGATAAAAACGGACGAAAACGAACAAAATGTATGAAAATGTAAGAAAACGGGTGAAATAATATAAAACGTATAAAAATGGATGAAAGCGAATAAAAAGTAAGAAAAACGAACGAAAATGTATTAAAACGGGAGGAGACGGATAAAAACGCAAGAAAACGTATAAAAACAATTGAAAACATATAAAAACGGATGAAACTGATAAAAACATACAAAAACAGATAAAACTTAAGAAAAACAGACGAAAAAGGATAAAACGCATAATAACATATGAAAAACAGACGAAAACGTATAAAAATGGTCAAAAACGGACGAAAGCGGATAAAAAGGTAAGAAAACGGACGAAAACGTGTAAAAACGGATAAAAACACATGAAAACTTTAAATTATAAACAGCCGTTATTAATAAGGATAAACAATGCAACGATATTTAACCCAATGGTCTAACGTGTGTTGGGAATTATTGTAACCAGACTTAAGTCTGGTAGATTAGTTAAGTCGGGTAGATAGTTAAGTCTGGCAGACATAGTTAACTCTATTTATGTTTAGATAGTTAAGTCTGTTTTGCTTAACAAGTTAGATATCTTAGGAGATATTATAGGAAAGGATATGCATACGGTTGGATATCTTAGGAGAAGATATGTATGCATCCTTTCACACGTTTAATAGAATTAGGGTTTCCTTATAGTATAAAAGGAACCCTATGGCATAATGTTCAATGCTAAGTTTTCTAAATTTTAATAGAATACAAAGTTAGTAAATCTTTGTGTTGTTCTTGCTGCTTGTGTTAATATTCCGTGTTAACATCAAGTTTACATTGTTTAAGAGTTTATCACATATATAGTTTGGATTTTTCCAAGGTGTCTATTGTCTTACAAAGGCTGCTTAGATCCAGAACTTTTGGACCTACAAGTGGTATCAGAGCCTATAGAGGGACTCTGAGTAAGAAGAAACACAGATCCACAAACAAACAACTCAATCACTCACAAAATCCTTAAACATGTCTGTTTCTCAACATGATGTGTTTTCTAGCCACCACGGTGATGAAGAAGAGTCAAACCATGAAGAAGCGGGTTCATAAGGTGACAAACCAAAGCAACAGATCATATCTGCACCAACAGCTATCTCAAATATCAAACTCCCAATTCTAAAGAAGGAGGAGTATGATATATGAGCAATGGAGATGGAGCACTATTTGGAATACATTGATAATGATGTATGGAATGTGATTAAGAATGGGAAATCAAAGAAGAGGATCTCTGTTGGCAAGGATGGTACTGTTAGAGTTCTTCCACCAATCTCTGTAGTAGAGATCCATGATGTGGAGAAGGAAAGAAAGCAAGAACTATCCTTCTGATGGCCATTCCAAAGGAACATTTGAGAAGATCTCATGGAATGGATGATGCCAAGGAGATCTGGGAAGCCATTAGAACAAGATTTGGAGGGAATGCTAACTCCAAAAATATGCAAAAGGCAGTTCTTAAACAGCAATTTGAGGAATTTACTATCACCAGTTCTGAAGGTCTAGGAAAGGGCTATGAAAAGTTTCAACATCTCCTATCTCAGCTGGAAGGTCATAACTCACCTGTATCCACTAAAGATGCAAACCATAAGTTCCACAGATCTCTGCCAAATGAATGGTCAATTGTGGCCATGTCCATGAGATTGAAAGAAGATGTTGATGTCTGGTCAATTGATGATCTGTACAACAACCTTAGGGGTTTTGAACAAGACATCAAAGGAGGTTCAAAGGCATCTTCAAGTGCAGCTAATGTTACTTTTGTTGGACAAGGCAAGACCAGTACTAACAAAGTTAATACTAGTAGTTTAATACTGGCAGCTATGCATCTTCTTCAAGCAACACAAGAGAAAGAGATATCCCTGCTAGATTTGCTGATGAAGTCGTCCACTCTCTATTTGCAAAGAGATCAGAAGATATGGAACTTATCCATGATGACCTTGATCAAATCAATGATGTAGACATTGAAGATATGGACATAAACTAGCAGTTGGCTATGATTGCACTAAGGATGAAGAGAATTTTCAAGAAAACTAGTAGAAACATTAGGTATAATGGAAATAAACCAGTTGAATTTGACAAATCCAAGCTGCAATGCTACAAGTGCAACAATACTGGCCACTTTGCTAGGGAATGGACAGTAAAAGTGACTTCTGAAGATGTGCAAAAGAAGGAAAAGAGTCAAGTTGGTCTGCTGACAATGGATGATGGTGTTGTTGACTGGGGAGAATGCACTGAAGAGGAGGAACCAACCAACCATGCTCTTATGACCATAAGCTCCAACTCTGAGGTATCACTATGTTCTAAACTATGCATTGATTCATACAATCATATTAAAGCACTTCATGATGAACAATTGAATCATATAGAAGAACAGGATGTTAAAATACTTGCTTATGATAATGTTGTTAAAACCTTAGAGGCTCAAGTTAAAAATCTTTGAAAACAGCATGCAAGCTTAAATGAAAAACTAACTTTTCAGGCAAATAAAATCTATGAAAAAGATGAAAAACTGAAAAAATATAGAAGAATTGGTGAGAATGCACTAAAAGATAAAGAATGTCTACAGAATATAGTTGACACATGGGAAAACTCAAATAAAAATTTGTTTAGACTAATTGATTCAGGAATGAGTTCAAACAGTAAAATAGGTTTGGGTTATGAAATAAAGTCAGACAGTGAGGTTTTAAGCTATGAAGAGGAAATGGAAAACACTGTTTTTGGTTGTAAAGAGGAAGATTTTGTAGATAAACCTGTATATAATAGATTTGTTAAAACTGACAACTTCAAAGGAGTTCCACCACCTTTAAGTGGAGATTATACTCCTAATCCAGGACCTGAAATTGATGACTCCTTATATGTTTATGGAAAAAGGGGACTACAGGTGCCTGAAACAAGTGTTTCAGATGATAAAATCAGTGAATATTCTACCTATCAATCTAATGACAGTGCAGGGTCCATTGAAAACATCTCTGAGCATTCTGAATCAAAACCAGAAAGTGTTCCTAGTGAAGAGTCAAAATCCAAATCAGTTAAAAGTAACAAATCTGATGTGCCTAAAGTTAAGCCAAAGTGTGTTGAACCTAGTTGTGAGTCTCACTTAAAATCTCCTAGGCAACAAGAAAACAAACCAGAAACACCTAAAAGAGAGAAGAATGTGAAAAAGAATTGAGTGTTAAGAGGAGGTTATGTTTTCACTCAGAAAAGATGTTTTGTTTGTGGTAGTATTCACCATTTAATAAAATACTGTGATTTTCATGAAAAGAGAATGGCAAAAGAAGCATAATTAAAGAAAAAAAGAATGGTTAATACTGGTAATGTTATGGCCAAACCTGTATGGAACAATGTGAATAGAATTAACAATGCTAATCAATTTGTTCCTAGACAAGTACAACTCAATGCTAGTAGAATACATGTTAATTCTACTGGTTTAAGGGTTAATTTCGGTCATTCAAATGTTAATTCTGCTGGGCAAAAGTTTTATACTGGTAGGAACTATGTTAAACCTGTTGGGAAAAAGGTTAATCGTGTTAAAACCATGGGTAATTCTGGGTACTATAGACCAAAACAACCAGTTAAACCTTAGGTGAGTAAAACAAATCACAGAAACCATTTATTTAAATTACATTCACCTATGTGGAGACCCATACCACAGGTGAACAGATTTAATCATAGAAACAATTTTGCAAAGCCAAAGTCACCTATGAAAAGACCCATTGTGAATAATGCAGCCACAAATTCTTTTGCTACAAAGGGTATAGGGGGGTCTCCTGATAAGGACTTAGATTATTAGAAATGGGATCCATTTAAAGATGAGCTTACCTATAAGTCCAAAAGCAGCATTAGTAGATCGTGTTCTTACAAGACATACAAGTATGTAGATCCACAAAATGGACGCAAGCCTACTTAGGCCTGGGTCATTAAGAGAAACTAATCTCTTACTTTTTATGTGCGGGATCATCCACTCAAGAACATGGGAAATAGAGGTATAGTTGACAGTGGATGCTCATGACACATGTCTGGCAATAAGGAGCACTTAGAAGACTTCGAAGAATTCAAAGGAGGTTCTGTTGCTTTTGGAGGTAGCAAAGACTACATTACTGGTAAAGGTAGAATTGTTGTTGGCAATTTAGTTTGACAATTTGTCTTTTGTGAATGAACTTGGGCAATTTAATCTTTTCTCAATATCACAAATTTGTGATAAGTAGCATAAGGTTCTTTTTACTGAAACTAAATGTTTTGTGTTGACTTCTGACTTTAAGATGCCTGATGAAAGTCAGATACTCTTAAAAGTTCCTAGATAATACGATATGTATAGTTTTGATATGAAGACACCTAAACCTGCAAAATGTTTTGTCAGTTTAATTGCAAAAGCCACATTAGATGAATCTAAATTGTGGCACAGAAGATTGGGTCATATTAATTTCAAAAATCTTAACAAACTTGTGAAGGGAAACCTTGTGAGAGGTCTAACTTCCAAGGTTTTCAAAAATGACCATGCATGTATGGCCTGCCATAAAGGAAAACAACATAGGGCCTCATGTAAGGCCAAACAAGAAAGATTCATTACTGAAACTTTGCATACTCTCCACATGGATCTCTTTGGGCCTACTTCTGTTAAAAGCATAAATTATACTCAATACTGTCTTGTTATCACTAATGATTGTACCAGGTTTTGTTGGGTATTCTTCTTGTCTTCCAAGGATGAAACTCCTGGCATTATTCAAACCTTCATTAGATAAATTGAAAATCAAGTTGGTCATAAGGTTAAAATTATCAGTTCAGATAATGGAAATGAGTTCAAAAACATAAGTATGCTTGAATTCTGTGGACACAAGGGCATAAAGCAAGAGTACATCAATGCTAGAACTCTACAGCAAAATAGAGTTTTTGAAAGAATGAATAGGATACTCATTGAGGCTGCTAGAACTATGCTTGCAGATTCATTCTTACCTACTCCTTTCTGGGCTGAAGCAGTAAATACTGCTTGCTATGTTTTTAATAGGGTCAGAGTAACTAAGCTTCAAAATAAAACACCATACGAGCTATTATTTGGTCAGAAACCAATTATTAGCTACATCAGGCCATTTAGGTGTCATGTTACTATTCTTGATACACTTAGCCCTCTTGGAAAGTTTGATGGCAAGTCTGATGAAGGTTTCTTAGTTGGATACTCACTCAACAACAAAGCCTATAGAGTATATAACTTGGTAACAAAAAGGGTAGTAGAAAGTCTTCATGTTGATTTGCTTGAAGAAAAACCGAATGTGCAAGGAGTTGGTTATATGTGGATGTTTGATATTGCTTATCTAACTGACTCTATGAACTATATCCCTGTCTCTTTGGAAAATCAAGCCAACCCTAATGTAGGTTCCACAGAAAATTCTAACAGTGTAGGTACCAATGAGGATGAAGAGTCACCAGAGGAACTTATTGTTTTACCTACATCTGTTAATCATTTTGCAGATACAGATGAAACAAAGAAACCTTCCATACCATTGATGGAAAAAGAGTCTGAAGCACAAACTAAATAGGCTCCTCCCAAAGATGCTTTAGATTATACTCAAGCTTTCAGAAAGGGAGCAGTACCTGAAACAAATATTACCAGCACTAACTATGTTAATACTGGCAGTGAACCTGAAAAGCTTGATCCCACATCCCAAGATGATCTTAATGACCCAGTCATACCAGAACCTGATATTTGTGATGTACCTGATGATGGAATCTTTACTGAAGCTTCCTATGATGGAGAAGGAGTGATCACTGACTTCAACAACTTACCAACTGAAGTTGCTGTAAATCTTGTTCCTACACTTAGGATTCACAATAATCATCCAAAAGACTAGATTATTGGTGATCCCAAGTCATTTGTTCAAATAAGGAGACAAGTACAGCAACAACTAGGAGCTCATGCACTCCTCAGTTTTGTTCAAAAACAGCAAAGGAATAATCACAAAGATCAACAACATTGTCTCTTTGCATGTTTTCTCTCTCAGAAGGAACCTCTCAAAGTTTCTGATGCTTTGAAAGATGAAAGTTGGGTTGAAGCTATGCAAGAAGAGCTATTGCAGTTCAAATTGCAACAGGTTTGGGTTCTTGTAGACCTACCAAATGGAGCTAAAGTCATTGGCACAAAGTGGATTTTCATAAATAAAAGGGATGAAAGAGGGGTAGTGGTCAGAAACAAAGCTAGAGTGGTGGCTCAAGGGTACAGGTAGGAAGAAGGCATAGATTATGATGAAGTCTTTGCTCCTGTGGCTATGATTAAAGCCATTAGATTATTCTTGGCATATGCTCCTACATGGGATTTATTGTATATCAAATGGATGTCAAAAGTGCTTTCCTATATGGCAAAATCACAGAAGAAGTGTATGTTCACCAGCCTCCTGGTTTTGTTGATCCTGCTTATCCTAAGAAAGTCTACAAGGTGATCAAGGCACTCTATGGCTTACACCAAGCTCCTAGAGCTTGGTATGAAACACTATCCTCTTTTCTTGAGGAAAATGGCTACAGAAGGGGAGTAATTGACAAAACCTTGTTCATTAAGAAGGACAAGAAGGATATCATACTTGTGCAAGTTTATGTTGATGATATCATTTTTGGCTCAACAAAGAAGGCTTGGTGTGATAAATTTGAAGCCTTGATGAAAGGCAAGTTCCAAATGAGTTCAATGGGTGAACTCACTTTCTTTCTTAGTTTACAAGTCAAACAACAATCAGATGGATTGTTTATCTCTCAAGACAAATATGTAGCTGACATGCTGAAGAAGTTTGACTTTACAAATGTGAAAACAACAGTTACACCAATTGAGAACAAAGTGGCCTTACTAAAAGATGAAGATGCCGATGATGTGGATGTGCATCAATACAGATCCATGATAGGATATCTCATGTATCTAACAGCCTCTAGACCAGATATTATGTTTGTTGTGTGTGCTTGTTCTCGTTTTCAGGTTACTCCCAAGACTTCACATCTTCATGCAATAAAGAGAATCTTTAGATACCTTAAGGAAAAACCCAATCTGGGCCTCTGGTATCCTAGAGAGTCATCTTTTAACCTGGAAGCTTACTCAGATAGTGGCTATGTTGGAGCAAGTCTTGATAGGAAGTCCACAACTGGTGGTTGTCAGTTTCTTGGCAGAAGGTTAATCTCATGCCAGTGCAAGAAGCAGACTATAATGGCTACTTCTACTACTGAAGCTGAGTATGTAGCTGCTGCAAATTGTTGTGGTCAGGTATTATGGATTCAAAATCAAATGTTGGATTATGGTTTGAATTTCATGAATACTAAGATTTTTATTGACAATGAAAGCACCATTTGCATTGTCAAAAATCCAGTGTATCATTCTAAAACCAAACACATAGAAATCAGGCATCACTTTATAAGATATTGTTTTGAAAAGAAATTAATTAAATTGGAAAAGATTCATACTGATTTCAATGTAGCTGACTTGTTAACAAAAACTTTTGATGGACAAAGGTTTAACTACTTGGTGGTCAATATTGGTATGGTGAACTGATTGGCTCCAAACGGTCAACCTAAATTGACCAGGGAATGGTCAACAAGGTCAAATTGCCTAGAGTCAATGCTTCGCGGAATGCAGTGTTTCCCCGGGTCGTTATGTCCCGACGAGGTGTGATGGTTATAAAACGGATTTGTGATCGGGTGAATTTGGACAGGAAAAGGGTTTATGAGTGATTAAGCTAAGGAATCTACAAAGAAATAGCTTAAATAAGCTATATGAATAAGACGGGAGAGTTAGAAAAACCAGAAACGTTTAAAACCTAAAACGCGTACGTTTACGTTTTAAATAACGCGAACGTACAAAATAAAACATGAAAATTGAAATCTGAAAACCCCCAGGGGGTGAAAATGACTTTTTTTACAAACTTAAAGGTAAAAGAAAATTTTTAGAAATAGAAAATAAATTTTTACACTATTTAATTATTTAATATTAATTAAATACTAATTAATACTAATTATTAATATTTAAAACACTTAAATATAATTTAATACTAATTAAATACTAGAAAAATGAAAATAAAATTTCTAAAATTATAAAATAACTAAAAATAAGTTTTAAAATTAAAAATAAGTATTTTTGTCTTTTTGTGGTTTTCTATTAATTAATTACTAATTAATTATTAATTACCTAATTAAACTATTTTAAATTATAAAAAATACTAAATGAACAGTAAAAATTCCAGAAAAATTTCTAAAATTATTTTATATCATATAAAAGCTAGGAAAAATATAAAAACTAGGTTTTACTTAATAAAAACTAATTATGCTATTTAAAACTTACTTATTAATTAATTACTAATAAAACTAATATTAAATCTAATAAATACTAAATAACAAAATAAAAATCTGAGAAAATTACTAAAAATACTTTAATATAAGAGGAATTTAAGAAAAATATAAAAAAGCTAAGTACTTAATAAAAATTTAAAAATGAAAATTAAAATTAAATTACATTAAATAGAAACTATCACTTAGAATTAATTTGACTTTTCTGGATTTTTCCTTTACAAAACTATTTTATAACTAGAAACAACTAACTTTTATGAAAACAACTTTTTTATAAGTTAAAAATAAGCACTATGGAGCTTAAAAGCTTTGATAGTTGACCACAGTTGACTTTTTAAGCAAATAAGCTCAAATGAGCTTGAGTGGGACCCACAAAGGTTAAAACTGGTATAAATGAGTTAAGGGAACATGGTTAAGCAAGATTAAGCAATTAGGGTACCACAGAGCAAACAAAAAAGCACTTAAATAAGCACTTGAAACTTGGTGCTTGACTGAAAATGGGACAGACCTTTGTGGTCAATTCAAGTGGGACCCAGGGGGTCCAAGGTCAAACAAAGGGTCAATGTTGGAAGCCTACCAGGGGGGGATTCAAAGAACCAAAATGGATGGGCTGTGGACCACTGTGGTGGCCAGAAAACCACCACCAAGTGGTGGTGTTGGGACTGTGGTCTGTGCAGCAGGGGATGCACCTCCCCTGCAGGTGTCTTTGATCAAAAGTGGGGCCCACCAAAAAATTACTAAAAGTCAAAAGAATATGGAATTCAATAGATGAGCTGATGGACTATAATTAGGAACAAATTTCAAGTCCTCAATCATAACACAAAATTCTATTTAATTCTTGCAAGTTTGGGAAAAAACTAAAAACATACACTTTGACTTTTCATATGAACTAGCACTTTTGACTTTGGTGGATTTCTACTTGATCCTACATACTAAATAAGTTATAACAAGCTATAATAAAGCTACTCTAAGCTAAATGTATCAATTATAAGCTAATGGGGTGGGTTTGAGGTCCATATACCCCAACAGTTAACTGTTAGGGGCACTTTGGTGATGATTTTGACTAGTGAGCTATGAGGACTGGTTTTTAGACTTTCTTTACTCTAGTAAGACCTAAGGTGACATAAGTAAACCAAACTAAACTCCTAATGATGCTCAGAACACAATGTACCACTCTAATCCAAACACCCCTTCTAAAACTGATTTTCAAGATTAATGAAGCAAACCTAGATTCTAACCCATGAACCTGAATTAAAAACTTATACTAACATTATATAAACATATACAAACAGAATTTAACCACTAATACCACCTAAAACTATTTAAAACAAAGGATGAACAATGAGTAATAAAAATATGAAATGAGACTTACAATCAATTCCACTGTAAACCTTCTCAATCACTATCTAACCAATCTTATAGCTTCCATAAGCTCTAAACCATTCCAAATCCATAGTAATCTTTGCTTCTTTTTCCTTGCAAACCAAATTTTTTATTTTCTCTTTATTTTACTCTATTTTTTTTGTATTTTTGAATTTTTGAAGCTAACACTGCTTAGATTGATTAGGAACTTAAAGAAGCTTATAAATAAGCTAAATGAGCTTAAACAAACAAGAAATAACAATTTTTAACAACATTAAATTTGAACTGAGATTTTCATGAAAAAAAGCAAAAACTAAATTTGAACTGATAATTTGAAATTAAACCAACATTAAGTTGATATTACATTCAGAAGATTGATTACAAAGCTTTTTAACTAAAAATTACAAATGGAAGATAGAATTACATTAATGTCGACTTAACTACATTACACTAAGACTACTCTACACTACACAACTCATTGCTTCCTTTTTTTTCTCTCTTTTATAAGCCTTGGCAGCAAAAAGGTCAAATCCCACTTCATTTTGGACCATTGGATTGGCTTGAAACAATCTTGACCTTTGAATCTTTTTTTTGGCGCCAAAGTCCCACATGGCAGTTAGGGTTTCTTGTTAGGGATTTGGGGCATTAAATGTATCTTGGATGTTAGTATTTGGAAGGGGGAACAAGTTATGGGAAGAGGAGGGGGGAGGTTGAGTGTGGCAGTGGTTTACAGGTCAAGTTGGGAAGGGAAGAGGTGGTCAATGGTTGGGGTTGACTTGGGGTAGTATTCAAAAACGGGGGAGTATATTTTATTAATGGTGGGCTGAGGTTGGTGGTGGGCTGAGAAAGGGGTAAGGGTGGAGTGGATTGGGCTGGAGTGTGAGTGGGCTGGAGTGGATTTTGGTTTGGTTTTGTTTTGGTAATAAAGGGTGTCCGTTTGGTATTTGTATTTAACAAGGACCAATTTTTGTAATTTTGCAAAAGTGAGGGACCTGTTATGGCATGATTCAAAAGTTATCATAAAAACCATTTTTACCATATGTGAGTAATAGAAAGACCAAAATTACAAATTTCCAAAATTTGAAACCCCGAGGACCAAAATTGCAAAATGTGAAAGTTTAGGGGTCATTTTTGTCAAATAGTGAAAAACTTTTATCCAAGGACCAAATTTGAACATTTTTGAACTTCCAAGGACTAAAAATGATTTTTCATCCAAAAATATCCCACCAGGGACCAAATCTGCCAAAATCAAAAACTCCAAGGACCAAAACTGTAAATTTCCAAAACTTTTGAGATTTTTCACCAAAGGACTAATTATGACAACTTATGATTTTAAAAGGACCTTTGGTGATAATTTTTCATTTTTTGAATGACCAGGGACTAGTTTTGACAATTTTTGAAAGTTGGGGGACTGAAACTGCCAATTTTGCAAACTTTATATGTTTTTCATCTGTTTTTGCTCATTTTGCATCTAAAACATATAAAACACAATTTTGAAATATTTTTGGTATTTTGATGCATTTCTGAGTGTTTTTTTGAATGTTTTGTAGTTCAGATTAGACAAAAAATGATGAGTGTTTGAGCACTCATCATGAACCCATAGCTACATTTAAAGGGAGGTTAAATGTATAGTTTGTATTTGGTTTCAAAATCTTAGTGTAGTTAAATCTAGTTGATTAGAGTTAATACGGGTAGTTTCATTAGAGTTAATTCTGGTTGTCTATACATAGTTGTATTTTGTTTGATTTTCAACTAATCTTTTCAGGATAAGCATTTAAGCCAAATGGAAGTTGGGATTCTATCTTTGGATTTGTAAGTTTTGGTAAAATGGTTAACCATTGTTAAGTCTGGTGAGAATATTTTAATATGGGTTGAATATTTTAATTCTGGTAGTGTTAAATCTGCAATTAATTTTTTACCATTAAGTCTGATTATACGCATAATGATTTTTTACTGTTTAAATCGAGCCGTTACTATTTCCGGCGCCAAATGGTATATATATGAATACAATTTGATTAATTTTTCATCTTTATTCATTATATACTCTTACTTTTCAAACACAAGTAAAAAGTTTTCACCTTGATCATACTTACTCTGTTTTACACACCATTATCAAAACTTCTCACTCCACCCGACTTTACATGGCTCAACTAGCTTATAATGAAAGGCATAATCAAGTGGGTTATTTAAAGAAGTCAGCAAAAAGCAAAGGTTTTGAGCAAATAGTCAACTCCTTGAATAGCTCATATATAAGGTATGCGTTGACGTTTAGTCCCACTATCTATCATTCCTTGGTAAAACAGTTTTGGAACACTGCCATTTCCGAAACTCTTGCTAATGGGAACCTACAATTACGAGTAGCTATTGATAATATTGAATATACAATCACTGAAGCATCGATTAGAACTTGTCTTCAATTGAATGATGCTTTAGGGGATTTTAATTTGCCACATAAATTCCTTATTGAGGGTATGAAACACATAGGATATCCCGTTGATAATACACAAACTTTCTTAAAAAGAAATCTTTCACCTCAATGGAGATTCCTCGCTCACCATTTGCTTCAATGTTTAAGTTCCAAGAGTGGAGGATGGGATCAATTTGATGCCAAACTTGCATCTGCAATGGTCTGTCTTTCACTTGGAAGAACTTTCAATTTTTCTAAATTGATTTTTAATGGAATGGTGGCTAATGTGAAAAGTACATACAAATTTTTAATGTACCCTCGTTTTCTGCAAATGGTTTTAAATGTATAAACAACAAGCAAAACACTTTATCATGGTGTGCCTCTCAGAGAAAAAGTTTTTAGCAACATGAGGAGTGGATTTATAGGGGTTGAAATGCCATTATCTGTGGCTATGTTGTTTGCTTCTTCTAACATTTGTGCAGGTCCATCAATAAGAACTGAAGCTCAATTTGCCCCAGTTCATACACTTGAACTCAACTCCTCTGCATCACCACCTTCCACTCATGAAGAGCATTCCAACATGATTGTGGATGATCTTCTCCAGTTAGTTCCATCCATTCTCAAATGTATGAATGATTTGGAGCAAGATTTAGTCAAGACCACTAAGAAGGTTAAGAAGTTGGAAGATATTGTGGAGGAACTAGGAGTTCAGCTAATTGAGTCTGATGATGCCGGGTCAGAAAATTCATCCAAACAAGGGGGTATTTGGCTCATGCAACATAAAGCAAATCCTCTGAAGATATAGCTGTTAGTTCTCCAAGATTAGAAGATGCTGAGTTGATTATTAACCTGAGCAGAAGTCATAAGAAAAGGAAAAAGTTGAAAGAAATATCAGCAACAAAAGAAACAATTAAGTCTGCTTCAATGGATAAGTCTGCTCAAAGTGTTCCATCTAATACTGGTCAAAAGGAAGGAAAGCAGATTGTTCAGGCATCTTCTCAACCAAAGAGATCAAAGAAGCAAATCAGAGAGGATGAAGCTAGCTTTGCTGAGATTGAAAGAATTCAAAATGAAGAAGCAGACGTGATTGCACCTTTGAAAAGGCATAGAAGGGTTTGAAATAGATTGCTTTAAGTTGCTATGAACCCTTGGCTATGTTTAAATAAATTTTTCAAAGGTTAATGGGATTGAGATAAGTAACACTTGGTGAAGGTGCTTTGCACTAACACAACAAATGGTTATCAGTCCACCATGTCTAACCTACATAAGGACTGGCTAATCTAAGAGCAAACGACTCTAGGTAAAGATATCTTAAATCCGTTTACGGCTGTCAATTTGCCAAAAATTGAATGGTTATCAACTCACCATATCTGATACAATGAAGAGTTGACTAGCCCACAAGGTTATGGCTTGTGGTAAAGGCTGTGAAAAAACATAATTAGTAATCAACTCACCAAAGCATCAAAGAGTTGGCTAGTCCAAAAGCAAACGGCTTTTTGTAAAGACAAATCAAATCCGTTGATAGCTGATGGTTTGCTAAAAATCATATGGTTATCAGTGTACCATGGTCTTGAACTAAAACATTGGCTACTCCAGAGTTAATGGCTAACTGTTAAAGAGACATCAAATCCATTAAATTTTCAATGATTCACCTCTCACAGGTGTTAACACACCTGGATGTGATGAGAATAGTATGAAACTTTTGGTTTGCTGTACATATTGTCAATGTTGCTGCAAAGATGGTGTAAAAGATTTGCTGATACATGTTGCTGCAAAGACATCAAGAATCAACAAGGTGTTGCAGCTCATCAATAATTCCAAGGAGCTTACATTCAAAATCCTCAAGTCATCTCTGAAGAAAGGAACTTGAAGTTCATAATGCATGAAGATCAAGTTAGGGGAGGATTGTTGGGAATTATTGTAACCAGACTTAAGTCTGGTAGATTAGTTAAGTCGAGTAAATAGTTATATGGCCAGAACTAAGATAAGTCTGGCAGACATAGTTAAGTCTGTTTATGTTTAGATAGTTAAGTCTGTTTTGCTTAATAAGTTAGATATCTTAGGAGATATTATAGGAAAGGATATGCACACGGTTAGATATCTTAGGAGAAGATATGTATGCATCATTTCACACGTTTTGTAGAATTAGGGTTTCCTTATAGTATAAAAGGAACCCTACGGCATAATGTTCAATGCCAAGTTTTGTAAAGTTTAATAGAATACAAAGTTAGTAAATCTCTGTGTTGTTCTTGCTGCTTGTGTTAATATTCCGCGTTAACATCAAGTTTACATTGTTTAAGAGTTTCTCACATAGATAGTTTGGATTTATCCAAGGTGTTTATTGTCTTACAAAGGCTGCTTAGATCCAGAACTTTAGGACCAACAACGTGTAAATTATAACGGAACTACTTAACACCAGTTAAGCTAAAGGACCGATGGTGTTATTTGTTTACCAACTTAGGGACTACCAGTGCAACTTCAAACTTTGAGGGACGAAAGTTGTTATTTTTGACAAACCACAGGGACCATCCATGTAATTTACTCTAAAAATAAAGTTAAACGAAATGATTCATGAACATTATCAAACATGGACAAGTCTCGTACGCCACCCCAGGTTGAACCCAGTTCAATGAGTAGCTCAAATAAAGAACGGTCTTCAATTAAAGTTAAGCATGTGGCCTAACGACCCGAATATGTAACATGTGAGCTATATATGGAAGTATGGAACAATACTAAAAAGATAAACTTAGAACAACTTATCTAGTAACTTATCTAGTAGATACTTTTAACTAGTCACCTATTCGCGCATTATGACGGCGGATATTCTATAATTAAAATTTTCAGCAAACTTTGATAAATTATTTTTTGTGACACTAATTTTATACAAGATGAAAATTTTAAGTTCTATTAACTTCAAACAATAACAAAATTTTAAAAGTGCATAATAAATAACATAGACATGCCATTTTTTTTTTTTTTTATAGATTGTATTAATTTTTATTTCATGATTCTATTTGTGTGTTTGAAAAGAGTATTTAAAAATTTATTCTAATAGTTTTTTTGATTTATAACATGTGATTTATTAATTGTATTTTTTGCATTGAGAGATGTTTTAATGATTATATTAATTGAAGATGTTAAATATATATGTTGATGCATAAATTTATTGTACAACATGTATGTATAGTTGTATTATTTAATATTAAATTTTGAATCATTTTAATTATTTAATGAAATGAACGTTTTTCTCTATTAATTAAATTTCGAATCAAGCCTGCCCTACAATAAAAGAACCCAAAAGGCCAAACATTTGGGCCGAAACCCGGATGAATAAAACCGACCTAAACCACATTCTTTAACTCCCCCATTCTCAAAATCTGAGAAACCCCAAAAGAAAAAATGGCAGCAGAAGAAGAAAACGGAGCCGCCGGAGAATTCTACCTGCGATACTACGTTGGTCACAAAGGCAAATTCGGTCACGAGTTTCTTGAATTTGAGTTCCGGCCAGATGGGAAACTCAGATACGCTAATAACTCTAACTACAAGAATGATACTATGATTCGTAAAGAAGTCTTCCTTACTCCCTCTGTTCTCAAGGAGTGTCGCCGTATCGTCTCCGATTCCGAGGTCATTATTTTTATATATTGTTCTTTTTTTTATAATTTTTTTAGGGTTTTAGATTTGTTGATATTGTGATAATTTTAGGGTTAGTAAGAAGTTTTAGCTTATATGTTGGGCTTATGTAAAAATTGAAAAGCCAATAAGCTCATTTTTTTTTTCTTTTAGCCTAAATTGATAAGTTTATAAGCCGAACTTATGTAAAAATTGAAAAGCTCAAGTTGATAAGCTCATAAGCTAAAAGTAATTTGGTCACCAACAGTTTGTGGGGACTTGTAAGAGTCACGAGTCGAATCGACTAGGAAGAGTCGGTTAACGACTCGCTGGTTGTATTTGAGTCACACTCAGTGAAGAGTTATGCTAAGAATCGCCACATTTGAAATTTTATGTTTTGTCTTTTTTATTTGTTATTTATAGGGGTTTAAATTTGTTTATATTGTATTAGATTTTAGGATTAGTGAGAAGTGTTTGTTTTAGTTAATTAGTTTATATGTTAGGGCTTATAGGGGGTGTTTGTTTAAGCTTATATGTGGGCATACTAACTTATTTGATTTCGGCTTATTTCACAAGCCCTGATTTTCTGGCTTATTTTAAGACTTTAGGAGCTCATACAAGCTTATTTAAGAAACTTGTATGAGCCGGAAAATTGAAGCTTATGAAATATAAGCTGAAATCAAATAAGCTCGTACAAGCTTAAATAAATACCCCCTAACCCTATGTAAAATTAAAAACCAATAAGGGTTTTTTTTTTACTTGCACCAAAAGTTTTGTCTATGATTTTTGACTCATAAGAGTCACGAGTCGACTGGACTAGGAAGTGTTGGTGAACGACTCGCAAGTTGTATACTTGTATTTGAGTCAAATTAATTGAAGAGTCATGCTAAGAATCGCCTTATTCTAAAGATAATCTGGCTCAATATGTAAGAGCCTACTCGTGATTCGTAAGAGTTTGATGCTATGGGTGTTAAATTCTTATGAGCCATGTGTATGACTCCCCCCAAGTCGCGTCAGATCTGTCTTTCTGATGGGCGACTCTGACCATGACTGTTTGACCTTGACCAGAGCCATAACTCGCTAGTAATTCACCAAGTTTGTTCGACTCGACTTGTGATTCTTTTGAGTAGGAGAATCATGCACACTTACAGTGAAATTTCCAAAACAAATGAAGAAAGTGGAAATAGCAATGACTAAATTCCTTATGAGTTGAGCAGTTGCGTTTGTTTTCGGTGACTACATTGAACTTATATGTTAGTTGCCGGGCGACGAATCCACCATAAATCCTCACCCCTGCCCCCTTGAAAACAAAAACTAACGGCCATCGTGTCTCTTTGAGTGGTATCTTAAATAAACGATAGACACTAAGGTCTAAGGGGTTTATGTCTGACTCTCGGGGTTATGTTTGTACAATAATTTCATTTACCAACGCCTAACTGCAAACTTCATCTTTATAAATAATTAAATATACATAGTAAATACAATGTTTTCATGTGAGTGAGTTAATTTTTAATTACTTAAATATGTAGTCTATGTACTTTAAAATAGAACCTTTTATACCATTTACTTTGAAGAATTAGGATCTATAAAACATGTGGCTACTGGAGTATTGTCTTTTCTATATCACGACTCTCACGAGTCGATTGCTATATGTTTAGCTACTTTTTGTGGTTCAGTGTTTAGATAGTAGGTCATTTAACCTATGGGTCTGAGGTGCCGTTTGAATGTTAATTGATTGTCTTAATGCAGAAAAAACTTATTTTAGAAAGTCATGTGAAAAGTGTTTTGTGTATAACTTATTTGAAAATGGCTGAAGGTATATAAAGTAATAACTGATAAAATGGAGGGGCCTCCACATTAAGTCATCTCTTACTTAAACACGACTCGATCGAAATAGTGAACAAACAATCCACAACACATTGGCTAGGTTTGTTTTGTATTTAATATGAAATTGTTAGCGTTATAGCAGCTTTTGCGGTTGAGTGCTAAAGATTTCCAGATACGGTCATCAAGTTATGGAGTTGAGATGAATTGATTCAGCGACACCTTGATTAGGTCACATTTTAAATAATAATGTTTATATGTGAATTGGTAGGGTATTAGGTGGAGTTGAGGGAACTGATTCTCCTACACCTTGATTAGGTTTGGTTTTTGTAAATTATTAGAGCATTAAGTGTTTTACAACCTTTGGGATTCATTTTGGTAGAACTGAAGCTATAAGTTGTTTTATGGTTATTTGTATGTCCGGAGTTCGGTTTATTTGTAGAATGTTAGGGTGGAGGTGATAGAAGTTGTTTCTTCACTCCTTGAATTTCAATATTTCTATGAATAACTTATTGAATATCAGCTTGTCCAAATGGTTGTAACAAGATTAAGATGATTACGAGTCTAAATTATCAACATTGATGTATCACAAAGGATTTCATCTACTTGTGTGTGGTCTCGGATTTTGTTGATAAGCTGTTGTTAGTACATGGATTGCCTAACCCACCTTAGGATCAAGGTAGAAGGCGTCATCTATTATAAAGTATGCCAAATTATCCCTTGTGGGGTACAATGGGATTAGATTATGCATCAACAAACATTAATTTGAAACATCAGCTAACTTCTTCAACTGTGGAGAAGTGATTTTGTGGCATATGATAGTAAATGATTTTTGTTAGGAAGGCCATGGACTTTTAGCTTTCTTATAGTTGTAGCTTACAGCTTCGGCTTGGACTTCTCTAACATGCCCATATAACTCTGTTAATCTTCTGAAGTTTCCTCTGCTATGATATATTTACTTTCTGAAGACTGATATGAGATTAATGGTGTTGTATGTTTTCTATAATCTTAGATTATGAAGGAAGATGATAACAACTGGCCAGAGCCAGATCGTGTGGGACGGCAAGAGCTTGAGATTGTGATGGGCAATGAGCACATCTCTTTTACTACTTCAAAGATTGGGTCGCTCATGGATGTCCAGACCAGCAAAGACCCTGAAGGCCTTCGTATCTTCTATTACCTTGTTCAGGTTTGTTATAGATCCATGTAATTGTTTTTTGTCGTACATGATCACGTATCATTCTGTGGTGATATAATGCTATAAGAATACTAACCTGTATGGCTGTATGATGTGTTTCTGTGTATTATTCACACATAGGGAGAGTAGAGGTCATTTATCTGATTTTTTTAACTCTTAAACGCATAGCAAGCTAAAGCTTGTTTTATGTTAAAGACCTACAGTTGAGGCTGTTAATGTGCTGCCTATTACATTTGTGACAATAATAACATAAAACAGTTTACCTTATTGGGTTCCTAGTCACTCAGCCTTCCATGTCCTGATCTGAATATACTGGAGTTTTTATTTGTTTCAAGAGAGTAGAGTTGAACACAACTTGGACCATGGTAGGTCGGTAGCCATTTATTTTCTTGGAGCTATTAGACCATGTTGAATAACAATCATAGGAGTCAATGGCGATAGAAAATGTGTATAATAAAATCAAGCAAGTTGTTGATACACATGGTCCTAAAACAAACTAAGGTAATCAGTTCACGTAAGTAGCTTTGACGGTTATATACATGATTAAAATCCTTATAGAATCTTGACGTTTTAAAGAATAAGTGTAGACTCATAGCTAAAAGGTTGTTGACCATATCCACTTTTTTTTGCTTGGTTTATACACATCATGCAAGAATAGCAGTTGGTATTTATTCCAGTTTTTGGTGACCTATGTAATCTATACACATCTTAGTATAATGTTAAAGCTCTAATTTTGTTTTATACAATGAGCATCTAATGAAAATACATTATATCATTTTTAGCATATATGGAGTCTAAAAACATGCGCTTTAGCTAGGCAGTATCTAAGATGCGCTCCGTTTCAATTAAGAAAAGCCATCTACCAGATTTATTTTTCTCATATGTGTATCCATGTGGCTGTTGTCTGCATTAATTTACTCAATTTATCATCACTGTTCCCTTTGAAATTCAGGGATAATTGTGGCTGTTTTAGGGATTTAAGTATATGAGAATAAATTGAGTTTCCTGTGTATATGCAGGACTTGAAGTGTTTCGTCTTCTCGCTGATATCACTCCACTTCAAGATCAAGCCAATTTAAGGAAGTTTCATGTTATGCTGAGATGTTTAAATGTACTTGTTGGATTGCCCAAGTTGATGTTCTTATGTAATTCAAGTTTGTATGGAATATGGTGGAGAGCTAAAGTTTGTGTTACAAAACATGTTATATCAGCTTGGATTGATTGGGTGTCTGTCTTGTCTTTTGTCAGGTGGTCATTGATTATTTGATTGCAAGATAATTTAGGAGCGTGACAATTGCAACTTCCTTATTATTATATTGTTAACCTTCTTTGCATTGCATTCTCAGTCGAAACTAGTAGTAAATTTTCTCAGTTTGAATTATGCTGGTCTCTTTTTACACCAAGTAGTGTTGTGTTTGTCCAGTTCTCAAGTTTAGTTAGACTTTACATTTCTGATATATTCAGCTGTTTTAAGACAATCTGAAGGTTTCTTATTGCATATCAGAGCACTAGGTGCAACGACGAAACTCACCTCGCCAGTCCGACGTGGAGCCTCCCCAAAGCTCGCCATTGCCCTCCCCCTCCCCCCCCCCCCCCCCCCCCCCCCCCCCCCCCGCCCCCTTCTTCACGCCTCGCCAGTTCATTCCTACTCGTCTGCACGATGAGCTAAGAGTCTGACAATTTGTCAGGTTTTTTTTTTTTTTTTTTTTTTTTTTTTTTTTCGGATCTATAATAAATTTGTGTTATTTTGTGTAAATAAAAGTGTGTGTGTGTGAAGAAGAAGATACGCAGTTGTTGACCACAAGAAGAAGATACGCAGTTTTTTACTAGGGTTGGAATTGGGTTGATTTTGGTGGGTTAGTAGTGGTAATGTTTTTGTAATTTAATAGTTAAATTTTTATAATTATTTTTAAAAAAAAAAAATTTATAGAAAAATGTTATTTATATTTTTATTTTTAATGAAACGAATTTATTTTATTTGAAAATTTGAATAAAAAAAATAAAGTTGTAAGTATTACTCCCTCCGTCTCAAATTTATTGTCCCCTATTGATTTTTTCGGTCTTTCTTTCTCAACTTTGACTATAAATATTTTTGTTTGTATTATACAATTTTTGATAAAAATTATACCAAATGAAAATACATTTTAAACTCAATTCGTTCATATATTTTGTATCAAATATTATGTAATATAAACAAAAATATTTAAGGTTAAAGTTGAAAAGTAAAGACCGAAAAAGTCAATAAGGGACAATAAATTTGGAACGGAGGTAGTAGGTCTCAAATGAGTTTGAGGTTTGTTGTTAGTGAAGAGGGTTACTTGTGAATAAGTGTTAAGTTGATGTGGACCCCAAATGAGTAACTCATCCTAGCCATTGCACTTGGTGCTCTCACTTATGACCAAAAAGCAGTATGTCTTGGTGTGATTCAGAGTAATACGTCCAACTTTTTCTGTGGGTCTTTAATTTTTCTTACAATATTTAAATTCTTGATAAGAGCATACACAACAATAACACATGTTATAACTTAACTCAATACCACGTTAGCGCCATATCAGCTTTAACATTTTCACCTTAACTCACAAAAAAACACACTCAACAATAACTCAGCTTTAACTCAACTTTTCAAATATTTTCAAATTTAACCCTAAACTAAAACTAATACTTCATTTATTAAAAACCTTAACATTCATTCTTAAAATAAATACATTACGAAATAAAAAAAAAATAAAAAAATAAAAAAAAAACATTATGACAAAGAGAAAAAAAAATGTTACAACACAACACAATTATTCAATCTTGACGCTTTGGCAACCCGTATTTTTCAATGATTCGGTCCTTTTCCATGTTGACAATCGCCACATATTGTGGATTCTTACCGACACTGTCGACCAACAAAAATTCAATCTCCCTCAACCGTTGTTGTGTGTATTGGTTTTCTGCGGTCGCTTGGTAAGCCTTGGAAGCTTCTTCACGTTTTACCCGATACTCCTCGCGCATTTGCTCCCCCCATTGGGCTGACGAAACAGATCCTCCGGTACTCGTGCCCCCGGTGCTTGCCGTTGTTTCGGATTTTTGTTTCTTCACAGCTCGCTTTTTTCCCATCGGGCGTGGTTGTGCATCATGACCAAACAACGCCTCGTTTGCTTGGCTTGGGACATCACCGGTTAAATCAACCGTATCCGGCGCGTCCCATTTCTTATGACGACGCAAAACAGCCCAAGCCTCCTCATTATTAAATGGCGCGTTTTGTGCTCGTTACGATACATATCTTTGGCGCGTGTGAGGATATCCATTTCATTTTCCCCACTTTTTTTATCGCGTTCGGCACGTTTGAAACACGCGTTGAACTTTCCGCAATCACGGTTCAACGGTCTCCACTTTGATTGTATCATATCTTTGCCGCGTTTATGATAATTGGTTTTATTGAACTCATTTATAACCCGCTGCCAAAACGTATCTTTGGCTTGGGAACGACCGACTTGTGAATCCTCGCTTGCGGCCACCCAACACGTTGCAAGTAATTTTTCTTCACTTGCTTGCCAACGTTTGGATTTGTTGCCTTGTTCGTTTTCGTCATCATCAATGATTGACGCGGGTTCTTTGTTTTTTTTGGACTTTCGTTTAACACGAGATTTGTTTTTCTTTGGAGGAGACGTAGGTGTTTCGGGAACTTCGTTAGTTTCCGTTTGGGAATGTTGGGATTGTTGAGTGAATTGGAGATTTTGGAAATTGGAGTTTAAGGTGTTTTGTTGTTGGCTATCTTGCCAAAATTTTAGCGCTTGATGTTGTTGGAAAAGTTCTTGACTCGACATACCGAATAGATTTGGGTTCTCCCAATTCAGATTCAGATTTGATGATGAACCCGCGTATAGGTTCCCCCACCCACCGAGGAGGTTCGTAAGCGAGTTGGGATCGTTGTTGTTGCCTTGAGATTTTTTTTTTTATTATTTTTTTTTGGCCTATTAGAGTTGTAGTAGAGAATATAGTGAGTAGTGAAAGTGTGGGAAAATGAAGTGTGGTAAATCAGTAAATGGGTATTTATATTGGTTGAAAAATGGATTTGGAAAATTGTTTTTTTTATTATTATTTTTTTTATTTTTATTTTTATTTTTTTCAAAACTATCCGTTACTATACGTTAGGGGGTAGGAATTGTAAATTTTTTGAAATTATAGCCGTTATTGTACGTTCGGAAGGGGTGAAGTTTTTTTTTTGCAAACGTAGCCAGGTAACGCACGTTAGCCACTTAACGTGGCACGTTAACGTGGAGTTAACGCAAACAAAAGCAACGCCTAACGCACCCTAACGCACGTTAAACGTGCCTTAGCATTACCGATTCGTATGCTCTAATTGCTAAACCGTCGAGTAATGCTATACATTCCTCCTAATCTTCTTAAGCACACAAAAATATCATTTTTTTCTCTCTTATTTTTTTTGAACGACGGTTTTTGACCGACAAAACCGACCGGACCGGACCGAGACTGGACCGACCACATTCGGTCCGGTCTCGGTCTAGGGATTTTCATAATTTCGGTCTCGGTCCGGATCAGTCCGATCCGGCTTAAAAACCAGACATTAAGCCTATTTAAACCGAGACCGGACCGACCACATTCGGTCCGGTCCGTTTTTTGAACCGTGAGCAACCCTACTGCAACACCATCCCCAATCCTTCCACCTAACCCTTCACAAATCACCTCCCACCACTAGCCAAATCACCTAAAACCCAGCTCACTCCCACCACCTGATCTTTTGAACCCCTATAAGGCTATAACCCCAAAGACGCCCAAATCCCTGCTCTTTCAATTGGACCCACGACTAAGGGGAAACCACCGCTGGACCACCACCTTCTTACGACTGCCATCGCCACTGCCGGATCCACGGCAACGAGCCTATCTCATTCAATCTCTAGTTATGTCTACGTTTTTGTGGACTTTTCTTTTGTTGCTGATGATTGTCCGGCAGACAAAGGGACCGAGGTGGCTGATGCTTTTGTTTTTCCCGCCATGTTTTGAATTTTGAATTAACATTGGAAAAGGATGATGTTTCAAGTGACAATGACAAGACATCTGTTGCAAAAGATGAAATGTCATCGTCATTTGAAAGAAAAGTTGGTCCAATGAAACCTAAGTCACTAAAATGGATTTATATCATAGCTTGGATCTTTCATTGTCTTTCATTTTCCAAAAAAAGATTTGTGATGGTTTTTTGAAAATTTTTAATATTCGTCTTAAATGAACATCAAGAACTTTTGGTATAAAGAAATAGATAACTTAATATTGTGATCATGAAGTGGGTTTTAGGAAAAAAACGGGTTTTCATTCTTAAATAAAATCAGTAGAGATCCCGAAGATTTATAACAGTTGTTTGTCATTTGTGGTTTTTAAAGTTGTGGATTAATTTCAAGTTTTTTGTAGTTAAAAGAAGGTTCATGGAAAAAGATGGTGGTGATGGTTTAAGATGAAGATGCTTGGTGGTGGCGGTCGTTGGTGAGGGTGGTAGTGGCGGCTTGGCTTATGGAATGGGTTTTTTGTTTGAAGATGATGAGGATGGTGGTTGTGGGTGATGGATTGAAGAAGATAACTGGAGGTTGAAGATGATGAGATTTAATTTTAAATAATAAAAAACTAAAAGAGAAAATCAGACAAGGAGGAAAAGGAGGATATTTTAGTCATTTTAGTTTGATCAAGGACGATTTCGGACCCAAGGTTTCTCCCACAAGGATACTGCACTTTCCTATCCATACGGACGAAACATGCAATTTGGTCAAACTACAAGACGATTTTGCAATTTACTCATTGTTTGAGGTTTAATTTATGTATAAACATGTTAAATAATGGTTGTTTAAACTGAAATTTATTAGTTTAGGGGGACCTCCTCCATCTTAAGGTATTTTGAAATAAGGGATGTCAATATGCAACAACAGTTTTCTACTCATTGATTGTTAAGTCAGAGTATGGGTACGAAGAATGTGGCAACAGGTCGAATGGGTAAACTTTTATTAATTTTTTATCTATAACGACAACAGCAGATCGATGCCTCCAGGGTATGATAAAAAAAAATAGATGATTATGATGTTGCTGGTGGTGCCGAGGACCACGTCGATTGTGATTTGATGAGACTAGAATATCTTGATCAAAAAGAAAATGAGTTTCAAAACAAGCTAAAAGAGGTAACAACGCGATGCTAAATGTATTTTGATAATGACAATAAAAGGGCAACGACCATTGTTTTATAGTTGTTCATATTCAGATTATGGAAAAGCTAATATCGTTGATAAAATAGATTTACCTAAAGAAAGACGAGTGACAAAAGAGGATGTGGTGAAAGAATTTGATGCAAATTCTTTTGACATATTCTTTTTTGTCCATTTTATCACCGATGTCACCTTTTACATAATCTTTATCTGAACTACTAATAAAAATGAACTTGCCCCCTTGTTCTCAAAACTGAAATACACTGACCATTACCATCATCACTGTCACATCTTTTAATTTGATCTGAAACACGTTTTATTTTTTAGCAAAATATTTTCACTGGATTACATTCATCGTAGTCATTGTCGTCATCATAATCATTTATCTCAATAATCTCTTGAACCTTAAGTTCTTAGGAGGTCTATTGCTTTCTATCACATATAAAAATTCATGGAATAAAAAGTGAACTATTTTGGCAAAGCAGCTTATTATGTTTACGAGTACCATGGACATGTCTATGATTTTGCCAATATATATGCGCCATTGTACTTACAATTATACGGTCTATGATTGCTTTTATATTATACGCTTACGCTTGCGGATTTTCGTATCGTTCAAGATGTAGCTAATAACTCTTTTCGATGTAACTTTTCGACTGTTTTTAAAGATTTTGAGAACTACTGTCCATGATTGCTTATATTTTGTGTTTATATTCTTCAAATTGTCCAAGATGTAGCAAATAGCTTCGGTATCATCTTTTGCGATTTTATATGTTTTGTTTATATATTCAAATTGGGTTGTTTAGCCATCAGTGTTCCTAAGACGGCTATAAGGTGGCTTTTGATGAGATAATTATAAAAAAAAATGGAACCAGGGACGAGTTGGGGCTTGAGTCACAGCGAAGCTGTTCTTAATATAGGAAAAAATAATCTTTCAACTCATGCAATACTATCGTAAACAAATGCTCTGCCTAACGTGCGGGTTGAGATCCTCGTTTTAATTAAAACCCAACTAATGTCAATTGATTTATGGTAGTTTAAGGTTTTAAATGAGTTGAACGTTTAGTAAACAATTCATAAACAGTTCGAAATGTTCATTTTAGGCTGTTTAGTTATTAATTCAACAATCGTGAACAAAATGTTGTGTTTGTAGAGTTAAACAAACGAGAATAACGAATAGAAGCCTCTCTCATTCACTTTACGTTCGTAAACATTCCATTATACGTTTGTAAATGTTCATTTATGTAAGTTTATTTGTATACGGTTGATTGTCGTTTAATTTGTTATTTATTTTTAGTAAAATAGCAGATTTAGACAAAAGAACACGCATAAAAGAAATGCTATATCCATTTTGAATATGTTATTTGTATTAGATTATAAATAAGGCTCAAGCCCGGTATGTGAGGTTGGGTTCATTAGGGTTTCATTATGTATTGACTCTATATATATCGTATCAATAAAAAGTATCTCATACGGGGTTTTAATGTTTTATATTGTCTAACATGGTATCAGAACCAACACATAATGAAACCCTAATGGACCCAACCCCACATACCGGGCTTGGGCCTTATTTATCATCTAATAATTTGTTCTTATAAGTTCATTTATGTGCGTTTAACATCTTAATGAACGAACATAAACAACCTAATTTTTTTAATGAACAAGAACGTTCCTATAAGTGTTCGTGTTCGTTCATTTGTTCGGTTAAACTAAATGTACCAATGTGAACAAGCCTTTTGTCCGTGTTCGTCCAATTCATTTCAAGCCTATTATTATCTGCAACATTATAAAGCAATTCAGTGCATGCATTAGATAGAAATTTATTCTACCATTCATAATCCATCATAGCTTATCAGCTAGTGATCTGCACGTTATTTTTGGAAATATGGAAAACATAAATTAGAAAGAAAAAATAACAGCTAAAGAATTTACTCAATAGTAAAGTTATATCCAAAAGCTGTAATATAAAAGTTCTGAACATTTATTTATACTTAACTGAAGTTAGAAAAATATTAGTCTGTTGACACACCAGTGTCCTCCTCCTTCCTTGCTAGTTGCTACTACTAACTATCATTGCCCACTACCCACTACCTAATTGTCCCACTTCCTTAATTACTAGAGCGACTACTGTTTTCTCTCTAATATGTACTAGTGGATGGGAATTATCACCACACTTGGACCGCCCCACTAATGGTCTCAGACATGTATATATGTCCAAACTTGAACTTGGAGTTCACTTTTGGATTGCACACTAATATAACATCCCCACAGTAGGATATAAGCGCGAGAACGAAACTTGTACATATAAGACACCATGCCTTTATGAACGTACCTTAGTACTAGTATTTTCTAGCATCCATAATCTTCAAAGCAAATTATTTTCTTTCAATTCGTATCAAATGTGATAATATTACTAACAAGAAAGAGAATGAATTGTATGACTAGTGAAGGGAAAAGCGCACTCGAGGAAAAAGAACATTATGAAGGAAAAACTCTAGAAAAACACAAGTTAAATATATATGTATGATAACTTAGGATGATCATAACTATATATTGATCATCTCTACATTATATATATAAACACATTCACAATTACAATCACACGTACTTGCACACCACAGTACATAGCATTACACATCTAGACTGCTACACAATTACCTTATTCAACCTTCAAGTTATTACACTATTGAAGCATACATAGATGATAACACAAGGGCTCGAGCTGAGTTGCTTTATCCATGGTTTCCTCCACCACCACTGCCAGAACCATGCCCACCTCCATAAGCTCCACCACCACCAGTCCCATAACCATAACCTGAGCCTGAACCACTCCCACTACCACTTCCTGAACCATAACCAAAGCCATAACCCTTACCAAATCCATTAGCTGACCGGCCTGACCCTGAGCCGTAACCATAGCCACTCCCAGGGCTTGAACCGTAACCCCAACTATAGTCCCAGTTCGGACCATGGCCTGATCCACTAGCCGCACTTGGGCTTGAGGTGGACATGTCGTGGTTCACAAGTGTCTTTCTACCACCTTTAGGATTGTATGCTATAGTAACACTAGAGATACATAAGAAGAGAAACACCACAATAATATGATATGTTTTACTATGCATTTTGTTGGGTTTCTAGTAAATGATCAAAGTTGTAAAGTCTTTTATAGTGGTTTATGATAAATGTGAACTATATGGGACTTTATTTATAATAATGAAGGGGTGATGACTTGGTGCATGAAGGGTATTTTGATCATTTAACATATAGTGGTATGAATACCCGTGAATGGTGCTAATGTATCCGATGCACACACTTGGTGTAATCTTGAAGGTGGATGTGGAATAGAGGTAGTTATTTGCCACTTGTGATTACCCAACTATGGTAATTAAGTAATTCATCCATTTAGAATGTTATGTCGACAAAGTTACCTTTTAGTATGGAGTGGCTTCGTTTGAAAACATATCATTTTAGTGGGCGACTCAACCTTAAAACGGCATAAAACGAAGCTTCAAAACTGGCACTTGTTATCAAAGTTATATGTGCGGAAAAATCACTTATATAAAGTTTGCTTTACTTGTTATTTTGATGTGAAATCATTGACGAGTTTTCCAAGCTAATATGCTATAATGTCTCTTTAATAATCGATTAATGAGCTAATTCATTCAATCGTTATTGCGACATTTTCAATTTTAAATTAATGTTACTTAACTTTAGTTTTGAAAAACCTATTTATGTTGAAACAACCGTCACGGAAACACCTAACACTACTGTACACGCAAAATAAGCATTAGAAAAAGAATTAAGAATTCTAATAAAATTAAACAAGGTTACAAAAACCGTGAATCGGTAGTTGGGCGGTCGACCCCTTTTTAGCTTGTAATTGTTCTAGGCAGGATTAATCAGTGATTAATCGATTGGCATTTCCGGCAAGCTTTGGGAATTTTTGGCGAGTTTTGGGTATTTTTTCAGCAAGATTGTCCTTAAAATACATCTTGTAATTTATAAATAGCGACTATAAGTAATTAAAACTAGTTTACGCCTAGTTGTGGGTATTTCCGGCAAGATTTGCAAGTTTTAGGCAAGTTTGACTATCGTTGACCGCCATTGACCACAGTTGACCAATTTGTTTGACCGATTTACATAAATTTGAAAGGTTAGTGGCCCAGTAGCGCTTAGGCGGCAATTAATCGACTTTATAAACCTTTATTTGCAACACTGAAATTAAGTATATCAAGTGGTGTATCATTTTTAACAATCAATTCTGATAAAAATAAGGGTGTGCAAATGGTCGGTTTTCGGTTAAATATGGTTAATTGGTTTATTTTATTGGGTTTTGAAGAAAAGTTATAACCGCCTACCCAAAATGAAGTTGACCAAAACCAATCCAAATTATCTTTCAAGTTAAACAGTTTGATCCCCGAAAAGTGAAATAGGCAAACAACTTATATGAATTACTAATCTGCTTTTGTGATTTTAGTTATCTAGCTATCGATACATTGTGGTTATGTTTCTGCAATGTGTCGGAAACCTAACCAACAATACAATATATACTACTATATAATCTATTTGGGACTATTTTATAATTAGAAAGGCTTAAAAATTCAGACTTTTATTTACTAATTATGGAAACAACCACCCCTAACAATCACCTCCAACAATTTATAACCACTTAAACAACCACCCCAACAATTTATAACCACTTAAACAACCACCCCAACAATTTATAACCACCTCAACAACCACCCCAACAACCACTTTCCACCACCTCACATCCATCCTCTTCAACCCAACAATCCGCCTCCGCATCACGCGGGCACCTTTCTAGTATATAAAATATAAATATAAAATACATGTGATTGTTATAGCACTTGAACTTTATGTGCTATGGACAAACAAGAAGTTAGCAAAGCAGCTAACACATGAACAAAAGTTTATGTTTAGAACATTAACTCGAGAACCAATCAAATATAGAACATGCAAGTTAATGGAATGAATCGTCTATTGCATTAATCATAAAAGGGGTATATAAATACCTTTACAAGAATATTCTAAACCTCGGGCTTGAGCCCATACGAGTATTACATGGACTCAAATACTTAATACATACGACTAACACTCCCCCGCAGTTCAAGCGGCGAAATCGCGAAAGCTCGAACTGGAGTAATAAACTAAAAAGGAAAAGAAAAAGAAAATATAAATGTGGTGACTGGTTATCACAGAACCAACGGTCAACCACTAAACAGGTGGTGACTGGTTATCACAGAACCAACGGCCAACCACTAAACGAAAATAGGTGGTGACTGGTTATCACAGAACCAACGGCGAACCACTAAACGAAAATAGGTGGTGACTGGTTATCACAGAACCAACGGCCAACCACTTAAAAAAGAAAATAAACCAAAGTATCCCTACAACGAAAACAAAATAAAATGCTAATTAAGACTCATGCACTAACATCAAAAGAAAAGATAAGAAACAAAAGTTGGTTCTAAAACTTCAACCCCTAAAGAACCTTCCGAACAAACGGGGCGTGTTTTTCCCTAGAAAAACATAAATTATTTTATTTATTTATTTTAAAGAATCCCCGTCAATATAAACTTTATTGATTACCATTATTTAGAGTTGACCAAACAAACATAAAAGATGACAACTTATTACTGGTTCGAAAACATTAAAAAGCATCATCACTTCTTGAGACTATCGCGAACACTAGGTTTAGGCTTCTCAGCAACAACAGGAGCATCCGAGCAAGGACATCATGAATATTGAGATAAGGTAATATGTCGCATCACCTTCTTCTATAACCAATCAATGAAGCACTTCATACTGAAATTATGCAACTAGATCTGCCGCACCACCTTGTTTCCTAACCAATCAAATAAGCACTTGATATTAAATCAAACAACTAGTCAACAATGGCTGCTCAATTTATTTACGTGAAGAAAAGAAAAAGAAAATTTTAAGGTTTTTGGGAATTGGGTGAAGCTAAGCGGCACACAAGGATTTATTTTGTGAAAAAGATGACATAGGTTAATGTTTAAAGGGAGCCCTCCGAACCTTCGGTGTGTAGCCGGCGGCCGGAGGCAGCAGCTGTTTTAGGGTTTTAGATTAGGGATCGATTATGGCCTGATACCATGTAAGTTAATGGAATGAATCGTCTATTGCATTAATCATAAACGTGATATATAATATCATTACAAGAATATTCTAGACCTCGGGCTTGAGCCCATACGAGTATTACATGCACTCAAATACTTAATACATACGACTAACAGAACAATCCCGATGCTCTTGTATTATAAAAGAATGATTTTATAGCAGTGGATTTCATATTAAAATAAAAGGTACTCTAATACAGTCAGTTTAAAATGGCCTCCATACTTATTTCCATAACCAAATTCATCCAAAAACCAATTTTGTATCTCGGTTGGACCAATTAACCGACCGATGCCCCATAAACCCGAAACCAAATAACCGTAATCATATTGAGTCAGGCGGTTTTTCAATTAATGCATTTAATAAACACCTTTAGAAAAATCTTTTCAAGAGTTTTTATAATTTCATTGTCAACATTATCATCGTATCGTCTATTTTTACAAACAGTGAGTTGTTCTTGAAATTTATGTTTTAATTATTTTTTTAGCATTTTTTATTTTTATTTTATTTTATTTTTTGAAAACTAAGGCATCTTCAAATCAATATCTCTATAATTTTTAATGACAAAAAGAGAAAACTGGGTTGTGGAAAATTAAACGTCCACTCAAAATCCAAATGTTTACATGGTTAGCGATAAAATTGTTCTACTCACATTATAAATGGGTTTAATAACTTAATATTTGCTATTTTTTCATGAAAAAAAAAAAAAAAAAAAAAAGAAAAAAAAAAAGAAAGAAAAAGTTTTCTTATGTACTTATGATATTGGGCTTAATTTATTTTGGCCAAAATTTTAAAGCACAAGAGGTTGGAGTTTTTTTTATGTCCAACTTTGACGTCAAATATTTTTATATGTATTATATAATATTTGATAAAGATTATAACCAATGAAATATATTTAAAACTCAATCCATTCGTATATTTTGCATCAAGTATTACATAACCCAATCCACTCATATATTTATTGTCAAAGTTTAACAATAAAAACTTCAAAAAGTTAAATTGGACACTTACTTTAAAACAGAGGTAGTATTATTTAATATTTATTGACTAATCGGAGTCATACATAGGGGTGTAATCGAGTCGAGCCAAGCTCGAGCTTAACAGGGTTTGAGCTTGGTTTGAAATTTATAAGTTAGGCTTGATCTTGGCTTGATAGCTTGACGATCTTTAATCATCGAGGCTTGAGCTTGGCTTGAAAAATTCGATAAAAGCTTGAACCCGGCTTGAAAAGCTTGAATGTATATAAAAATATTGTATCTAATAGCCAAACCCATCAATATATATATATATATATATATATATATATATATATATATATATATATAAATAAACCATAATAGTCAAACTCACTAGTGTGTTACGCAAATGATAATACTATAAAAATTGACAGCCCAAGAAGTGTGAAGATACATAAAGTAGGATACAAAACGTTTGGATTACTTAGGTTTAAATGACTTTCTAGAATACATGTTTAATTATTTACAACGTAAGTCGTTATAATTATGTTAATACTCAAATTATCCCTACTTAGTTATATAAATTTATAATGGAAATATATTTATATTAAAGCTCAAAAAAGCTTGATTCGAGCTCGAGCCGAGCTATCAAAAGCTTGAGCTTGGCTCATTATATGTTTCGAGCTATTTTTTAGGCTTGAGCTTGATAAAAGCTTGACTTGATTGCAGCCCTAGTCATACATAATCGTATCCCTTAAAATGACGGTCGAAAAAACACGTGACCAACTCCATATATAAAATGTCATAGAAAATTGAGGGCCTAAATCTCAGGTTTAGTAGTTTTATTCATGAGTCACTTGAAAGTGATCTAATAAGAAGAATGAGAAGAAAAAAAAATAGCCACATATATCAAACAAGAAAGGAGTAATAATAAGGAAATGCATATAATTTTACAAGTGTATTTTAAATTTATGGTTATGGTTCTTAATTATATTTCTCATTTAATCTTAAGACTTTAAGAACGACAACGAGAGAGTTTAGTGTCATTCATCAAATAACCCAAGAGTGATTGTGGTGCATAATTGTAAACAACTCCTACTTACATACACATTGTATAACAACACTGAAATCAACACTAACGTGAAGATCACACTATGTAATATGAATATCACGTAACATAACATAATATTCATAATATAAAATTTACAATTTGATACTCAATTACTCATTGAATATAGTCCCGAATCTAGCCATGTATCCCCATAGAATTATTAGCTTAATGTATTTTTCATATAGATTAATATAAATCTGTCGATATGATAGACGACAACTATATTATTATCCATTGGATAAAAATTGACTTCCATTATAAGAGTAGGCACTTGGGACAATGCGCACAAACCCAACTAGTAATTTCATGTATCCACTAGAGTGAGTTAGATATGTATACATAGAAAGCGATATTTGTTTGACATTTGTGTGATTACTAACATAAATTTACCTTGCTTTAGCTCGTCAAATTCATCTTACAACAAAAACAAAAATAACAATATTCAATTTTGTCGGAACGAGATATAAGAGAGGTAAAATCTAGATAGATCATACCCCTACCCCTCAGATAATCCCGAAAGTAAAGATACTGCTTCCATAAACATATTTGGTTTGTTTTAGGTATTCTTATGTAATTAAACGAGAGCCAATATAAGAATGAACAAAGGTGAACTATATTATTATTAAATAGATTGACACCAAGCTATATATGTTTCTTTTTCTATATTAATAGGAGTACGTCTATTGAATAAAGGTTTAAGAAGATATAATATTCTCTTTCATGATTAATCGTATTAGTTTATATGGTTAAGGACTTCGGAAAGAGACTTATTTGAAAAGATACACGCGTACGTTCAACTTACTAAATTCAATGGAGATCTATGTCACACATAGCTAGTGGTAGACATAGGTAAACCGGCCTAGTTCGACTTGTGTGCATTGAGTTTTAGTGATCGAAGTTTTAGGACTTTTTTAACTTTTGCAAAACAACTCATTTCATTAACAACAAGGGTTTTGCTAAATAATGCCCACGGGCAATATTTAATACAAATATAAAAGGAAACTTGGACTTTTTTAAATCAAAAATAACATCTATTTAAATTAATTTTTATGTTCATTTATTGTACATTAAATGCATAATTACTTTAAATATGAAAAGAACAGATTATTTAATAAACCTTAAGCATTGCCCAGTGGGCAGTGTTTAGCAAAACCCTAACAATAATATGATCTGACTACAGATGTTGCAACGGTCATGGGGTCTAGTACGATTAGCACGATATTGAACATAATCATATAGCTTCCTGTTATTGTAGGTAGTATAGACTCTGAACTAAGAGCATCTGCAATGGGTTGTTTGATGAAAAGTTTTTCACTATTTGAAAAAGTTTTTCAAACGCTTTTTACCATTGAATGGAAAGACTTTTTGAAATATTTGAAAGAAATACTTAGCTTGTGCCGAGCGGTTGAAGGAAAGGCTTTTTACTTTGTAAGCATTATAATAAATGTATCAAGACAAAATAACTTTAGCGTTTATTGCCATAAATGCATCAAGTCTTTAATTACTTGATGCATTGTTGATGCTCTAAGGTGAACCTGCAAAGGGAGCCTAAAAACATGTTGTCGTGACGATGAAAGAAGTCACAAAGGATTGAGCATTCATTCTAGGATGATTTGGATTGTAAAATGCCATTGTAAATTTGTAATTTGCATTTGCTTCTAGCTATGCTCATCAATCAAGTTTGCTGTTCAACAAAAAAAACATTCATTCTAGATTTCTAGGAACAACATTGTTAGACATAAACATCAAATCATGCATGCTACCAGCTACATTATACTTGATAACATTTAGCGTGATAAAATTCACTTAAGGTAAATACCACATGTGAACATATTTATTTACCCTCGTGGTTGAACCATCAAGACTGACTTTTGGTGTTTACTAAAACTACTAGTACATCTGTACATGTTAGCTCTGTATTTTGTATATCAACATATAATGACACATGATGGTTAATTCCATCAAGGGTAACTGCTAACTTTGGTGTTATCAAGAATGCATGTTACGGGAGACATTGTTATACATGAACCATCTAATCATGATTCATCAAGGTTTATCGACTTTATTCCATTGATAAAAAGAACTCTTTTTCTTAGCAAAGATACATGGTATGGGCAATATTGTCATATATGGTCTTTAAATCATGACGCAATTAGTTAGATCCATTAAAACTGACTTTTGTCCTACAGAAAATCATTATATATGAACATCAAATCATGATGCCCTGGTGTTTAATCACATCATGATTAACTTTTAATGTTAACAAAGATGCAACTTATGGGCCACATTGTCGTGTATGAAAATCAAATCGTGACGCCTTTGGGTTAATTCAATCAAACATTGATGCCCTCATGTTAAGTTCCATTCAGGCTAACTTTTGGTGTTACTGGAGATAATGCAAGATTTATGGTTGATTCAAACCATCAGCCATCAGGCTTTATGGGTAATTCCACCAATCATGCATCAAGATTTATCAGAGTAAACTTCGGCACATATACCTCAAAATCACTATGACTTATTGAAAATATGTGAAAGATGATGTGGTATGGGTCCTAATAAGGAATCTTTGCAAGAGTTGGTGTACTTCATGCAGGATGGAAAATGGCTTGAATTGGCCTACTAGACTATACAAGATGTCTTAGAAATGGAAGAAAGCATGTGGCCAAGTAGAGTCACCCACATGGGAATAGATATTGGGCAAGGCTCTTGTACTCCATTAGAACAATGTCCCAACCTTGGACACTTGATGGGTTTGTCCCAACAGTCATGTGCACAAAAGAATATGTCGCGGGAATGACGGACCTATGATTTACGATCAGCAAAATGATGATTGGGAGACCAAAAACTTGTGACTAAACATTTTGAGTCATTAACTCATTGTATTGTGTAGAAAAGGACCATTTTGTTACAACCATTGAATTATTGACATGCAACTTTAGCAAGAGTGACGAGTGAGGGCAGTGACCGGTGAGCTATGAGCAGTGAACAGTAGATGTTTTTTCTAAAAAAAAAAAAAAAAAAAAAAAAAAACCGTTGAGTGGCGTAGTTGTAGCTGTAATCATAATGTGTAAAACAACTCTTAAATCTTTAACGTTCCTAAATGCCACTTCATCGAGTGTTGGAAAATGAGCATTCCGAAAAAAAGATAAAGTTACTTGCTGCTTGTTACACGAGCATTAAAAATCTCAACGCTCAACGTTCACTGCTCAACGCTCTTATATTTTCCTAACACTCTGTGCCTAGCACACCCTTAAAATGAGGTTCTCTCGATCACTACTCTAAAGATCAAAGGTCTGCAATTTCACTACTTTTGCTTGGGATGCACTGAAATAACAATTCTAAAACCTAAAACAAGATTTCGTAGATATCTTGTTGGAAGCATGTGCTGATCATATTTTATCCAGAGAACTTTTGATTGAAAATTGTGTTGTATATCTTGTAGGGTCTATAATAAATTACTAGTTATAATGCCCGTGCACGCACGGGGTTTTGACATAAATTTTTGATCATTTATTAATACCCAATATGTATTGTCCTAAGATTGTTCACAAATCAAATATTGTTGCATTAATACCGAACATATTTCTTAAAATTTATTGTTTTTAACTTTGTAATTGCAACTTTTGCCTAATGATGTTTTATGGGTTGATATGTTTTTGTTATAGTTACATACTCTCGAAAGTTACTTTTACATGACTTTTGTTTTTCAATGTCATGTTGGTATAAGTATACTTTTAATTAGTTTATGATTAGTCAAAGTTTTAAATGCACTGGTTCTAGATTTTAACGGGTCAAGAGAACATTCGAATCAAACTTTTTTCTTTGAATCTCTCCTTAATAAGTGATCAACATCTTCCTTTATATACATCCTCTCACACTCAAACCCCTCTTCAGAGGTCGTACAACAATTTTCTTTTGACAATTCATTGGCGAACGTCCTACCTCCATGGTGTCAATGTCAACATCCTACAGCAACCGAACTTCCAATCCATATCTAAAGAGCCATCACCAAGATTCAAGCTCTTTGCTTTATTAAACTATCATAAAACCATGATATCTTTCCATCTCTTAGTAGTGAATTTAATACTGGGATTGAGTAGTTTCTCTATAGATCCCTGTTGTAACAATGTGATTACTCACAACAAAAGAATAATTAAAATTATTTTGTAACAATTTTAAAATTATTTTAAGAAACTTGAAGAAATGAGTAGACAAAGAATTTTAGCATGCAATCCTAAAAACCCCTTGAAGTGAGATTTTCATAATCTTCTTAAATCGAAAGTTTCTTAACCACGAGCAAATCTTAATTCTTAAATCCCCAAACGACGAATCCATTAAATTAAATAATAGGGGTCTAAATAAGTAAAGATGTAAAAATGAGCAATTCTTAATTTCTTATAATCCTGTAGGTCTAATGGGCTTGGGTCAAATTAAGCATTTTTGTATGGGTTAGTGTTCAAATGGGTTGAGACAATTTTATTAAAAATTTCAACTTTATAGAAGCAGTTAGTGTGACCTGCAAAACTGAAAATACAGCAAGTGCTCAAATCTTCAATATTTCTATAGCTGCCAATCATTATTTATTACTTAATCTAAGTATAAGTAAGCCAAGTTTATACGCGATAAAATTTACATCTTAGAGGTGGTTCATCCTGTGGTTCATTGCTAGGAAAAGTAGAAATTACTGTACCAAAAGGTAATGCAAAGTTAAATGCTTGAGTACCAAAAATATTCATAATGTAAGAGTAACAGATTATAAAATTTGAAATAAGCACAAACCTAGATATTTAAGAAATCAGTGAGCAACAAAGCCAGTCTGTCAATAACTCAATACTCAATCTGAAAACCTATATTAAAACGATCATGAAGCTGAAAGCTGTAGAACGTATTCATTGTAAGTTGCTTATCACCTCTAGATCCATTATTAACTAACTTAAGCTCAGGCGACTACCCGTGCGCACCAAAAAGGAATAACAATGGAAATTGCAATGCCATATGTGAAGGATGCAACTTACTTATTCTTTGAGGAAACCCATCCTTCATGTGAATGACTCTGTCAAAATTGTATTTACTTCTTGTCCCACTGTCATAAACAATCGCACCAAGCGATCCTGAAACAGGAGCATTATAGTGCATTCGGTTCCCACTGTTATATACCTGATTTTAAACTCAGGAGGCTCTTTATCAACGCCATGTCTTTGGCTGTTCTAACTTCTAAGTAGCTTGACCAATCATTAAATTCATCAAGGACTTGAATTGAAGTCTTGACAATTAAAGGTTTCAAATCCCGATATTCACCTCCACTAAAATAAAGAAGTCTGCTAGAGACCTCATTATCAGTGTTATAGATATAAATTTGCAAAAACCTTCGATTTTGATCCGGTGGTGGACATAACGATCCCATCCAATGCGAAATTTATCCTTCAACCTTGAATACATAAGGCCTTGAGTCATTATAAACTGAATCATCCACATTAGCCCCAAAGGAACTCATGGCGAACATCGTGTTGTAAGCACGGTGTTCTCCTTGAAGTGCCTATCTTTGAAGAGTTCTTTAATGATCTCTGGAGGATCTCTTGGAAGTGGTAACCTGACCCGACCACCTCTACAACATCGGCTATTCGGCTATATTGAATCCTTCCATTAGGAGAACAACCTTTGAGGCGTTTCGGCATACCAAAACTCAGCATGACAATGCTCACACGCTTGAGCACAGTCCCAAATCCAAAAAAAAGTAAGGCATTAGAGCAAAATTAGCAAATTAATAAACGTGCTAAATAAAAGAGAATCATGCTATAATAAATGATAAAAGGGTTATGTGTGTACAAAAAATACCATGTAAAGATTATTGGTCGTTGGTTGTTTGTGTCGAGCTTGCTGTACCTTCTGGGCATACGTACGCCAACGATATCCATCATCCACTATATCAACCTCACTGGTCTTTCGACAATCACATGGTATGTTTCTTGGCCAACTAACCCCCATGGAGCATCCAAAGCGTCCTTCCAACCAACTTGTGTAGCCCAAAAAGAGTTGATAACACCTACTGAATATGTAATAAACCAATATAAATGTTCTACTATATATTTTTGTGTACACGTAAAACTCATATCATAGTTATATACTCTTGAGTCAAAATATGAGCTAACACGTTCTTATAGTCATAATTAATTTCTAAAACAAAGATACATAGCATAAGATTCTTCAAGCTTGTACATTTAAAGATAAAGGGAGTGTTTGGCATTGCACTTCGAAAGTTATAATACAAATAATCCTATTCTAAAGTCATCAATTCGTTTGAAGTTTTATTTATAATAAATTTGATATTAAATTACTAACTACCAAATAATTGACGGACCCAATAATCAGTTTAAATTCTTTTTAAAAAAATAAATTAATTAATTAAAAAACACCATAACTAACTCAAATAGTAGTATCTAGTTATCACAGGCGAGACTGTGAAAGCAAATCCAAACACTAAGGGGGTTAATATATTGCAGTACATATTTTAATCTTATGGTTATACAAAACCACTTTAAACATGGTTCTCCATCTAAACACATTCTAAGAGTTACAACATAGTAGCCTTAATTTTACACAGATGATGCACAGTTTATACCTATTAGCACCAATAGATTATATAAATATATCGCTAAATGCATATATATACATTAAGGTTCCATTCCTATTAATACCAATCAGATTATGTATATAGTCTAAATTCATCCATAAACACGTGATAATGAATATATGCGCTTAAGCCCAACATCCTATGTCCAACGGAATAATTAGTCGAAGTAGATACAAAGTCTATAAAGTCATAGCCACAGACCCACAATATAGCAAAACAAATAAAATCAACTGAATAATGTACCTACGTTTGATCTTTGGAACCTTAGTTTTGAATCAACTTCAAGCCCGAAATACAACCAAAAAAGTTTTGAATCAATCTAATGAAATTGTAATATAACATAGTAAATAGTTTTACAGGAGTCATAGCCACAATATCTACATGAAGGATATTGTTGTATCAAATCAATCCAAAAAAGCATAAAACTTAAACAAACCCAAAACGAAAAAACCGCAACAATGATGTTAAAAAAACACTAATCTTATAACAACTCACAAATCCTAACAAACCAAAAATTACTTGCTTGACTTATGATCTGAAGGTGACATAAGTAATTGTAATGATACTTTACTATTTATAATAAATTGGAATCATAAGATGTTGATGAAAAAACATACCAGTAGGTGAAGAGGTCATGATTACGAACTTTTGATCCACATGATAATCTTTGTACGTCAAATTTTAATATCTTTTATATAATTTAAAAAAAAATGATCAATGAACTACTTATCTTACAATCAAATAGACACACTAAAATTAAGGTTATTGACGACATGAGTTATGGGAATTAGGGTTCTAAACTGAGAGATGGAAGTGTACAAATGTTCGGGTTAAAGACGGGAATAAAAAACATGGTGGTTCTTCAGTTGTTGGATGAATTGTTTTGATTTATGGTTTTGGTGTATCGAGGATTAAAGAGGAGGTAGAAGAAGGAAATTGGGAAAGTCATTACTACGTATTTATTTTTATTTTCTGAAATTATATTAGTGCTTTTCTTAAATTTAACATTTGAGGCACTAAAGTTTCAATAATCACATCCGCTTTTATAACTTTCTTTTTTTTTTGATTTTTGACACTTATAGTTTTATGATGTTTTTCTTATCATACGTACACAAAAACGAATTTATAACTTTATTTGGCAAATTAGGAAAATATATAAGCTTTTTAATATAATATTTTTTTATAAAAAGATAATATTTAATTTAATTATTACTAAATAAGGTATGATTTGATTTTTTGAAATGAAAAAGTCCCCACTAAGGGTTTTATTTTATTATATAAAAGATATCTATTGTGTTGTATATCCTGTTGGAAATCCTAAGCTAATCAAAGTTAGGATCATTATATAGTTATCTATTCGGCCTACCGCAATCAAACCTGGTTCATTATATGGGAAGTTAGGTATTCAAGTCTAATTGATATATTATGTATTTTTTGTCCAAGAAAAAAAATCAACAAGCATTAATTGTGCCTAATAGAATTTCAACCATGGAGGCAACTATTTGTTGGGTCAAATAGAACCTCAACTGTTTTGGGCCTACCCATGGTCCTGTAGGACACATATATATCAGTTCTCCCACTCTATTTGATATTTTGATGGTTGCATCTTGAAAAGAATATTTTGCTTTGCAAAATATCTATTGTTTATACAGTTAAAACTGTATTGTAGTCTTTGTAGCTAATCTTTTTTTGGTAAATTTAGAAACTATGCTAAGAGTACATGTTAAATAATTAACTTAAATCCAACAAAAATAGCGATATGCACAAATTTATTTTGATAAACACCTTGTGTTAGTATGACTAAGTTCTAAGGGCAGTCGTATTGAGAACACTCTGTCAGCAAAATAGGCAATCCAATGAGAGCAGAAAAAATAACAAGCCATAGAAGGGACACTTGTATTGCTTGAAAAGTTTACAAAAGTTATTACTCCGTAAAATAGAGCTTTAGACGTCCTGAACTAACTGAGATCGCCTAGCATCTAAATACGAGTTTCACACGCTTCCAAAAGTGAGTGTTTAAGAGCTTTCCGAATTTATTCAGAACCTCTAAATGAGCAAGTTGGGAGAACGTCGAAAGCTCCTCTACAAATCTCTTAATTTTCATGATTAGTGTCGAAGCTATGAAAATCCTGTCTAAACTTTGTGAACGACGTCCTAAATTTTTGTGGGTGGTGAAATTTAGTTGTTGGAATGAAAAGATGAAAGCAAAAAATACGAGTTGCCTGTATTGAACACCGAGTAGTGAGAAGGGGGACTGAGGGCTGGGGATTCCTCTGTGCACTACCTTTTTGTCAGTAAAAAGAAGATTAGAAAATGTTTTAAACAAACCAAATTCAGCATAATGCGGCCAAGTATTAAAAGTCTAAAACTCAGACCAAACGTAATGTGTAGGGGTAAGTAAAGTGATTACAAGAAACAGTTAGCGGTCAAAATGTCAGGATTTTTTAGTCTTGAACGAATCTATGCTCTCATGATGCAGCGAGGTCCTAATCGCATAAATTATGTGTGACAGTTGTTGCGATTTAGCTAGCTTATCATTTACTTGACGTATTATTTATTTGAACGTAAGCATTTCAAAGTGTCGTCTTGTCTAAAACGAATTCTTTAATTGAAGCTCAAAACTTTTAACACTGCAGACATACTTCTATATTTTAATGAAACTTTTATCTTTAAGAACTTTTTTAGCTTAAACTTTTAAGGTTGATAATAAGAATTGCTTTAAATCTTATATATTTACTTATTTTCAGTGGATATAGTCCTATACTCATTTATAAAGAAAGAAACATGTAGCATTAGCAAGATTGTTGTATTTTTTTGCTATATGTTTGCTTAAAAGCAATTCCTCCTAAAAAAAGGGAAAAAAATAAGAGACAAAAGTTGGTGTTAAAGTATATTTAATAAACATTTTGTTAGGTTTCTAAGTGACAAACAGCTTATTGGGTTTGTAGCAATTAGATAGCTTACATAGCTAATCACAGAATCAGACTAGTATTGTGTTTTTCTCATTTCTTGCTATTTTTCTTTATATAAATACCACTCATGACATCACCTGAGGGGTGTGCATGAGTTTTGTGTTTAATAAACATTTCACATTTCTCTCATCTCCACACTCTCTAGCCGAATACACAATGTATTTCGGTTCTAAAATGCATTGTTGAACTCCTGATCTTGTAGAATCTTGATGCCAAGGGTCCTGACAATTGATATCAGATCCTACATATGATTGTTGGAGTGTTTGTTTTCAAAAACAATATCAAATTTTTGTTTTAAATGTGTTTAGAAACTTTATACATGATCCGAAATATTTTCTTTGAAAACATTTGGTGTTTTAATGGATAAAGCTTGGATATTTTATGGTTCAATGCTTTCTAAGGATTCATGTTATGATTCTAATGGACTAGAATCAATGATTTCGTTACAAAAATCAAGATTTGATCGTGTTCTAAGGGTATAAGTCTCGTTTTGAATATTTCGATTCCAAATGGGTGCTTCATTAGGTTTCAAAGTGTTTCTTGACTCAAAACGTTTTTAAATGCTTCAAAAACAAAAGATTAGTGTGTTACACACCAGAGAAAAGAACATAGTTGCAACGTGAAATCTTTCAATTTCAACAAGAAAATAAAATGGACAAAGACATGATATTCTATCATTTACACATCGATGACACTTTCCCGAAATATAACGACAGAGTTTAAGTTTAGTTATTCTCCATAATCATTCATTAACCCTTACAAAATATAAATACACGAATGTTAATAGATAACATGTTGGGCCACAAGCCCATAATGAACAACAAATAAACTGGCTATGGGCTAAGCTAAATAATATACGCTAATACTCTCCCGCAGCTTGATTGGGAGGTATTCGAATGTTAAAGCTGGAGCGAGAATCAAGAAATAATGCAGCGTGAAAATCAAGAAATAAAGCAGCCGGAAGTCCCTTAATAAAAATGTCCGCATACTTAAACCGCGAGGGTACATGAAGAACACGAACTTGTCCCGAAGCAACAAAATCACGGATAAAGTGAATATCAATCTCGATGTGTTTGGTACATTAATGCTGAATAGGATTCGCATACATATAAACATCACTAACGTTATCACAATAAACCAAAGTGGTAGTAAACAAAGGGGCATGCAGCTCACGTAACAAGTTGCGGATCTAAGCAGTCTCAACAACCACATTAGCAATACCCTGGTATTCTGCCTCTGAACTAGAACGAGACAAGGTAACCTACCACTTTGCAGACCACGATAAAAGATTATCATTAAGAAACACACAATACCCGGAAATAGACCGCCGGGTGACAGGGCAACCAGCCCAATCGGCATCAGTATAGGCAATAAGCTGAGCAGTAGTCGAGACATGAAGCTGAAGACCATGATCAATAGTGCCATGAACATAGCGCAAAATATGCTTCAAAGTAGTAAATTGTGGATCACAAGGGTCATGCATATAAAGACAGACCTGCTGCACAGCATAAGACAAATTTGGTCAAGTAAAAGTGAGATACTGAACGCAAGACTGCAGTATAAAATAAGGTCACTGACAGGATTACCATCAGGACCAAGCTTGGACTCGGTGTCAACATAAGTCATGCAAGGGTTACAATTCTGCATATGGGCGCGCTCAAGAATTTCCTCTGCAAATTTTGACTGAGACAATAACATGCCAGAAGCCTATCTCTGAGCAAAAATACCAAGGAAATAGTTAAGAGCGCCAAGATCGGTCAGAGCGAACTCATGTGAAGAAGAGCCATAGTAAAAGAGATGCAGAAGATGTTGTAAGAATAATATCATCCACATATAACAAAAGATAAGCAACATCCAAACCATTTTAAGACAAATAAAGATGCATTGGTTTTGTTGTGCTGAAAACCGATCCGTGTAGCAAAGTGCAAAAACTATGCACGAGGGACCTGTTTAAGACCACGTTGTTAGATAATGAAAACCCCGTAGGTGATACATTTTATTGATACATATATATAGAGTCAAATACATAATAAAACCCCAATTGACCCAAACTCTCAATTGGACTTGGGCCATATCTTTCCACTAATACTCTCCCGTAATCCAAGTGGCGAAATTACAAAAGCTCGGATTGGATGAGAAAATTAAATACACATTAAAGCAATAAAGTTTTCTTAATGAAAACGTTCGACAACAAGCATAGACGAATCATCATCAGTAGCACTAAAAGCAATAAAGTTTTGTTGATGAAAACGTTTGACAGCAAGCAGAAACGAATCTTCATCAGCAGCACTAAAAGCAAAACAAAGCGATAGCAAATCAAAAGCAGTAAAGCAAATAATTTATTTTGATGAAGATATCCGACAATAAGCGGAGATTAATTTTCATCATGCAGCAAAAGAAAGAAACAAAAATAAAAACAGAGCATAGATTTTATTTTTATTTATTTATTTATTTATTTATTTGGAAAAATGGATAAATGATAGTGGCTAGGGTTTGACGGAATAACATAAAGGAGGCGGGTGAACTTAGCCACTTAGGTCTAGGATCAAACTTGCTCCAATACCATATTAAGTTTAGTTATTCTCCATAATCATTCGGTAACCCTTAATCAAAATATAAATGCACGAATGTTAACAGATGACATGCTGAACCACAAGCCCACAATGAGCAACAAATAAACTGGCTATGGGCTAAGCTAAATAATACAATATATGCTAATAAATAGTTGTCGAGATGAGGCAAAAAATACAGGAAAAATATAATTTACACCATTAGTTAAAGTTTTTAAACTTTTTTTTTTTTTTTTTTTTTTTTTTTTTTTTTTTTTTTTTTTGGTAAAAGGTCAAAGACGACCCGGTAAATGTATTACTCTAAAAAACATTTAAGTAAAGGATACAGGTGAAGTCTCATATCTCAGCCTGTTATATAGGCGATACAGCTTACATAACAAAGTGGACAACTAAGCAGCTTGAAAAATAACTAAAACTAGTGCTTATGATATGCCATAAGCACTTACAACTCAAGAAACAAAACAAACAAGCTAACCAGCAGCTACCGTGAAAGTTGAAATGTCACCTGTAACTGGATTAGTCGATTCTTCATTCACATGTGCAACATGTTCTCCATTTTCATCTTCATCATTCACCAATGCAGCATACGAATTAGATGTAGTAATATTACCTTCTTTAGAGGTAGAACCAGTAGACTTCAACATAGACGATGATTTAGATGCATTACCCATGGTATTAACTCCCCTATTATGTTCACTAACTGCCGCCTTCGGCGCATAACTGACATTCTGTGTAACCAATTGACTAACAAACTGATTACCATTAGTAGACTTAGCTTTACAATTCTTCTTTTTCTTACCCCCGGTTTGCAAAACCATCATTAATCGGAACCACAGTAAGAGTTACAACATGTGAAGTAGAAACAACAGGAGGAGTCACCACCCTTTTAGGACATTGATCATGAATATGACCAAATATTTTGCACATATCACACATGGGAGGCCTCCATTCATATTCAAACATTTATTTTTAAATAACTGGATTATATATTTTAGACTATCTAGTTTACGTTTTTTACCTTTAAAATATCATCACTACAAAATAAAGTCTGCTTTGTTAGTGAACATTTATTTTTAAATAACTCCGATCCAAACACTAAACTTACTGAGACAGAGAGATCACGCATGTTACAGTTGTTCACTTGACACTCAACTTAAAAAAAAAATATTGTCATTACAACTTATTATGAGACGGGACATTTATTTTACAGTAAAATATCTCCAAAAGTGGGACGGAAAGAGAGAGCGCTTATGTTACAATCATTCACGTACCAATCAAACAAAAAACCACGAGTCCATTCACTTGCCACAAAATCAATCAATTCATCAAAAGAACATCTTCTTTTCTTTTATTTTTAAGCAAATTACCAATATCACCATTACAAATCCTTTAAAAAAAACCCCATAGAGCCCAATACGCGCATATTTCAAAATTTCAAATTTCCTCAACATAAAACAAATTCTTACAACTGCAAATGTAAAAACCATTCTTTGAATACCAAAAACAAATCTAGATCAACAAAATAAATGTGAGAACACATAACTTTGAAACTCTTTTTTTATGGACTGATTTAAGTATTCAAAAAACAGATCAAACATTTATTAAAAACAGGTTAAAATGAGGAAATTAATTATAATGAACGATTTCTAATGTGTATTTTCAAAACAGTTGAATGATATTTGATAGTTGAAATTTCCACCTTCATCCCCATGTTACCAAAAACAATCAGATAAAAGTAAATAATAATACATGATATAAAAAAATATAAAAATGAAAAACTAAGTTTGATAATGAATTGAAGGAGGTAATAACTCAGAAGGCAAGAAATATAAAATTGGTTCGATTCTGCCAGCAGGTTTTCCTCAACTTTTTTATATCAGAAGAGGGAGCTTTGGATCCTCATTGTAACACCATCCTTCTTTTTTTATTTATAAAACAATTTATTTAAAACTATTTGTTTATTTAAAATATAAAACATAATGTTTGAAAGACCCTCAAACTATTAGCAAAAGCTTAAGGATATCACAAACTTATTTCCAGTGTCTGTGAAAAAAAACAGGAAAAGAGAGACAAAAAGCTTAATAGATGGAAAAAAAAAAAAAGATCGCTCAGTTCAGCGGGGTTGTCGACACGCAAACAGATCTCAAAAAATGAGAAAAGACTGCATTCCGGTCTGTTGAGCTTGAATTTCCGAGTCATCACTGCGACCTTTTTTTTTTTTTTTTCATTTTAATAAACTTACTTTGGAAACCATAAGATAACATAGCAAAATAATATGAAAAATAAAACAGGTGAGAAAGAAGATGAAAGCTGCGATTGATATTGGTTTTAGCAGGTTTTGAGTGTATATAAATAGGTTGTCAAATTAGGGTTTTTAGGTTTTGGGTCGGTTTTCTAAATAGCCCATTTGGCAAAGTTGGGTTAGATTTATAATTTATTCCAAGGTGTTTTGGGCTGGATTCTATGACTATCTGTGTTCGGGCAAAGGTAGAAATGTAGAATTGCAATTTGCAATTGTGTGTCAGTCTTTTTTTTTTCTTTTTTTCTCTTTTGTTTTTTGTTTTGTTTTATATATATATATATATATATATATATATATATATATATATATATATTTTATCGAGATCCTCATTTGAATATGAGAGGGCATGTTAGTTAACTTTTATTCCACAATAATTAATTTATAAAATAATAGTCTCACAATATTAATTTATTTATTTTTCCTCACTTATATAAATTTTAATATGACCTCTCATGTACAAATGAACATGAGAGTATTTCAATCATTCTTTTCTAGAGTTAACTACACCTTTTATTCTTAAGCCTTTTCGAGTATCTTATTTTCAGTATAATTTTTGTAAAAGTATTGGTTTGGTCCAAAATGAAAAACATGTTATGGGTTTGGTCTAATTTTTCTAACACCGTTAATTTGACTATGTTTGACCATTAAATATAAATGTACTTTTATCATTTCAAGTATTATATTAAACAAAATTAAGGAGTCGATAGTTGTGTTTCATACCTCTTTTCAGTACCCAACACCAAGGCTAGTGTTTTCTGGCAAAACGCGACCGGGAGGCGCGAGCTCCACACCATGGCTTGCATTTTCGCGTCCTCAGCCGTCGCTACTAGCCCAAATGGTCCCGGCAAACGTGACGGGACGGCGCAAGCACGGTACCAAGCCTCGCATTTTCCCTATTTTTTTATTTTTATTTATTCATTTATTTATTTTGCATTATCCCTTTTTTCAGTTTGTATGAGAATATAAGGTGCTTGATAAAAAGACGTTCATTGTGTCTCCGATTCACCATCGGAATAGAAGGAACTTCAGAGATTAGAAATTTGTATAAGAGAAAGAGAAAATAAAGTAGATGGGTGTATTAAATGATTTGCTCAAAAAAATGGTATAAGAAAGAGAAAAATTAGGAAAGCGTAATATCATTTGTAAGTCAATAGGCTTAATAGACTCAATGCGTGGCTTCTTTTTATAAAATATGATTAAACAGAGTTTGGTATGTAATAAATGATTTTGTATGAGTAATATATGTGAACGTTAGACAACGGTCGAAAATAATAAACACATCTTATTAGCTTCTTTTTTATGTCATTTTACCCACTTTTATCTCAATTTGTATCCTTTAAAATCTTATAAATACCCTATAACTCAATCATTTTTTACACTCACTTTCAACTTCACTTCTATCTTTATACTTCTCTATTTTTTCTTATTTTACTTACAAAAATAAATCCTAGTCAATGAGTCAACATGTTCAATGATCCGCAAAACCAAATACTGACTCTTCAAATGCCAAATTCCCCATCTTCCTCTAACCCAAACACTCCATCATTTGCAAATTCCATCACCTCAAACACCCACCAACTTCTTTCATTCCCAAATCAATTTGCCACTTTTAATAACCCATTCGGCAACTTTACACCAGACCCAAATTCCGTCTTATGGCAACAATTGCAACTTCAATAACAACTATGCCAAACCCAAATTTCCCAACAACAATCCTAACAACAAACACTATATTGACTCTTATTTACACAACCCCAATTTTCCCAACAACCTGAATTTACCCAATAATCCCTACTACCTCAACAATCCGACGAGAGCTCATCTCACCTAAGGACGCAAGGTGTTGGGTACTACGATGAACAAACCGCGAGGCTTAGCGGCGAAAATAATAAAGATTTGATGACCCGGGTTCACATTTTGTATAAAGACGACGGCGGGAGAGATTTTGCTCATAAAAGCGTTTGACTTTTTTTAAGAGACAAACACAAATGGAGAAAATCCTAATTCGACAAGCAAGAAGAAATTGAGGACGGCCAACCGAAGAACCCGAGTTTTTTTGGAGATGACGTTTTGCCGTGTCCACCCGGCAAATAACGAAAGTCTAAAAGTCAACGATCTACAAACTCATCCGCCACTTCCGGTTTACAACAAGATTTGTTTCGAGAGTTGATGGAAAAACAATTACCTTTAGACTGTGAGGCGAAGATGACACGAATGGAGTGTGAGACACACGCAAGAGTTGACCTTTTCAATGCTAAAAAATGGAGCGAGGACTTCAAGTTGCTTGATATGGATACAAGCAGGATGAATCCGACCGACACAGATAGAATCGAGACGCTTAAAGACCAAATCCGCCTTGAACATTTTGGACCAAACTAGTTTAGTTTATATACTTTAATTTTTATGTATTTTTTTATTTATTTATTTAATGTACTTTTTTGATGTGTTTTTTATTAATGAAAATTTTGTTTTAGTTAAAGGTGTTGGTTTATTTAATGTACAAGATTTGTGGATTTGGCATGACTTCCAGGGGCAAATAAAGACCTCAACGTTCTATATGGTTCACCATTATTTGATGACCTTCTTGCCGATATAGATCTGGAAGGCCCTTTTGTAATAAATGGAAACACATACACAAAAGGGTTATTATTTGGCGAATGAAATCCTCAAAGGTCTACATTTGTTAAAACACACTCTATTGCAAAGAATGCAAAAACAATGAAGTTTAAAAGAGTTCAAGAAAGTGCAAGAAAAGACATCGAACGAGCTTTTGAAGTCCTACAAGGTTGTTGGGGAATTATACAAGTTGCAAGTGCTTTCCAAATCAACACGCTTCGAAGAATCATGTTTTGTATCATATTACATAACATGATATTGGAAGATCAAGAGTTAGTAGTTTGTGAATTTTACGAACCGTACATTTCTCCACAACCGAATATTACATATACTCCATTGATCATACGGCTTAGAGGAATTCCTCTCTCCGCTTTTAAACCAGTAGTATGGAGTCCTCTAGCTGACTTTTAGCGCTCTCTCAATAACTTATGCAAGACACATTGAATGAAAAACAAAGAACTTCGGGATAGAAGAGTGCACGACGAACTTCAACACCATATCAAAAAGCATTTATGAAACTTTAATTACTAAATTGCACTTTTTACCTTTTTAATATATTGTTATTTTTAATGTATCTTTTATTTTTATTTTACTTTTTTTAATCATTTTTTTTATGAGTTTTTCTAACATGTGCCCTTAGCCACATGATAAGAGTGGGCTCGTGTGTCCTTTTTACTCAGAGATTCACAAAAAATACACACAAAATAATTTTTTTATTTGAAAAATAATAAAAAACCACAAAAAAGGACACAAAACCCACCTATGCTTAAGCACACAAGTGAGAAAATCCCTTTTTTTAATTAATAAAATTTCAATTTTTGTAAAATGTGTTAATTTATTTAAATACTAGGTAATCTTGTAAGGCTGTGCTAAGCACAACCTAATTAAGTCTTTGTTGACCTTTTTAGTTTTTTACATTGAAAACTGCAAGTGGCTTTTTGAAATATCTTTATGCTAATCATTACAAACGAGTAGATATCACACCGCTCGTTGCATCGAAATGTTATCTCAAACAATGTTACTAAAAAAATGCAAAATAAATTCTAAATAAAAATTTTGAGCAGCTAAATTTCGTACTATATAAAAAATAATGGGCAAATATTCATAGTTACACGCATAATAAATATAATAGTTTAGTGTTAATGTTATGCTTTTATATAATATAAAGTGTTAAAATAATAATAAACACAATGTGAAAAGAGTTAAAGTACAAAGTTTAATAAGATTAAGGATTAGTTTGTTGTTTTGCTAAATTTAATTGGTGTAAAATATAAAGTTTAATTATTTTTTGGAAAGATATTTGACGAGAAAACTAAAAAAAGCAAAATGAGAATAATGAGAATGATTTATAGTCAAATATTTTAAATAAGAAGTAGAACGGAAAATGCATCTATTTTTTTAAGTCCATCTAAAATATATACCCTTCTCATTTGATCGTAACTAATTATTTTAGTGCCAAGTATCATTTCATCAAAGTTAAGGAGTATTTGTCGTAACTCTAAAAATTCTACAATGGACGGTAGAATCCAAGTTTATAAATGTCATTATGAGAATTACTCAATAATCTCTATTTGTCAATCATGTAAAAAAAAATAAGAAAAAAAAAATGAAACAAATTATGAAAGTGAAAAAATTAGTTTCTTGACTTCAAATGACCGGAACAAACATGTAATGCCAACTCTAATTATTTATCGAAGAGACTTGATACTTGTTTATAACAATCTAAAACCCTTTAGGATTGATGCAAATTGAATCCAAACATATTATGATTGATAAATAATAAACATGCTTACTACAATTGACAACAAGAGAATACGTAAATTACAACCAACAACTAATATAATTGATAGACATATTATATACATAAATTAATTTTATGTTAACCCCAAATTTTATTTCACATTACACATACATTGGCCAACCTATGGATTCTATTTAATTATAGTTAAAAATAAGAACCCCACCGGCCTATTCCCACCCTCCCTCCAAAGCGAGTCTTGTGACAAAATGGTCTCCCATACATGAACCCATACCCACATCATCTCTTTGACTATATCTTTCTTGAGGTCAAAAGTACACACACAAACTGTTCATAATATAATGATAATACAAACGTACACGGAATGCAAACTTTTTTCTAATTATATTTACCATCGACTCATGTCTTTTAAAATCTACCATCAGTTACTGAATCTATGAGGAATAACTAAGTGAGTCACTGAGTCTATCTAATTAGAAGTCTGTAGTTCTTGTTTTTTGAACATATATTTGGTAATATTAGTGTCCGTCAAAAAAGAATCACATGGCTTGATTGATCAGTACACAAAATCTAGTAATAAAATTATAGTAAGTAAAAATTAATAACTTGGAGGTTTAGTTAATTTTTTTTATTTTTATTTCTTTTTTGCGAAACATCATTTTGCTACCCTCCACGAAAATTTACACAAAAAGAAACATAAAAAAGAGAGAAAAACTTAATAAAACAAGCACCATAATTGATGAACTAAAAAACTCTAAAATATAATATTACATATTACAAAGAAACATAGACGTATTTGTTCATAAACAGGCAGCCGTTCATCAGAAAAACAAATGACTACATTAATGAGAGACAAAAAAAAAAAAAAAAAAAAAAAAAAAAAAAAAAAAAAACCCTACACTTCCAACCAAAACAAAAGCCAATCTAAAGATGAAGCAACCACGAGCCAAAGGAACTCGCTACCACAAGATAGGCGGCCAAGGAGGCAAGGAGAGACGAAAGTTAGAGCGACCGAGAATATAACATTTAGGCATGCTACCTTATAATAAATACCGATGCAAATTTGAAATAGTTAAGCGTTAAACAAAAACTACAATGATGTAGAGAACGAGATCAGTCATCTATTACCAGTAAGTCAGCGGACATCATCACATTTTCAACAACCTGCATTTTTTTTACATCGTTACGTTTCCCTTTCTTATAGCTAAAATCTTCAAAGTTTATCACAATAGTTATTAAAAAATCACATGCATGAAAATAGAAAGAAAAGAAAAACTAAAAACAACTACCCGAGAGTATCTTTGCACGCCATATAAGCTGTAACTTATGTCGAAATATCAATGATGAGAACAAAACTGTTAAGAAAATCACATGCATGAAAATAGAAAGAAGAGAAAAAGTAAAAATAGAAACTTAGAGTATCTTTGCACGCCATATAAGCCGTACTTCTGTCGAAATATCAAACGGAAGAGAACAAAACTGGATATTAAAGCTTAAGAAAAGAGTGAAATAGTTACCTTTAGAGTTTAGATGTAGAAATGATCTAGCTTGAGAGAAAAATGAGAGTCAGAAATAAGATGGGCGGGGAGAAAATGGAATGGTGAGTATCTTAGGTATGGGAGGATGACTCATGAGTGTTCTTATACCAAAAAGAATTGTCAAATTATTCAAGAGTTCGTAACTCTTTGCTGCTTACGTGTCATTTATTTCGGTGCTTACATGTCATTTATTTGAGTGCTTATGTGGCATCCTCATAGTCATCTATAGAAAAAAATGGCCTTGTTTATATAATAGGTAGAAATGAAAAAAAGATAAAAGTATATATATATATATCAGGAGGTGTTATGGTAGCACTTTTCACCACAGCACCAAGATAAGTGCTCAAAATAGTAAGTAGTAATCTCAAAAATTCCCAATCTTATGAATCATGATATGATATGTAAATTTCTTGTATCCCTTTTCAATCATATTTTCGATGAGAAAGAAACATCCCTAATTTAGTAGGAACAACCTAGATACCAAAAAATAATTCAGAGGTCCAAGATCAATCATATCACACTCATTGTGCTAGATCTAATAACATGGTGTAGCAAAGTTTTAGAAGATGTTACAAGAACAATGTCATCGACATAAATCAACAAATAAGCAATATCAACTCTAACCGGCAGTAACTAGAAAAAAACTGAAATGATTTGAGTGCTATTTGATAGTTGCAATTTTCAGCTTCATCCCAAAGTTGCCAAAAACAATCAAATAAAAGTAAATAATAAGTTTTAAAAAAACTGAAAAAACTAATTTTGATAATTAATTGAAGGAGGTAATTACTCAGAAGGCAAGAAATGTAAATTTTGGTTCGATTCTGCCAGCAGGTTTTCCTCAACCTTTTTATATCAGAAGAGGGAGCTTTGGATCCTCATTGTAACACCATCCTTCCTTTTTTACTTAAAAAATTATTATCAGTGTTTGTAAAAAACACAAAAAGAGAGAAAAAGGTTATTAAATTGATGAAAAAAAAAAAAAGATCGCTCAGATCAGCGGGGTTATCGACACGCAAACAGATCTCAAAAAAGAGAAAAGACTGCATTCCGGTCTGTTGAGCTTGAATTTCCGAGTCATCACTGCGACCTTTTCTATATGTAAAAAACAAAACAAAAAAAGCCATATACTAAAATTCTAATTGAAGAGCTGAGATAGAAAATGAAAAGCTGCAGTTGATGAAATGGTTCTAGGTTTTGAGGTGTATAAATAGCTTGTCAAATTAGGGTTTCTTTGATTTTTTAATGCGGCCCATTTGCGAGTGTTCATGGGCTGCGTTGAACTTCTATCTATGTTTTAGGTTTTTAGAAAAGAGACTTTTGAAAATGAGTAGTGATATATAGGCATAAGAATGAGACCTAACAATAGACCTACTCCATTCATCTTTTTACAAGTGTTATACATTTTTTCTCTTTCATCATTTCCCACCAATCAATTTTTGAACTGCACCAATCATATCTTTAGGTCTAATTTTAGGTGTAGGTTTTAGGTTACCAAATCATTTTTCTTTGAAAATTTTAGTTTCATTTTTATGTGATAGAATTAATAAACATTGGATAAGTGTTATAAAAAAAAATGGTAATTGACCACCGGTCTCATGACCGACACAGGAGATATGAATCGTGTAATACAATAATAATTAGATGATACGGGGTTAGGATTTGAACTCAAAACCTCAGCCTGACCATCTTTAAGCTGCATGTTCACAATCATTGAACTATACTAGTTGGAGGACATGATTACATGTTATATATAACAAAAAAAGATAAAACTGTGTTCAAGTCTTTGACATTTATTTTTTTATTGATGTCACATTCTTTTAGGCCTATCTTTTAGATACGAGATAATCTTATTATCATGTCTGCATTCAATTCATGTCACACATGATGTAAAACAATATTAAAGTATTCAATTGTAATAAGGTTAGAGAGTTAGGTGCATGAAGCACCCAATAAATGTTATTAAGTTGTCATCTCAACAAACACTTAACAGCACAATAACTAAAACACCCTCCTCAGCTATAACCGTTATAACCACATGTGAGTCCTATAACACATCACAAAAAATATTCCACTCACAAAACAAAACAACAAAAAAAGACACCAATGGCGCTCGTAAATCCACCAACGAATGTCCCAACAGGCATGGCAATGGCACCGACCCATGATGGGTTGGAATTTGGATGGAAAAAAATTTCCATTGGGCTAGTGCACCATGCACTCTTACAGCAGTAAACAAAAGAGCAATAACAAACAATAATAACAGTTTGTAAAAGACATTCTTGATTTGAACCCTCTTAAAAAGATCAATATTAAAACCAACCTTAAATATCTGATAAATTGCCTTCATTAACTCATCAACTAATAATGATATTGGTCATCTCCACCATGTTATACATGCTATCACAACCTCATCGAAGCACTACTTCTTAAGATGCCTTTGAGGGTGTTTAAACACAACATTTCTATACATTAATGGCACAAATCATGCTACAATGACTTATATTGTTCAATCAACCGAGATGCATGGAGGCGTGAAGTTGGGACTGTAGTACATCCTAGACTCTGTAGGTAAGCGATCTGTCAAGAAAATGTACAAGAGAAATACGAGTATAAGTTTGGTGAGCTCAAGCTCAAAAAAAAGTTATAGTGTCGATAGAAATGATGTATATCACCAGTGGGGGGACATACCTAAGGTAGAGGGTATGCACGTGCATACCCTCTTAAAAAATCCGCAATGTAAATTTTACTTTTTTTTTCTATGCTGCGTACGCCACTGATGTATACTAGGTCTACCATTGTTCTTGGTCGTGAAAACAATGGAAATTCTGATATTACTCATGTACATGTGGCAAAATAGGTGGAATGGCTAAACTGGTCAAGGGGATTTAATTATATGTGTGGGCCGGTCTGGTTGACTGGTTGAGTAATGACTTCAGATCACTTTTTATCCACAACTTTTAGTTATTTATGAATAATTAAGAACAAATGATCATTATTTAACTTTTACATAAAAGAAAAAACTTGATGAGTTGATGCAATAAGATACACCATGGCCGACTTTGGACCCATACTTGTTTCCTTAGAGGCTATTATATTATGTTAAAAATTGAACCTGATATGAACCTTTTAAAAGTTAATGGGTCGTTGTTATCACAACTAATTCATAAGGAACTGCTAACTCACCTGCTTAGAAGTAGCCTCAGAGGAATCCATAGCGCTCTCAATCCTTAACTTTTGAAAATGTTCCTGCAAGGAAAGGACATACACAGTACAGATCATAAGTGTTTTAAGGTTCTAATACACAAAGCCAAGTTTTTAACTGGTTTCATATAATAGGAGCTCCCTTCTTTCTACTGGGAATTCACGAGATATACGATAATGGCATAATCCAAGTAATGAGTGTGATCATCGATCCTAACATTAACCTTCTAGAACTGTGGCACAAATTATGTGCATGTATGCTTTAGTTGTAACATGGTAGGTAAGTGTAAAACCTGTTTTTCCCTCATAATATATGCACGCTTGTCTGCAGGAATCTGTAACCATCGTAGAACCTGATAATAGAGATAAGAAAAATCATTTCAATCAAAATTTCATACTTCAGTCGGAAATGAAGTTAAGATGCTATGAATATAATCAAAAACTGATTGTTAAACCTACATTTTCAGCAAACTGGAACGCTTCATCGCTCTTCAAGCATGACTTCAGGGACCGAAGAACATCCTAGTAAATTACACATGTTAGTTTGCTTGTGATGCAAGGGTCTTTATTTAAAAGGTAATACTGACAAAATTCAATGACATGTAAAACCAAATAGATGGAAAAAGATTTATCATATCAGTTTAGCAGATTGTTGCTTGTTTTAGGCCAATTTACGTTGTTTATCAGTGTCTTTGCTCTACTAAAATTCAAGAAGAAGTGTGTCACCTTTTGTGCAGTTTTCTTTGCTCTAAGCCTTTCATCAATGACAAAAGAAACCTATCAATGACCAGAAAATCAGGAATCAGATTATATACATGGCAAAGTTATACTGAAACATGAGGTTGCCTGGTCTTTCATACGAATAATGAATATCAAATATCAGCCACTTAAATTGTTAAAAATCACAGAGATGGCAATTTCAATCCATTTAGTCACAAAAGAACTGATTTGGCTGATTTGGGTTATGTTTATTCCATAATGGGTCAAGTGGAAAAAGTTAAAAGATTGCTAATGTTGGGTCAAATGGGTCGGATAGATCAAAGTTCAATTTTAATGATTGCAACCTCGTAACTTTTAGTTTGGTAAGACATTATTATCATTCTAATATTATAGTCTTTGTCCATACAACAGGCATTATTTGTCTAAAATAATAATAATAATAATAATAATAAAAAAAAAAAAAAAAAAAAAAATTGATAAGACAAAAAGGTATTTCGGGTAGGCTCTTTCAACCCATAGTAAAAACTACCTATTTTGACCCATTACACAGCACATCTGACAAAACAATTCTGCCACCTTTAGATATTAGGGTTAAATTAAACGGAAAATCAAGTATTATAAATAAGGATGGAAAGGAACCTTGTCAAGCAACCTCTTTGGTTTCTTAAATGCTGCCTTCTTGGCCCAATGATTGAATAAATGGGAAACAGTTCCTCGTTCCTCGCTGCTGAATCTGTTTGGTCAGTAACATATAAATACACATCATTAATTCAACACTATATTATTGACAGTTGCAGTGATGGAACACATTCAAATCTTTGAAAACCTTTTCAAGAAATCATTGGCATTGCATGGCAAGATTGAATCAATTGGTTCGTTGGAATCTTCATCAAATAATTTATTATTGGTTTCATCAGACCCTGGTTTTACTGCTGCATGTTCTGCAGCTTGTGGATCATCAGCAAAACAAGATCTTTTATCTATAAGTTCCTGATGCTCTGCTTGCATATATACTGAGCTCGTCTCATCCTATAAATTCAAGTCAACAATGTAAAAGTCAAAATTGGACTTTACCATAATGTAAAATCATATGTGCTTGAAGTTCATACTCGACTAAATCTCCAAACTTAAGAGACATGCACCTGGATTTCTAGAAGATGCTTTGGAATTTCTTTCAGGAATCGTGAAGGTTGAAGAACCTGGAAGAAAGCAAACATAGTTTTGATCAAGAACTACGGCTAGAGGAGGCAGTTTCGACCCATGTACTCATGTTTAATCTTTAATGGGTCAAACGGCCAAAAAATTTACTCGTTTAAAAGGAAACAGATCAAATGGGATTTAAGGTTGTCCAAAGTGTTTTTTAAAGCATAAAGCAAGTTCTATAACTAGAAATGATTAAGCTTTACCTGCCAATTTGAGTCCATAGTGATGTATAGAATAAAAAGTTTCTTTCTTGCTCGAGTAAGTGCCACATATAATAAGCGGCGTTCCTCCTGTCATTGTTCAAAGAAGAGAAGTGTTATGGTAGTTTCAGCAAAGTAATACTTTTAACTAAAATGCATTCGCAAAAGTTGAATTTTTCCAAGAGCATATTTACCTCAAGAGAGGCACTGGTTTCTTTCGTGATGCCATTATATTCATGCAAAAGAGGGATTTCATTTTCATTTGCCTGAAAGATTGATCCAAGAGTAATCTTGTTATGAAATCATAGGCAATTTCACCTCTAGTTATGAGAGCTGATTTTAACTATGAGTAAGTTTGTTTCAGTACCTTCACTATAAAGACAGTGTCCCACTCCAATCCTTTTGACTGCAAGGCAACAGTAGGATAAGATAATAAATTAAATTCCATAAAGCAAAGTTTAGCAGTGAATCAGGAGCATAATCACTAAATTACCTGATGAATGGTAGTAAGAGTAACAGCATGATCATTATCATGGCGCCTAGCACGAAAGTTTTCTGATTCCCTTTCAGATATGAAATCTATAAATTGTTGAAGTACATTAACACACCCTTTTTCATCTGTGGTTTTATCTTTCACGTCAATATCAAAGTTGTATGATTTCAGAAATTCAGAGACATCATCCAACAGATATTGAAGAACCTGCATAAACAGTAAGAAATTGTTTATATATATATAAATATATAATTGTCTTTTATGTTAATCTATATTTTAAGACTAAAGACAAACATACTGATCTAAGATCGTGCTCTTCATTCAGCAACTTCCCTCCGTCATTGTCAACAACAGCTCGTTGCTCAAGGAGATACTTCTGTAATAGAAATCAAGTATAAAAAAGCATATATGAGTAAAAGCTTAAACAAATGACAAATAATAATATCTAGAGTTCATGGAAGACATACCTGAGGTATCATGTTTGCCACTGATGTAATGACAGCCGAAATAGATTGTTCCTGTAATCAGAATAAAGTTTACTATGCATATAATAAACGGATGTGGTTTTCACTGTTCAGGTTACCCGGGGAGGGCGAGCCTTTTGACTCAGATGTACGTGGCCTCACCGGGTTAATCCCGGGACCGTTTCCGGCCCTTCCCTGGCCACCCCCAGATGTACACACCTACCGATGTTTGAACCCTTGACCTCTTGTTTGAAAGCCAAGGACCTTACCACTAGGCCATTTGGTGGTGGTTATAATGTTTGAACATTTTACAATAATAACAAACCAACTAACAATTTTTCTACCTAAATCAGCTTGTCCAAACCTTAAGTAACTGTCATCTTGGAATGAAGTGCATACTAAATTACAATAGTAGACAGTTGTGCTTACCCTGTGAGCAAGTTTTGAAATCATGTCTAAAGTACCCAACACCTTGCGTCCTTGGGTGAGATGAGGCCTACAATAAAAGACGGAATCAATTAAGTAAAATTCAATAGTAAAAGATCACCGAAATAGGAACATACTCGTGGAGATGACAAAAAGGATGACCTTACTATAACATAAAACATATAAGAAACCCTCACTTAAACATAAAAGAAATTCTAGTAAATAAATTTGACATTCTAAAGCATCCAGTAATGCAGGTTGGTGTACCCTCAACTCTTTGGAAATCTTTCATGTTAGTTACACTGAATTGTTACAGATAATTCTACAGATATTCTTTATGTTTCATTTAATGTTACGGGTTTGATATTGTTTGAGGATGTTTGCTTTAAGGGTATGAATTTGGAGGGAAGGGTTTTAATACCCATAAAAATACGCATCTTCCATGCCCACATAGAGAATTGGGTTTAACCGTTTACTAATCTATACCCAATTCTATTTTCCTCTCCTTGCATATACATACACAGTGGGTACAAGCCAAAAGCACGTAAATTTATCTATGTAACAGAATTTAGAACGAAACAACACCATAGATCTTAAGAATTATAGTCCTGCAAGTATATAATATGCATCAAACCTTTTGAAGGTACCGGAGACCTTTGCACCGAGTATATCAGAAGCTGCAGATATGAAGCTGCATTTTCTTGCGGTTGAAATTTTATTAATATGGTCAACCATCTGCGAAGAGGAAAAGTGAAAAACTAAGTTTACTGTGAACTCATATGATAATTCTCATAGAAAATTAAACAAATGTAATTATAAAAAAATTTATACCTTCTTCTTTTCGTCTTTTTCTAAAGGTAGTAGGGCTTTAAATACTCGCCTATATGACCCATCATCACATGTCACCATTGTTGTTCTGAGCATGGATATAATGGCTCTTACCACCTGTAGGATGTCCATTAGCAACTAAAGACAATCACACCTTGTAACTATTGCAGAGTAAGGGTGAGCATGGTCCAAAAACCGGACCGACCGGACCGAGGACCGAGAACCGGAAAAACCATAGACCGAGACCGGACCGAATGTGGTCGGTCCGGTATCGGTCCGGTTCGGTCCGGTCCGGTCTTCGGTCGGTCCGGTCCATTTAGGCATATTTTGGCACGTTTTTTCGGTTTTTTGGTCGGTCCGGACCGAGGACTGAATTAGCCAAAAAGCCTAGACCGAGGACCGGACCGAATGTGGTCGGTCCGGTCCGGTCCGGTCGGTCCGGTCCGGTCCGGTCGGTTTTGTCGGTCGGTCCGGTCCATCCGGTCCGTTTGCTCACCCTTATTGCAGAGTTTGATAAAAGACTTTGCCTGAAAGCAACTAAATGCTAACCTTTTTTCTGTAAAAAGCAACTCCGTGAACGTTAAACGGAATTTTTCTGTCACGAAAGGCATTTTGGAACATTTTGCCCGACACCTGTAACATTTAATAGAAAGCCGATAACATCTTAACAAGTTCGCATAGATAGTAAGGTGCCATTTTTGATCCATTTACTTATATAATAAGGGTTGATTTGGGTAATGTTTTATCTCTAACTCGTCAAATGGGTGCAATAAAAGAAGTTAGTTAATAAGGTAAGGTTGAAAGTAACCCAAAGTGTATTTTATTGCATTAGAATCTCCTAAATCATTCTAAAAATATTATATAACTTTGAAATCGTTAAATAATTATAAACATGTAAAAAAAAAGTATGTCGGGTCAATCAAACACAATCCGACCCATGCCATTACCCATTAACTAGCCAACCCCTTTTGCCCTATAATAAAATAGTGAATGTTTGGAAACTGTTATATCATATAAGTTCAGGTGGATTGACCTGTCTCCGATATAGAACAGCAATCTCCCCAAAAGTGCCTTTGACAGATGAACCCGAAGAAGTGAGTTCTAATATCTTGTCAACAACATAAGAACATTGTGCATCCTCATTACAACATTCTTTAACTGTGATCTGAGTATGTAAATCAAACAATACATAAGTCATGCAAATCCACACATATTCATAAATAAATTAAAAACAGAAAGTTACCTTAGAACCAGAGGAATTATCAGTGAGAACCTTGCTTTGCTGACATCGTTTTGAATTATTTCGTATAAGAAATGATGCAGCCTCGACAATACAACGGGTAGACCGATAGTTCTTGTTTAATTTGATCTGAAACATAATCATATAAAGAATAAGAAGATGTAAATTTGAGAATATTCAATCTAGTGTAATCAAATTTATACAAATTACACTGAGAGAATGCAGTTTGAAAAAAATAAAAAGTAAATAAGGGTGTGAAATTGTAAGGCAGACCTCCTTGTGAGGTTGAAAATCTTGGCGAAATGACTTGAATCCACTTACGTCAGCGCCATTAAAACTGAAGATCGACTGCATTATGATTTATAAAATTCAAGTTCACGTTACTGTGAGGGGTTAAAGATGAACTAAATTAAGAATGAAATAAAAGGTAGAAATTCAAAACCGAGGGAGCCAAACGATAGGTTAAATTAGAGGTGGTAATTTTGACCCATTTAGTTATGAATGGACTGATGTAGGTTGTATTTTAACTATTTTTATTTCTACCAGTCAAACTGATAAAATTAATTTTGAAGGAAAGCTTGATGGGAAACGGTTCGAACACGCCAAAAGTCGCTCAAAGTGTATTTCTATTGAATAAAACTCTGAGATCATTTTATTCGAAATAATCAGATTATTATTATGATCAAAACGTAATCATATGTGACTGGATATATTAATGAAAATTTTGGACAAAAAGTCTACTGGTGAACCAGAACCAGAACCAGAACCAAACCACAACATTGCCTGATTTGACCCGTAACCCAACCTACCTATTTTGCCACATCTAGTATTGATAATTACCTGATCCTCATCTCCAACAATTGTTATACGTTTATGTGATGCAAGAATTTGTAATAAATCATACTGCATGGTACTCGTGTCCTGAAACTCATCTATAACGATTGCTTGCCATGACTCCTGGCACTCCTTGAAAACTTAAAAGTGATATAAAACCAATACATGTCAAAAATAAGAAGCTTTTACCTGCACAAGAAAATACAAATATATACAGATGCCTAACCTTCAGGAAAATCAGTAAGCAGCTTGTATGAGCAGCTAATTAAGTCGTGATAATCCAGAGCGTTACATGATTTTAATATGTCCTCATATTTCCTAAGAATCGCAGCCTGGTCCAGATTCTAATATCAGACTAGCAGTTCAAAAGCTAATAAATGAAAAATGAATTTTTTTATTATATGGATCAATCTTACTCCTATTTCATTTCCCTGCCGATGGTAATCTTCAGAAGTTTTCCCAGAAGCTTTAGCCTGAAATATAATAAAACATAATGTAAAGCTAAGAGATAACTCTCTTGTTAGCAAAAAGTCAAAAACTTAATTTGGACAGGGTGACTTACTTGTGCTACAAACTTCAGCCACTTCTTTGACTTCTCTCTAAAGTCTTCTGGGCCCTTTTTAGCAACATTAGAATCGTCACAAACTTTGTCAGAACTTTCACTATCTGTGAGTCGCACAGCTTCAATGACTGCCTTTCTTTGTTGTCCTTGACCATATAACAAAAACTCTGGGGTACGACCGACCCTGTAATGAGAAAACATGTTAGTCATCTACAGATCTACTAGAAAATAAGCAATAACATTCATTCAAGGTAATGTATGAAAGCTAGCATTTAATATACTTCATTCTTTTTACCATAAGTATGACCCCTGTATATTGTTGATGACATAATTATTCTTATTTTTCATAGTTTACAAGCCTGTTGTGTGATGGTTTGATCTCATAAACTCAGCAACCAACTTTAGCTGTCAAGCTTTCTTTTAATTTGTGGTCCTATAATGAACTAAAAAATAGGAGTAATATAAGAAAAATGACGAAATAGATGAAATGACATAAACATGTTAACAAAAATGACAATTTTGTCTAAAGAATTTCACAGGAGGTAATTCACATGATCACATCAACAGGCATTAAGAAATCAGAACACATTATCTGTTTCACTTAGAGTTCTGGGCTACTGGCATATAGTGTTATATTGCTACATGAGACTTTGGGTGGCTTTCAGTATGAAGTATGTATTTGTTATAATTAAGAAATTTGTCAATACGATTTTGCTCACAATAAGTGAAAGAGTTACATACTTCTCAGCATGTAACCGACACAGTTGCAATGAGAATGAGTGAAAGGTGCTGATCATGAGTTCCTTCGCTGCTGCCTTCCCAGCCACTGCTCCAATCCTGTCTCTCATTTCTGAAGCAGCAGCCGTTGTGAATGTCATAGCCAATACGCGGGATGCTTCGATGCCCTACATTTTTTGTTGGTCAAAACAAAACAGTTATTAGACATGTAAAAGTCACTATACTCTCAATCACAATAATAATGAAAAACAAGACTGAAAGTGATCGAGGAGTTGATGCATTGTAGTTGTAACTACTGGCCTTCCTAACAGTCAACGCTGCTTAAGACTTTGAGTCACTCTCAGTTCAGGAAAAATGGGTGGGCTAACAAACAAGTAAAACAGGTAACTTTTGAGCAGGTTGGGTTGAACAGATGCACCATTTGTCCAAAAACTGTAACTTTTCTGTATAAACTAGTATAAAAATGGTACCAAATATTTTATTATTTCAATAATAATAATCGAATCTTTCATTTAGACGATATGGACAACTTTCAACTCATTTGAATTGTTTCCTTTGTAGCAAATATTTGTAATTTTACCCGCTAGATTGTTAGAGATCAAACACAACCTCGAACAACCATTCATACGTAAAACGTAGAAATTTCCACTTCTAGTCACAATGATCAGTAATCGTAAGTAAGTACCTTATGTAGAAGCATCAAAACACGCCCAACCATAGTAGAAGTCTGAAATTTCAATAAAAATATACAACGTGAGTCAGAAAGGTTTAATGGAGATGATAAGATGTATAACTTGTAACAAAGAAGAAGAACAGATATACAACCTTACCACTTCCTGGTCCTGCAACAATCATCAAAGGTACCGAAATATCACTACAAGCTGCTTCACGTTGCCTATCATTTAACGACTTCATATATTTTGAATACTCATCCGGCATACCTCCAATTTCCAAACCCTCAGAACTCTCAAATTCTTCTTTCTCACATTTATCATCACTATTTCCATTCGAACCATTACTACTTTCAATATTCTCTAAAACGACAGGACCCATGTCAACAATGGGACCCATGTCAGCAACAGGAGCCATGTCAGTTCTAACTTCACACGTCTTCTTTTCATTGTCACAACTAGACTCCTCGAGTTTTGGCTTTGTCACGGACTCGCATATTTCATCAATTTCCGCTAGAATAGCATCATCAAAATCTTCGTAAAAAATAGTAGGCCAAACTGTAGAAGGCTCGTTTAAACTAGAACACGAATCTTGTCCCATTGGAGTTACAAATGAAGATCTCATTTTCCTTTCACCCGAACTATAATCACTAACTTCCTTCTTATCAGCTTCCGTGACATTTCGGTAACTTACATTACATGCTAAAGGCCTTGTTGGAGTTTTGAACAAATCCAAACTTATATTATTCTCGTCCTCAACTCTACTTACCGTAACTCCACTGACACATGAATTACCACTATAACTCATTGGTCTAACTGGTGTTTGAAACGAATTACGAGTGTTACAATTCTCATTGTTCAAAGCCTTATTTTCCCCAAACAAACCACTATGACTTCTACCAACAGATGTCGCCTTAAAATGCGAATCACTAACATTAACAGACTGATTTCCATTCAACTTAGCGTTCCTAACTGAAGCCGGAGTGTTCACTGAATTATCAATTCTATTTGCAAGAACTCCACTTGGACAGGAATTCTCACTATAATTACTTTGTCTAACTGGAGTTTGAAACGCACCGATAGCCTTATTCCCCCCAAATGTACCATTATCGTTTCTACCAACAGATATCGCCTTAAAATGTGACTCACTAACAGAGCTATTATCATTTAACTTAACATTCTTAACGTAAGCCGAATTGTTCACTGAATCGGCATTATAATTTATTTGTCTGATTGGAGTTTGAAACAAATTAACATTCTCACAATTCAAAACCTTATTCCCCCCTAACGCACCACTATCACAATTACCAACACGTGACGCCTTAAAACGCGAATCGTTAACACACTGATTACCGTTTAATACATTGTTCCTCACCGATATGTCTGAAAGAGGCACTCTATTCACACTAATTCTACAAAACAAATTATAAAATAAACACAAAATTAGGAATAAAAGAATTGAAATTAATTTCGATAATAGATAAAGGAAAGGTTTTACTTATGCGGAAATGAATCGGATGCGGTAGAAGAGTCTCGGCGACGTTTGCGATCGTATAAAGCTTTGGCAGCTCTGAAGTTTTCGGAAATGCGGGCGCGTTGTTCGGCGGATAGTTGTGCATTTTCGTTGTTCATCGTCGTCTTTGGTGTGAAATTGAAGTGGTCATCAAACCCTAGGGGACGGAGTAGAAATGGTGGTTTGGGGGTTTTCCCTCCTATGCTGTTGCGTTTGAAAATACTAATGTTTAGATTCGGGTTGGGTGTAAGATGGGGGGATTTGGCGCGTTTGGTTGATGGGTTTTGGATTTGGATGTGAGGTTGATAGTGAAATTTGTTGTGTTGGTTTGTAAATGTTTTCTAAATATTGGATTTTAATTTCAAATATTTGCTATCTAAAAATCCTTGCCACCTAGGTGGGTTTTCTTGAATTTTAAGTGTTTTATGGGTCTCATCTCTCTTTGTCTCTCCTCTAACTAAACTTAAAACTATTAACATTAAAAATAAATTCATAGATTAACTAAAAATTTACCAATATAGTCTCACAGTATCTCCAATGTATAACACTAAATTTTACACTAAAATAATGTAAAATTAGCATCTTAACAGAATATGCTTCCACTAATTAAAAGTTGATCCAATATATGACACTAAAATTTGGTATTAAATATTTTCTAACTAGTTCAAATTACATTTACACACAATAATGAAAAAAATAGTCTAAAAATATATATATCAATATTGGACTTATTTTAATTGTATTTATTAGACAATTATGAGAATATTTATATAAACTAGTTTTTATATTTTTAGTCAAGCATCATATATTGCAATAACATCATTAGTTTTTACCCTTTTCATGTTTGTGGGTTCTGTCATGGTGTTCGAAATAAAAAATTATGCTATCCCTGTAATTTTTTCACTCTAAATGGTGCATCCATTATAGTTATCACTGTTGCAATGATATTGTCTGTGGATCTCACTAGTGAGATACCAGGTGAGATGGATCAAGTAACCAAGCTTGGGAGTCTGGTTTTCATGTGCATGGTTATGGTTAACATAATGTCTTCTCTAGCGTCTTTGGACAACAAGAATCTTTTTGCAAATGTCATAGGTTTGTCCATCTTTGTTTTTACCGTGTTTGTGAATACTATAATTGAGTTAATAACTGGTATTATTAATAATTATTATCATGATAGTTCAAGTCAATACATTCGCATTCTTGATTGCGCTTACATTTATGTGGCTATGATCATCCTGTTACTAATATTAACCATTTCTTCATCGCTAACAATTCCAATCTCAAAGGAAATTTTATAATTAAAGTATCAAGCAAAAAAAAAAACATGTTTAACTTATCAACAAACAACCCAAATGTCTTTGGTTGAGAAACTAAGACAACATATTAGAAGGTTTTGGGTGATGGCAGAAACGGGTAGCCTCAATTTATGATGGTTAGTAGTCCATTATCGACTGCTTCTAGAGTAATTTGTATCGTTGTTTTACTCATACAATCACTTATCTAAAAATCTGTATTTCACAATCTTACATATGAATATGAGTCAGTGTACAAAAGGTCGATAATTTTCATTCTCTGGACACAGTCCATAGGGGTCGTGGTGGGCACTATTGCTCCTATATTTAGATGTTTTTCAGTTTTGAGCTTCAAATTTGCCACTAAATATGATAGGAATAATTTGATGGTTTTTAAAGTAGAGAATTACTGGACACAAAGTACTATGATTGTAAACAAAATCATACACCTTTTCTATCAACAAGAGCATTCCTTTACAATTTGAAAAATATCTTTTTGAGCCTTTACATTGGATTTCAAAAGGTATCAGTCGTATTATCAATTATGCAAAGTGATATGGCTCTTTTCGATAGTCGTTCTAAAACTTGTTGCATATTGTTTCAAGTCACTGGAGACAAAATTGTTTACTCCATCCATCGGCGAAATAAACGAAGACCTTAGCAGATATGTTTTACAAATTCAAGATGAGATGGAGTTTTCTGATAGAAGACTTAAGGGCATTTCAAATTCCATGCATTCCTTTGTCTTAAAGGCTGAATAGTAAAAACCACAACGGTATTTTAGAACTTCTTAAGAAATATAATGGATTCGATTGAGTGGAGCAATTCGACGCGTATCAAACCTCTGCATTTCGTTGAGCTAGTTAACAGCTGGAGCTTACCAATAGTGACCTTAACATGTATCGTTGTTCCACTCCAGCATATTCCCAAGGACAAAGTTGAGAACTTGGTTAAAAGTGTTGTTGAAGGTCTATCATACACCCATCTTGTGGATGAAAGCCTCAATACATCAAGTGAATATTGAAAGGTCATTATAACCTTATGAGATGACGTTGAAAACAACTGCAAGTGGTGTAACACCCCGCCTTATAAACCACAATATTGTCCACTTTGCCCATAGACTCACGACTTTGCTTTTGTAGCCCTTATGTGAAAACTTTTCGGCATGTCACCCAAGCCAGTACTACTCTCACACAAGTACGCTTAACGTATGGGCGATTAACCGATAGACCACAAACGCGTTGTTTGTATATAAAGCAAATGTTAACATGTGTCACAACATCACTCCAAGTCATGCCCAATGTGGGATTTGCTTAGGGTGTTACATTAACCCCCCCCCCCCCTCTTAGGGGAATCCCGTCCCGGGATTTAGTTGGGTAATAACCCTGTCTAAGGGTCTCATCATCCTTAATGAGGTTTGCCCCACATACCAAACGACTTGGAGTGGCTCTGATACCATCTGTAACACCCCGCCTTATAGACCACAATATTGTCCATTTTGCCTGTAGGCTCACGGCTTTGCTTTTGTGGCCCTCATGTGAAGACTTTCCCGCAGGTCACCCAAGCCAGTACTACCCTCACACGAGTACACTTAATCGTATGGGCGATTAACCATTATACTACAAAACGCGTTGTTGTCGTATAAGGCTCCCAGCATCACTCCAAGTCACGGCTAACGTGAGATTTTCTTAGAGTGTTACATTCACCCCTCCCCCCCCCCCCCCTTAATGGAATCCCATCCCGGGATTCAGTTAGTAACAACCCTGTGTAAGGGACTCATCGTCCTTGATGAGGTTTGCCGTGTAAGTTTTACCTAGAAAAAATGGGCCGCACATATTAGTGAGACGTTTTACTTATGTCAGACCCAAATACAAAGCAAAAGCAATGGGCTAAGTAGCACTATTTGATGAATGACGTCGTATCAAATGTGATTTTATATATATAGTAATGAAACAGCCCACTGCTAAAACATCACATACTTCATAGGTCTTTTTTTACTCTCACACATTTCTACCAAACCCTAGATCTAACTATCACTGCCGCAAACCGCCGTCACTAACAAAAATAAATAAATAAATGGCCCAACTACAAATCAATTACATGGTCCCTGTCACCACCGCTGTTGTTCACCAGAAGCAGGAAGGTTCATGCAGCAAGGTCGCTTCCACCGACATGATGACTATCATCATCCGTATGAACGACGATGATTTTGATTGTGATTACGATCAAACACCCCAGATCTGTATTGATCGGGATGGAGACATACGTGCTTCGTGTCATATGTATACCCGACCGCAATTTAGCTTGGAGAAAACGAATGTAAACCCATGGTGCCGTCTGCCAAGAAAAGTCACAAACTATATTGAAGAAATTTACGAAACCCTTCCTCATGAGCGGTTTCGTATTGAAGATATTATATGGGTTTCAAAGAGGGCTGAAGTCGAACTGAGCATTCTAGAAATGTTTCGTGATGGTGGAGATGGTTATACCATTGTTGGTATAATGGTAATGGGAAGGTTTAAAGAGCCAACAGTTGCCAAAGCTCACAACATTGAAGGACTACCTTATCGGCATGCGGCAGATGAAGATCTTTATGGGGTTCGACACGCTTTGCTCATTTTCGGGTTAAACATAATGTCACAAAACGAACAAGAGCACTATTGTATCTTGAAGAACTCGTATGGCGAAAAGTGGGGCAACAAGGGCTATAACAAGGTGGTCATCGTGGTGTTTATAGAACTTTTTTACCCCGTGGGGTTTAGTGGGATACTAATTGAAATTGTGGATCTTACAGACTTATAACACCGCTTTCTAATATAAACCAAATAGTTTCATACAAAAATATATGTTACAAGATTGCAGATGAATTATTTAAGAGGCGCCCTGAAACCCACAAATGTTCTTTCACTCCAAACAACACCTTATATGTAAACGATGTGTTAGAGTTATTGAATATTGTAAAGATGCATATAATGCATATTCCAAAGTCAATCTATGGTGTGGATTTAGATCTATATTGCAATATCATCTTTAGTTTGCACCCTTTCCATGTTTGTGGAATTCTATCATGGTGTTGGAAATAAAAAATTATGGTTTCCGTGTAATCATTTCACTCTAAATGCTACATCTATTACAATTATCATTGTTGCAATGAAATTGCCTCTAGATCTCACTAGTGAGATGTCGGGTGAGAACTAAGCTCGGGAGTCTCGCTTTCATGTACACGGTTATAGTTAACATAATGTCTTCTCTAGCGTCTATGGACAACAAGAATCTTCTTGCAAATGTCATAGGTTTGTCTATCTTTGTTTACCGTGATTGTGAATACTATCATTGAGAAACGAAGTATTATTAATAATTATTATCTTGATGGTTCAAGTCAATACATTCATATTTTTTATTGCGCTTCCATTTATGTGCTATGATCATCTTGTTACCAATAATAATAATTTCTCCATCGCTAACAATTTCAATCTCAAATGAAATTTTATACATGTTCAACTGATCAACAACCAACCCAAATGTCTTTAGTTGAAAAACTAAGACAACCTGTTAGAAGGTTTTGGATGATGACAGAAATGGGTAGCCTCAATTTGTGATGGTTAGTAGTCCATTATCGACTGCTTCTGGAGTAATTTGTATAGTTGTTTTACTCATGCAATCACTTATCATGCTTAAATCTGTATTTCACAATCTTAAATATTAATATGGGCCAATGTACAAAAGGTCAATAATTTTCATTCTCTGGACTTGGTCCATAGGGGTCGTGGTGGGTACTATTGCTCCTATGTTTAGATATTTTTCAGTTTTGAGCTTCAAATTTGTCACTAAATATGATAGGAATAATTTGATAGTTTTTAAAGTAGAGAATTACTGGACACAAAAGTAGTATGATTGGAAAAAAAATCATACACCTTTTCTATCAACAAGAGCAGTCCTTTACAATTTTAAAAATATCTTTTTGAGCCTTTGCATTGGATTTCAAAAGGTATCAGTCGTATTATAAATTGTGCAAAGTGATATGGCTCTTTTCGATAGTCATTCTAAAACTTGTTACATATTGTTTCAAGTCACTGGAGGCAAAATTGTTTACTCCATCAAGATGAGATGGAGTTTTCTGATAGAAGACTTAAGGGCATTTCAAATTCCATGCATTGCTTTATCTTAAAGGCTGAACAGGAAAAAGACGACGGTATTTTAGAACTTCTTAAGAAATGTAATGGATTCGATTGAGTGGAGCAATTCGACACGTATCAAACCTCAGCATTTTGTTGAGCTAGTTAACAGCTGGAGCTTACCAATAGTGACCTTAAAATGTATCGCTGTTCCACTCCTGCATATTCCCAAGCACAGAGTTGAGAACTTGGTGAAAAGTATTGTTGAAGGTCTATCATACACCCATCTTGTGGAGGAAAGCATCAATACATCAAGTGAATATGTGAATATTTGAAAGGTCACTATAACCTTATGAGATGACGTCGAAAACAACCGCAAATGGTGTAACACCCCGCCTTATAAACCACAATATTGTCCACTTTGCCCGTAGACTCACGACTTTGCTTTTGTGGCCCTCATGTGAAAACTCTCCGGCATGTCACCAAAGCCAGTACTACTCTCACACAAGCACGCTTAACATATGGGCGATTAACCGATAGACCACAAAACGCGTTGTTGGTATATAAAGCGAATGTTAACATGTGTCACAACATTACTCCAAGTCATGTCCAATGTAGGATTTGTCTAGGGTGTTACATTCCCCCCCCCCCCCCTTAGGGGAATCACGTCCCGGGATTCAATTGGGTAATAACCCTGTCTAAGTGTATCATCGTCCTTAATGAGGTTTGCCTCACATTACGAACGGCTTGGAGTGGCTCTGATACTATCTGTAACACCCCGCCTTATAAACCACAATATTGTCCACTTTACCCGTAAGCTCACGGCTTTGCTTTTGTGGCCCTCATGTGAAGACTTTCCCACAGGTCACCCAAGCCCGTACTACCCTCATACAAGTACACTTAACCGTATGGGCGATTAACCATTAGACTACAAAACGCGTTGTTGTCGTATAAGGCTCCCAGCATCACTCCAAGTCACAGTCAATGTCTCCAAGTTGCGGTCAATGTGGGATTTTCCTAGGGTGTTACAAATGGTTACATAACAGTCTATCAAAAAAATGCCTTTTGAAGGGAAGACGACAATAGTGATTCTGAAGTGGTTTACTGATAAAGCTGAAGAAATTAAGAGATCAGCAAAAGTTCCTGTGGAATAATGGTGGAGAACAGAATTCCTAAAGAGTTTATTGCTTCTAAATTAATGTACCGAATTGCACAAACAATCTTGTTGAGAGACCAAAGCAACACAAAAGTAAAATAGTAGACACCCTCACTCTACTACACTTTTTCTTTATCGTTTCCATCATATCATTTATTCCCTGCATGGCTTTTAGCAATATCACAATACTATACTACTTCACTTTTTTCTTTGTTATTCACATCACATCATTTATTCCCTGTATGGCTATTAGCAATATGACCATACTCTATGCCATTCAATAAACTCCAACTTTGTGACCCAATATTGACAATGACCACTCCATGCCATTCAATAAACTCCAACATTTGCATATTCACCACTCATCACTCCCCCTTTCGCATCCAATGCTATTTACTTATTTTAATTTCTCAATTTGAATTCAAGTATAACTATTGAAACAAGATTTCATTACATACTGGTTGAAATTGTAGATCTTACAAATTTGTGACACCACTTTCTAGTATAAACCAAATGGCTCCATACCAAAATATATGTTACAAGATTGCGGATGAATTACTTAAGATGTGCCCTAAAACCCATGAATGTTCTTTCACTTCAAACAACACCTTATATGTAGATGATGCGTTAGAGTTATTGCAATATTGTAATGATGCATCTAATGCAGATTTCAAAATTCAGCCTATGGTGTGGATTGAGATCTATATTGCAATAACGTCTTTAGTTTGCACCTTGCCATGTTTGTGGCATTTTGTCATGGTGTTTGAAATGAAAATTTATGGTTTCCATGTAATTTTTTCACTCTAAATGTTGCATCCATTACAGTTATCATTGTTGCAATGAAATTGCATGTGGATCTCACTAGTGAGATGCCAGGTGAGATGGAACCGAGAGCCTGGCTTTCATGTGCACAATTATGATTAACATAATGCCTTCTCTAACGTCAATGGACAATAAGACTCTTCTTGAAAATGTCATAGGTTTTTCAAAATCTTTATTATTACCATGATTGTGAATACTCATTGAGATAAGAAGGACTTGAAAGAGGTGTAACAACATTTATTTTCATTGAAGAATGATAAGTTAGGCGAAGTGGGCACGTCTAGTAGCAAAAGAAACGGGCTTCAACGTGAGAACTAGTGGTGCATGTAGGATCTCTTGTAGCAAAATATAAAAAGGTGGTGGGTTTTTATCTAGAAAATTGTGGAGTCTATTTCAGGCTTTATTCAAAATTTATAGAGTTGAGAAAATAATAGCTCTATTATCTTTATGTCATGTTAATGAGCAGGAAACTTTAGATTGTGTAATAGATTACATATCGTGCGGAAATTAGCAGGCCAAATACTAAAGATAGAGGTGTATGGCAGGAACGGAGTTTGGGGAATATTTGGTAGGAGTGAATGGAATCGAGAGAAACGGAATGAGAATGCATTCTGTTGTTTGTGTGCGTCGAGAATGAAAATGAGGAATGAATTTTTTATTCTCATTCCACCTTTTTCATTATTTGAAAAAAGCGGAGAAAGCTAAGAATTGAGTAACAAAAGCTAAGCCATTCTCTACTGGATTCTTGGTTAAAATAGAGTCACGTAACTTTAAAAGGGGTATGACCATGTTCATGGCACATGCTACCAAAACATGAATGAAAAATAATAGCCCAACCAACATATTCTCTCATGCTTCATGTCATCTTCAACCAAGCTGCTTGGTTTATTTTTGAATTCCATTTTTAATTCTTAAAATCAAACTTTATTTAGTTTTTGGAATCTGCTACATGGGTCACTTCAAATCCTCATTTTTGTGGTGTCCAAATTATATGTAGACAAATTATTCGATCATTTGCTAATGAGGAATAACAATCCGTATTTCAATGGCGAATTATTTGAAATACTTAAATATGTGATCGAGCAGTTAACAATTCCAACAGTTCGGTTACATAATCAAAATGTTGTTTGAAAATCAAATTTACGGCATAAAGCACTGAATAATAAAACAAAATAATTTATGTTTTTTTATATGTACTATTTTTAATTCTCGTGTTATTTTTTACTAGCTCATGCAAGCTCGTAATAATACTTGCCTTCTCGACTAATATATGCATTATTAAGTATTGACATGGTGATTTTGAAAAAATAGATAATTTCTTTCTTAGTCATACCAAACCAAGGAATGAATTCTCTCATCGATTATAACACATTATTTCTTATATTTCCCAAACAATGGAATCTTTGCTCTTGCCTCAAAGTGATTCTCTTTCTCTGTCATTCCATTTTGTAGAAACTCGAAGGGGGGGGGGGGGGGTTGAATAGTTTTACCGTTATTATTTACTTTTTTAGAAAATTTACTTTACAAGTTGTGTTTATGAAAATGTTTCGATTCGATGTTTACGTGAAATCAACTCAACAACAAATATAAGTAATAACAAGTAAACAAGTAAAGATAAGGAAAGGAAAGATCAAATTGGCACATGGAGATTTATAGTGGTTCGGCCACGAAGCTCACTCCTTCGTCCCTACTTCACTCCTCGAGTCTCACACTCGAGAGTTTCACAAACATTATATCAGCACGCTCCCTTATGGCGGAGCAAACCGTACACAAGCTTACACCAAGTTTAACAACACTAAGCGGAATGTCGAGTCCTAATCATAGATAGAACCAATCTATCAACCCCCACGTGGCTTCACACCTCGTACCAACACGATGGCACGATACAACACAACACACGATATAAGACTTGCACTCAAGTCCAATTACATACACGAAACAATGAATATAAATGATGATAGATCCACAACAATGGGATGAGGTGAGAAAGACTCTTCTTCAACACTTCGTCTCTTGATTACAATGAAGGTTCTTCTCTTGCGCTTTAGAAGGATGATGAGTGTGATCACTTGTAAACAACTAGAACCCGATAATGTGATCAAAGGATGTGTTTTGGAAAGGATTTCGGAATACAGAAAGTTTAGTGCATAAGAGGTGAATTTTTCCGAAGCAAAACAGTTCAGTATTTATAGACGCCAGGAAAGAGAGGGACGGTCCCTTAAATACCAGACGGTCCTTTATCGTTAAGGGACCGTCACCCACTTTACGGCGCCGTCGCGACATACGCTCCCATTTTTGTCTTGACGTGGTGAAAAACTATCTGGTGAAGTTTTGTTGTCGGTTTTGAGCGGGAAATATGGCTGTTAAGGATTTGAATTTTGAAAACATTTTCTTAATAAAACATTTCTTTAGATTATACAAAAATACTTTTGTAAAAATATTTTGTGACATGAAAATGTAAAGTTTTAAATTCTTTGATCACATACACAAGTTGGTAGAAGTTTGTACATACCTTAAGTGATGTTGATGACGAAAACGAGTTTACTCGATTAAGAATTTATTAGTCATAGTTTTACGTAACATGTGTTTGTATTTTGTGATTATCAAAACTAGACCGATTAATGCAAATGACGTTTTTGACATTATTTGTATTAACAATCTCCCCCTTTTTGATGATTACAAAATATAAACTCATTTTAGATAAAACTATGCATTAATGAGTTTTAAAACGAGTCTCGTTTTGTTCTCCCCCTTTTTGTAGAATAAAAAAGGCTTCGTAGAAGCAATGAAATCCACGGCATCATGATGACTCCCCCTAGCTTAGTGCTCCCCCTTGATGAGGACACTCGGGAATCGATCGATGGAATTTAGCTGCAAAATGTTTAAAGAAACATGCAAGCAAACTTAGAAATCCTGCATACAAATTAAGGTAAGGCAGGAAAAACATATAATGTGGACGGTTGATTCGCCTTAAACTAGTTATATTTTATTTCTCAACCACTTGTGAATGGTCAATAGTAAAGTCAAACTAATCAAGACAAATGCTTCCGTGAAATATAGTGTTTTCCCGGGTCGTAATGTCCCAACGAGGTTGTGATGGTATTAAAAACGAATCTGTGATCGAGTGAATGTGAACAGGAAAGGTATAAAGTGTGTGTGTGTGTGTGATTACCTAGGGTTTTATAACTTAGAATGACTTAAATAAGCTATCTTAACGATTACGTGAAACCTAAATATCTAAAACGTTAAAACGTACACCAATTTAAAAATCAGACGCGACTGCGTACTGAGAAAAAGGTGAGTTTTAAAGAAAATAAACTACAGGGGTTAAAAATGAAAATTCTATAAACTTAAACTTAAAATAAAATTAAATTAAAAAGAAAACTATTTTTTAGATTATTATATTATTTATTATTAATTATTTAATTAAAAACTATTTAACTATTTAATTAAACCTAATTTAAATCAAACTAAAAATTATAAACACTACAAATTAAACTAAAAACTTACAAAAATAATTTCTAAATTTAAATTAGAACTTGAAGAAAGTATAAAAAATAAAAATAAATATTTTTGTCTTTTTATGAATTTCTATTAATTAAAAAACTATTTATATTATTTATACTAATTAAACTATTTTAAATTATAAATAATACTAAACTAACTTAGAAAATTATGGTAAAATTTATAAAACTATTTTATGACTTATAAAGACTATAAAAAATATAAAAACTAGGTGTTACTTTATAAAAATTAATTATACTATTTATAACTTACTTATTGATTAATTACTAAATAAACTAATATTAATTATAATAAATACTAAATGACAAAACAAAAATCTGAGAAAATTATGAAAAATACTTTAACCTAAGATGAAATTATTAAATATATAAAAACACAACTTACTTAATAAAAATCTAAAAATGAAAATTAAAATTAAATTAAATTAAATAGAAACTATCACTTATTTTTATGTTGTCTTTTCTGGATTTTTATTTTACAAAACTATATTATATATAAAAATAAGCAACTTTTGTAAAAACAATTAATTTAGAGCTTATTATTAAGCACTGTGGAAGCTTATTGCTACCACAGTTGACTTTGGTTGACTGAAATGAGAAATAAGCTCAAATGAGCTTATGTGGGACCCACCTTGGTTTATTCTGATCTAAATAAGTTAGTTGGACTAGTCAAAGCTCAATTTGGGCAAATAAGCTCAGTAGATAAGCTGATAAGTACAAATAAGCTATTCCAAAAACTTAGATTCAACTCAGAATGGGGACAAAGTTCAAGGGCAAAACTAAGTGGGGTCCACTGGGTTTCAGGTCAAACAAATGGTCAATCTAAGATCTCTGGTAGGAGAGGGGTTGTAAGAACTTAATTATGGGGTGTGGGGCCCACTGTGGTGGTCACAAATCACCACCAAAGTGGTGGTGATGGCCTCAATCTGCTGGTGCAGGGGAAGAGTCTTCCCTGCAGTTGTGTTTGGTGATCTGTGGGACTGATGAGTGCTCAAACACTCATCATTTTTACCGTATCTGGACTGCCAAAACATCCAAAAACACTCAAAAACGCATCAAAATACACAAATTAACCCAAAAGTGTGTTTTATATGTTTTAGATGCAAAATGTTTAAAAACAAATGAAAAACGAATAAAGTTTTCACAATTGGCAGTTTCAGTCCCTCAAGTTTCAAAATTTGGCAAAACTAGTCCCTGGAAGTTTAAAATGAAAGAAAAGTCAACCCAAGGCAAAGAAAATTCAAAAATTATAAAAATAAGTCCTTGGGTGAAAAAGTTTGAGAAAATTACACTTTTACCCCTCAAAATCCAAAATTGACATAAATGGTCCCTGGAGTTTCAGATTTTGGCAGAATTGATCCCTGGTGAGATATTTTTGGATGGAAAACAATTTTTATCCTTGGAAGTTTAAAAATGTTCAAAATGGATCCTTGGATAAAAGTTTTTCACAAAATGGCAAGAATGGTCCCTTAACTTTGAAAAATGCCATTTTTAGTCCCCGGGAAATTTTGAAAATTTGAAAAATGGAAGTTTGGTTCTTGGTTCATATGGTTCTTTGCATAATTGGTCCTTGAGAGTACTTTTGGAATTTGCCATAATCAGTCCACAACTTTTGCCAAATTACAAAAATGGTCCTTGGGATTTTTTTTAGCTAAAACAAACGGACCCTTAATACCCTAACTAAACCAAAACCAAAACCAAACCCACCAAATCCAGGCCCATGCCACACCATCTCAGCCCACCCTTTAGCCCACCAGAACCAAAACCGTTCTAAATAATCACCCCAGCCTTTGACCCGCGTTGACTCACCTTCTCCCCCAACTAGCCTGCAACACCCACTGACACACTCCACCCTCCTCACCTCCACCTCAGCATCCCACACCTTGCTTCCCCCTCCAAACACTACCCTCCAAATCTTCTTAATTAAACTCAAAACCCTCACAAGCAAGCCTCAACCTGCCAAAATAAATTTTCCCGCCAAACTCCATTTAAACGGCTAGGATAATTCCCACCCAATCCAATGGGTGGGATTTGATCAGGGTGATGCAAGAAGTCAGAGAAACTCAATAATTGAGAAAGAGGAAAGAGGAGAAGCAGTTAGGTCGATTTCTTAGCATATATAAGCTTTTGTAAAAGCCAATGTGGCTATCTAGTTTTTTTTATGTATGTATTTCAGTTTAATTCTCTTTCAGTGTACTATTGTTATCAATTAATGAAGGTTTAAAGTTTAAGTTACTTTCTTTTCTCAAGATTTAGAAATTTACCTAAGTTGTTTATTTTGTCATTTTAAGTTAAAAAGTAGTACCAGCTCACTTGAAGATAAAAAATGTTCCACAATTGAATTCCAAAGCTTTATGAGCTCTTGAATTTGTCTAAAACTCAATTTTAGAATAATTCCTCAAAAATACAAAATAAATAAAAAAAAATAAAAAATTGGTGTTTGAAGAAGAAGGAAGCTGAATGCTGTGGTGATTTGGAATAAATGTGGGTTTAGAACCTCATGGGAGGCTTAGGTTAGTGTATTGGGTCCATTTGCTCAGTGTATTGCTCACTCACAACCATTGTAAGGCATTTTCTCAAATTTGGCTATTTACTGTAGTATTAGTTAATTGTGTGTTGTTTCTGCATTTCTTTGTTGGTTAGATGTATTTGAGTCATAATTGATGATATTAGGCTGTTGTTTAAGGATTAGATTCATATGAGTATATTTACAAGCCTAACTGTCATAGTTGCATATCATGATCATTGGACTATTTAGTTGAGATGACTTGAGTTTTTGTGTTCATTTAAGCATTTTAGATCATATTATAATCAGATTTGGTGGTTTGGAGGTTTAGCTCAGTTGTTTGTTTCATAAATCAATAAAAACAAGTTTTTAAGGGGGTGTTTGGATCAGCCTATCCAGCTATCTTCTAGCTGTTGTTTTGTTGTTGTTTTGTTTTAGCCATACCACATGAGGTGTATTTAGGTCTAGTAAACTTTAAAATCCAAGTTTTAAAAGGCCAAAGTCAAAAATCTTCCCCAATCCTCTTTACAGTTAACTGTCAAGAGTTTGAGGTTCCAAGATCATCATTATTAGTCCATTGTATGTTTATACAGCCTTAGATAATCTTATTATAGTTTAGTATAACTGTTTCAACCATTTGAGATAAAAAAAAACTCAAGAAAGTCAAATTTCCAAGTTTAAGAAAAAAAGTCAAAGGTTTGAAATTCAGATTTTTCCAAATAATGAGGGATTTTTATTGAATTTAGTGTTTGGATTGAAGCTGCAAAATTTGTTTCTAATTGTTCTCCCCCAGCTAGTCTTCAAGTTTCTAGCATTGTTAGATTTTCAGAATTTTTCTTGAGGGCCCCACAAAGCCACAAAGTGACCTGCAGGGCATACATCTGCCCTGCTCTCAGCAGCTCACCTTCACACCTCCACCTTTTTTGGTGGTTTGTGACCACTACAGTGGTCCATGACATTTGCTTTTGGTTCCCCTCAACCCCCCTCCTGGTAGGCTTGGGTTTCTGACCTTTTGTTTGACCTTTTGACTTGTGGACCCCACCTAATTTGGCCCCTTAACTCTGTCCCATAAACTGCCTCAGAAAACAAATAGCAAAGTGCTTATTTGAGCTTTTTGGCTTATTCAGGCCACCCATTTGTTTGAAAGTTGCTTATCATTCTTCATCATACTCAGAGAAACCAAATTTGATCAGTGTGGACCCCACATTCCCCCATTTGAGCTAAAAATACCCCACAGTCAACAAAAGTCAACTGTGGGTATAATAAGCACTTCAAGTGCTTATTCTTTGGGTTAAATCAAAAGTGTTTTTGTTAAAAATAGTTGTTTTTAGTTTATTATTAGTTTAGAAAAAGAAAAAAACCAAAAAACCAATTTTAAAAATAGTGATAGCTTCTATTTAATAGGATTTATCATTTTTTTTTTAAATTTATTTCTAAGTAATATATCAATTTTATATTTTTAGAAATTCTATTTTAGGTTAAAATAATTTTATAAATTTTTCCAGATTTTTATTTTGTCTTTTAGTGGTATTTCTAATTAATTTTAGTTTAATTTAGTTTTAATTAATATTAATCAATTAAATAGCATAATTAGATTTTATATAGTATAACCTAGTTTTTATAATTTTTCTAGCTTTTATTTTAGTTAAAACATTTTTATAAATTTTTCTAGAATTTTTACTGTTCATTTTCTATTTTTTATAATATAATTAGTTTAATTAGTAATTAATAAGTAATTAGATTAATAATTAGTTAATTAGCTTAAAAATACATAAAATTAACTTTTTATAATTTTTTAGGATTCCCATGATGGTTAATTAGATTTATAAAATTTTACTTAATTTTCTAAGTCTTTTTAGTATTTTTAATAATTCTAATTAGTTTAATTAGTATTAAATAGATAATTAGTAATTAATTAATAATAAATAATTAAATAGTGTAAAAATATTTTTTATTTTTCTTAAAATTTTCTTTAATTATTAGGATTGTAAAAATATCAATTTTACACTTTTAACCCTTCCCGTCCTTCAGTTGTACTTTTTGTTTTGTGCGTCTGTATACGTTCTTTAATTAAAACGTACGTTTTTAGTTTTTAGCTCAAATCTTCGTAATCTAAATTCCTGTAATCAATCACGTAGCTTTCCTAAGCTATATTTGTTAATAATTTCCAAATAATTCTGATCATAACCCTTTTCTGTGAATAATCACCCGATCACGAATACGCTAAAGTTACAATTCACACTTCAACGGGACTTAACGACCTGGTGATACCTTATATTACCCGGAGCATTGAACTAGGCTATTTGACTTTGTTGACCATTATTTGGTCAATATAAGTTAGGTGGTTTAGCATCAATCAACTTTTGGCGCCGCTGCCGGGGAAGTGTGCGCGTTTCTATAGCGTTATTTGAGATTAGTGTTATCTCACCTCACCCACTGTATAAATACCACCACTTGAGTATATTTTCATAATCAAAATACAAAAAAGTCATTAACACTTTTCCTAAAGTGTTAAAACACCAAAAAAAAAAAAAAAAAATTAAACAACAAAACAGATCGTAACGTTTTCTGATTCGGTTTTCTTTTAAGGTGATTCTTAAAGAGAAACGATTTTGGTAAACGAAACGATACCAAAAGTATTTTCCAAAAGTTTTTAAACCCATACACAAAACACAAAAACATCCGTCTTTTATTGTGAATAATAATTCTACATAAAAATAAACCGTCGCAAACCAAGACAGAACACCTTCCAACTGGGGGTGTGAACAAATAAGTTCCCAAATCAATCAACTTTAAAACTTGCCTTTGTATCCTTGTGTGTGGTGTACCTTTTCTAAAGAAGCCACTCACTTGTGATTATTGGTTTAAGTTCACTGTGGTTTTGTCTCGACTTTGTTTTGATTGATTTTTGTTCCTAGTGCATGCGCACTCGTTCTTCTAGGTCTACTAGCCCATTACGTGAGCTTGTACGAAAACCTAGAAGACCTCGTAGACGTTCAGCACCAACAGTCGGATCTGAGATCCGTACTGTTGCCACACCCACTATCACCATGGCGGAAGACCGTCCCATGTGTGAACTTCTCCAAGCACCCATCGAGGGTTACGGAGATGCCATTATTGTCCCAGCCATCGTGGCTGATAGTTTTGAGCTCAAAACCGGGCTACTCAATCTTGTAACCTCAAGTCAATTTTACGGTTTTGAGAGGGACGATCCTCATGCTCACATTCGATGGTTCAATAAAATCACATCAACCATCAAGTACAAAAATGTCCCGTGTGAAGCAATAAAACTTCTTCTCTTCCCATTCTCCTTGGAGGGACAAGCCCGGATTTGGCTTGAAAAACAGCCTCCACGATCTATTGAGACTTGGGAAGATCTTGTCAAAAAGTTTGTGAATGAATTCTTCCCACCTTCCAAGACCACGAGTCTTAAGAACGAAATCACCAAGTTCACTAAAAAATATGATGAATCTTTTGGTGAAGCGTGGGATCGTTTTAAAGAATTACTTCGCAAGTGTCCACATCATGGTTTCTCTGAGTTGATGCAACTCGATACGTTATACAATGGCGTGAGCCAAGCTGATCAGGATTCACTCAATGCCTCCGCGGGAGGTAACTTTTTGAGTAAAACCACAAAAGAAGCTTTGCAAATCATAGAAAACAAGTCTAAGGTCCGCTCTACACGAAGCAAACCGATTGTTTCCCAAATTAATGCGGGTCCTTCCACTTCATCTTCTGTGAGTCAATCTAGCACGGATGCTAAGATTGACAAGCTCACTGAAGCAATCCAAGCTTTGGTTCTCGCCCAAACAAAGAAAGTTTCATTTCCACAACATCCTCCACCGGCTGAGGTTAAAAAAGTGGAAGTCTGTGTAACTTGTGGTAGGCCGCATGCCTACTACAATTGCACAGCTACTGATGGTACTCCATACGAAGCTCATGCTTTAGCGGGGTCCCAAAATCAAGGAGGCAATCAATATCGCCCTCCTATGGACCCTAGCTATCGTCCTCAACATCATTATCCTGGACCTCCTGGTTTTAATCAAAACCAAAATGTCCAAAACCGTGGCCAAAATCAAAATAGAGCTAACCAAGGTTATCAAAACCAAGGTAACTTCAATCAGGGTCACGGTTTTCAAAATCAAAACCAAGGGTTCCAAAATCAAGGTTTCCAACAACAAAATCAAGGAAACTTTAATCGGAACCAAGGTCAGGGTAATTTCAATCAGGGATATTTTCATGGAAACAACAGCCCTAATCAGGGTAATTTTCAAAATCAAGGTCCCAATCCGAACAATCAAGCTCCAAATATTCCTAATCCGAATCAAGCCATTGTTCCAACCGGGCCTTCATCTGACGAGTTGTTGAAACAATTCATGGAGTCCCAAGAAGAGTTGAACAAGTTGCTGGTCAGCCAGATTTCTGACATCAAGAAGTCTTTAAATGATCGACCCTCGTGCTCAGGTACTACTTTACCGAGCAACACGATCGCTAACCCGAGGGGCGATGCTAAGGCGATCACAACACGAAGTGGTGCTTCATATGATGAACCCGTGATTCCTACTACCTCTTCTTCTCCTCCAAAGGTAGTAAATCGTGAACCTGAGGTGACAAAGGACAAAGTGCAAAATCCTAGCCCACGAAGTACAGCACACGTCCAACCTCAGGTTATTCCTGAAACCAGATGTAAGCCTGGAGTTATCTTTGAACCACCAGAAACTCCAGTGGACAACCCTAAATCCAAAACTTCTATTCCCTATCCATCACGTCTCAGTGAACAAAAGCTCCGCGAAAAAGCTAATCACCAAATGGATAAATTTTTCCAAATCTTCCAAGATTTGCATTTTGATATCAGCTTCGCGGATGCTATTCTGTTGATGCCTAAGTTTGCATCGACAATCAAAAATCTGTTGAGTAATAAAGAAAAATTGTTTGAGATGGCAAGGACTCCTCTAAATGAGAACTGCTCTGCGGTTCTTTTGAAAAAGCTTCCTGAAAAGCTTGGAGATCCCGGGAAATTTCTAATTCCTTGTACTTTCCCGGGTATGATTGATTGCTTCGCCTTGGCCGATCTAGGTGCTAGCATTAACCTAATGCCATATTCTGTGTGGAAGAAACTCTCTCTTCCCGAACTTACCCCCACGTGCATGACTTTAGAGCTTGCCGATCGTTCGATTCTCGTCCCATTGGCATTGCCGAGGACGTATTCGTTAAAGTGGGGAAGTTCCATTTTCCGGCAGATTTTGTGATTGTTGACTTTGATGCCGATTCAAGGGTCCCTCTCATTCTTGGGCGGGGATTCCTTAGAACTGGGCGCGCTCTTATCGATGTATTTGAGCATGAGATCACATTACGTGTTGGAACGGAAGCCATAACCTTCAACCTAAATCAAACTTCGAGATACTCCTCCAATTATGATTGTGAGTCGGTGAATCAAATTGATGTCATCGATGTTGCTGCTGAGGAGTATGCTCAAGAGATTCTAGGTTTCATTGATGATTCTTCGAGTGAAAATCTCACTCAGTCTTCTCACCCCATTATTGCCAATTCTTATCCTTCCCTCACTCCGTTTGAGGGAAGTGACTTCATCTTAGAAGAAATGGAGGCGTTTCTCAAAAGTGATTCGATTCCCGATGGAGTCGATAACCAAGAGATCGACCTCGAGAGGGATATTCTCATGCTTGAAAAATTGTTAAACGAAGATCCCTCTCCTCTTCCTGTTCTACCACAACAACTTCATAAAGAGGAGGTCAAAAATGTTGAGAAAACTGATGACTTCCCTGAGGTTGAACTTAAAGACTTGCCGCCTCATCTTGAATATGCATTTCTGGAGGGTGATGATAAATTACCCGTCATAATTGCCAAAGACTTAAGTGATGAGGAAAAAGCTGCTCTTATAAAGGTTTTGAAGTCTCATAAACAAGCAATTGCTTGGCGTCTCTCCGACATCAAGGGCATTGACCCTGAATTCTGTACTCATAAAATTTTAATGGAGGACGACTTCAAACCTGCAGTCCAACAACAAAGAAGAGTGAATCCAAAAATTCACGAGGTTATCAAACAAGAGGTTTTTAAACTTCTTGATGCCGGATTGATTTACCCTATCTCAGACAGTCCTTGGGTCAGCCCAATCCATTATGTTCCAAAAAAGGGTGGCATTACTGTTGTCACAAATGAGGAGAATGAGTTAATTCCAACTCGTTTGGTTACGGGTTGGCGCGTCTGTATTGATTATCATAAGTTAAATGACGCCACCCGTAAGGATCATTTTCCTTTGCCCTTTATGGATCAGATGCTCGAGAGATTAGCGGGGAATGAGTACTATTGCTTCCTCGATGGTTTCTCGGGTTACTTTCAGATTCCCATTGACCCGCAAGACCAAGAAAAGACCACTTTTACGTGCCCCTATGGAACTTTCGCATATAAACGTATGCCATTTGGCTTATGTAATGCTCCGGGCACGTTTCAAAGATGTATGATGGCCATTTTTTCCGACATGATAGGAAAAACTATGGAGGTCTTTATGGACGATTTTTCGGTCATTGGGGATTCGTTTCAGACATGCCTCTCCCATTTAGACAATATGCTAAAACGTTGTGAAGACACAAAGTTGTGTCTAAATTGGGAGAAGAGTCACTTTATGGTCAAAGAGGGCATTGTCCTCGGCCATAAAATTTCTAAAAACGGGATTGAGGTTGATCGTGCCAAAGTGGACATCATTGCAAAATTACCTCATCCCACAACTGTGAAAGGTGTTAGGAGCTTTTTGGGTCACGCCGGTTTCTATCGTAGGTTTATTCAAGATTTTTCTAAAATCGCCCGGCCTATGACCCATCTCCTCGAAAAGGATGCTCCTTTTATCTTCTCCCCTGAGTGCATCAAAGCCTTTGAAACATTAAAAAAAAGGCTTACCGAGGCACCGATTCTTGTTGCCCCCGATTGGGACTTGCCCTTTGAGCTCATGTGTGATGCGAGTGATTATGCTATTGGGGCAGTCTTGGGGCAACGAAAAACAAAACATTTTCAGCCTATACACTATGCCAGCAAAACTATGACCGAGGCTCAAAGCCATTACACCACCACTGAAAAAGAATTATTAGCTGTGGTGTATGCTTTTGAAAAATTCCGGCCATACTTGATCCTGACAAAAAGCATAGTGTATACGGATCACTCGGCTTTTAAGTACCTTTTTGCAAAACAAGATGCAAAGCCGAGACTTCTTCGTTGGGTTCTCCTCCTTCAGGAATTTGATATCATAATTCGTGATAAAAAAGGAGCTGAGAACCTAGCTGCTGATCATCTCTCCCGTTTGGAAAACCCCCATCAAGATGTCTCCGAAAAAAGGGAAATTAATGAAACCTTCCCCCTTGAGACGCTCAATGCGGTTGCCTTTCGTGGAGATTCTGTTACCCCATGGTTTGCCGATTTTGCAAACTACCTTGCGGGTAACTTCATTGTGAAAGGGATGTCGTCCCAACAGAAAAATAAGTTCTTTAAGGATGTCAAACATTATTTCTGGGACGACCCCTACTTGTTCAAAATCTGTGCGGATCAAGTCATCCGGCGGTGTGTATATGGTCAAGAAGCCGCTGAAATCTTAAAGGCTTGCCACGCTGGTCCCACGGGGGGCCACCACAATCCAAATTACACCGCCAAAAAGGTGTTTGATTCCGGATTTTATTGGCCCTCAATCTACAAGGATGCCCAAGAATTAGTCAAATCCTGTGACGCTTGTCAACGTCATGGGAATATTTCACAAAAGAATGAAATGCCACAAAATGCAATCCAAGTTTGTGAAATATTTGACGTTTGGGGCATCGACTTTATGGGGCCATTCCCGTCATCTCATGGAAATAAATACATACTCGTGGCAGTTGACTATTTGTCAAAATGGGTTGAAGCGAAAGCTTTACCCACAAATGATGCCCGAGTGGTAGTGAAATTTTTGAAAGCTCTCTTTGCTCGATTTGAAACTCCACGTGCTATAATTAGTGATCGTGGTATGCATTTTTGCAATGACAAATTTGATAAAGTCATGCAAAAGTATGGTGTAACTCACCGTCTTTCTACTGCGTACCACCCTCAAACAAGTGGACAAGTAGAAGTTTCCAATCGAGGCATCAAGAGAATATTGGAAAGAACCGTTGGGGAAAATCGTGCATCTTGGTCGGATAAATTAGATGATGCACTTTGGGCTTTCCGTACAGCGTATAAAACACCCATTGGGTGTACGCCTTATAAACTTGTGTACGGGAAAGCGTGCCATCTTCCGATCGAGCTTGAGCATAAAGCCTATTGGGCTCTCAAGCATGCCAATTTCGACCTCAAAACTGCGGGTGATCATAGTGTGGAAAACTGGAAGGGGGGTTGAATAGTTTACCGCTTTTTCAATTCTTATTTGCTTAAATAATCTTTGAGAACTTGACATTTGGTTAAAGATATAAACACAACTTAATATGTTTGATTCTTTGAAAAAGACTTTACATGTAGATAACCATTCTAACTTAACTTGTTTTATACTTTGAAAAGCTTTACTTGTAATGATTCTAACTTTGCTTGTTTAGTTCTTTGAAAAGCTTTACTTATGTTGAAAGATATAAGAACAATATTACTTGTTTTGGTTCTTTGAAAAGCTTTATATATGATCAACAATTCTAACTAAACAACAACATATAATAAGTAAAGATAGAGAAAGAAACAATCAAACCACAACACGATAGTTTATCGTGGTTCGGCTACAAGGACTCTTTTTCCTTGCCCTACATCCACGCCCCGAGTTTCCAACTCGAGAGTTATAAACACTAATCAACAAGCTCCTTTCACCGGCGGAGAAAACCTTACACGTCGCTTATACTTTTACCGACACAAAGCTAGATGTCGAGTTCTTTTACATGGGTTCAACCACTCCCGTACGTCGCTTACACTTTTACCGACACAAAGCTAGATGTCGAGTTCTTTACCAAGGGTACAACCACTCCCGTTAGTTCTTTTACTAGGGTACAACAACTCCCAACACTCTTTGTATTTTGAGGCCTAAAATACTAACCTATAACTTCTACATACAAGACACACATGAAGTATAAACTACCAAAGCTTATACATGACCAAGCTACCAAGACTTGCAACTTTAGAGTTGAAGCTTGTAACTTCTTGAATGATCTTGTGAATCCCCTTGCTACATAAGAGAATCACAAATCAAAAGGTTACTGAGTTAGTTGAGAGAATATGTGAATATATGTCCTAAAAGGGTTAGCCAAAAATCAAGTTATGGCTTGGTATTTATAGCACACCATACTGCATGCTTGGCGGATCAGGCGGAACCCTCAGATGGGTTCCGCCCGTGTACCCCCAGGGTACCGCCGGGTCTGCAGTAGGTTTATGCAATAACTCTTCAAACCAAACAATGTCTTGTCTCATAAATCCTAGCAACCAAACAATGTCACATCACATTACACTAGTCAAACACCAAACTTGCAAGTCACTACAAAGTTAGTCAAACACATAAATGCATATTGACAAAACCTTGCCATAAGTGTGATGTGACAATTCTATTTAAAGAAATAAATATGATATGACAAGACACTTTCTAATTCAAGAAATAAAAAACAATGTTTAGTTTAAAAGAAAATGTAAACATTAGTTAAACAAGACTTAAACACTCAAAGTGATAATTTACTTTTAGCTAAAGTTCATACTTTGTTATTAACAAAACTTAGCAAAGATCGTAAAATATAAATAACGTTTTTAGGCGATATTTGTATTAACACATAGGAAAGTTCAACTGAATGAATTAAATGAACTTCGTGATCAAGCTTACGAGAACTTTTTGATCTATAAAGAAAAGACAAAGAAGATTCATGACTCATAAATCAAAAACCGCGTTTTCAACGTTGGTGATCGAGTCCTTCTTTTCAACTCTAGACTCAAGATCTTCTCGGGAAAGCTCAAAACCCGATGGACTGGTCCATTCACTATCGTTAAAGTTTATCCTTATGGTACCGTCGAATTATCTCAAAATGACGGTCCAAATTTCAAAGTGAATGGACATCGTCTAAAGCACTACTTTGGAGAGGACATACCATCCATGGTTGTCCCGGATCTCCAAACTTTCCCCAAGGACAATTAAATTCGGGGATCGAGTCAAGCTAGTGACTCGGTGAACAAAAATTAGCAACATATATGGGTTTTCACCCGTATTTCTGACTTCTTTCTACTTTCTACCACTCTAGTGTGGGGGAATGGTCAACCCCCCGCTATTTGAAAAATGTATATATGTATATAAGTTGAAAAAAAAAATATGTGTGTGATTGTATGTACAGATAAATAAAGTGAAAAATACAAAACAAAATTCCACAGTTAGCTTCGAATTTTATCTTTTTACGTTCATAGATTCGGCATAATAGCCGGGACTTTGAATATTGAGGACAATATTCATTTCTAAGTGTGGGGGGGGGGGGGGGGGGAATTCTAGCGAATTTTATCGCAAAATACTTTCAAGTACCCCCATTTTGGCCAAAAATTTTCAAAAATTTTTCACTTTATTTCAAAAATTTTGTGGCACTCAGTTCGCCTTGTCTAAGCGACAAAAGGGATTGGCTAGTCCAGGAGCAAACGGCTCTTGGTAAAGACAACTCAAATCCGTTTACGGCTGGCAATTTGTCCAAAATTGTATGGTTCATCAACTCCCCGAAAACAAATGAGTTGGCTAGCCCGCAAGATTATGGCTTGTGGTAAAGGCCGTGGAAAAACCATAATTGGTAATCAGCTCACCAAGATGTCGACTAGGTCCATCAAGATGCTGGCTAGTCCAGGAGCAAACGGCTCCTGGTAAAGACTTATCAAATCCGTTGACAGCTAGTGGTTTGCTCAAAATCACACGGTTATCAGGTGTGCCACAGTTCTTACACCTGGCTACTCCAGAAGTGATGGATTTTGGTAAAGAGTTTCAAATCCATCAAGTTTTTCTCAAAAGATTGCTAGGGACTAGCAATAGCTTAGTGTGGGGGATTGATAAGTGCTCAAACACTCATCATTTTTACCGTATCTGGACTGCCAAAACATCCAAAAACACCAAAAAATGCATCAAAATACACAAATTACCCCAAAAGTGTGTTTTATATGTTTTAGATGCAAAATGTTTAAAAACAAATGAAAAACGAACAAAGTTTGCACAATTGGCAGTTTCAGTCCCTCAAGTTTCAAAATTTGGCAAAACTAGTCCCTGGAAGTTTAAAATGAAAGAAAAGTCAACCCAAGGCAAAGAAAATTCAAAAATTATAAAAATAAGTCCTTGGGTGAAAAAGTTTGAGAAAATTACACTTTTACCCCTCAAAATCCAAAATTGACATAAATGGTCCCTGGAGTTTCAGATTTTGGCAGAATTGATCCCTGGTGAGATATTTTTGGATGGAAAACAATTTTTATCCTTGGAAGTTTAAAAATGTTCAAAATGGATCCTTGGATAAAAGTTTTTCACAAAATGGCAAGAATGGTCCCTTAACTTTGAAAAATGCCATTTTTAGTCCCCGGGAAATTTTGAAAATTTGAAAAATGGAAGTTTGGTTCTTGGTTCATATGGTTCTTTGCATAATTGGTCCTTGAGAGTACTTTTGGAATTTGCCATAATCAGTCCACAACTTTTGCCAAATTATAAAAATGGTCCTTGGGATTTTTTTTAGCTAAAACAAACGGACCCTTAATACCCTAACTAAACCAAAACCAAAACCAAACCCACCAAATCCAGGCCCATGCCACACCATCTCAGCCCACCCTTTAGCCCACCAGAACCAAAACCGTTCTAAATAATCACCCCAGCCTTTGACCCGCGTTGACTCACCTTCTCCCCCAACTAGCCTGCAACACCCACTGACACACTCCACCCTCCTCACCTCCACCTCAGCATCCCACACCTTGCTTCCCCCTCCAAACACTACCCTCCAAATCTTCTTAATTAAACTCAAAACCCTCACAAGCAAGCCACAACCTGCCAAAATAAATTTTCCCGCCAAACTCCATTTAAACGGCTAGGATAATTCCCACCCAATCCAATGGGTGGGATTTGATCAGGGTGATGCAAGAAGTCAGAGAAACTCAATAATTAAGAAAGAGGAAAGAGGAGAAGCAGTTAGGTCGATTTCTTAGCATATATAAGCTTTTGTAAAAGCCAATGTGGCTATCTAGTTTTTTTTTATGTATGTATTTCAGTTTAATTCTCTTTCAGTGTACTATTGTTATCAATTAATGAAGGTTTAAAGTTTAAGTTACTTTCTTTTCTCAAGATTTAGAAATTTACCTAAGTTGTTTATTTTGTCATTTTAAGTTAAAAAGTAGTACCAGCTCACTTGAAGATAAAAAATGTTCCACAATTGAATTCCAAAGCTTTATGAGCTCTTGAATTTGTCTAAAACTCAATTTTAGAATAATTCCTCAAAAATACAAAATAAATAAAAAAAAATAAAAAATTGGTGTTTGAAGAAGAAGGAAGCTGAATGCTGTGGTGATTTGGAATAAATGTGGGTTTAGAACCTCATGGGAGGCTTAGGTTAGTGTATTGGGTCCATTTGCTCAGTGTATTGCTCACTCACAACCATTGTAAGGCATTTTCTCAAATTTGGCTATTTACTGTAGTATTAGTTAATTGTGTGTTGTTTCTGCATTTCTTTGTTGGTTAGATGTATTTGAGTCATAATTGATGATATTAGGCTGTTGTTTAAGGATTAGATTCATATGAGTATATTTACAAGCCTAACTGTCATAGTTGCATATCATGATCATTGGACTATTTAGTTGAGATGACTTGAGTTTTTGTGTTCATTTAAGCATTTTAGATCATATTATAATCAGATTTGGTGGTTTGGAGGTTTAGCTCAGTTGTTTGTTTCATAAATCAATAAAAACAAGTTTTTAAGGGGGTGTTTGGATCAGCCTATCCAGCTATCTTCTAGCTGTTGTTTTGTTGTTGTTTTGTTTTAGCCATACCACATGAGGTGTATTTAGGTCTAGTAAACTTTAAAATCCAAGTTTTAAAAGGCCAAAGTCAAAAATCTTCCCCAATCCTCTTTACAGTTAACTGTCAAGAGTTTGAGGTTCCAAGATCATCATTATTAGTCCATTGTATGTTTATACAGCCTTAGATAATCTTATTATAGTTTAGTATAACTGTTTCAACCATTTGAGATAAAAAAAAACTCAAGAAAGTCAAATTTCCAAGTTTAAGAAAAAAAGTCAAAGGTTTGAAATTCAGATTTTTCCAAATAATGAGGGATTTTTATTGAATTTAGTGTTTGGATTGAAGCTGCAAAATTTGTTTCTAATTGTTCTCCCCCAGCTAGTCTTCAAGTTTCTAGCATTGTTAGATTTTCAGAATTTTTCTTGAGGGCCCCACAAAGCCACAAAGTGACCTGCAGGGCATACATCTGCCCTGCTCTCAGCAGCTCACCTTCACACCTCCACCTTTTGTGGTGGTTTGTGACCACTACAGTGGTCCATGACATTTGCTTTTGGTTCCCCTCAACCCCCCTCCTGGTAGGCTTGGGTTTCTGACCTTTTGTTTGACCTTTTGACTTGTGGACCCCACCTAATTTGGCCCCTTAACTCTGTCCCATAAACTGCCTCAGAAAACAAATAGCAAAGTGCTTATTTGAGCTTTTTGGCTTATTCAGGCCACCCATTTGTTTGAAAGTTGCTTATCATTCTTCATCATACTCAGAGAAACCAAATTTGATCAGTGTGGACCCCACATTCCCCCATTTGAGCTAAAAATACCCCACAGTCAACAAAAGTCAACTGTGGGTATAATAAGCACTTCAAGTGCTTATTCTTTGGGTTAAATCAAAAGTGTTTTTGTTAAAAATAGTTGTTTTTAGTTTATTATTAGTTTAGAAAAAGAAAAAAACCAAAAAACCAATTTTAAAAATAGTGATAGCTTCTATTTAATAGGATTTATCATTTTTTTTTAAATTTATTTCTAAGTAATATATCAATTTTATATTTTTAGAAATTCTATTTTAGGTTAAAATAATTTTATAAATTTTTCCAGATTTTTATTTTGTCTTTTAGTGGTATTTCTAATTAATTTTAGTTTAATTTAGTTTTAATTAATATTAATCAATTAAATAGCATAATTAGATTTTATATAGTATAACCTAGTTTTTATAATTTTTCTAGCTTTTATTTTAGTTAAAACATTTTTATAAATTTTTCTAGAATTTTTACTGTTCATTTTCTATTTTTTATAATATAATTAGTTTAATTAGTAATTAATAAGTAATTAGATTAATAATTAGTTAATTAGCTTAAAAATACATAAAATTAACTTTTTATAATTTTTTAGGATTCCCATGATTGTTAATTAGATTTATAAAATTTTACTTAATTTTCTAAGTCTTTTTAGTATTTTTAATAATTCTAATTTAGTTTGGATTTGGCTTTTGGGCTTATAGAAATACTAAGGGTCCGTTTGTATTATTTATGCACAAGGACCAAATTTGTAAATTAGGTAAAGTTGAGGGGCTGGTTTTATAAGTTTACCAAAGTTCTCACAGGGACCAAACTTGACAAGGATGAATAGTACAAGGGTATTTTTGATGTTTTTTTCATTTTTTAAATACCGGGGACTATTTTTGCCAAACTGTGAAACTTCAGGGACTATTTATGTAATTTTACCAAACTTCACACCAAGGACCATTCCTGCAAAAGATTATTAGTACAAGGACCAAAATTGATTTTCTCAAAGTTTTTTACATCCCAGGGACCATTTCTGTCAATTTCCAAAGTATAGGGACTAAACTTGTAATTTTATGAAACTTTGCACCAAAGGACTAAATATGTAACTTTATGATTAAAAAGGACCTTTGGTGACTTTTTCAAGTTTTTAGAATAAGCAGGGACTAGTTTTGCCAATTTCTGAAACTTGAGGGATTGAAACTGCCAATTATGCAAACTTTGTACGTTTTTCATCTGTTTTTGCATATTTTGCATTTGAAACATATAAAACACACCTTTAAGATATTTTAAGTATTTTGATACATATTTGAGTGTTTTTGTATGTTTTGGCAGTTCAGATTAGTATAAAATGATGAGTATTTAGACACTCATCAACGGTCCTATAAATAGGTCGACGGTCCTTTAATGTTTGGAACTGCCACCTTGATAAGGGACCGTCGGCAGGAGGAAGATCTAGATTAAAAGTTTAATAATTCATGCAGAAACTAGATCATTCATTAAAAGGCAAGAGTAATGTCAATCATATGACAACTACACATGAGTTTACAAGCATAATCCTAGTCTAATCTCCTAGGATATCTCATGTTAAATCCGGTTTTATTAGTAATCATGCATGCTTCTCTAGAACTTGCGAGGACGAGGTGGAGATGAGTTTCTTGGTAAGGGTTGTAGAAAACCGGGTGACAAGAGTATGGAAATGATGTAGTCAAGATCATTCTTCATCTTTTGAAAGTGGTTGTGGTTGTAAATACAACAAACACAATAACCCCCATGGGCATCCACTTGGGCACGAGTGGGATGAGTCATCATTGGAGGATGAAGTTTTTGGGATAGAATGATGTTAAGGAGGTTCAAATCAACAAGGTTGGAGAACTCTTGGGCCTTGATGGAGTGTAGAGAGTTCACATTTGGCACTGGAGGTGTGATACGATCCTGCATTATTATGTTTAGTATTATTATTATTATTAATTAGTTATTTTATTTAGTTTCCTTTTATTATATTTCTTGGTGAGAAAGTTAGGGCATTAGGTTAAGTCTATTATAAATAGGGTATTAGGATTGTAATTCTGATTATGGAGAATGAATGTCAAGTATTGATTTGTTAATCAATTGGGGGGGTCGGTTTATCTCATTAATATAAACCATCGGGGGGTCGGTTTATCCCATCAATATAAACTATTTATCTTGTTCCGTTCTTTTTATCTCAATTTATATTAATGAGATAAACCGACCCCCCAATTGATTAACAAATCAATACTTGACATTCATTCTCCATAATCAGAATTACAATCCTAATACCCTATTTATAATAGACTTAACCTAATGCCCTAACTTTCTCACCAAGAAATATAATAAAAGGAAACTAAATAAAATAACTAATTAATAATAATAATAATACTAAACATAATAATGCAGGATCGTATCAATACTCCCGCCCCCAAAAACACCTTGTCCTCAAGGTGTTGCTTCAAAACGTCACATCGAGTAATTCCGGGATCCCAAATTCTGACTTGTAATTGCATAGCTTGCTGTTCACAGTGAAATAGCAAAATAGGCTTAAACCTAGAATTCTGTTCTAACCATGTCCTAAGCCCATGTTTAGCATGCCCCCACAAGTGTCTCCAAGACTGCCCATGAAAGATATTGTACGTGCACTTCAACTCCATAACAAGTTTGAACATGTTATGGCTTTGTCTAACAACTTGATAATTGTCCCATGAACTCCCACTAAACATATTCTCTTTCAGAGCATGAATTTGTCCAACATCAGGTTCATTAAGGAATCCGTGCGCATGTGAGTTACCTTCTGTTTCCACCTCTATAGCGACCTCACTTAAGTTGTTGAGTAAAGTCTGCCCTAAATCTTCCACCATCATGATTGGTGTTTCCTCTTCCACACCTGATGCAACCTTGAACTCTTCTAGGTTACTACCATCTTCACCACTTTCTGCAGCCATAGGTTTGGTTGATTCCTCAACAAACTCAATTTCTGCCATGCTGTTATTTTGGTTACTGTAATCCCTTGATCTCACCTCCATTAATTCCCGTCTCTCAGCAAGTTTTTCTTTGATCTCCCATATATCCATCTCCATACTTTGCTGCAAAATTGCCATCCGCATTTCAGATCTCACTGTCTCCTTATGGACCTTTTTGTAAGCATCCATACTTGCTCGATGCTCTTCCATTATAGCCCGCCATATGTGTGTCATTGATAACCGGAATCAAAAGAAGATTCGACTTTTCTGAACAGTGTTTTCTGGTGGTGAATAGTGATTCGGATGAACAGTATTTTCTGAATGTGAATAGTGATCCAGATGAATAGTGTTCTGATGAACAGTATTTTTTTTTTTTTTTTTTTTTTGAAAACCCTAGAATCGAACAGCTCTGATACCAATTGATACGAACCAATTCGATATAGAGATAAAAAGAACGGAACAAGATAAATAGTTTATATTGATGGGATAAACCGACCCCCCGATGGTTTATATTAATGAGATAAACCGACCCCCCAATTGATTAACAAATCAATACTTGACATTCATTCTCCATAATCAGAATTACAATCCTAATACCCTATTTATAATAGACTTAACCTAATGCCCTAACTTTCTCACCAAGAAATATAATAAAAGGAAACTAAATAAAATAACTAATTAATAATAATAATAATAATACTAAACATAATAATGCAGGATCGTATCAAGGTGGTAACAAGGGTTGTAATGAATGATCTTGAGGGGTATTACCATCATGAATGGATGGAGGCCCATTTTGTGGTTGAGAGGAAAAGAATGAGGATGATGAAGATGATGCCTCATGGTGTGATGTGGGAGTGGAATTGGCATGGTTGTTGTTGGAGTTGTTTGAGTTATTCATGAAATTTCCAAGGCTTTGTTTCTTCCTCCATATGGGTTTGACCGATATTCTTGGTTTTCTAGAGGATGACATTTTGTTGGATGACATTGAGAAGGAGGAGAATTATGCCATGGCAATGGATGGAGGAGGTGATGGTTTAAATAGAGGAGGATGGTTGCAAGAATAGTAAAGCATGCATGTTTAGCTTAATTAGTTCAAATAATGTTTAAGCAAATAGAAGGTGTGTAAGACCTAGGGATAGGCTTGGTCAAACATGCAAAAACAAGATAAGTTACGACACAATAATATTTGGACGGTCCTGTAAATAGGTGGACGGTCCTTTATCATTTGAGGGACCGTGGGTCGATAAAGGACCGCCGCCAGTAGGTTTTCCAGTTTTCAGATAAAGTTTCTAGTGTGTGCCTACATGAAACATATGTGGAGATGCAATTATCTCAACTCTAATGAAGTAAAAACCTAAGAGATAATTCAAAGTCTCCTAAGTTCAATCTTGCTCATCTTTCCATGTCGGATAATATATTTGTTACAAGATCCGATAAAGGAAATATGATTTTCCTAATCGTGAGAAGATTTTGATCATATGAATTGGGGTTTTTATGCATCAAATCAAGTTTTCTTGTTATCATGCAATAATGGTTGTTAATAGAAAGAAATAGTTACTTCCATAATTTTAATTTTTGTGCATAAAAGAATCCTAGACTCAGATTGGAAGAAATGCACTTAATATGAAGTCTAAGAAGATATGTGTTCCATCATTCCTAATCCTAAATGAAGATAAAAGAATGGTTCACGCTTAAGAGGTTTAGTAAGAATATCATAAATGTTTTCCTCCGTTGGCACTTTTTCAATAGATATGTTACCCTTTTGTACGTTATCCCTAAGAAAAGTGTGACGAATTTCTATGTGATTGGTACGAGAGTGTTGCACGGGGTTTTTACTTAAATCTATTGCTCCTTTATTATCACACATGATTGGAATGTCATCAAGTGTAATACCATAGTCTACGAGAGCTTGTTTCATCCATAGTGCTTGTTGACATGCCTTTCCGGCGTTTACATATTCGGCTACGGTTGTGGAGATAGCTAGTGCCGTTTGTTTCTTGGAGAACCAAGAAGTTAAGCAACAACCCATGAAGGTACAAATGCCACTAGTACTTTTTCGATCCATATAATCTCCCGCATGATCAGAATCGGCGTAAACTATAGTTTCTATGTCGGTCCCCTTAGGACACCATAATCCTAAGTGCATAGTGCCTTTAATGTATCGGAAGATACGTTTAACCGATTCTAAGTGAGAAGATTTGGAATCTTCTTGAAAGCGAGCACAAAGGCAGACACTGAACATGATATCGGGCCTACTTGTCGTTATGTACAATAAACTTCCTATCATACGTCTATACTTAGTACTATCTATGGATTCACCCTCTTCATCCTTGGTGAGCTTTGTGTCCGTAGCCATTGGGGTTTTCATAGGCTTAGTATCTTCTAGTCCAAATTTCTTAAGCATTTCCTTAATATATTTAGATTGATTAAAGAATATTCCATCATCTAATTGTTTTATTTATAGTCTAAGGAAGAAGTTAAGCTCGCCCATCATACTCATTTCAAACTCATCATGCATGATTCTTGAGAATTCATCACACATGTCTTGACAAGTTGAACCAAATATAATGTCATCAACATATATTTGGACGATTATGATGTTTGAATTTTTCTTTTTGGTGAAAAGAGTGTTATCTACCATTCATATTGAGTATTCATGTTTAAGAAGAAAAGCTTTCAACCTATCATACCAAGCCTTAGGGGCTTGCTTGAGACCATATAAGGCTTTCTTAAGTCTATAAACATGCTCGGGGTACTCAAAGTCAGTGAATCCTGGAGGTTGTGTTACATATACCTCCTCATTGATGAGACCGTTTAGGAATGCACTTTTCACATCCATTTAGAACAACTTAAAATCTAATGCACATGCATATGCGAGTAGTATCCTAATGGACTCAAGTCTAGCTACAGGTGCATAGGTTTCATCATAATCAATTCCCTCTTGTTGATTATAGCCTTGTGCGACTAACCTAGCTTTGTTCCTAGATACAATACCATTTTCATCTAGTTTGTTTCTAAATACCCACTTAGTTCCTATTATGGTGACATTCTTAGGTCTTGGTACTAACATCCAACATCATTAGACTTAAATTGATTTAATTCTTCTTGCATTGCGATGATCCAACTTTCATCCTTCAATGTTTCATTGACATTTTTGGGTTCTATGATTGAAACAAAACAAAAGAGGTTGCTTTTGTTTTGAGCTTGTGATCTGAGAGTTCTTTGGTTTAGGCTTCCTATGACATTATCTAAGGGATGGCTTTTAGATTCTTTAATATTGGTGGTTTCGCCTATTTCGATGGTTTCTTGGGATATATCTAGGTTTTTCATGTTTTCAACTATGGTGTTTTCTTCATCTAAATCATCATCTACCAAAGGTGATGTTTTAGGTGGAGGGGGACTTTCATCGAATGTCACGTTGAGTGATTCTTCGACGACCATTGTTTCCTTGTTAAAACAATGTAGGCTTTACTAGTTTGAGAATAACCTAGAAATACACCTTCGTATAACTTTGGGTCGAACTTGGTGAGATAATCTTTGGTGTTTAGAATGTAGCATTTACTACCAAATACTCTAAAGTAGTCTAGGGAAGGTTTCCTACCTTTCAAGATTTCATAAGTGGTTTTTCCTATGATTGATCTAATGAGAATTCTATTAAGGATATAGGTGGATGTATCTATGGCATTACACCAAAACTTCTGAGGAATGGATTGCTCATTGAGCATGGTTCTACTCATTTCTTGTAGGGTTCTATTTTTTCTTTCGACTACCCCGTTTGATTGTGGAGTTCGTGGAGCTGAGAAATTGTGAGTAATACCATTAGCATCACAATAAGCTCCGAATTGAACTTCACTATCAAATTCTCTACCATGGTCCGTCCTAATGGAAACTATGTTGCATCCTAATTGATTTTGAATTTTCTTACTAAATATTTTGAATTGTTCGAAAGTTTCAGTCTTGTTTTTAAGAAACCTAGTCCAAGTATACCTAGAGTAATCGTCTACAATCACTAGGGTGTAAAGATTTCCTCCATAACTCCGTATGGCAGAAGGACCGAAGAGATCCATGTGAAGAAGCTCTATACATCTAGATGTTGAGATCATATTCTTAGACTTATGACTAGAGTGAGCTTGTTTTCCAACCTTGCAAGCATCACAAAAATGTTGGTCCAACCTAAGTTTGGGAAGGTTTCTAACTAAATCCTTGGAAGACAATGATTGTAATAGACGCATGTTGGCGTGTCCTAATCTTCTATGCTATAAAGTAGAGTTATCATTAACCGTAGCTAAGCATATATTCTCACTAGGTTTTTTACTAATTTTCATGACATATAGGTTACCTTTTCTAATTCCTTTTGCAATTACTTTTCCTTTCTTAATGATCTCACTATCATCTTTAGAGAAGATTACCTTGCAACCATTATCACAAATTTGACTAATACTAAGTAAATTAAAACCTATGTTATCTACATGTTCTACATTAGTTATAGTAAGAGAGTTATGAGTGATCGTACCTTTGCCGATGATATTACCCTTGAGCTTACTACCAAATGTAATGTTACCTCAAGTACTTGCATTATATGATGAGAATAGCTTGCGGTTTCCCGTCATGTGATTTGTGCATCCACTATCTTTAACCCATTCGTCGGGTTCCAGGTCAATTCCCAAGCATATCTAATGATAACACAGACAAACTCAAACATATGGTCCCCAATATCTCATGGGTCCAAACTTGTTAGCACCAAACATCCTATACATTTGTTGCATTTGTCCAGGATGTTGAAATGGTGAGTAAAAGCCTATAGGAAGAAAATTGTTTTTCCAATTCATAGAGTAATTATTATAATGATTTTTATTTCTAGTTGTTTTTGGTCCAGTTTTTCTATTTGGTGTATTTGTTCTTCTAGGAGATGGAGGTGTAGATCTTACAGTTGGTTTGTTGTATCCTAATCCGGGTTTTAGTATTGGTCTATAGAATTGTTTTACTTCTTTTACACTAGCAACGGGTATTTCTGATTTTCTTATTGTTGACTGCTTCGGACTAGAATTTGTAGTAGATTTAGGTAGGATCACAGTCTTACTTACAGGGGACGGTCCTTTATAGATGGGACGGTCCTTTAAAGGTGAGGGACCGTTGGGTAGATTTGAGGGACCGTCTCCAGTATCCAAGTCCAACTGAGATTTCACAAATTTTATTTGTTTTGATATGTTTGGTGATGCTTCAAAGAAATTATAACCTATACCGGTTTTATTATTGGAAAACTTTTGAGCTCCTATTAGTTGTCTAAGAGAGTGAGTGCTCTTTTCAAACATATTTAATCTTGAGGCTTCCTCTTTGAGCTCCTCATTTTCAATTTTAAGAAGTTGACAAGATTTGTACTTCGAAACAATTTCTTTTCCTTTTTCAAGTCTAGATAACTTCTCTTTTAATTCCAATATTTCTTTTTCTAATTTAGACTTGGTGGATTTTAAGGATTTGTTTTTTACGATTATCTTCTGACTTACTTCGCGAATTTTATCATATTCATTAGCTAAGTCAAGAGAATCTAGTGAGCAAATATCATAATTGTGGAAATCGGTTTCGGTAAGTACCTCTTTTGAAGATCCGGCCATGAGACAAGTTTCATTCTTATCATCTTCTTCGCCATCACTCCAAGCACCGCTAACATATGCCCTTTGATTTTTGTCCTTTGTTTGGTGTGGACAATCTCCAACTAAGTGTCTTATATCACCACATCCGAAACGTCTTTTCTTGCCCTTGATATACCTATCTTCACGAGCTTTTTGAGGAGCTTTCTTTTCATCTTGCGGTTGTCTTACAAATCTTCCTCTTAACTAGAAAAATTTCTTGAAATCTCTAACCGCCAAAACATACTCTTAGTCATCACTTTCCGAGCTTGAGTCTTTATCATCACTTAGCTCCTTTTTAGCTTTTAATGCAATTGATTTTCTTTCCACCTTGCTTTTGACAATGTCGGAATCATTTTTGATGACTAACTCATGGTATTTCAAGTTACCAATGAGCTCATCTAATGATAGATGCCAAGTCTTTGGATTCTTCAATCGCCGTGACCTTTGCTCTCCACTTCGGTTGTAAAGCCCTAAGATATTTCCTAACACAAATTTTGATAGAAATTTCTTCATCGAGTGCTTTTAAACTCGTGATTATGGTGTTAAATTGGTGAGACGAAAAGTGTACTGCTTTTAGGGCTCATTTAAGCCCAAAGTCGAGATTATTTGATCAAATATTGCCCTAAATCGTTCCTTTTGTCATTTTAGGTACTTTGGAGAAGAAATCTGGAAAAGGAAGCATTGTGGACGTTTTTTGAGCGAAAAGAGAAGAAAATGGCAAAGTCTCCAAATCAAGTTGGAAACAGTGCTTGACGGCGTCACTCATTGGAGGTGACGGCATCAAGTTATGGCAAAGAGGTGGATAAAAATTATAACGAGACGCGCCAGAATGTTTTTGGGATTTTATACATGACGGCGTCACCAAGGCCGTCAAGAGTAAATTACATGTGACGGCCATGAGAAGATTAACACATGACGGCGTCAGATCTGGATATAGGTAATACGAGAGCTTTTATGGCGGCGAGTTGACGGCGTCAGGATTTACACGTGACGCCGTCAGACTCAAAAATCTATATATAGTTTTCAAGTTTTCATTTGTTAAAAGAGGAGAACTTTAGGATAGTTTTGGAGAAACCCTAGCACGATTTTTACCTTACTTTTAAGGGTTCCAAACCCTTGTTTCATCCATGTTTGATTGAAGATAAGTTTTCCAATAATCATTCAATATGTCTATGTGTTGTTTGATTCTATCTTATGCTTTTCTTTACTTTAAAATGCTAGGCTAAGTTTTCTTTGTGTTTGCTTAGATGTAATGAAACTTAGTTATTGATTATTGGTTGGTTGTTTGTTTATAATTGTTCTGGATGAATGATATCGATGTTAGGCTTAAGAAAACTGGTAGACTTCCAATTGGTAACATGCTTGAACGTCTTAAGAAACATGATCGGATGTGTACTACGATAAATTGGTTGTATTTAATGCATAAGTATCTACTAAGGAGGCCATGTTAGGAGCTAGTAGTCGGCTCGACATAGGAAGAGGTAGAAGCTTATAGAGTTAGGGAAGATCGTACACGGCCCTACGAATGGTATTAAGGAATATAACCCGTCATCCATGCAAAATTAACAAACTAATAAACTAGTAAAAGATAGCTAGGGAGTAGTGAAATCTAAGTAAACACATTTCTCTTATTATTGTTTTTCTCCATATTTACTTTCGTGTCATTTTATTTTATTTCTATTGCATTTATAGTTATTTGGGTTAGTTGACTAGCAACTAATTCCGCCCATTCTTCCAAAACCCGAGATTTTTACTTGCTTTGCATAAAATATAAAATACAAAAAGAATCATCCCTCATCTCTAGACCTAGTTTAATTGAGTTTTAACCCTAGCGAACACTATTCTTTGAGTTGAACGATCAATCTCCTAGTACTTGCCACTACACTATACTACATCGGTCAGGTACACTGCCTGGTGGGGATTGTAAGCTTCTCAAGATCCCTTGAGTGGTAAAACCTTTTGCAAGGTTTCAAAACCACGCATCAAGTTTTTGGCGCCGCAGCCCTGGGTATAGTTATTGTCTAGGTTGAAATTTCTTTTTATTATGTCTACTTGCTAGATTCCTTTATAGTAAGATTTTTAATTTTATTTTTATAGGTCTTCTTTAGTCTATATTTTTCCTTGTTTCCTTTGTTCGTAAACTATCTCGATGGATAACAATAGCATTGATCGTTTGATTCCTGTTATCCGTGTTTTTCGTCATAGGATTTTCCAACCACCCGTCCCAATCCCTTTGGTGGAAAATGAGAACCCACCTAACCTCTCGCCTGACCACCACTTTGGCAATAATTCTGAGACGGAGGAGTCTAACCATGATAACGACCATAAGGCTAGTCCTTTTTACTATTCAGACTCCGATGAGGACCTAGATGATGGTGATGTAATTAATGTGGATAGGATGGAAGATGAGATGAACCCTCTTAGGTGTGTCGACCCTAGGATAAGGATTGAGAAGGACAACTCATTTAATATGCAGTTTCCTTGTAAGATAGGATTTAGGAGCTTTGATGCTTACCTTAACTCATCTTTACCAATGAACATAATCTTGCGTACTGAATACAATAAAGTTATGGTAAATGAGTTAGAATACAAAGGAGATAATATTGTTGCTAAGGCAAAGACATTGCATGTGTTTGTTGGAAGCTTTGTTTATTTGGTTGAGTTTATGGTTATGGAGAATCTAAGAGAGTTTATCGATAGTAACTTAACCCAAGTTGTGTTTGGGAAGCCCTTCAAAAGGTTAACCAAATTAGATGAAAAACTTATGGAAGGTTTAATTACATTCTCGGACGGGGATGAAGATTTTGTTTACCAAATGCCCCGTACACACCCTAGGTTCAAGGATTTTTCTATTGAGAAATGTAATAGGTTTCCACCTCTCGATATACTAAGTGAGAATGATAAAAGGAAAGGGCTTAAATATCCTCATGAAAAGAATAAAAGGTATTATCGCGGATGTTTAGAGCTAAGTGATGACTATAAGAAAGATGAGGCAACAATTAGATGGCTCACACTTGGGTATGTGAGCATAAGCGACACACGGTAGGATGTGACCTTGAGTCTAGCTACAAGACTTGTAAATAAAGAAAAGCGCTTCTTGGGAGGCAACCTAAGCTTTATTTGTTTGATTGTTTGTTTGTTTGATTTTATTTGTTTCCGTATGCATGCTTTATTTTTATTGTTCGTGGATCATGTTTCAAAATAAATTGTGAAAATGCTTTACCTTGTTGTTTAACTTCTTAAAAAGGTATTTCACAAAAGATAAGTGTAAGGGAAATCTAAATTTATTTCTAAGAACGAAATTGGACATGGACCACAACAATATTAAATGAACGGGCATATTAGTATTTGTTTGAGTCAAATGCTTGTATCGAGTCATAATGATGTTTTGCAGGAATTCCAGGAATTAAGGCGTGAGTTTTTCCAGAAATTTTCTGAAAATTTAACCTAAGATTTCTGTCAGAGCACGATGACGGCGTCAGGGCTATAACCTGACGGTGTCCGGTGTAAAAATCTAAAAAGTTTTGCAAGTTTTGTTTTTCTACCGGAGTATTAAAGTTTTTGTTAATTCTTTAGTTTTATAAACTCCAGGAAATCTGCAAATATTCATTCCACAAGCATTATATATATATATATATATATATATATATTGCCGTCGATTTTACGCGAGGTTTGCCATGATTTTTTTCTCAGGTTTAACATGTTATATTGGACAAGAAGATGATTTATATTTCTGGAGGCAAGCTTTCAACGTTCATTTTCTTGGAGGAAGATCTAACCATGTTATCACATTATCCACACCGAACGAATCAGGGGAGTATTTGTTTCATTCTTGTACCTTCATTACTTTTACATCCTTTTTATTGAACATTGGGGACAATGTTCAGCCTAAGTGTAAGGCGAGGGTAAATGATGATACCTTAGAGAATGCAATTGCACTTGAGTTTGTTTGTTCAATAGTAGGTGTCTAATAAAACTAAGAGAAATACTTGTTAGTGCAATTTTAGCGCCAAATTTAAATTTTTTTTACAATATTTAGGAGTGAAGCTTTAGCCTTAATGAGCGTCTCATTGATAGGAGTTGTATGACTAGCACAAAAACCATACCACTCAAAATTTTCCACCCCAAATATGTGAGGTTCGCCCCTAGATTTGTTAGGAAAAGATGCTTATGAGTGTACCGGTAGTACTTAGATTCTAGAACTTGCGTTAGTGATTTATCCCAAGACCGCTAGTGAGACTACATTCGTGTAGTTAGGATTTACTACATGATAAGAGGCATTAGGATAACCCTTGTGTTAAACCCGTATCATAATTACTTGACCAATGAAGTCATAATTACTTGACTAATAAAGTCAATTAATTTTCCCACACCTTTGCGATGTACTCATTTTTAGTACACGATACCCCTAGTACACCCCTCCGAACCTATCTTTTTCGTTTCTAACTTTAAGCATTTTACTTAAAGATAGAATTTGTTTACAATCAACCCCAAATGTACACCCAAATTGCATTAGCCTTCCTTGTATGCACTCATCTTTAGTGCATTATTGTTATTGGTTTAAACCCTTAGTTAATTATCTAATTGATTAAATGGTTGCTAAGTCGAGTCATATCTTGTACATATTGTTTTGGGACGATTGAGACTCATGGGTAAAGTACTATTGTTATGGAGTATTGGGGAAGACGTCAATTATTACCCCCATATGTGCGCTAATATTTAAAAAGTACTCCAAGTGTTTTGATTATCTTAATTCGAGTCATTAGAATAGTTAATTGTAAAGTATGTAAAAGTTCAAGTGTAAGGGGAATGTAAATCCCTTATGATGTATTATTTTGGATGGTAGGGCAAGAGTGTATGCAAAAAAAAAATAATAATAATAATAAAATAAAAAAAATAAAAAAAACGAAAAAATCAAGAAAAAGAAAAAAAAAAATAGAAAAAAAGAAAAAGAGAAAAAACATACGGACTACCATCCCGTTTCCTTTTATGTTTATTTTATTTTTTTGATTAGTTTTTGATTAGCTTAAGTTAAGTCGAGTCTTGGCTTAGCAACGCCACATTGTATATGTAATTGACCAGGATAATTAACTCGCCACCAGTAAAGATTGCCTTTATCCAACAAAACCGTGCTTATCATATCCCTACACCTCACGTTATAACTCTTTTAAAAGACCTCTTTGATAGTTTATCATAGGTGCTTACGCCAAGTGGTGGAGGTTTTATGATTTCCCAAGCCTATGGTAATCTATGTGCTATGACAGGTAGTGAGAGATGTTTTCCATTTTCATATTGTGATATATACTTTTATTACACCTAAGAGATGTGAGTATCTAACCACTATTTGTGAGGTGCTAGTGTATAATTTTCGTGCTTGTTTTGGTTGAAGTGGAACGATTATATGTTGTAATTACTTTTATATTAGTGTTAAATGAACCCTAGCTTGTATTTTGATTAGAATAAAAGCGCATTTTCTTAAGGACAAGCAAATCTCAAGTGTAAGGGTATTTCATGAGACGAAAAGTGTACCGCTTTTAGGGGGTCATTTAAGCCCAAAGTCGAGATTATTTGATCAAATATTGCCCTAAATCGTTCCTTTTGTCATTTTAGGTACTTTGGAGAAGAAATATGGAGAAGGAAGCATTTTGGACGTTTTTGGAGCGAAAATTGAAGAAAACGACAAAGTCTCCAAATCAAGCTGGAAACAGTGCTTGACGGCGTCACTCATTGGAGGTGACGGCGTCAAGTTATGGCAAAGAGGTGGATAAAATTATAACGAGACGCGCCAGAATGTTTTTGGGATTTTATACATGACGGCGTCACCAAGGCCGTCAAGAGTAAGTTACATGTGACGGCCATGAGAAGATTGACACATGACGGCGTCAGATCTGGATATAGGCAATACGAGAGCTTTTATGGCGGCGAGTTGACGGCGTCAGGATTTACACGTGACGCCGTCAGACTCAAAAATCTATATATAGTTTTCTAGTTTTTATTAGTTAAAAGAGGAGAACTTTGGGATAGTTTTGGAGAAACCCTAGCACGATTTTTACCTTACTTTTAAGGGTTCCAAACCCTTGTTTCATCCATGTTTGATTGAAGATAAGTTTTCCAATAATCATTCAATATGTCTATGTGTTGTTTGATTCTATCTTATGCTTGTCTTTACTTTAACATGCTAGGCTAGGTTTTCTTTGTGTTTGCTTAGATGTAATGAAACTTAGTTATTGATTATTGGTTGGTTGTTTGTTTATAATTGTTGTGGATGAATGATATCGATGTTAGGTTTAAGAAAACTGGCAGACTTCCAATTGGTAACATGCTTGAACGTCTTAAGAAACATGATCGGATGTGTACTACGATAAATTGGTTGTATTTAATGCATAAGTAACTACTAAGGAGGCCATGTTAGGAGCTAGTAGTCGGCTCGACATAGGAAGAGGTAGAAGCTTATAGAGTTAGGGAGATTGTACATGGCCCTACGAATGGTATTAAGGAATATAACCCGTCATCCATGCAATTGTAACAAACTAATCAACTAGTAAAAGGTAGCTAGGGAGTAGTGAAATCTAAGTAAACACATTTCTCTTATTATTGTTTTTCTCCATATTTACTTTCGTGTCATTTTATTTTATTTCTATTGCATTTGTAGTTATTTGGGTTAGTTGACTAGCAACTAATTCCGGCCATTCTTCCAAAACCCGAGATTTTTACTTGCTTTGCAAAAAATATAAAAATACAAAAAGAATCATCCCTCATCTCTAGACCTAGTTTAATTGAGTTTTAACCCTAGCGAACACTATTCTTTGAGTTGAACGATCAATCTCTCGGTACTTGCCACTACACTATACTACATCGGTCAGGTATACTGCCTGGTGGGGATTGCAAGCTTCTCAAGATCCCTTGAGAGGTAAAACCTTTTGCAAGGTTGCAAAACCACGCATCATAAATCTAGCAAATGAACTGTCAATAGATTCATCTTCAGGTATGATGAATTGTTCATATTGTTGAACCAAAAGATCGATCTTGTTATCTTTGACTTGATTATTACCTTGATGAGTGACTAACAAAGTTTTTCAAATGTCTTTAGCCGTATTACACATAAAAATTCTTTGAAATTCCTTTTTAGATAAAGCATTGTAAATTACTATTTTTGCTTCATCATTTTTAGCTAATTTCTTTTTAAGACTTTCGCTTTGTTTATCATAAGGAACAATTTCATTTTGTTTAGTTTCAGGATTAAATTCGATAGGTTTAAAGTCACCCATGGCAATAGTATGCCAAAGATCAAGATCCTTTGATTTCACATAAGTTTCGAATCGATTTTTCCAATAAATAAAACTATCAGTCTCAAAGAGTGGTGGTCTTTGCATAGACTGCCCTTCTTGATATTTTTCAAATTCCATTGATCGTTTCAAGTTTTAAAATACAGTTTATTTTAAAAATCCTTGAGCAACGAAGCTTTGATACCAATTATAGAAACTAGAAAGGGGGGGGGGGGGGTTTGAATAGTTTCACCGTGATTATTTACGTTTTTAAAAAATTTACTTTATAAATTGTGTTTATGAAAATGATTCGATTCGATGTTTACGTGAAATCAACTCAACAACAAATATAAGTAATAACAAGTAAACAAGTAAAGATAAGGAAAGGAAAGATCAAACAGGCACACGGAGATTTATAGTGGTTCGGATACGAAGCTCACTCCTTCGTCCCTACTTCACTCCTCGAGTCTCACACTCGAGAGTTTCACAAACACTATATCAGCACGTTCCCTTATGGCGGAACAAACCGTACACAAGCTTACACCAAGTTTAACGACGCTAAGCGGAATGTCGAGTCCTAATCCTAGCTAGAACCAATCTATCAAAGCCCACGTGGCTTCACACCTCGTACCAACACGATGGCATGATACAACACAACACACGATATAAGACTTGCACTCAAGTCCAATTACATACACGAAACGATGAATATAAATGATAATAGATCCGCAACAATGGGATGAGGTGAGAAAGACTCTTCTTCAACACTTCGTCTCTTGATTACAACGAAGGTTCTTCTCTTGCACTTTAGAAGGATGATGAGTGTGATCACTTGTAAACAATTAGAACCTGATAATGTGATCAAAGGATGTGTTTTGGAAAGGATTTTGGAATACATAAAGTTTAGTGCATAAGAGGGGAGTTTTTCCGAAGCAAAACAATTCAGTATTTATAGACGCCAGGAAAGAGAGGGATGGTCCCTTAAATACCACACGATCCTTTATCAATCAGGGACCGTCACCCCCTTTACAGGATCGTCACGACATACGCTCCCATTTTTGTCCTGACGTGGTGAAAAACTATCTGGTGAAGTTTTGTTGTCGGTTTTGAGCGAGAAATATGGCTGTTAAGGATTTGAATTTTGAAAACATTTCCTTAATAATACATTTCTTTAGATTATACAAAAATAGTTTGTAAAAATGTTTTGTGACATGAAAATGTAAAGTTTTAAATCCTTTGATCACATACACAAGTTGGTAGAAGTTTGTACATACCTTAAGTGATGTTGATGATGAAAACGAGTTTTCTCGATTAAGAACTTATTAGTCGTAGTTTTACGTAACGTGTGTTTGTATTTTGTGATTATCAAAACTAGTTGAGACCGATTAATGCAAATGACGTTTTTGACATTATTTGTATTAACACATTCTCCACTGCATTTCCATTCTTTGCGATTCATGTGTACAAAACGTCCCCTTGATGTGTTTGTGTGGTGGACAAAAATCTAGAATTAGATGATGTACTAACAAAATTTTCGCAAAAAAAATAATAAAAGATAAATAGAAAAGAAAATGCAGGGACAATTGTATATGATCATTAGAGGATGGTGGGGTATTCTCAGTCAAGGTTCTCAAATCTATTGGAGAACAAGCTTCTTAAGCGCATTTGTGTTTGCAGAGATTTGTTAGTCTATCTTTCTCATTGTTCACGTCTTGGCAGGATTGATCTTCACTCTATTGTATGTTCTCAATGTGAAGAATCAGTTGGAACCTTGGGGCTTATGTTATTGTTTGCTTCGATGTATATTTGCAATGGATTTGTGATCGAAGCATTTTTAGTTCATTAACAGATGGGTTCTTTGATCATGAGACCATGGAAGATACTAGTGACAGAATAGGCTGTTTTACAACTATGCAGATGTTGAAACAGGATGTGTCACGCAATCTGCTCATCCTCACAACCATTCCCTGAAATAATAATAATAATAATTATTGTTGTTGTTGTTGCTGGTGCTGGTGGTGCTGGTGCTGGTGCTGGTGCTGTTTTCTATTTGCTTGCTTATGTAGGAACAACGAACGGGTAAGGTCAAACATATGAATCAAACAGGTCAAACTATTACAAGCCTTGTGCAGTCGTTTCATTAAGTATTTGCCAACTCATTAGCTAAACTTATTACTAGGGATGGCAACGGGCGGGTTTGGGGCGGTGCGGCCATCCCCATTCCCAAACCTAATTAACAAAGTTCTCCCCAAACCCGCCCCGATCCCTATCGGGGATCTAATCGGGGCGCCCTGTTGGGGCGTGATGGTTCCCCAAACCCACCCCGTATTAATCGGGGATTTTATCAGGGTGTCCTCTTTGGGTGCAATTCTTGACCAAAGCCATACCATTTCACATTTATTGTTATTTTAAGACTGTTAGTAATAACAAACCTATTAATAATCAATTACAAGTTTTTAACGATAGTATTATAAATAAATAATGATGAATTATACCCCCAAAAATTAAAACTTAAAAATATGACACTAAACTAGTTTATATAATTACAATTTTGCATCTTACAAATATTAACAAACCAGTGTTGCCCAAAAAGGTTTACAAGGCCGATTCATCACTTATAGTAATTGTTTAATTTTATTACAAGTTGTTTTTTAGAAAATACCTTGCCGAAAATACCTAAAACTCACCGACAATACACAAAACTTGCTAGAAATAACTAAAATTTGTAAGTAATGCCAATCCGATTAATCACCGATTGATCCCGCCTAAACAGATTACAAGCTACAAGGTGGTCGACCGCCCGTCTACCGATTCGCGATTTTTGCAACCTTGAAAAAACTAACAATATTAGAATAATATTTTTTATCACGTAAATACTAACAAATACTATATAGGTATAGATATATCTGTATATGTGTATATATTAATCGGGTGGGGCGGGGCGGGGCGACGATTCCCCGCTCCCCGCCCCAAACCCAATTAAAATCCCTGTTTAATCCCCAAACCCGCCCCGTAACCCGGCTAGCATGCCCCGACCCGCCCCAATTAGTTCGGATTTCGGGTTTTCCCGTCGGGTTCGGGTTTTATTGGCATCCCTACTTATTACCGAACTCATTTGGCCACTTTATCAAAGTACCCCTACCACATATTATCACCTCTAACAACAGTACATATCAAACCCACAACTGTAGAAACAGTTATATTTCCAGCAGCATTGCCATCAACGAACAATCAAAGATGTATTACACATAAAGACAATAATTCATAAAATTGCAATCATAACAATATTGTTTTTTTTTTTTGTTTTTTTTGGCACAGCAATCATAACAACTTTATGCATCTAATATTTACAAAATTATGAGCAAACTGCACTCCATTGTACAACAGACCTACAAACGTTTAATCAGGATGGGTCATTGGCACAAGAGACCCGGTTATGAGAAATCAAATATGGGAATGCTAATTGCATGTAACAATCGTCTCATCGGTGAGTGTGAATAAATTCACCATTAGTTTCTTTCTGCTAATGATTCGAATGTCAATGAAACAATAAGTGCGTATGGTTATGCAGGTTGCTCAGAGTCCTGGTATAGATTCAGGATTGTATTTTTTGAAGGATTGTAATTCGGTTTCTTGGTTCTGCAACGTGGGTTTTTTATGGCATCAAGAGTTTGTAAGTAGTTGTAAGAGGGATTCCTAGTTGATGGTGGGGCTGGATTACTAATTCTACTGGCAAGACAGCGACGAATTAAGCTTCTCAGGAATGGAGACATAGTGTCAGGTTCGTGTTCCAAGTAGTACATCATTCCACCCATGCAGGCACAGAACAAAGCCACCTTTAACAAGTTACAAAAAAAAGTCAGATAATGACTATAGTACAACACCTCCACTTTAGCATTGAAAAGCTTTGGAAACCACAATCTAGCAGTGCCAGGTAAAACATAGATGCTTATGATTTTAAAATGACCAACATGTCTAAAATCTAGATGATCAACATTCAACAGACATGTTTTCCATAGATGTCAAAATGACATATCCCTTTTATCTTCTCTCATCTTTGAACTAAGTGTTGTCATTTTATATATTTGAATCTATTACAAAGAAAAGAACTATCTTATCTTATATTTTCAAATATGCAGGAGATGTTTGAACGAAGCTAGGTTTAACCTTTAAGCCTCATAACCCTTTTTACCGCTTTAGACTTGTCACTCCTTAGCTTTAGTGGAGGAGATGTGTATCCTTGCCAAGCATATGATACAATATTTGTCACAACTAAACAATTAAACGATTAGATTGGTTTTAATTGAAATTTTTAATTTTGTTTCTAACTCGTTAAGTGTTTGGTTTTGCAAAATATGATGAGACGAATAAGTGCTTAACTGTAAAAATTAATCCTAATATCTTTTAGGATACATTTTCATACATAATAATCTAAAGGTTTACTTGAGGACAAGTAAAATTCAAGTGGGGGGATATTTGATGACATCAAATAAGTACATTATATTGTCATCATTTGTCCTATATAATTGACTTGTTTTATGTGAGAATCGATACTTAATTGTTTACTTTAGTAATTCTCAGGTAGAAACAAGCAATTGGTGAAACTTGGCGATTTTGGACGAAATATGGAGCAAAATGATCAAGAATTGAAAATTCTACTGAAATCCAGAAGATATGCCACATCATTCTAGACAGATGCGTCGTAATATCATACTTGGATGAATTCGAAGACCACTGCATGACTTTGAAGAATGCGCCGCATCAGATTATACCATGTGCCGCATATGAAACTTTGGTCAACGAAGAAGATCCAACTTGTTCTACTCCAGATACGCCGCATTACATTATCAACATGTGCCGTATCCATATCAAGACTTCACCAAATACGTTTCAAGATACTGAAGGACATGCGCCGCATAAAGATTCAAGTTACGCTGCATTCAAAGACGGTGTACGAATATTCCAGAATATTAATCTTGGACCCCACACGAAGTTAAGTACATGCACCGCATCTACTTATGTGATGTGCCGCATCGAACCCTCAGACAGAACCTATAAATACTCAAAGAAGTCAGACGAATGAAAAGTGAAAAGAAACCCTAAGGAGACGAATTCAGACGACTTGGCAACACAAGACACACCACAATTGAAGATCTTAGAGCAGTAAGAAGGTCCTGCATGTATTTAATTCATTAAGTAGTTTTGTTTTATTATAATAGTAAGCTTTAATTCATCAGGATTGATGGGCTTGTAGCCACCATACCGCTCCCCTTAAAATTGCTTTCCCATCAATTAAAGTTTATATGTTGATGTTTTTGGTGACTTGTATATGTGCATTGATAACCTCTGTGTCTAGCTGAGTTTTGCTTGGGCTGCCATACCCCCTCCTTGCCTACTTATCTAGTGTCTAGAAAATGGGATAGGCATAAGTGATCATTAAGAGTTTACTCGCATATATTTATGATCCAAGAGACAGATTAGATTACGATACACAACATATAAAACTAGCAATAAAACAAGTGACAAGCTACTTAATTATCAGGACAGGTCTTCTATCTGTATCTATTATCTATTTATGTACGTGTTAGCCATTCATTGATTTGTTCTCATTAGTTTAATTTATTGTTTAACTACCAAAACGTGCTAGTCTCGCAGCTAAACCCCCCTTGCGTTAGATTAGATTGTAAAACTAACATAGGATATTAAAATACTGATAGACAAACTAGGATTTACGTTCCACTCTTAGTGATCGACACTTTGCTTACCACTATATACATATTGATCGAATACACTGTCCGTTATTGTGTGTGTTATAGGATAAGTCGGCTAAATATAAATGTTAAACTTGAAATAGGCAATCGCCCTATACTACACCGTGACACGCTGCACACATAACGAAGCGATGCATCAAATTCATTTGCTCTGCCAAGACGAACTCTACATCATATTCTTCTTATACTGACATAAGGATAGTTAGTCACACGTTATTTGGGTTAGTAGCCATGGTAGTAAGCAAAATTGAATAAGAACACTTAACAATTTGGTTAGTGGATGAAAATGTGAAAGAATTTGTTTGCTTGATAAAAGTGTTTGAAAATGAGTCCCCCATTAACTTATTGTACAAGGTATGAGTTCCCAGAATTGTCATGATCATACCAATGTCAGTAAAAAGAAAATGATATGTCCAATCATGTCATATTTCGTGTAAAATTTAAGCTTTCACGTATTTGTCATTGGTTAGTCATATCCATGTTAGTATAAAGCAAATGATATGTCTACTCATGTCATATTTCGTGTAAAATTTTAAGCTTTCATGTAATTGTCATTGTCTAGTCATATCCATGTCGACTTAAAATTTGAATTTTCAAGGACTTATCCTTTCCATATTTTTTGCAAATTGTTTTAATATTTTTTACACACTATAAATATTACCCCGTTCTAATCAATTCTCACACAACTTTGTCTACAAAAAACACATATTGTTTATCAAGACCACATTCTCTATACCCAAATATCTAATGGCTTGTTCTCTTCCACATACCTTTGAAGAAATCAAAGCGTATTTACTTACATTAATTTCTCAAGTTGAATTCAAGTATAACTATTGAAACAATATTTCATTACATACTGGTTGAAATTGTGGATCTTACAAATTTGTGACACCACTTTCTAATATAAACCAAATGGCTTCATACCAAAATATATGTTACAAGATTGCAGATGAATTACTTAAGAGGGCCTAAAACTCACGAATGCTCTTTCATTCCAAACAACACCCTATATGTAGATGATGCGTTAGAGTTATTGCAATATTGTAAAGATGCATCTGCAGATTTCAAAACTCAACCTATGGTGTGGATTGGGATCAATATTGTACTAGTATCATTAGTTTTCACCCTTGCCATGTTTTTGTATTTCTCTCATGTTGTTTGAAATAAAAAATTATGGTTTCAATGTTTTCACTTTAAATTGTGCATCCATTAAAGTTATCACTGTTGCAATGAAATTGCCTGTGGATGTCACTAGTTAGATGCCAGGTGAGATGAAACAAGTAACCAAGCTCGGGAGTCTGGCTTTCATGTGCACGGTTAGGGTTAACATAATTGATGATTTCTTTTTGTAGTATAGTGTTTTTAAACCGAAGAAATGCTTAGGAAAGTATTTCCCCGGGTCGTGTCCCAGCGAAGGTGTGAATGGAATTTCGAATTCCCGAATCGTGAAACGTGTCGTGAAAGTGGTAAAAAGTGATTTGAACGAGATTATACTAATGAAATAGTAAATGAAGCACAAATAATCAACTAAACACGTAAATCAAGTAAGGCAACTAGAAACGTAACGTAGAATCGAAAACGTAAGCTAAAACGGAAAATAAACGTAACCGTACGAAATAAAACGCGACTTTTAATCTACGCTACTCCTACGGACTTGGAAATAATTTTCAAAAATTAAAAATGATAAAAGAAAATTTTGAGAAAAAGAAAAATATTTTTTTTGACTTTTTATTTATTTATAATGAATTAAAAACTATTTTAACTAATTAAAAATTAAAAGAAAATGAAAATAAAGTGAGAAAAATAAAAATTAAATTTTGAAAATTTTAAAATAACTAAAAAGAAATTTTAAAACTAAAAACCAAATTTTTTGGCTTTTATGTAATTTTTAGAAATTAAAAACTATTAAAACTAATTAAAAATGAAAAATAAATTCAAATTAAATGAGAAAAATGTAAAATAAATTTCTAAAATTCTAAAATAACTAAAAACAATTTTCTAAAATATTTTTGGATTTTTCTTGATTTTTTCTGAATTTTTTTTTTTTTTTTTTTTTTTTTTGATCTTTTAGTAATTAAAAAATATTAAATTTTGATTAAAAATGAAAATAAAATAAGAAAAATAGCAAAACAACTCGGAAAAATTTGAAAAAATTATAGAAAATCTAAAATAATAAAATAAACTTAAGAAAAAATTTTGAAAGAAAAATAAGCTAGAAAAGTACTAAAAAGCTGAAAACTGCTTATTTGGAGTGCTTATTAATAAGCACTCCTTGACCCAGTTGACCAAGACTTTGACTAGAGGATATTTTAACTCTAAGAAGCTCAAATAAACAAGTATAGGATCAGATGATACTCAGGAACTCAGATTAAGCACCAAATCAGTTTATAAAGTTGTAATGACAATAAGCAGATAGCAAAACAGATAAGCAAAATGCAGATTCTCAATAAACTGAACAACTAAAATCACAATTAGACTGATATACATCACAAATCTCAGGTTCCAAGCTATATATCAAATATGCAGCCCTATATTGAAAACAGTTACAATGTTTGAACAACACAACTTAAATGGCCAAATAAGCTGTTGAAATAGACTCAGAATTGGAAGCTTACGGGGGCAAATCAACCACTAACTTACTGAGAAACTAAATCCACAAGAGAATAACAACACCAAACTACTTTGATAACCTAAACGTGCATGAAATCAGCTTGTGAAAGAAGGCAGTTGGGGAGTCTTGACTGGTACAGGGCATGTGAATGTCCACTGAGTGTGTTGGAAGCTCATGAACAAGCTAGCAAACGAACTTTAAAATTCCAAAACCCAGCTGATTATTAAAGATAGAGTACTAAGCTATTCAGAAAACCAATGTTCTTATGAATGTTGCACAAATCTAGAACCTCAACTGATGATCTAAATTATAAGCTGCACTAACAGATTAAAACTCACCTAGTGTGTTTTGACTGAACAGATAAATGGTGACAAGAGTAATCAAAATAGACAGATAGCACTTGATCCAAACACCCTATACTAGTAAGTAATCCTAATTTGTAATGGTTTAAGTCTACGTTATCTAATCCTACTGAATATACTAAACTACTAAACTGATAAAAGGACAAACGGAACAACAGTATTAAACAAACTACAGCTTAGATCAAAGAAACAGTAATAGATTAAATATTAAATGAGTTACAGGCGCAACCTAGAAATTACAACACTCACAGCCAAAAAACACCCTCTGAATCAGATGACTACCAAGATTCAAATAGTCCTAATCTTGACTGTTTCCACTATCAACCTTACTCAAAACCAATACAAAACAAACCACACTCAAACCTGATCACACTCAGTCCAAATCTCAACCTCAATACTCAATACTACTAGTGAACAATATTACTCAATAAGTCCAATTCATAGACCTAAGATGAAAAACTAGAACCACACAGATCCAAATAGTAACAGATAATGAAACAAGTGGCACACCAAAATCAGTTATAACTCAGATTAATGAAACAGTAGCATACCTACTCAAATCAAACTGAAAATGAATACTCAGCTAAACTATGATGCAAAAATTAAATCAAAACAAAAACAAGTAATAACTAACTGATTTATACTATTAAACTTTGAAAAATGAAAATTGAAAACTTACGAAACACCTCTCAGCCAAACAGAGAGGTGTATCCCACACAGCCTGTCTTTAGACAGGCCAAGAGCTCCTTCTTGGCTGCCTCAATTCTCCAATGAACAAACTTAACTGCTTATTGCACAATAAGCTTTTGACCACAATAACCAATCAGAATTTTAACACAGTTGAAAAAAAACTTAAACCAAGCACCAACTTAAATCATGAAGTACTAAAAACAGAATTGGAATAACTAAAATTGAAAAGTAAATTGCAATGAAATTAATCTGAAAATAGAATTATATTAAAATTAAAACCTGAGTACAAAGCTTTAAGGGAAATTACAACAAAACTGACTTAAAATTTAAATGACAAGAATTAAAAGTGGTCTAAACCTTTCTAAATACATGAAAAAGTGGACAAATACAAATGAGTGAGGAAGGTGCTATTTATAGCCTGAGCTGAGGAGAGTATCCCAATTCCATGCTGGCAATCCACACACCTTGTGTTTCTTCTGAGCCTCTAATCACCGTTAGATCATATATGTTGTATTCCCTCACTCGTACACCCTTGGATCGTGTGTGATGATTGTGAATCCTCTGTGTCTTCTGCTATTGGACCACGTGTCCCTCTGACTGACCCCCTGACATGTGCCAGACCTTCTAGAAGAACTCATGAATGGGTAATTATTACCCAATCATTTGTTATTAAGGTAATTTAGTGGTGAGGTAAATTAGGGTTCAAAGAACAGTAGAAATCTGGGAAGGTGTTAGTTTTTGGGGGGCGGTAAATGGGAATTGGGGATTTTATTAAAGTTGGGTGTTTGATCGGGTTTGATGGGGTTGACCGGGTAAGTTTAGTGGGTGGATTGGGTACAGGCTAAGGGTGAATTGGGCTAGACTAAGTTGGGCTTATGAGGGGTATAAGGTTTAGACAAGGAGTGATATTGGATTTAATAAACCTTGGATCAGATTTTTATCATAAGGACCAATGGTGTTATAATTTGAAATTTTAGGGACTGAATTTGTATATTATCCAAAGTTTCTCCCAAGGGCTATTGTTGACTTTTCTGAATTCTTGGAGGACCTCTTGTTGACTTTTCATCAAAATTTATTCAAAGGACTATTTTTGCCAACGCGTGAAACTTGGAGGATTGAAACTGACAATCTCATGAAACTTTACCCAGGGATCAAAACTGACAAATCTCTAATCTCTGAGGACTAAATATGACATTCTGAGCTTTACTTTATCATTTTTCTTCCCCGGCTCCGGCTTTTGACCTTTTTCCGTTCTCGTGCTCGTTTTTGTCGGTTTTGCTGTGTTTTTGTTCATTTTTCTCATATCCGTACCTGCACATACACAAATACAAAAACATGCATTCTCTTGGCATTTTTGGTTAGTATTTGGTATTTTTGGTCTGAAATAAAGCCTAAAAAGGATGAGTGAATAAGCACTCATCAAAATCCCCCAGACTAAGGTATTGCCGTGCCCTCACGCAATGTCATCACCTCACGCTTAAAAGATAAATAATTTTTAAAACCTCTCTTTACTGACGTTGTAAAGTAGCAATGATGTTCAAGAGAGATAGTAAAATCATTTATTCTTAAAAATGCTCCGTTTTCCGATTTTTCTGAACAACAACTACAACTACTATTTTTGTACTTTTTCATTTTTATATAGGTGACGGTTTGCTTTGACTTTCATTATCAATTCTTATCTGTTGATAACTTTCAGGGTCAACGAGTAGAAACACTTCTCACAGAGAAGAGACCGTACGGATAAAAATCGTCATCCTTGATTTTTCACAAGCTCCCAAACTAAGCGTAAAATCGAAATCATTGTTTATCAGAAGTTAGATGCTAACACTGCCCACAAAAGTTACTTGTGTATTACCTCTTGCCCCCAGGTCCTAAGTTTTGTATCTAAGGATTTTAATTTGTGAGAAATGAATTGCTTCATATTTTCTCGTTTCGATATTTGTTAGTCCGATAAGAGCACAAAATTTGAACGCTAAGTAGTTTCCAAACTTTCCCTCGAAAACCCCTGCATACAGAAATCGGGTCCACATGAAGGTCTCTGATTTAACACGATTTGTGGAGGCTCCCTTTTTATTTACGACCGAGACATACCATGTTTGATACCCGAAACGGAAGCTTTTTATTAGGGAAACCCCCGGAGTCGAAGCTTGGCATTTTTGCATAATCATAAGCACTTTAATAATACTTTTGTCCTTAGTCCTTTATTCTTTTACAGTCAACGGTTTATGAGCCGCCAAGATGTAAGAGCTTTATTATGACTTTGGATTTCTATCCGCTGCTTTTTATAGCTTTGGATTCCTCTGCCTTTTTATTTGACTTTGGACTATTATTATTGATATTCATAACTATATGCCAAACCCCAAGTCCTACGGCCTTTACTAAGATCACAACATCGGCTGCGAACCGGCAAGATGCAATAGTCTATTTCACCGTAACACTGGCAGTACCCCTATATGTACCAAACCCCCATATGCAGAGATTTTGTTGGGAACGAGAAAAAACTAAGTATTGCCCAAACCGTATACCCTTAATTAATCCTAGACATCTATATATATTTTGGTGACGTTGCTGATGGGAACAAGGAGGCCACAAGTACCTCTCGTGGGTTTTTTAAATCCCAGTAATGCGATCCGTGTATAGCACGAAACTTCTAAATAAACTCTATCATTCCTCGATCTCCGCAAATTTAAAATCCCAAATAATGAGATCCGCGGATGCTTAGCCATAATCTTTTGATTATTTTGGTTAAGGGAAACAAGCTAGGGCTCAACACGCCCGGTCAAGTCGGAACATTTATTTCTACTCTCGCCGGTAGGAAAGTCAAAACAAGGTGTCAAAACTTATTATTCATATCATATATTTTTTTTTTCATTCATTTTTCATTTTATTTTTATTTTTTTTTATTTTTATTTTATTTTATTTTTTAATAAAAAGGTGACAAAAATTAAAATTTTTGGTGGAAAACGGAGTTGCGTAAGTTAACAGCTCAGACGATGGTACAGGTCAAATCGAATCGAAGATTCACCCCCCCAGACTAAAGTGAAACATTGTCCTCAATGTTTTAAGGGTAAAGGTAATCCTACGTAAAATCTAAGGCCGTTTATTAAGTATGCCAAGAGATAAACGTTAGTCGATAAGATTTTGGATATGGTGAATTTCCGAAAGAGCAGCGAAGGATGAGACTCGAGTGGAGAGAACGACAAACCACGAGCACGAGAGTCTTCAAACTTCGGGGAAATTCCTGAACATTCATAAACAACCACGAAAACACGAGATTGGAAAGGGTCGCCCCCCTCACGTCACGTTATTAAAGAAAATAGAAAATATAGAAAATGAAAATGGATAAGCATGGGGTGCCTCCCACGAAGCGCTTGTTTTTGATCACCGAGTCACATGAGCTTGACTCGATCCCCGAATTAATTCGTCCTTGGGGAGAGCAGATGAAACGAACACTCGGCATAAACGGAGATGCCGGGGTCAAAAACGGTATCCTCACTCCCGGTGGAGTGGAAAAGTGAATAAATGAGGGGATAAGAAAAGAATGGTTGAAACACACAGATGATAAAAGCAAAGTCAATTTCTGAATCACGGGTGGGTTGGGTGGGTAAAATATCAAACACAGGAACATCATGTTCGTAAATCTCGTCCACCACTTCAAAAATATCTTCATTCGTATCAAAATCCGCATCGGGTGGTTTCGCCGGTGGACGAGAAGAGGGTAAATCGGAAAGAATACTTCTTTGAACGTCATTCTCATCATTCTCAATACCCGGTGGTATCGAGTCATCCGTAGCAAGAAATGGATCGACATCCTCTAAAAGAGGGTCACGTGACGGATTATCGGAAATAAGCTCAAAATCAATTTCAAAATTAAAACGCTCATAATCCGGAAGAGAGATATCAGCATGAATAGTGGGATTGCCACTACTCGTCTCTTTAAATCGAAAAATTTCAAGCTCGGGTAAGAAATCATTAAAAGAAGTCGGAGGATCTTTCAATGCCTCAATACGAGAGATAAGAAGATTGACATTCAACAATGTTTCACGTAAAGCTTCATTTTGGATTTCCGTTTCAACTTCTTCATCATTCTCTTCTTCTAAGCTTACGAGCTCAAGAGGTTCTTCATCAACATATTCGATGTCTCCACAAGATATAGCATCGTCATTGTCAGAATCGGAGAAAATCTCATCAGGATCAATCGAATTTTTAATCGGAGATGACTCAATTTCTTCAGCCGTATCAAAAACATATTTCTCAAAATTGGGTAAAGAATCCTGGAGCTCGGGCTCCAAAGGATCTGACGGCGTATCAATCTCAGTCGAAATAGAATCATTGTTATCAAGAAAAGTATTGTCTTTTTCCAAAACGGGATCACTTCCCCCACCCGGTGTGAGAGAAGGATGAGAAGAGTCAGGAGAAATTGATTTAAGTCTCGAAAAACATCTTGAAGAATCTGGAGGTGGGACAAGTGGTGTGCTCTCAGAGCTAGGAATTTCCACCACTTCCGTTATGGTCTCCGGTTCTTGTTCGTGAAGATTAGGTAAGTCGTTTCTTTTAAAAACCGTTTTAATCTCAACACGTTTGTTTGACAAACTCTTAACCGTAAATCGAGAAAGGTTAGGATCAAATCTTGACGGATTAAAAACAATTTTAGACTCTTGAACCACCGTAGGTTGGACGTATTTAGCACTTTCATTGTCATTGGAAAGTACCGAGCCCTTTGTCACCTCGGTTTCTCGTTCCATTTCCCTCACCGGAGAGGGAGTAGGTACCGATGGTTCATCATAATCAACACGAATTTTTGCAATTTTTGATGAGACGTAAAGTTGTTCCATTTTTATTTTAAAAGCCTTACGTTTAAAGAAATCGTCGTCGAGAAATGTCATAGAACAATCTTCAACATTTAAAGGTTCACAAAGCGGAGTGGGATTAATCGTAAAATTTTCTTCTTTATAAAGCTCGTTTTCGTCACTCTTAACGGTGTTAACTTGTTCTTTCACACGAATAACTTCTTTAAAAAGATCTAATAACTCGGTAAAGTTATTTTGAGCAGTGATCATTTCATATTGTGGAGGTTGGTTGTGATAATCATTGTCATAAGGAAACGGTTTCCTTGTTGGACAATCGGTGCTAAAGTGTGAACCTCCACAATACTCACAACCGTATTGTTGTGAAATCGGTGCATTTTGAAACGATTCATCGTTGAAGTACGGAACTTGCTCATATGAGTTGAAATCGTTTTGATAATAATTTGAAAAGTTCGGATCATAATCAGATGTGAATGTGGGTTCAGATTTCAAAGCATAACACATACAAAATCCACGAGTAAACCCACACTCTTTGCAAAAACACCGTTCACAAAGTACTCCTTCTCCGGAGGAATTTCCACAATTAAAACAAGTCGGATCCATAAGAATTATCGGTTTAGAGGGTTAAAGAAGAAGAATCAAATGATAAGAGGAGAAGAAGATTATTTTTGGTTTTTAATTATCATGAAATCAAATCAAAATGAAAGGTAAATCAAAATGGAAAAGGAAAATCTTTTTGTGTTTTTATTTTTCAAAACAAACTTCAAAAACTTAAAACTTTTATTTTCTTTTGTTTTTCAAACGTTACGTTAATCGTAAACCGTTTCCCTCAAATCTACTCGCGACGGAACGGGAGAGAAGAATGGATCTCTCTTCAGCTTGCAATTTAATGTCAAAGCTTCCGTATTTTCCGCTTATTCGGTCGTAGAATTAAAGTAATCCAACTAGCAACTAATTTCACGCGATCTTATGTTGTTAAGCTTATTTGGTTTACAACGCTCTTCCTTTCGGTCGAGACGAGACTGTAACTTTATTATTTTTTTGGTATTTTTGAAAACACTTTAGGAAAAGTGTTTTTGATTTTTCAATTTTTTTTTGGTTTTTATAGAAAATATATACAAGGAAGGTTTTCAAAACACAATTTCGAAAAACGAAAACGAAAAATTCACTTCAACCTTCCCCGGCAGCGGCGCCATTTTTGATGATTTCTTTTTGTAGTATAGTGTTTTTAAACCGAAGAAATGCTTAGGAAAGTATTTCCCCGGGTCGTGTCCCAGCGAAGGTGTGAATGGAATTTCGAATTCCCGAATCGTGAAACGTGTCGTGAAAGTGGTAAAAAGTGATTTGAACGAGATTATACTAATGAAATAGTAAATGAAGCACAAATAATCAACTAAACACGTAAATCAAGTAAGGCAACTAGAAACGTAACGTAGAATCGAAAACGTAAGCTAAAACGGAAAATAAACGTAACCGTACGAAATAAAACGCGACTTTTACTTGGAAATAATTTTCAAAAATTAAAAATGATAAAAGAAAATTTTGAGAAAAAGAAAAATATTTTTTTTGACTTTTTATTTATTTATAATGAATTAAAAACTATTTTAACTAATTAAAAATTAAAAGAAAATGAAAATAAAGTGAGAAAAATAAAAATTAAATTTTGAAAATTTTAAAATAACTAAAAAGAAATTTTAAAACTAAAAACCAAATTTTTTGGCTTTTTATGTAATTTTTAGAAATTAAAAACTATTAAAACTAATTAAAAATGAAAAATAAATTCAAATTAAATGAGAAAAATGTAAAATAAATTTCTAAAATTCTAAAATAACTAAGAACAATTTTCTAAAATATTTTTGGATTTTTCTTGATTTTTTCTTGATTTTTTCTGAATTTTTTTTTTTTTTTTGATCTTTTAGTAATTAAAAAATATTAAATTTTGATTAAAAATGAAAATAAAATAAGAAAAATAGCAAAACAACTCGGAAAAATTTGAAAAAATTATAGAAAATCTAAAATAATAAAATAAACTTAAGAAAAAATTTTGAAAGAAAAATAAGCTAGAAAAGTACTAAAAAGCTGAAAACTGCTTATTTGGAGTGCTTATTAATAAGCACTCCTTGACCCAGTTGACCAAGACTTTGACTAGAGGATATTTTAACTCTAAGAAGCTCAAATAAACAAGTATAGGATCAGATGATACTCAGGAACTCAGATTAAGCACCAAATCAGTTTATAAAGTTGTAATGACAATAAGCAGATAGCAAAACAGATAAGCAAAATGCAGATTCTCAATAAACTGAACAACTAAAATCACAATTAGACTGATATACATCACAAATCTCAGGTTCCAAGCTATATATCAAATATGCAGCCCTATATTGAAAACAGTTACAATGTTTGAACAACACAACTTAAATGGCCAAATAAGCTGTTGAAATAGACTCAGAATTGGAAGCTTACGGGGGCAAATCAACCACTAACTTACTGAGAAACTAAATCCACAAGAGAATAACAACACCAAACTACTTTGATAACCTAAACGTGCATGAAATCAGCTTGTGAAAGAAGGCAGTTGGGGAGTCTTGACTGGTACAGGGCATGTGAATGTCCACTGAGTGTGTTGGAAGCTCATGAACAAGCTAGCAAACGAACTTTAAAATTCCAAAACCCAGCTGATTATTAAAGATAGAGTACTAAGCTATTCAGAAAACCAATGTTCTTATGAATGTTGCACAAATCTAGAACCTCAACTGATGATCTAAATTATAAGCTGCACTAACAGATTAAAACTCACCTAGTGTGTTTTGACTGAACAGATAAATGGTGACAAGAGTAATCAAAATAGACAGATAGCACTTGATCCAAACACCCTATACTAGTAAGTAATCCTAATTTGTAATGGTTTAAGTCTACGTTATCTAATCCTACTGAATATACTAAACTACTAAACTGATAAAAGGACAAACGGAACAACAGTATTAAACAAACTACAGCTTAGATCAAAGAAACAGTAATAGATTAAATATTAAATGAGTTACAGGCGCAACCTAGAAATTACAACACTCACAGCCAAAAAACACCCTCTGAATCAGATGACTACCAAGATTCAAATAGTCCTAATCTTGACTGTTTCCACTATCAACCTTACTCAAAACCAATACAAAACAAACCACACTCAAACCTGATCACACTCAGTCCAAATCTCAACCTCAATACTCAATACTACTAGTGAACAATATTACTCAATAAGTCCAATTCATAGACCTAAGATGAAAAACTAGAACCACACAGATCCAAATAGTAACAGATAATGAAACAAGTGGCACACCAAAATCAGTTATAACTCAGATTAATGAAACAGTAGCATACCTACTCAAATCAAACTGAAAATGAATACTCAGCTAAACTATGATGCAAAAATTAAATCAAAACAAAAACAAGTAATAACTAACTGATTTATACTATTAAACTTTGAAAAATGAAAATTGAAAACTTACGAAACACCTCTCAGCCAAACAGAGAGGTGTATCCCACACAGCCTGTCTTTAGACAGGCCAAGAGCTCCTTCTTGGCTGCCTCAATTCTCCAATGAACAAATTTAACTGCTTATTGCACAATAAGCTTTTGACCACAATAACCAATCAGAATTTTAACACAGTTGAAAAAAAACTTAAACCAAGCACCAACTTAAATCATGAAGTACTAAAAACAGAATTGGAATAACTAAAATTGAAAAGTAAATTGCAATGAAATTAATCTGAAAATAGAATTATATTAAAATTAAAACCTGAGTACAAAGCTTTAAGGGAAATTACAACAAAACTGACTTAAAATTTAAATGACAAGAATTAAAAGTGGTCTAAACCTTTCTAAATACATGAAAAAGTGGACAAATACAAATGAGTGAGGAAGGTGCTATTTATAGCCTGAGCTGAGGAGAGTATCCCAATTCCATGCTGGCAATCCACACACCTTGTGTTTCTTCTGAGCCTCTAATCACCGTTAGATCATATATGTTGTATTCCCTCACTCGTACACCCTTGGATCGTGTGTGATGATTGTGAATCCTCCGTGTCTTCTGCTATTGGACCACGTGTCCCTCTGACTGACCCCCTGACATGTGCCAGACCTTCTAGAAGAACTCATGAATGGGTAATTATTACCCAATCATTTGTTATTAAGGTAATTTAGTGGTGAGGTAAATTAGGGTTCAAAGAACAGTAGAAATCTGGGAAGGTGTTAGTTTTTGGGGGGCGGTAAATGGGAATTGGGGATTTTATTAAAGTTGGGTGTTTGACCGGGTTTGATGGGGTTGACCGGGTAAGTTTAGTGGGTGGATTGGGTACAGGCTAAGGGTGAATTGGGCTAGACTAAGTTGGGCTTATGAGGGGTATAAGGTTTAGACAAGGAGTGATATTGGATTTAATAAACCTTGGATCAGATTTTTATCATAAGGACCAATGGTGTTATAATTTGAAATTTTAGGGACTGAATTTGTATATTATCCAAAGTTTCTCCCAAGGGCTATTGTTGACTTTTCTGAATTCTTGGAGGACCTCTTGTTGACTTTTCATCAAAATTTATTCAAAGGACTATTTTTGCCAACGCGTGAAACTTGGAGGATTGAAACTGACAATCTCATGAAACTTTACCCAGGGATCAAAACTGACAAATCTCTAATCTCTGAGGACTAAATATGACATTCTGAGCTTTACTTTATCATTTTTCTTCCCCGGCTCCGGCTTTTGACCTTTTTCCGTTCTCGTGCTCGTTTTTGTCGGTTTTGCTGTGTTTTTGTTCATTTTTCTCATATCCATACCTGCACATACACAAATACAAAAACATGCATTCTCTTGGCATTTTTGGTTAGTATTTGGTATTTTTGGTCTGAAATAAAGCCTAAAAAGGATGAGTGAATAAGCACTCATCAATAATGCATTCTCTGGTGTCTATGGACAACAAGTCTCATCTTGCAAATGTCATAGGTTTGTCCATCTTTGTTATTACCGTGATTGTAAATACTATCATTGAGATAAGAACTGGTAATATTAATCATTATTAGATTTAATTACTTAAATATACCAAAAGAAAGTTGATTTCCCGCCTATAGACGCTCAACTATTTTTTTCTCAATAGTGGTTTTGAGCATATAGTGAAGTCGAGCAAAAAATAAAAGTGGAGTAGAGCAAAAAAAAAAAAAAAAAAGTCGTGCTGTCGAGCATGCTATATTTGGATGTTTTTCCCCAAACATAGCATATGGTCAGTGAACAGCATAAAAAATTTCTCTTAATCTATTTAAGTCATTGACCCTAATTCTTATCATGATGGTTCAAGTCAATACATTCGTATTCTTGATTGCGCTTACATCTATGCGGTTATGATCATCCTGTTATTAATAATATCCATTTCTCCATCGCTAACAATTCTAATCTCAAAGGAAATTTTAGATTTAAAGTATCAAGCCAAAAAAAAAAACATCTTCAACAGATCAACGACCAATCCAAATGCTTTTGGTTGAGAAACTAAGACAACATATTAGAAGGTTTAGGGTGATGGCAGAAACATGTAGCCTCAATTTGTGATGGTTAGTAGTACATTATCGACTGCTTGTGGAGTAATTTGTAGTTATTTTACTCATGCCATCACTTGTAAATTTCATAGGTTTGTTCATCTTTATTATTAACGTGATTGTGAATACTATCATTGAGATAAGGACTGGTAGTATTAATATTTATTATCATAATGGTTCAAGTCAATACATTCGCATTCTTGATTGCGCTTACATGTATGTGGCTATGATCATCCTATTACTAATAATAACCATTTATTCATCGCTAACAATTCCAATATCAAAGGAAATTTTAGAGTTAAAGTATCAAGCAAAAAAAAAATAAAAAAAAAAATAAAAAAATCTTCAACTGATCAACAACCAACCTAAATATATTTGGTTGAGAAACTAAGACAACATGTTAGAAGGTTTTGGGTGACGGCAGGAACGGGTAGCCCTTAATTTGTAATGGCTAGTAGTCCATTATCGACTACTTTTGGACTAATTTGTGTAGTTGTTTTACTCATGCAATCACGAGTCATGCTTGAATCTGTATTTCGTAATTTTACAAATGAATATGGGTCAGTGTACAAGAGGTCGATAATTTTTATTCTCTGGACACAGTCCGTAGGGGTCGTGGTGGGTACTATTGCTCCTATGTTTAGATGTTTTTCAGTTTTGAGCTTCATATTTGTCACTAAACAAGATATGAATAATTTGATGGCTTTTAAAGTTGATAAGTATTGGACCCAAAAGTTGTATGGTTGGAAACAAAATCATACACCTTTCTATCAACAAGAGTTGTACTCTACACTTTGAAAAAATATCTTTTTGAGCCTTTGCATTGGTTTCAAAAGGTATTAGTCGTTTTATGCAAAGTGATATGGCTCTTTTCGATAGTCGTTCTAAAACTTGTTGCATATTGTTTCAAGTCACTAGAAAGCCTGTGGATCTCATTAGTGAGATGCCAGGTGAGATGGAACAAGTAACCAAGCTCGGGAGTCTGGCTTTCAAGTAGGGGTAAGCATTGGGAAGTTTTTGGCCAAAACCAAACCTCGAACCAAAAATTCTGTTTTAAGTTTTTTAAATCAAATCCCGCACCAAAAGTTTGGTTTTGTTTGTGGTTTTTGCGGTTCGGTTTTTGGATATCCGAAGTTTGAGTTGATGGTTTTATGTTAGACCCATTATTTTAGCTAATTTCTTTAAATTCGGATATCCGAAATTTCGAATAACAGTTTTATATATCCAAATATCTATAATTTTCGGAAAATTTTTTATACGAATTCCAAAACTGACATTTCATAAACCCAACCTTTTAATAAATTTTGATCAATTTTTCGGATATCCGAATACGGATATTTTTTGAACATCGAAAACCTAAATCAAGAAATCCTAGAATGTAAGTTGAATATTTTGTCGTAAAATAATAAGATTACATGCATGTATATACATATGAGATGTGAGAACATAAATGAAATAAAAAAGACTAAATTTATGAATTTACGAGGCCTTACGAACCCGTGCGATGCACCCGCTGGGTCATTGGTTGAATTTCTACGTGTTTTGTACGCAGTGGCGGAGCTTGAACCATTTTGTTGGGGGGGCCGAAATCATTGTAACGTAACGTGTAACTAATATCTATGTATAAAAAGAACACACCACGAGTAATGCAGAAAAAAGAGGAGAATTTAGCGCTAAAATGATCAAGAATTGCAACAAAGCCCGACGACAAAGTAAAAGGTCCATAGAGGCTGAAGGTGGGCAAGAATTGAGACTCAAACCTAAATACTTAGAAATATCAACAAAATTTAACAAGCAACACAATCATATAAGTGTCATACGACAAAACACCACAAGATATGAGATGTATGTTTGGAATGTAAGGACAAGAACATTGGTCCCCCATTGAGAATGACTTATCCCAAACAACCATGGAAGCATAGCCCAAAATATGCAATGACAGTACCAAATATGTCATTATAAAAATGTACCCACACTGCACTTACTCACTTCACCACTGTCACAATTTTAGACCATGCCCCTCGATCCAAAACATACCCAAACAATCCCGAAGTTGCTGCAGTAGAATAGTACATCATAACTGGCACTCAGATTTTTGGGGGGCCATGACCCCTCCCTGCCCCAAAGAAGCTCCGCCCCTGTTTGTACGTATTGTTTGTGGGAATGTTTATATACTTTTAATCAAATTTGCGTCAATGTTTGTAACATAAATTTTATGTATCGGAACATTTATCATTTAGTACTAAATAACTCATGTAAACAATAGATAGTTTCGTAGATCTTGAGGTTAACACATTTTTGGTGAAAAGTAATTAAATATATCAATATAATTTAAACATTTAGTATTTGTATTTTATTCCATCCATAATTAACTTTGTAGAAAAAATTTAGTATTTGACAATTATATAAGAAATGAAGAAAAAACAATTGTCAAAGATTTGCATGTAACTGATTAATTCATATTGTTGTTGAATATGATGATCCAAATATGGAGGCATTCAAAACTCGCGTTACGCACTAAGTTTGTATCTAAGTGTTCATAATGTATCGGGCTTTTTTTTAAAAAAAATAAATAAAAATAAATTGAGCTTTTACTTATGTCACGTATTGAATTTTTGTTTTAGAGCCATGCGTTTATCTAAATTTTGCATATGTTTAAAAGTCAACATTTTCATTTGTTAACACTCACCGCTACAAAAGATCGTTTTTTACCTTTATCATTTACATTATTTATACATTACGTGTAGCGTTCCAATGGTGTTATTTGACCATTAATAATGCATATTTTAATTATTTTAATGTTATGAGTGAACTTAAGTTTTGTTGTATTTTTAATTGATGTATATCGTACGTGTTATTTGACCATCAACATTGTACACGTGATCGGTTAAAACTGGACGTTTAGCATGAGCATTTTCATGATTAAAGTTTGTTGAAACTATGAATCGAAATTTTCAACGAGATGGCTTTCATGTTAACATTTTTGTATCAATCATTCTCATTATTAATTATCTTGTTGCATATTTGTAAGTGCATGCATTTTTTAGACTTTTTCAATAACTTTATATGTATATGCCTTTTGCAATTTATCTTATAGTTACAAATAAATATTAATCGTGTATGGGTTATAATTATCATTAATTATAGTTACTACTGATTTGATTGAGTTGGCTGAGAAGATGTACAAACTGCATGGGAAAGATGAAGGAAGCATACTAATTACTACTTGGTTTAATTTTTTCAATGATTACATGTATACACTTTTGATTATATATTTAGAGTTAGTAATTTTTTAGTTTCATTAACCAAAACATAAAAAAAATTTAACTTTTCTGATTCATCATCAAACAAATGGCTGCTACTCCTCATCTTAATGAACTCAAAGATATGTGTGGGTCTGAGAAGCTACACCATTGTTTCAAGTTCTTTATGAGTCAAGAGATACCAATAAACGAAGCAATGATAATGTGGTTGGGTCAGCGATGTGATGAGCTTTGAATCAATATTGATAAGCGAACTGAGATAATGCATGAGGTTTTGGATCTTAACTTTGATGAAGAAGAATCAGTCGATGATACATATGAGTCCCTTCATGAGGTACAAGTGATGGAGCGCCGTTTGTTGGAGTCATTTTCGGCCATTTTGGTTAAAATCCGTACTCTTATCACCAAGAAGGAGGATACCATTGCCATTTTGGAGGAGTATGATTAGGGCTAGAGGCGCATGGTTGTTTGATGTCTTTTGGTTTAGGGAATCATTTAGGTAGCTTGGTTAGTTTGGATGTGTCTTGCTGGTGGTTATTATGATGAAATGTAAGCTGTGATAATCATTTAGGTAGCTTGGTTATTTATCAAATGCTAATATTGAGCATGTTTTACTTTGGAATCAGAAACTACAGAGTCTGTGCTGAGATAGCGTCTGGTGGTTGCATTCACATCCCACATCCTGCAAACCATGACCACGATGGTCCCAGTCATACCCACATCAAGGTCATCCAGAAACAATCAGCGGTTTGATGCTGAAACATCTTTGCCCATGTTATGTGAAGATTGCTTCGACATGTTGAAATGAAATGCAATAACTATGATGGAAGGTCGAGGAATGGTGGAAGATCAACTAAACCACATGTAATTTATAGGTTGAGTATTCTTCATTGATGTAATTACTACATCATTAAGTGTCTAAATTAAACCATAGATACTTGGTATGTCTCTCAATAATTAGCATTTGTATCTCAATAACTCCATGGACGCTTCACATGGACCTCGCATTAACCTTGATTCTCACATGACTACATTTTTCACATCTAAAAACTATGTCATCAATGCTCCTCGCAAAATTGGTGTCATTAATACTCCCCAATGATTTTCTTGAACCTAATCTTTCAATATATATGATTATAGTATTAGCTAAATAAACACCTGTTACGAATATTTAATCTTTTAGTTTTTAAACATTGGTGATTACTTATACCAAAACTAATGCACATACATTTTTTTATTAGTTTTATAAATATTAGTATGTGGCGGTTACGTTTTTTCGGTTTGGTTTTTCATATAAAACCAAAAACTGAACCAAAACTTTCGGTTTTTTAAAAACCAAAACCGCACAATCGCTTCTAGAATTGGTTCGGTTTTTCTGGAGCCTTTTTTTGGTTTTTGGGTTTTGGTTAGGTTTTTCGGTTTTGTTGCTCTCCCCTGCTTATATGTGCACGGTTATGGTTAACATAATGCCTTTAATGGCGTCTATGGACAACAAGACTCTTCTTGCAAATTTCATAGGTTTGTTCATCTTTGTTATTAACATGATTGTGAATACTATCATTGAGATAAGAACTGGTATTATTAATAATTATTATCCTAATGGTTCAAGTCAATACATTCACGTTCTTGATTGTGCTTATATCTATGTGGCTATGATCATCCTATTACTAATAATAACCATTTCTTCATGGCTAACAATTCCAATCTCAAAGGAAATTTTAGAATTAAAGTATCAAGCCACAAAAATATCCGTATTCGGATATCCGAAAAATTGATCAAAATTTATTAAAAGGTTGGGTTTATGAAATGTCAATTTTGGAACTCATATTAAAGTTTTTCGAAAATTCTAGATATTTGGATATATAAAACTGTTATTCAAAACTTCGGATATATGAATTTAAAGACATTAGCTAAAATAAGGGGTCTAACATAAAATCATCAACTCAAATTTCAGATATCCAAAAACTGAACCGAAAAAAGCAAAAAAGTTCTTGGTGATGGCAGAAACGGGTATCCCTCAATTTGTAATGGCTAGTAGTCTATTATCGATTGCTTTTGGAGTAATTTGTGTAGTTGTTTTACTCATGCAATCACTTGTCATGCTTGAATATGTACTTCATAATCTTACAAATGAATATGGTCGGTGTACAAGAGGTCAATAAGTTTCATTCTCTAGAAACAGTTTATTAGGTCGTGGTGGGTACTATTGCTGCTATTTTTGATGTTTTCAGTTTTGAGCTTCAAATTTGTCACTAAACCAGATAAGATTGATTTGATGGTTTTTAAAGTAGAGAAGTTCTAGACCCAAAAGTGGTATGATTGGAAATAACACCTTTTCTATCAACAAGAGTAGTCCTCTGCAATTTGAAAAATATCTTTTTGAGCCTTTGCATTGGATTTTAAAAGGTATTAGTCGTATTGTGCAAAGTGATATGGCTCTTTTCTATAGTCGTTCTAAACGTGTTGCATATTGTTTCAAGTCACTGGAGGAAAATTTGTTTACTCCACCCATCGACGAAATAAACGAAGACCTTAGCAGGTATGTTTTACAAATTTAAGATGGAGTGGAGTTTTTTGTGAGAACACTTAAGGGCATTTGAAATGCCGTGCATTCCTTTGTCTTAAAGTCTGAACATGAACAAGACAACAATCTTTTATAGCTTCTTAAGAAATCTACTGGATTCGATGGAGTAGAGCAATTTGACATGGATCAAATTCAACCTATGCATTCCGTTGAGCTAGTTAATAGTTGGAGCTTACCATTAGTGCCCTTAACATGTATCGCTGTTTCACTCCCGCGTATTCCCAAAGACATAGTTGAGAGCTTGGTGAAAAGTGTTGTTGAAGGTCTATCATACACCCATCTTGTGGAGGAAAGCCTCAATACATCAAGTGAATATGTGAATATTCGAAAGGCCACTATGATGTTATGGGATGAGGTCTAAAACAACCGCAAGTGGTTACAGAATAGTCTATCAAAACATGCTTTCGAAGGGAAGACGGCAATAATGATTCTGAAGTGGTTTGCTGATAAAGCTGAAGGAATTGTTATAGAGATTAGCAAAAGTTCCCGTGAAATAATGGTGGAGAACAGAATTCCTAAAAAGTTTATCGCTTCTAAATCAATGTACTGAATTCCACAAACAATCTTATTCAGAGACCAAAGCAACAAAAAAGCCATACAGGGAATAAATGATGTAATGGGAACAACAAATAAAAAAGTGAAGTAGTAGAGACCAATACTCTTCTACTTCACTTTTTTCTTTGTCGTTCCCATCACATCATTTATTCCCTATATGGCTTTTAGCAATATGACCATACTCTGCTACTTCCCTTTTTTCTTTGTCATTCCAATCAAATCATTTATTCCATGTATGACTTTTAGCAATATGACCATACTCTATGCCATTCAATAAACTCCAACTTTTGCGTATTCACCACTCATCACTCCCCCTTTCACATCCAATGTTATGTAATTACTTTGATTTCTCAATTTGAATTCAAGTATAACTATTGAAACAAGATTTCATTACATACTAGTTGAAATTGTGGATCTTATAAATTTGTGACACCACTTTTTAGTATAAACCAAATGGCTCCATACCAAAATATATGCTACAAGATTGCGGATGAATTACTTAAGAGGCGCCGTGAAACCCATGAATGCTCTTTCACTCCAAATAACACCTTATATGTAACCGATGCGTTAGAGTTATTGCAATATCGTAATGATGCATCTAATGCAGATTTCAAAATTCAACCTATGGCGTGGATTGGGACCTATATTGCAATAGCATCTTTAGACCTTACCATGTTTGTGGAATTTGGTTATGGTGTTCGAAATAAAAAAAATTTATGGTTTCCCTGTAACTTTTCGCCAAAAAAAAATTGCAGGGACAAGTGTATTATGTATATGATCATTAGAGGATGGTGGACTATTCTCAGTCAAGGCTCTCAAATATCTGTTGGAGAACAATAAGCGTATTTTTGTTTGCAGAGATTTGTTAGGCTGTCTTTCTCTTTGTTCACTTCTTGGCTGGATTGATCTTCACTCTATTGTATGTTCTCAATGTGAAGAATCAGTTGGTACCTTGGGGCTTATGTTATTGTTTGGTTCGATATATATTTGCAATGGATTTGTGATCAAAGCATTTTAGTTCATTGACAGATGGGTTCTTTAATCATGAGCTCATGCAAGATCATGGTGACATAATAGGCTGTTGATGCATATAAGAAAAACTAGTGTTAAGGTCAATGACAACTATGCAGATGTCGAAAACAGGATGTGTTGCGTAATCTGCCTATCCTCACAACCACTCCTTGAAATTCATTTTTTTCTATTTGCTTGCTTATGTAGGAAACAACGAACGGGTCAGGTCAAACATATGAATCAAACAGGTCAAACTATTACAAGCCTTGTGCAGACATTAACTATTTGTCAAAATCTGAAAAATTAACAGAACTCGTTAGCTAAACTCATTACCGAACTCATTTGGACACTTTATCAAAGTACCCCCTACTACATATTCTCACCTCTAACAACAGTACATATCAAACCCACAGCGGTAGAAACAGTTATCTTTATAGCAGCATTGCCATCAACAAACAATCAAAGATGTATTACACATACAGACAATAATTCATAAAATTGCAATCATAACAATATTGTTTTTTTTTTTTTTTTTTTTTTTTTTTTGGGGGGGGGGGGGGGCACAGCAATCATAACAGCTTTATGCAACTAATATTTACAAAATTATGAGCAAACTGCACTCCATTGTACAACAAAGACCTACAAAAGTTTAATCAGGATGGGTCGTTGGCACAAGAGACCCGGTTATGAGAAATCAAATATGGGAAATGCTAATAGCATGTAACAATCATCTCATCGGTGAGTGTGAATAAATTCACCATTAGTTCTTTCTACTAATGATTCGAGCGTCAATGAAACAATAAGTGTGTATGGTTATGCAGGTTGCTCAGAGTCCAGGTATAGATTCAAGATTGTATTTTTCGGAAGATTGTAATTCGGTTTCTTGGTTCTGCAACGTTGGTTTTTTTATGGCATCAAGAGTTTGTAAGTAGTTGTAAGAGGGATTTCTAGTTGATGGTGGGGCTGGATTACTAATTCTACTGGCAAGAAAGCGACGAATTAAGCTTCTCAGGAATGGAGACATAGTGTCAGGTTCGTGTTCCAAGTAGTACATCATTCCACCCATGCAGGCACAAAACAAAGCCACCTTTAACAAGTTACAAAAAAGTCAGATGATGACTATAGTACAACACCTGCAGACTTTAGCATTGAAAAGCTTTGGAAGCAACAATCTAGCAGTGCCAGGTAAAAAATAGATGCTTATGATTTTAAAATGACCAACATGTCTAAAATCTAGATGATCAACATTCAACAGACATGTTCTCCATGGATGTCAAAATGACATATCCCTTTTATCTTCTCTCATCTTCTGAACTAAGTGCTGTCATTTTATATATTTGAATCTTTTATAAAGAAATGAACTATCTTATCTTATATTTTCAAATAACAAACAAGTTTTGTTTATAAACAGATCCTTTTTATCTATTATGATATGATGCAAGAGTGATCTTTATGATAAGGAACCCCGCTAAATGTATAATATATCGGACCATCAAAGACGATTAACATGTTCATTTGTGTGGATTTAGAACAGCAATTTTTGTAGGAGCAAAATATAACCAACAAAGCAAAGGGTCACTCTAGAGCAGTCATATTGATCTCTCAGCCATTCAGATGTATCACTGTAAAGCTCAGACATCAACTTTATATGCCAATCAACATAATGTCTAAGGAAATCCGAGGTCCAACATCTAGTTTATGGCTTTATGCATACAAATGAGTTACCTAACCAGCATAATCACATCCAACTTTGAAACTTGCCAGATATTGACATTTTAGCAAAACTGTTCAACTATATTATGAACAATGACAACTATATGTTTTTTTTTAAGAAATGTGGATAACGATATGTTTTAGACGCTGATTATTAATTGAAAGCTTTCTGGCACACTGACGTTAGATTTTTGCGCAGAAGGCCTCAATTAGTTTGGGGGAGCAGCAGAGATAAGAGTTCTAATGGCGACATTATAAGTTAAGCAAAAAGTAGTACCTCAGCATTCTTGACATCCGGAAGTACCCGGCGGTTGACTAATATATACCACAAAGACTCTCCAGCACGTGGAAGAACATACAATCCAAGTTCCCCTCTTCTACCTTTCTTCTCCAAAAGTACAGACAATGCAGCTAATCCACCAGCAAACCAATATACAAGCTTGTGGTCTTGTGATGCCGCCTTTCTGTGCAAGCAGATGACTCCCTAGCATTGCAAAGAAAAAATTGTGAGGCACAGATATAGATATGACATTATAAATAGGTATGTATATGAACACGAGGTACCTGAAAGATTCCAACAAAAGAAGATAAGAATGCTGTTGACCGAACTGCTCCCGTGACTGCATACCAGCTGGTTTTAAATGGGGCATCCATAAACTGAACAAGAATTGGAACATTACTAAGATCAACTCAAAGAAGATAAGAGTCTGGGAGAACGATATATTCAACAATGACCACGTGAGACCATATAGAGGTGTCATTGGGTATGAGTCAAAACAGGTCCGGTTGACCCATACACTAACACAGTTTAGGTGGGTTAAATATAACTACAAAATTATATTATCACAGATGTGTGTGATTAAAAACAGATGTGTGTGATTATCAAGCCATTTGACCCGTTTCCTTTTGAGCTAATACCTTTTTAGTTGACCCATCAGAGACAGAACATAACCCAAATTGATCTATTTGTAAGTAAATAAGTAGAAATTGCCACCTCGGAGATCATGTAATATAAAGTGTTTAAGAGAAAAACATGAGTGCATGCGAAAGCTAACCTTTTGTAGACGCAGAACAACAAAAGGTACAAAAGTTAGTGAAAAGTATAGCGGAAACGTTTTCCTAAATGTAGCCGATGTTGCATAAGCATTATGAGCCAAACATGACTTTGTGCCTGGATGAATTACTGAACAAGGTATGATAGAAGGAAACTCTTGCAAAGCAACTAAATCAGCACCCTTCACGGTTGATAAGTAGGAAGAGAGAGATGCAACATCTACCGGAGAACCTCTACAACATTCTCTCACAGCCTTGTATACCGGCTTAGCAACGGGCCCAGTTTTCTGAATAAAATCTTGATATGATTTTGGCAAGCTCTCAGGACGCATCACAAAAGCATACATGACCTGTGGTGATTGAACAGTGTATTTTAAATGTAAATTCATCTGTTATTACATCACTGGAATGCAAATATGCAGCCCATTAAGCAAAATGATAATTAGGATTAATATATGCATAAGTATGGGCGAGTTTTTGAAATTTTTCGAGAAAGGTCATCATTATGCGTACTATTAGATCTTATTGAAAAAAGAAACAAGACGACCATCTGAACCAATATATATTGCAACTAAAAAAAATCTAAAGAGCAATAGAAATCCATGTTACCTGAGCACATGATAAAGCAAAGAGTAATGAATCCCCATGTCTCCACGAGCTTCCCCAAAAGTGGAACTTGTTCTTAGATTTTGCAGAATTATACGCACACTATTAAACAGCAAATTATAGCATCTTAGAAAAAAATCTAAGGTTTGCATCATGGGAGAAAATCTAAGTTTTGCACCACCAACCGATTCTCCAAACATAAATTCTGAATTTGTTTTTTTATATGACATAAACATGGATGGTAAGGTTAGTTAGTACCTGAGCAAGTCTAGCTAGAAGATATAGAGCAAGTGTACGCCTCCGGTTGGGATCATCTAATGCCAAAATAGACAAACTTGCGACTGAACCTGCTAAAATTCTGCTCCATCATCACCTTTAACAAAGTCATATGTGTGAACTGGATAAACTGGGATAATATATTTAAAATATCTAAATATCTAAATATAAGTCTACTTCTATTCAGGATACTAATCTTTATCACCAAAAAAATATATAAACAAGAATTATTTAACTTATTACGAAGTAACTTACACATTAAAAGGTGTTTCTTTCTTTCTGCACTTCCTTAACAAACATCTAAGAGCATGGTATGACCCAGTAAACCCTCCAAAAAGTAAACCGACCCTGCATGCCTCCTCACGCACAATCAAATCCTTCTCTGATACGAGTTGCTGCATACAACTCAGCTATTTACTACAACATATATGTTTCAAAGAAAGCTCCATATATATATATATATATATATATATATATATATATATATATATATATATATATATATATATATATATATATATATAGTAAGGATCAAATAAGAAGAATAATAAAAATAGGAATGATAGGAAGTAACCACAACCACACATTCTAGATGCACCTACAAAAATAGATGCATCTTCATTCAAATTTTCCCTCCCTCATTAAATTGTGTGGCTAGAATTACTTCTTACCCTTCTTATTTTAATTATTCTTCTTATTGGATCCCTTCCCTATATATATATATATAAAAAAAAAAAAAAAAAAAAAAAAAAAAAAAAAAAAAGAGGAAATAAATATTTATCTATGACAGTTCAAACCAATTCAACCTGTCTTGAAGAATTGGCAGGTTTGTTATAACTTTTTGAACAAATACACTGAAGCCTATGAGATTTAATTATTGGCATAATCAGTTATCAAAATCTATGACCTAACTGATTGAAAATAAACATAACTAGTAAAAAGTTCAATCCCAAACCATAGATCATGCGCTCAACCTACACTAACTGTCACATTCTTGATATGCTTGCCAATTGCCCCTTTAACGACGATCATATAGCATGTTAACTACTTTAAGTGCGTGCAAGTCTCAGTAACTCGCGTTAGCCGACGTTACATAAGAACAGCAACTGCTAAACATAAGTATATATGTAACACACACAATCAAATAGCATGTTAACTACTTTAAGTATGTGTGTGTGCAAAGCTCATCGACTTTCTCAGTAACCGGCATTACAATTGTACTCGCGCTTAACATATCAAAATCAAAATTCGAACATACTTCGCTATAATTTCTATCCAAGAGTCCAAGACCATAGATCGTCTGCTCAGCATACACTATTGTCACATTTCATGTCTTAAACTACAACCAAGTAGCATGTTAAGTACTATTAATTCACGTAACTCATTAACCGACATTACATAGATACTACAACTGCTAAACATAAACAGATCTTTAACTAAACTGATTCGTCATTTAAGCATCTCTACCTACAATTCCGATTTGGAACCATCAATCAACATATACTACTTGACATATTTTATTCAAATTAAACACATCTTGAAAACATTAATTCATAACACATACAATTGACTTTATTTCTCCCTTAAAGAGACTACAAAAACTATACTCTAGCTTCTACAGGCAAAAACTATGTGCAAAACTAAACTAAACTTAAGATTTTTACTATGTAATCATATAACCACCTTATAATAGGTGGTTAATTCAAAATTCGAACATAATTCGCTACAATTCCAATTCAGAATCATATATGTCGGCTCACCACCTCAACATACACTAACTAATCACATTTCATTTCTTAAACTACAACGGTACAACCAAATAGCACCTTAACCACTGCTAGCGTCTACAAATCTCGACATCACATAAACACTACAGCTACTAACCATATATAAATCCTTTAAATTAATTCAAAATTAGAACATATTTCGCTGCAATTTCAATTCAGAACCACACATCATCCGCTCAGCATACACTAAGTCACATTTCATTTCTTACAATACAATCAAGTAGCATTTTAGTACTTTAGCGATCCTGTTAATAGACATTACATGAACACTAAAACCACCATACGTAAACAATTCAGAACCATAAATCATCCACTCTACCACTAAGCATACACCAATTGCCACATTTGATTTCATAAACTACAATCAAGTAACATATTAAGGGTATGTTTGGTGCAATGAGTTGGGGTTGGGGTTGGGGTTGGGGCTGGAAGCTTATATTTTTATAAAGTTGTTTGGCGAATTAGTTGGAGCTGAAGCTTATTAATGTAAAACCACATAAAATAGCTTTTACGTGATACTCATTATATCTTGAAGGGTATTTAAGTAATTTAACTAGTTTTAAGCCCCTATAAGCCCCGATAAGCCCGTTGCCAAACATAGCCCAAGTACTTTCGCTCACTCGTTATCCGACATCACATAAACACTAATACTCCTAAAATAAACAAATCAATAACTCAACGAATCCAAAAACCACCACATTTCGCAACATTTTCAATTCCGAACCACGCGCAACCTACACCACCTCTCACATTTCATTCAAACTACATAACGCGCAAAATTCAACTTAACAAACATTCATAATTCAATCACACATCTCCTCACCTTAAGATCAATAAGCGAAGAATACGACTTCCGTCTCGCGAGCTTAAACGCACGCAGCAATATCCCAATCCCAACTCTGACACCATAACTTAACAAAAAACTCTGACACAAATTCCCAATCGCATTCGCAACACACGACGTCTCATCACCGTGATCACACGGCGGGTACAGCATCTTCGCTCGCCGTTGCCGCCGCTGCAGCTCCTCGATCGCTTCACGCAACCGCTCCTCCGCTTCGTGTAAGCGGCGTTCCGCGGACGCGCCGTCGTCGGACGGCGGAGATGCGACGGAGTTGGTGTGTGATTGCATGGTTTGGTTTTTTGGGGGAAGTGAGGGTTTGGAAGAAGGAAAGGGATATGGTGTGTGATGTGATTGAGAGTTTGTTTAGGTTGGGGGATGGGGATGTGTGAAAGTACAAGTGGTGATGGGGAAGGTACAAGTGGGTGATGCGACAGGTTAGGGGGTCAATGATTTGGGTGGGGCATGCTTGGCGGTTGCTTCAAGCCAGTGTAACTCATCTTTGTGATGCAATGTACCTCTTTATTTTGATGCGATGCGCTAATAAAATTTACGAAAAAAATTTACTCGTGTGATTAGTGTATTTTATAACAGTTTATTTCTACTTTCTTTTATTAAATCAATCACCTGCTAATACGTCATCAAGTGAATTTTTTATGTAGATTTTTTTAGTGTTCTAGCTTTTCTCTATTTTGATTTGCACACCTAAATATATAAATAGATAACGTAGATTGTAGACAATGTACAATTGTGTAATTCGTAAAACTGAGTGTGTTAATAAAAAACACGAGTGTGCAAATTCCAATATAAAATGGATCGAATTGGTTATCAACTTCTCATGATACGGCTTTGACGAGTAGTAGGGTGACCACTAGTGATAAGCCGCCCCTAATTAGCTTACATTATTGAGTAATTATTGAACTTATATGTTATTTTTTAATAATTTTTGTAGTTAGGTTTTTTATTTATATCCGTATTTTGTTAAATATTCAAAAACAAATAACTTAACTTACATGATATTACACTCTCAAACTATGATGTTTTTTTGTTTTTTTTTTTTTTTTTTTTTTTTTTTACGATATATATTGCTAAAAATTTTACGTTAAGTTCAGCCACTTTTAACTTAAAATTTTGGTTTCGCCTCACACCTATGGGTGGCCTTACGACTTTGCCAATTGAGCGGATTAGTCTTGTTATTGTTACCACTAATTAAGAACCAAGTATTTTCTTACTAATGTTGTTTAAAAAAATCAGTGGCATAATTTTGAGTTTTCCTACTGAAACAAAACAATGGTTTCAAAAAATCAAAATTGGAAAGTATTCGATTACTTTGCAAGATGATTCCTTACCATGCTCTGGTGGAACTGGGTTTGTTGTTGTTGTTTTTACATTGCAATATAATTATCAAATTCTTAAAAGTGTTTTTAGATCATAGTAGTTGCAAAAATGTTGTCATGCCAAAAGAGATGGAGGAAGAAGGGACTTTAAGCATCACACCACAATCTAAATATGTTCCGAATGAGTTGATCCATCATATACAATCATTGTTGCCCGCACATGTGTCTTGTCCAAGTCATAGCTACACGCTTGGTCTACCATCCCTACCCTCAGGTTTACTACATTTGTAACGAATGATCATCTCACCAAACAAAAAGATATAGACTACATTAAGTTGATTGATCACACTCTTTTATGGTATTTGAATGACAACATGCCCATCGAATGTCTTCATCTTCACTTAGGCATTGAGAAATTGTCACTGCCTTCTCTTGTTGAAAATTGGTTTCAAGTACTAGCTTCTAAAAATATGCTCAAGGAGCTTTCCCTAACAATATTTGGTAAGAAGCTTGCTAGGAATACAAATGAGGCTGATCAATGGCTTACAATTAATATTCCGAATGCGATATTCTCTAATGAAAACCTAAATACTTTATTAGTAGCTGCTAATAACATCGGGCTCTACCAGGTTAGGATGAATATAATTCCAGTGATCAAGTGTTCGTGTCTATGTGTACTTGAGTTGGTAGGGGTGTGCATAAGTGAAGGGGCACTTAATAACTTATTATCTTCTTGTAGCTGAAGATAGACATTAACCATTCTGAGGACTTGAAGATAATTAAGGTAGAAAACCTCCATCGTCTTCGTGAATTGAAGATAAGATTAGATTATTATGATAGTTTTGAACTTTATGATGTCCCACGTCTTCGGTTGTTTGTTTTCTGCTCCTTATCAAGGTTTGCAACCAGAATGGATACATTAGGGAGCGTAAGAGAATTGAAAATATTTATAAAGATAGTAGACAAGGCATTTTTGGACATGATAAAATCAAAGTTTCCTTTTCTCGAGATTTTGACCCTTTGAATCAATCGGTGCATGCTAGAAACCATTGATATCACTGGTGTTTCCTTAAAGAGATTGACTCTTAATTTGTGTTCACCCAATCAAATCAACATACAAGTTTTCGCTTCAAAGTTACTTTATTACTGTTACAATGGCTTGGAAATGCATAGCCTCTTGTTTCCATATAGTACACCTGCACATATTAAGCTCACGCTAAGTTTTTGTAAGTCCGAACCCAAGGATCTGTCGTATTTTCTTAAGATGAGAGAAACACTTGATTTATATCAAGCAATTTTGACATTGAAATAGAAGATAATTTTGTGCCATTGAACATAGACCTTGACCATCTCAGAAGAATGGTTCTATTTCCAGCTAGGAACGTTCAAAAATTATCGTTTGGAAAACATTGGGGTAAAGAGTTGTGGAAGCACTCGCCGCTTTTAGATTTGCTCTTTACAATTTGCTATCCATGTTATGCTAAGGCATATTATAGGTCGTCCAACGGTAAGAACTACTGGTATGAGCAAATAGTGGGGATGATGGAAAAGAAAACGTGTGATCTAAAAGATATTGAAATAAAAAATCCTAGTGATGGAAAATGGGAAAGCCTAACAAATTCTTGGAGAAGTTCTCATTCTCTTTTTGAACTGCCTAGAAGTTTCATAAATGACGAGGGCAACGACTACAATTCAGATGAGTTCAAATTAAATTGGTGGTCCTGAGATTGAGCACATGCTCTGCTCATAATCTTTGTTCAATTATTTGATTTAATGTTTGAAGTTTTTTTAGCATATTATTTTATTTAAGTACTTGGTTCAGTTATTTGATTTAAATTGGTTTTATACACCTTAATCTTATGTTATTACTGTATTTAAGGCGAAACTCCCTAAAACGCAAGTAGTCCATTTTATTACATGTAATTGAGTTGATCAGTAGAGAACTTCTCTATGATTTGTATTGTGAAAATTATCAGTTATGAAACTTAAGAGTTGTTAGTTTTTCTCTGAAATGGTGAATGTTTGTTATAACTCAAACTTCAATAATCAGTTTACAACAGATTCTAGACTTCAAATGGACAGACCCATTAAGTCTCACATACCAGAGGATAAAACCACATACCAGAGAATAAAACCACACAGCTGCATACAAAGATAAGAAGCTGCATACAGTCACCATTCTTCTAGTCTAGTACACACACTGAACTAATGTACCAGTCCTAGGCAACCATGGAGAAACCACACCCCTTGACTACATTTCCCTCATACAAACACCCTGCCTAATTACATCAGTAGCCCGTTATGGACTAAATAAATAAAACATGACACAATATATTAAAACCAGGTTCACTTTGGATGGAGAAATCAAAATTTTTGACAAAAAATATTACACTACGCCGCAAAAATATGTGTTCCACAAGAACCCGCGGACTCCCCCCTTGGGTCCGCCCAGTTTAGCCAAATAATAAAAACCAATCTCTACTTCCAATTCTCTTCGCCACCTTTAGACTTTCATAACATTAAATAAAAGATCTCACGAACAGTGTGATCATATGTGTGTCTTTGCAGCTTGCGCATCCTCAATATACAGTTTCCACGTATTGTTCCAAAAGAGTCAGTGGTCAATTTAGCTGGGAGAACCTCTAACAAAAGCCTTGATCTACTACCATTAGCCACAGGAATTGCCACATACCTGTAAAGAAGGGTTAGCTAGATTCTTTAAGAATGTTACATGTAAAATCACCATACTAATCATAGCTCGATGCACATTCAATGGTTGGAACAAGATGGCACAACACTTACTTGGTGGAGCAGTCAGTTCACATTTCTGCCACCACCGCCATATTATCTACTAGTAAGAGTCTTTAATTGATCATATGCCCATTGTAATTTGTGCTTCTCTTGAATGTTTGAGTTGTTTACTTCATGAGACTGTAGAAAGACCATCATAAACATTCAACATAAACATCAAATATTTGTCCTCCCAACAAGTTACTCTAACTTAAAAGATAACGAGAAACTAAAACAGTTTTAGAAAAAAGGCCTACCATTACTTTGAATGTCTTGTGCAGTACACTGTCAATCTCTTCTTTGTAAGACGATAATATTTTCCAAACTCTGACATCCTCATGCATTAGCAGGAAGATACGAACAACTGCAGTTATCCTGCTTATATGGTCAAGCATAACATGACTATTTTGACCATCAACAATTGGAGAATCATTTGCAGAGATGGATGATATCACACTCAAGACATTGTTGAAGAGCTTTTTACTCTTAGAGAACAAAAGGAAACACGGCAAAACATAGTAACGGCTTCTGCTAGTACGTATGGTGTTGCTTGAGCCATGTTCCTCTTCTCGAATACTCTGAATTCATCAAAAAATGGTAAGTCCAGTAACCAACCAACCTAAGTGATCAAAACTAAAACATAGTACACGTGATCAAAGACCCTGAATAAAATTAGAGCAGCTCATTATTCATTTGATAATTAGAATACAATTGAGAGTTGCTCTCTAATTGTTGAATCCACAAGCTGTTCTTGTGTGATTAGAACTTGTGAGCTGTTCTCACTCGGTCATGTATCAGATCGTTGCGTGTAATCGTTGTTTGAGTGTTAATTGTTACACGTTAGTGTCTGGAATCGTTGTTTGAGTGTTAATTGTTACAAGTTAGTGTCTGGATCAATTCGACTCTTATCAGTGGTATTTCAATTAGGTCAAATCAACCATGGTTGCTTGAGAATCTAGATATTTCAATTGCAGATTTCGTCAATTCAAGCCATAAATCAAATGTCAATCAGATTCAGGTAATGAAGACACCTTTATCATCTAAATGAATATAGAAATTGATGATGAGTTCGATGGCCGAATTACAACAAGTGAGACAGCTTGTATCAGTAAAAGAATATTATGATGAATTGTTTAGGTTGCAAAGGGTATGGAAGATGATTTGTTTTGTTTTTGGTTTGAAAGAAGAAAACTCTTGATGAAGCATATTCTTTGGCTACAATTCACGAGTTTGCACTAAATACACAAATGGCAAAATCATCAACTGAAATTGCAGATGAAAAACAAGTAGTAGAAGTGGAAAAAAGTTTTGATGAAATGCCTAAAAGGCACTTTAATGGAGATAATTGTGATAAAAGAGTTAGTGGTGAGAGCAATTTGAATAGAGCCAATGAATTTACACAATAATGTAACAAAAGTGAAGGAAAAGTATGACCTCGGAAACTACATGTTGAGTTCAAATCAAAAGGAGGTTGCTGTAGTTCCAAAGTGCGAAACCTCCAGACTATAGTTGCAATACTTTGATGTATGTGTGTACTTCATGGGGTCGTAAACCACCTAAACCCCCAGATTTCACTTGTTTCTATTGTCGTCATGTGCCTCTAAAGTCACACGATTGTTTGAGCTCCCTTATGAAAGTAAGTAATTCTTGCTATTCAAACACCAACAAGAAAATCTCTCTTACGTAGTTACGTATTTCCAGGACCAAAGCTCTTGCTATTCAACTTTACAAGGTCAAGATGCTACGACCTATCACGGTACATGTTAGAAACTAATGTGATCGATAATAGCAGTTGCGTCAGTAGTAGTGTGGAATATGAGCTATGGCAGATCAAAGCTAGAAAAGAGGTGCATGTAGACATACGTGTTTGTTACTTTGGGAATGGTTTTAAGTTAGTTGCTGAGATGTGGAAGTCATACATTTTGACTGCTAATATTGAGCCTCTCACGTACAAGCTAATTTGGTTAGTTGTTATGTCAATGGAAAGCTGGAAACTGGAAAATCATCCAAAGGTACTTGACTGTCATTTATTGCTCAAATATATAACTATTTGTAAATTGTTTGTGGCGCAGATTGTTGAGGTGGTCTTGGAAGTAGAAGTTGAAGGGTATATTAGATTTAAAGGGTTCTTACGTTCCCTTTTAGATTGTTACAGTATGTATGTGAGTATGCGACTCATGGGGTTGGGCAGATTGCTATATTGGGGCATCAGGACCAGCTAAGTGAGTACATTAGTTCACCTAATGGTTTAGGGAATTTAGCAAATGTTCTCATCTCACACTATGGCTAGCCACACTTCTAAGCCTCACCTTAACCTCTTGTTTATGGTTAACCACACTAACTCCCCTGCACCCAAGTTGTTTCAGGTACTCAATATCATGTCACACTACCTCGTAACACTCTCACTTATGACTCAAACCAAAGAACACTTGTATCACAGCCTTTCCAGAAACCTTATGCAAGACCCATTAACGTCGATGTGGATACAACTTGGGATGTTACAAGGCTTTTTTGGTTCCTAAAGTTGACTTGACTTAACTCACATGGTATCTAATCCACGATACATGGTGACGCAAATGTGAATTTAAGGCTGATATTCTTTGGGGTTGATAGGGTCTGAGATGATGCATAGGTTTATTAATAACCTTCACTTATTGGAGCATTATATTCATGTGGAGTTCAAGAGATGTGACTTTGATACGAGATGTGTGGCCAAAACTTCTAGAATTGTGGGATGAATATGGTAATCTGCTTAGGAAATCTTTGGATGCTAAAGTTGCTGATACAAAGAAACAATTACTACATTTTTGGGTATCAAAGGCTATTTTTGATTCACCAGAGGTTTTTATTGCAACTTTCTTGCAAGCAATTCAAAATGGGTGGTCTTTTGTGAAAAATTTGGGTGTGCAAAGTGTTAATGTCACTTACGAGGGTATGGTTGCTGTTAGTGTTTTCTGTTTGGCAGGGGCTTCGTTAGCACTATATATAGTATTGAGAGATTTGCTTACACGTATCTTTATGCCAATGAGGAGGAATGGAAACAGCTTAAGAGTCTAATGATTAGTGATTGCTTTTTACTAAGTGACAAGGGATTAAACGCAACTGATGTTGGTTGCTCTGAAATTGCACATTTTAAAGCTACGAGCTGCAAGAACTTGGAACTGAACTTAGTTGATTGCTCAATCACTAAAGACAGATCTTCTAAGAAAGTGGAAGCAATTTTGGACAAAGGGATGCTTAAGAAGAAGAATGTTGATGTTCATGAGGTGCTATTTGGGAAGCCGCCGGTGCACATTCTTGAGGACAAGAATGTTTTGAAGAGGGGGTATTGTTAAGGGTCAATTAGCATAAGGACTGAGCAGCTCATTATCCATAACTCAGGGACCGATTACGTTATTGATAGTTAGATTGAGTTAGTTTAAAAGATGTAAAACAGTCAGTCATTTGTATCTTTGATCATTTGAAAATTAGAATACAATTGAGAGTTGCTCTCTAATTGTTGAATCCACAAGCTGTTCTTGTGTGATTAGAACTTGTGAGCTATTCTCACTCGTTCGTGTATCAGATCGTTGTGTGTAATCGTTGTTTGAGTGTTAATTGTTACAAGTTAGTGTCTGGATCAATTTGACTCTTATCATAGTATGCCTGACCAAGAAACATGGTTGATATTAACTATAGAGTATATTCAGTAGCTTGTGTTTTTCAACTTTCATCAAATATAAGAGGCATATAATATATACAATCCAAGTGATGAAATCAAAAAAAGAATGAGACCGAAGATGCATAGCACTTACAGAAACAACATCTATCAAGTATCCTGGAATAACGTTGCCAAGTTTGGAAATGCTCTCCTCGGAAAGTTTGGTGGGCTTTGAATCAAGTGTGATAATCATTCTAAGTAATGCACAGGTGTTCTCCAAGGGTGGCTTATTTGACTGGAAGTGAAAACAAGATGTTAAACTCATGCATGCAGGTAATACAAATATGAAGTCATTCAAAGTGACAACTGTAAAAGAATAGAGGCATGAAGACTTATCCAACTTACAATTTGATCAATAACTGCTCCCTCTAGTATCTTAAAAACAAGATGATCATCCCCAATCTGAGACAGGCAAGAGCAAACAGTACTAGTGACGGACCTAAACACTCCAGAGTTTGAGTTCTTACATTTCTCCATGGCAACTGAACTGCTTTCTGATAAACAAATAGCAACATAAAATAGCACTATTAGCATTACTTATGCTTAGCAGAAGTTTAACAAAGAGTATATTCAGCGATAAGTATTGACAAAAAGTATGATGGAAAGTTCTTGAAAAATACCAGGAAAAACTTCGTATCGGGACAGCAGCGTGATAAGGAAACTAATATAGTCAGCAATCTGGAGGTGCCCAGCCCTATAGGCAGAGTTCAGAACTTCCAAGAAACGAAATAAGAGAAATGGCTCTAGATCACGGCCTGCAATGATCAACAATTAAGAAACCATTGATCGATAATGGATTTGTTTGTCTTCTCTACTCATTTATTCACCATTGCATATCAGACTGCTGAATATTACTTTTTAAACAAAATTGGTGAATGAGAAAAAAGAATCTTTGATACTCTCTTTTCTCTATAAAATTAAAGGAAAACTGAAAAACTCACACAAGCAACAAGCAGCTAGCGACTGAAGCAGAGATGGGTCCAGGAAAGAGAAGTAATACAGACAACAAATAGAAATTTCCTGAATCTCTCTCGGAAGCTTCATAAAAGGGCCATACGAAATAACTCCTGCCAAAGTTTGTTTTATCTTTTATCAGAAAGTACTCATAGAGCCATAAAATAACCAATAAGATGTAGGATTAAGCAATGAAATTTCCTACCATCATGACATGTACTGTAAAATCCTCTCAGAGAGTACTGCATGTTGTCAAGCTCCTGCGATAGAGGAGAGTTCATAATAACACATTGTCCCAAGTGAAGATGAAGACTCAATACAGCCTGCAGAAAGCACGCAGAATGTAAGTGGAAAATCAACATGATCAAGATCTCAAGAGTGGAATATCAGCATTACAAAAATCCAAATGCTGGAACATCTGTAGATGAACTTTCAAGCAATGGTTGTCAGTGAACATATACCTTGGACGATGATGGGCATTTATCAACCAAGGAGGTTAGCAACAAAGGAATCTCTCTTATCCAGGTAATCTGGAAGTCTACAATTTCTGAATCACTTGTATTTGTGGATAGCCAGCTGTCTTTCTGCAATTTGGACATAATATCAGATTAGAATATACTAGAAAAACCATCTTTTGTTGCTTAAAACCAATGATTCATGGTGAACACATGGAGATAGAGGCGAAAGAGCTTACAGGAAATAGCATCTCTTCGATTGCTGAAAGACAAACTAATTTCATCGACGACTCTGGATCACACTTCGTGAAGACCTCTGAAAAAGCCTGAAATATATATCATTGAAGAATTTTCATTCAGAATCTTAGCATTGTGAGGATAAAGAAGTAAAGCACAAAGATAGAAATGTGTAAAACCTGAAGAATGTGTAATTTCCATGTATCATCCACTCTCATTATCAGTTTAGGAATAAAAGGAATAAGTGGAAGTGAATGCTTCTGAAAAAATGCTTTGCCAGAATGTGCCTGCAAAATTGTACATAGCATGTCAGGTTCCATTGGTTTTTAACCAATCCTGACTCAATGGTATAATAATCTTCATAGTTCCACTGTTAGAAGTAAACTAGCAATATGCCCGCGCTTTGCGGCGGATAGAATAAAAGGAGCCGTAAAACAATCACGTGATGTTTGAGTTAGGTGTTATACCTTCTCAGACAATGCATCTACAATAAACACCAAGAATTTATCCAGAAAGACGGAGGGTGGAGCTGACCAATCAATTAAGCAAAAGAACACCTCTGCGATTATGACATTAAAGACAAAATACCTATTATCATCCTGCAGGCACACAAAGGTCAGAAACTTGAATCAGATGGTGAACTGAAAAATAACAACATATATAACTGGAAAAAAAAAAAAAAAAAAAAAAAAAAAAAAAAAAAAAAAAAAAAAAAAAAAAAAAAAAATACAAAGCAAAAAAGTAAAAACAGAGTAACGAGGGTCCTTGCCATAATAGCCAAACATATAGAATCCTGGAAATAGAACAAGGACCTGTGAATACAATGGTCCTTGCCGGCAAAGAAACTATATACCTTCTCTGATGACTGATTTGTGGGGTTCAATGGAAAGACAGTAAACAACTTCTTTAATAGCATCTGCAACGCATCTTGATCACTTCTGTTGGAAGGTGGTGAGACTATTAGTTGTGGTCCACTACGCCCCTTCCCATTAACAAAAAACTTCACAACAAGATCTATACTTTTCAATATAGAAAGCACACAATCAAACGATTGTGCTTCCAAAGTAGGCCTTGTCAGAACTGATGGCATAAAATCCTGAAGCCCACTAACTAAAATAGGCAAAAGACCCTTCAATTCATTTGCAGTCACTGAAAACCCTGCTAAAAGGAAAATGTTAAAAGGAGAAAGACAAGAAACATACAAAACGTACATATAAATAGAAAAAAACTGAACGTTTTACTAGCGAAATTGACTAATTAGTAAAAACAGAAGGGACAATAATTTATGTGCAAGCCTTTTTCGTTTTGTTTGTCTATGGTTGTGATATTTTACATTGTTATCATTCCGAAAGAGCATTATGAATGCTACACATACAATATCAGAGGTAAACATATCTTCATAAATATGTCTACACACAGAACTTATCAAAAATCCCGTTCTTTCACTTACCAGAACGATCTTCATGAACTTCAGACTCAAAAGCATGCAATATTCTTCGGTCAGTAGTTGCCTATAGGGAAGAGCAAAGCAAGAGAGGAAAAGTGAGGGGAGAAGAAATTTAAAAATCCAGTTGTGGATGGCAAACGGAACAGCGAATATAATAGTCTGAAGTTACTTGTGGGAACAACTTTGAAAGAAGTTGTAAAAGAAAAAGTGGTGCAGGGGTGGCTTGAATCATAAAGCATTAGAGTGTTAAAAAGTACATTTATGGTTGACGAGTTATCATCAGTCTTGTTACACGGCAAAAGGGAGAGACAATATGCCAAGCCAGCAAGAACGCTCTTAAGCTTTCCCTTGTCATGCAAATTAAACTGGTTCCTATGCAATATCTCTTTGTATTGTTGAATGATCTGCAGATGGAAAAAAGACATTGCAGTTATAAACATATTTTGTCTTAAGAATCAAACCAAATAAATGAATATTGCACAATTTGATCATATTTATATTAAAAAAAAATCTGTTTCTTGGGCTACACATAAACAAAAAAGGCATAATCTGCATAAACTCAAACCAGCGCTACAAGCAATGACTTTCAAACATAACCATCACTAGAACAAGCATACACAATTCTATAAGATATGAGGGAAAAATAACATGAACGTCACCATTCACATTAATACATGTACCTAAATAATATTTGCATGACCTGAGAATTTCACAGCACTAAATGATATACGCCATACACTTATGACAAATTATTTTCCGAGTAAAATATTCCATAAAACAAAATACCTTTTCAGCATACATGGAGAATGACGCTGGGTAGTGCTGAACAACGAGATCAAAAAATTTGAAAGCCATCAAACGGACATCAATCGACAGATGAGTCATTGCATTGAAAACATATGTCATCATCAACGATATGAAAGTACCCTGGTGTTCCTGGAGATGTTAAAGAATAATATGTAAGTAAGTAAAGGTAAACTCGCGAATTAATTCGGAACTGACGGCAATAGCTAAAGGAAGGATACGCCAAGCTGAAGATTTCAGGTAATACAGGTACGTGTATTTATTTAAGCATATGATCATGGCAAACCCTAGGCTACATTTACAGAACAAATGTACCATATATGCTGGTTCAAGACAACCAAATTAATTAAACCTGCACTAAAACTAGATGAGAGGCCCTAGGCTGCCATAAAATATACTAAAAAAATTGTATCCTACAAATACATCATGTTCATAGAGGGTAAAAACTTCGTCTTATATATTGTTTCAGCAGAAAATACATTTTAGGCATTATGAACCATATAAACAAAGCCCTCCAAGCCTCCAAGGAACCATTGTTGCCCCCTTTTATATAAGCATTCTGCATTGAAAATATCTTACAACCAGAAAACAAATCCCGGCCCAACAAACATGTGTGATACATAAACCCAAGCAAGCAATTTGATCATTCGAGTACATGCGTAATAAGCTATACAAAATGTTTGATTCTTTTAAGAATATTATACAGAGAGAGCAAGAAAAAAAAAACTACCTCTTTACATTCAGGAAATATGACTGCCTTTAGAAGTTGATACAGGGTCTCACGCACAATTTTGTCTTCATCGCCCATACGTTCACGCAGTTTTTCTATAACAGACAATCTGTGCATTTTCAGTTCTGCTGGATGCTTGAGGAAGATGTCCCTGATACCAATCAACGCATCTTGAAAGAGAAATAGACAGCATTAATATCAACAACAGTTTAACTTCTACGCCAATACTTCAATGTTCAAAGTCTATGGATCATCATCTAGTGCTACCCTTACCATATTTAAACTTTCAACACTGATAACAATATCACACTTATATGTACTAGAGTATTCATCGTGCATCAGCATTTAAATGTTCACACAAATTTCACCACGCATTACTTAATTAGCTCAAACTGTGTTGAGTAGACTCTTGGCAAAACAGGGTCCCTCTTAATTAGAGACTGGAGTTGGTATATATTAAAAATCTAGACTAAGCAATTGATGAATGCCACTACGACCTACGAGTGTAATTTTAATATGTTACTCAAAAAAACACTTGCGAAGACATACAAAAGAAAGAAAGAAAGAAAGGATGGCTACCTCTGCGGACTTTAGCGTTGTGATGAGATGTCTGGGTAAGCAGCTCTTTTAGAGTCAAACCTTTTTTGCTAACAGCTAGACCGGCCTTGTCAGATGCCAAACTTTGTTCCGGTAATACAATTGCTGCAAAAAATAAATAAACCATTAGCATCTCCACTAACTAAATGTGTTATCATAACATGAGCAGCAAGCAAGCAAGCGTATTTAGGGGGTGTTTGTTTAAGCTTATTTATGGGCTTATGAGCTTATCTTTTTTCGGCTTATGTTTCATACGCTCCATTTTTTGGCTTATTTTATTACCTATACACTAATATAAGTTTATTATGTCATAACAAACTTGTAAGTCTCAAACAGAAAATGTGGGCTTATTCATATAAGCCGAATATGAATAAGCTCATAAGCCCAGAAAAAAAGCTTAAACAAAAACCAGCTTATTAAAAGTACCTTTGGATTTGACTTGGGTATTGGTAGCATTCTTTGGAGGGGGTAATTTCCTCCCAATTTTTCGCTTTATTTTCTGCAACAAAAACACAAAGTCAATAGGAATAGCTTATTATTATTATTAAGTTAGAAAATATAAAAAAGCTCCTTACTTTGAAGTCAACACCGTGCTGCTTCTTTTGTTGCTTCTTCAACTGAGCCTTATGCTGCACCATCTTTAGCGTCTTCTAACGCTAATCAAACAATATGCACCTTGTAAAAGAAAATTTGTGCCTGGTAATTTTAAGCAAGGCAGCGTAGGTTTTGAAGAAGAAGAAGAAGAAGAAGGTGTAAGTTAAATGTTTTATGTTTTTATCTGGACTGTAATGAGCCCACTCGTTTTCTACCAAGGCCCATCTCAAAAATACAACTTACGAATTTTATTGGGTTATCTTTACTTTGAGCTCCTTTGCTACAATAACTTAATAGTAACGAACTTTTTTTTTTTTTATTGTTCGTTTGATAAAGGAGTGATGAATTTTGCTATTTTTTAAGAAAGCTTATTTTTTCAATAATTTTTTAAGAAGCTGTGAGTTGTGAGTTGTGAGTTGTGGCTATTGCTCACAGCTCACAGCTACTACTCGCTGCTACTTTTACCAAACACACCCAAACTTGAAAGTTTTAATTTACGATCAAGAGTTGAGCTTATTAATAATATTCTAATTTTTAATTTGGGGACAATTTTATATTTACCCAAAATAAACTTCAAAATAGCATATTTATCCAATTTATAAGTAAATAATGTGTTAAATTGTATCTACATTCAAGGAATATTTTTTCCCAAATGGGACTACAAGTTGTGAGCTAATGACTCATACATAGGGCCGTTTCGTGGATTTTGGAGGTCATGTGCCGTATTAAAAATGAGACCCCTTCGAAAACAAAAAAATCGCATTATTGAACACATAATTGTTTAGATATGAAACATGGGTCAAAAAAAAAACAAAAAAACAAAAAAACAAAAACGTGACAGTAATTCTTAAATTTTAAAATCATTTTACATCACAGTTGAATGTAATCTACTCATTCAGTTTCCAAAAATCATGTACCAACAACATTGTAAATCAGTATTTATGCAAACACGATGTCAAGTGCTCAAATTGATACCTATAAAAGTCATTGAACGGCAGCTTCATTATCATCCCATTCTCAAATCATTTTCACATACAAAGTTCTCCTAACTAGTATTAAGTAGAATTAGAGAGTTTGTAATATTTCGTAATACAAGAGATATAACTATCGATCCTTATAATTAGAGAGAAGGTGTCACCCCTAGTTTTTCATTATAGTGAAATGTATTTGTCCTTGCCAGTGGTTTTTACCCTATTGGGATTTTTCACGTTAAATCCATGTGTCATCTTTTATAGTATTTAATATTTTGGTTGTGGATTTGCTTCAATCCGGTGTCACTTTTCTCAACAAGTGGTATCAAGAGATAAGGTTGGGTGTGTGTATAATTATTTATCGTATGCTCTGTGGTTGCCACTAATAAGTGGACCCTTCACATCAAAAGATAAGTAAGATTATACTCACTCAAAATGTGGTCGTTACTATTATTAACAAATAATAGTTTTATCGAATAGTAGATTGTGATTGTAAGTTAGATGTTTTTTATTTTTATCTGGACTGTAATGAGCCCACTCATTTTCTACCAAGGCCCATCTCAAAAATACAACTTACGAATTTTATTGGGTTATCTTTACTTTGAGCTCCTTTGCTATAATCTATATCTATATCTATATATATAAAGAATGAGTTCCCCTATTAAATGTGAGCATTATTATCATTAGTAAAGAAACTCTATTATTATGCAAAAAAACTCTGTTATGCAAAAGATAACTAATGCATAAACCAAGTAGTAATTTCGTAAAGCTTCTTTTAGCACTTATTATGATTAAATTAAACGCAGGATATTAACCAACCATGTGAATGTCTAAAGTCTCGGTTATTGAAAGCTTCTAATAGGTGTAAATTCTTATCTTTTCAGTTGCTCACAAATAATTAACAACAAGTCTATAAATGTGACTTTTCATATAAGTTTTGATGAGTATAAATAACAACCTATCTTAGTCCATCTCCATCTCCATTTCCGTTCAACCTCATTCAACACCCAAACAATAAGCCACAAACAAACCGACAGTAACATAACCCATTAACCCACCCATCATCAGTCAAAAGCACAAATGAAATAAAACAAATAAACAAGACTCGACTTATGTGTATTGAATCAACCACTGCCACGAAATCAGTCCAAAAACCTTAACCAGATTCTATCCTAGGCACAACCAAGACCTCACCTTCACTCCCCAACACTTAATAAAAAATGAAAAGCAATAATTAAAGATATATGTTTTTCTTTCGTGTCTACAACATAAATATCAAACCTTGAAGGTCAAGTTAACGAAAGAATAAAACCATCATCGATCCCTTTTGAAGCTTTGCTTCTTTAAATATCCGAAAATATAAAAGAAAGATTGAAACGAATTTCTTTCATCTCTTTTTTCTTTCGATTAAACAAAACATTAAACACAACATACACTACAAAGCTTAGCATAAGTTTTCACTTTGAGCCCAAAAATGTGAATCCCGTTACAGGAACTACTAGATCTCAAAAAACATCGGTTCAATCAATCAAGATGGAGTGCAAATACAAGAAGTTTGGATGCACAGAATTGATAACTAACCATATGATCAAAAGTGATATGTAAGAAGAGTAGTTGGTGACTGCATATCTTAGGGATGGAGGCGTGGGATTAGGTTATTTGTGTGTGAGAAGTTTTAGGGTAAAATGACTTTTGTATAAAGAAAATGTGGTGCTTAGTTTGTTTAATTTACTAGAACTTTTGGTTAGTGGACTACTGGTCCGAGCAGTTTAGTTGTAAATTATTGTATACACTTGCTAATGATTAACCGGTAAATATGCTTTTGTTTTGGATCACCTTTATTTAAATGGTATATGCGATGTGAATAACAGATGCTTGAAAACTATTCTTTTAAATAGAATTGTTTGATGAAAAATGTATAAAATGCATGAGAACCGCTAAGTAAGAAAATCAAACGTGCACTACTTTGTTTGATGAAAAAGGTATAAAATGCATGAGAACCGCTAAGTAAGCAAATCAAACGTGCACTACTACTTACAACCACATGGACTAATGCTCAAACATATATTTGAGTATATTTCATATGAAACATTTCTATTTGTAAAAGCTTAATAAAGCGAATTTTTTAGTTTAACACTTTAAGTTTCACGACTAATATTAACACACCTAATTAACCGTTGCTAGACTAATGATATTTCATGGTAATCGAAGCCCGTGCATCGCACAGGCCATGCTGTCTTGTAACTGAATAATAACGATCTTTTTTTTATTTTTATTGTTCGTTTGACAAATGAGCAGTGAACTTTGCTATTTTTTAGAAAAGTTCATTTTTCAAATAATTTTTTAAGAAGCGGTGAGCTGTGGCTACTGCTCACAGCTACTACTGGCTGCTACTTTTACCAAACACACCCAAAGTTGAAAGTTTTAATTTACGATCAAGAGTTGAGCTTATTAATAATATTCTAATATTTAATTTGGGGATAATTTTATGTTTACCCAATATAAACTTTAAAATGGCATATTTATTCAATTTACAAGTGAATAATGTATTAACATAGATACACGTATCTACATTCATGGAATATTTTTTCCCAAATGGGACTACAAGTTGTGAGCTAATGACTCATGCACAGGACCCTTCCGTGGATTTTGGAGGTCATGTGTCGTGTTAAAAATGAGGGCCCTTCGAAAACATAAAAATCGCATTGTTGAACACACAATTGTTTAAATATGAAACCTGGGTCATACCAAAAAGAATTGGTAAACAACGGCAAGAAAAAAAATACGTGACAGTAATTCGTAAATTTTAAAATCATACTACATCACAGTGAATACTTGAATGTAATCTGTTCATTCAGTTTCCAAAAATCATATACCTACAACATTGTAAATCAATATTTAAACAAACATAGTAAAAGTAGTTAAGAGAAAACTAACAAGCAAGAGAAACCTACCAAGAATATAAAAGAAACAAAAAAAAAATGAAAAAAAAATGAAAAGAAAAAAAAAAGACAAAAAATAGGGATGAACAACTACTGTACTTGTTAGGCTGTAGATAAAATACGAGTCTAAAATGAACTAAAAGTGGATTGAATTAAATATACTTATAGACTGGGTTTTTCTTCAAATCGGTGCCCCAATTATTAGGGCCCTGTGTAGTTGGGTAGTCTGCACAAGCCTAAATCCGGCCCTGCTCATACATGATGTCAAGTGCTCAAATTGATGCCTATAAAAGTCATTGAACGACAGCTTCATTATCATCCCATTCTCAATTCACTTTCACATACAAAGTTCTCCTAACTAGAATTAAAGAGTTTGTAATATTTCGTAATACAAGAGATATAACTATTGATCCTTATAATTAGAGAGAAGGTGTAACTCCTAGTTTTTCATCATAGTGAAATGTATTTTCCTTGCCCATGGTTTTTACCCTATTGGGATTTTTCACGTTAAATCCGTGTGTTATCTTTTATAGTATTTCATATTTTAGTTGTTGATTTGCTTCAATCCGGTGTCACTTTTCTCAACAAGTGCTATCAAGAGTTAAGGTTGGGTGTGTGTATAATTATATATCGTATGCTCTGTGGTTGCCACTAATAAGTGGACCCTTCACATCAAAAGATAAATAAAATTATACTCACTCAAAATGTGTTCGTTACTATTATTAACAAATAATTTTTTTGTCGAAGAGTATATTGTGATTGTAGCAATAGCGGCGAAATTTGAAATCGAAAATTCAATAGGAATAATTTCTCGTTGTGGAAATTAAAGATGAAGGTTATCCTTAGCAAGGATAAATATTTAGCGGCAATTGATGAAAGGCCAGTTGAGGTCACGGATGACAGTAAATGGGACGAGATGGATGGAAATGTTATTGCAAATCTTTATCTGACATTAGCAGATGGAGTTTTGTCAAGCATAGAGGAGAAGAAAAGTGCAAAGGAAATTTGGGATCATCTTGCTTGATTGCACGAGGCAAGATCGCTCCATAATAAATTTATTCTTAAGAGGAAACTTTATGCTCTTCGCATGACAGAATCTACTTCAGTGATTGAGCACGTTAATAACCTGAATATTCTATTTTCTCAGCTCGCGTCTTTGAGTTGTAAAATAGAGTCACAAAAACGTGTTGAAATTCCACTTCAAAGTTTACCTGACTCGTATGACCGACTTGTCATCAACTTAACCAGTAATGTTCTTTCGGACTATCTGGTCTTCGATGATGTTGCAGCCGCCATTCTGGAAGAAGAAAATAGGTGCAACAACAGGGAGCACGGGCAAACTAGTTCAAGACACGTGGAGGCTTTGGTGGTGACGAAAGGGAGGTCAATGGAACTTGGCTCTAGTGGGAGTCATAATCAAGGTAAATCTAAAACAAGAATGAAGAAGAATTTTAAATGCTACAAAGGTGGCAAGCCGGGTCACTTTAAGAAAGATTTTCGGGGTTTAAATACCTCTAATCCTCAGGGAAATTTCGCTAGCACGTCAGAAGATGGTAGTGCTTTGTGTTATGAAGCAGCGGTTGCAAATGAAGGCAGGAAGAGATTTGCATATGTATGGTTGTTCGATACGTGAGCTACTTTTCATATGACCACAAGAAGAGAATAATTCCGTCAATATAAACAGATCTATGGAGGCGAATCGGTGTATAGTTGCAATGATCATGAACTAAAGATCATTGGAATTAGAAATATCATGGTGAAGGTGTATGATGGTACAGTTCGTACTATTCGGGATGTGCGATACGTTGAGGGCCTGAGAAAGAATCTATTGTCTCTAGGATAATTGATCTTAGGGTTAAGCTTAAAATACAAAACAAGATCATGAAAGTTATAAAATGCGCTCTTGTACTTACCAAAGGAGAAAAAGTGGTTGCACACTTATACCAACTGAAAGGAGAGATAATGGAGGAGGTGGAAGCATATGTTGCTTCACATAGTCCAAGTCATAGAGTTACAGTAACATTGCATCAGAAGCTTGGACATATGTCAGAACAGAGAATGAAGATTCTTGTGGAAAGGAAGTTAATTCATGTCCTCACAAAGGTTTCTTTACCTTTATGTGAGCATTGTGTTATCAGCAAGCAACATCTCCTAAAATTCAAGACATCAAATTCTAGAAGTGACTATGTTCTAGAATTGGTTCACTCTAATGTATGGTAGGCACCAATTCTATCTCTTAGAGGAGCAAAGTATTTTGTATCCTTCATTGATGACTATTCCAAGAGATGTTGGGTGTACCCAATCAAGAAGAAGTCTGATGTGTTTGAAATTTTCAAACTTTACAAAGCTCGGGTTGAACTTGATCTAGAAAGAAGATAAAGTGTTTGAGGATAGATAATGGAGGCGAATGCACTGGTGATGAATTTGATACTTTTTAAAGGCAAGAAGGAATCAAAAGGCAGTTCACAACGACATACACTCCTCAACAGAACGGAGTGGTAGAGCGGATGAACATAACCTTGTTAGAAAGAGCAAGGGTAATGTGGGCAACTACAAGCTTGGAAAAATCGTTATGGGCAAAAGCAGTCAATACCGCATGTTATGTGATAAATTGTTCACCTTCAACTGCAGTTGATTTGAAGACACCGATGGATATGTGGACGGGAAATCTAGTCAACTATTCAAACCTTCATATATTTAAAGAAAATTGTGTACGTGATGTACAATTCTCAAGAAACTACAAAGCTGGATCCGAAATCCATAAAATGTTTGTTCTAGAGGTACGCTGACGGGGTAAAAAGGCATCGCTTATGGAACCACACTGCCCACTAAGTAGTCATCAACTACGAAGACAAAATTCAAGAGAATGAAGAAGGTGATGGCACTACAAGAGAAATGATGAAGCGAAAAATGAACCGGATTTGAATTTATTTGATCAAATATTGCCCTAAATCGTTCCTTTTGTCATTTTAGGTACTTTTGGAGTGAATTCTGGAAAAGGAAGCATTTTTGATGTTTTTGGAGCATAAAAGTGAAGAAAACGGCAAAGTCTTAATTTTCCTTGCTGGGAAACGGCGTCAAGAGTCTTCATGTGACGGCGTCAAGAGTAAACAAGAGGTGGAAGTGGTGACGATCCAGAGAAATCGTGACGGCGTCAAGCTTGGCCGTCATGGTTCAAGATATGGTAACGGCCCAGAGTAATATTACACATGACGACGTCAAACTTGGATCTAGGCAATCCGATCTCATTATGGGCGGCGAGTTGACGGCGTCAGATATTCCTTCTTGACGTCGTCACCCTGTAAAATCTATATATAGTTTTGCAATTTTCATTCATTTAAGAGGAACAAGTAGGGTGTAACTTTGGAGAAACCCTAGCACGAATTTTACTGCTTTTTCAAGGGTTTTACCCTTTGAAACCTTTCATGTTCAATTAAGATAAGTATCCTTTCAATTCATTCAATATGTCTATGTGTTGCTTGAATATATCTTACGCTTGTCTTGAATTCAACATGCTAGGCTAGATCTCTTGTGTGTTTTCTTAGATGTAGTGAAACCTAGATGTTAATTATGGGTTTATTGTTTGTTTATAGTTGTTACGGATAAATGATTTCGATGTTAGGCTTAAGAAAACTGGCAGACTTCCAATGGTGACATGCTTGAACGTCTTAAGAAACATGAACCAATGTGTACTAGGTTATTATGGTTGTATTTAATGCATGAGCGAATTCTAATGATCCAATGTTAGGAGCTTCTTAGCCGGCTCGACATAGGAGTGAAGTAGGAGCTTATAGAGTTGGGGAAGTATGTACGCCACCCCACGAATGGTATTAAGGAATATAACCCGTCATCCACGCAATTGTAACAAACTATCAACTTGTAAAAGATATCTAGGGAGTAATGAAACCTAAGTAAACACAATTCTCCCCATTATTGTTCACACCACTAATTTAATTAGCTTTATTTTCATTTCTGTTATTTTATTTTGATTGCATCTTAGTTATTGGGTTAGTTGATTAGCAACTAATTCCGCCAACTCTTTGTAAAACCTCGCAAAAATCCATATAATTAAAAACGTTTAATTATATATTAATCTCTATCATTATTTTAATCACCAAGAGATACACGATTTTACAAATCGTATACATGGTTAATATACTAGTCGACATCTAGATGACTCAACAAAACATATCCCATATTTTATGCTCTCACATATTCATTTTAGTGTCCTAGATTGTTTGAAAACCACAATTGCAATCTCTTATCTATTGACAATGTATAGTAGCATATGTTTTGTGAATCATTGGAACATATACGTGTTCTAAAAACATCTCAATATCTATATCTCATTCACCACCTTTCTTCCTTTATAAAATACTTCTAACAACTCTCATTCACTCATAAAATAATCACTGAAGGACCAGGAACAACTCATTCGCAGGTTTGATAACTTTGGAGTAGTATCGAGTTAGTTTCATAAATCGTTACTTGGGTTTATAAACGAACGTGTGAATTCTTGTGTTTCCTTCACCACTCACGACCCTCTACCACCTTTGAAGGTGTAGTAAGTTGTTTCCAACTCTTTTGATTTCATTTCAAGCGTTATTTCATGTTCATGCATCACATATATTTTTGTTCGAACGTATATATATATATATATATATATATATATATATATATATATATATATATATATATATATATATATATATATATATATATATATATATATATATATATATATATACCTTGCTTATTTTCTATGTACACCCTCACGTATAGCACACCCAACGTGACTAGCCTCTATCTTGGAAAGCCTAGGAGTCACGACCCACACTTGTTTCATGTTTATTTTCACTTTACATGCATCATACGAACTCATTTTGAACCTAGTGTTAATCGGTACCAAAAACTCTAAATATTTAGAAATTATTCTAAGTCTTTTGTATATTAAAAACGTCTCATGAAACCCTCGTATATCTTTAAAAACTACGTAACAAGCACCCAATATTATTACACGACCTATTAGACCACCTAGAAAACTACCACTTTCGTATAGAAAACTTGCAAAAATAATCGCGTCTCGACACTCTATTTTGATCAAAGTGAATCGCAAAAACTGAATTCTAAACCAATTCCAATAAGCGAATTGGGCCTTTAAGCCCAATAAGCATTTTTAAGCTCTTTTAAATAAGCTGGCTTATTGAAACTTTTGATATGAAAATAGAACAAGAAAAATGATTATTTTGATGAGCCCAACTCGTCTCACGAAGTCCGGATCTTAAAACGTTATTGGGCCTTAGTTTTGGTTCGTTAAAAGCCCATAAGTTGAAAAATAAGCTCTGGGCCTAATAAGCTGTTAAAATAAGCTTTTTATTACTAAAATAAGCTTCGGAAATTTTTATATAATTTTTCTCATAATTTTTGTACATTTGGACTAAAAATTTTTGTACACCTTCAGGGACTAAAACTGCAAAACTTTTAAAACTAAGGACTGGAACAGTAAAAACATAAACTATAGGCTATAAAATGACAACTTATCATTTACCAAGCTCAGATTGGTTATTGGACAATTTAGAGGACTATAGATGTAAATTTTATATATAAAGGACTAACGGTGTAACGCTAACGCCGTTGGTATAAAAAGTGTAAAAACTGGAAAAGGACAAGGACCAACATATTATATTTGACATTCTTATTTTATTTTCTATTTTACGTCACCCCATCACGTCATATGCATTTTCATTATATTTTATTTATATATTAGTTAGTTTTACGTTAATAATATATATAACGATATTTTAACAAATTGTCTCTACGTATTATTATCATCATAGTTAAGAAATGAAAACTTTAGAAATAATCACACCACTTGCCATATTATTATAAACCTAAGAATTTCATTCCCATATCACCTTTTCATCATAACGATTAATCGTTATTCATTTACTAAATAGTATTTGGTTAGATTCTCAGATAAATTTATTTATCAGGTTCCGTATCAAAGACGTTTTCATAATCATTCTCATTATCTCATCCGACTCTACTTTTCATCATTCCAACATCAATCAAGGTGAGTCATTGATGTGTGGGAATCGCAACAGGCTTTACCTCTTGAGAAGCTTACAACCCCCACCAGGCAGTGTACCTGATCGTTGTAGTATAGTATAGTGACAAGTACCGGGGGATTGATCGTTCAGCTTAGGAATAGTGTCGCTAGGATTAGAAAACCTAAATACTAGTTCTAAAGGTGAGGGATGATTATTTTTGTGTTTTTATATCTTATGGAAAGCAAGTTAAAATCTCGGTTTTTGGAAGAGTGGGCGGAATTAGTTGCTATTCAACTAACCCAAAACTAAGATGCAATCAAAATAAAAATACTAGAAAATGAAAATAAACTAATTTATACTAAGGTTGTGAGCAGTAATTGGAGAAAATGTGTTATACTTAGATTTCACTACTCCCTAGATATCTTTTACACGTTAATTACTTGTTATAATTGCATGGATGACGGATCGTATTCCTTAATACCATTCATGGGGTGGCATACATAACTCCCCAATTCTATGAGCTCTTATCTCCTCCTACACCATGCCCAGCACAACTATAGGGATTGTAAACAGTGGCTCATGCATTAAATACAACCAATAAAGACCTAGTACGCCTCGGTTCATGTTTCTTAAGACGTTCAAGCATGTTACCATTTGGAGATCTGCCAGTTTTCTTAAGCCTAACATATAAATCATTCATCCAAGACAAGAATAAACAAGTAATCAACACATAATCAATATCTAGGTTTCATTAGATCTAATCAAACACAAAAGAGATCTAGCCTAGCATAATGGAATTAAGACAAGAACATGATATAGACAACCAACACATAGACAGATTGATTGAATTAGAAGAACACTTATCTCAATTACAATGCAAGGTATCAAGGGTTTGGAACCCTTGAAAAACCTGTAAAAGTAGCACCAAAATCGTACTTAGGGTTTCTCCAAAACTTCTCTCTTTTAAATGTGAAAAATTAGAAAACTATATATAGAAAAACAGGTCTGACGGCGTCAAGAGTAATCTTTTGACGCCGTCACCTCGCCGCCAAAACTCTCCTCGGACTGCCTAGATCTACTTCTGACGCCGTCAAGACTTAGACACTTCCAGACCGTCATGACTCTTTTACTCTTGACACCCTTCTCACGTGACGCCGTCAAAACTCTACTGGGTCGTCATGGAAATTCATGAAATTTGCTCTTGACGCCGTCAAGGATTTGCTCTTGACGCCGTCACCTACTGTTCCCAGCATGGAAAATTAAGACTTTGGCGTTTTCTTCACTTTTATGCTCCAAAAACGTCCGAATTGCTTCCTTTTTCAGATTTCTCTCCCAAAGTACCTAAAATCACAAAAGGAACGATTTAGGGCAATATTTGATCAAATAAATTCCGATTCGGGCTTAAATGACCCCCTAAAAACGGATCATTTTTCGCCTCATCATATACCCTTACACTTGAGATTTGCTTGTCCTCAAGCAAATGCGCTTTTATTCTACTCAAAAGACAAGTTAGGGGTCATTTAACACTAATATAAAAGTAATTACAACAAATAATCGTTCCACTAAAGACCAATAGACAAGCACGGAGGTCATACACAAGCACCTCACAAATAGTGTTTAGATACTCACATCTCTCGGGTGTAATAAAGTGTAAATTACAATATGGAAACGGAAGATATCTCTCACTACCTGTCATAGCAAAATAGATTACCATAGACTTGGGAAAGGATCAAACCTCCACCACATGGCATAAGCACATAGGATAAACTATCAAAGAGGTCTTTTAAAGGGTTGTAACGTTAGGTGTAGGGATATGAAATACACGGTTTTGTTGGATAAAGGAAGTTTTACTGGTGGCGAGTTAACAATCTTAGTTAATTACATGTACAATGTGGCGTTGCTAAGCCAAGATTAGACTCGACTTAAGCTAATAAATGAAAAATAACGAAAACATAAAATAAACATAGAATGAAACGGGATGGTAGTCCGTATGTTTTTTCTCTTTTTCCTTTTTTTTTTCTATTTTTTTTTCTTTTTCATGATTTTTCGATTTTTTTTTTTTTTTTTTTTTTTTTTTTTTTTGCATACACTCTTACCCTACCATCCAAAATAATACATCATAGGGAATGAACATTTCCCTTACACTTGAATATTTACATACTTTACATTTAACTAATCTAATGACTCGAATTAAGAAAATCAAAACACTTGGAACACTTTTAAGATTAACGTATATATGGGGGTAATAAATGATGTTCTTCCCCATTACTCCATAAAATAAGTACTTACCCATGAGTCCCAATCGTCCCAAAACAATATGTACAAGGATATGACTTGACTTAGCAACCATGTAATCAATAGAAAGTTAACTTAGGGTTTAACAAATAACAATAATGCACTAAAAATGAGCGCATACACGGAAGGCTAAGGCGATTTGGTTGTACATTTAAGTGGGGTGTAACAAATTCTTCCTTTAAGTAAAATGCTTAAAGTTAGAAACGAAAAGATAGGCTCGGAGGGGTGTACTAGGGGTTTCGTGTACTAAAAATGAGTACAACGCTAAGGGTGTGGGAAAAATTAGTTGACTTAACTAGCCAAGTAATATGACTTAAATGGTCAAGTAATTATGATACGGGTTTAACACAAGGGTGATCCTAATGCCTCTTATCATGTAGTAAATCCTACCACACGAATGTAGTCTCACTAGCGGTCTCGGGATGCATCACTAACGCAAGTTCTAGAATCTAAATGCTACCGGTACACTCATAAGCACTAATAATGAATGCTTTCCCTATCAAATCTAAAGGCGAACCTCACATATTTGGGTGGAAAATTTTTCTGAATATACGGTTATGTGCTAGTCATACAATCTCCTATCCATGAGACGCTTGCTACGGCTAAAGTTTCACTCCTAAATGTTGTAAAAAATTTTAAATTTGGCGCTAAAATTGCACTAACAAGTATTTCTCATAGTTTTATTACACATCTACCATTAAACAAAACAAACTCAAGCGAAAGTGTACATGTAAGGTATCATCATTTTACCCTCCCCTTACACTTAAGATGAACATTGTCCCCAATGTTCAAGTAAAGAATGTAAAAGTGAAAAAGTAAAGAGAATGAAATCAAATACTCCCCTGATTCGCTCGGTATGGATAATAGGATGGCCAGGTTAAATCTTCCTCCAAGAAAATGAACAATCAAAGCTTCCCTTCCAGAATATAAATCATCTTCTTGTCATACATAACCTGTAAAACCTGACAAAATAGACAAGATAACCTTGCGTAAAATCGGCGACATCCTATATAAGTTACTAAATCCTAGAAAACAAGATAAGATATAATGCTTGTGGAATGAAGTTTGCAGATCTCCTGGAGATTATAAAACTTAATAATTCACAAAAACCATAAGACTCGGTTAGAAAAACAAAACCGGTAAAATTTCCAGATTTTTAACTCCTGACGCCGTCAGAATGGACCTGCAGAAATTCTTATGTTAAGTTTCCGGAAAATTTCTGGAAAAACTTGGTCCTACTTCCTGGAAAATCCTGCAAAACTTCATTATGACTCAATACAAGCATTTGACTCTAACAAATACGAACATACATGCTCATTTATTATTGTGGAGAATCATGATCGGTTTGTTTCATAAAAACATATTTGGGGTTTCCCCTTACACTTATCTTTTGCAAAAATACTTCTAGGTGGAGTTAAGACTATGCCAAAACAACAAAGTAAAGTATTTCCAAATTTTAGTTTAGAAACATGATCTACCAACAATAAAAATAAAGCGTGCATACGGAAGCAAATAACAATCAAACAAATAAAATCGCACAAAACATGGGTTGCCTCCCAAGAAGCGCTTTTCTTTATTTACGAGTCTTGTAGCTAGACTCAAGGTTATGGGTTACTACGTGATCTCATCATCAAACGTCACATCCTCTTCACTAATCATTTCATTGTTATTTTCTTGGTAGTGTTTTACACGTTGTATGTTAATCGTGAATTCCCTACCTTCATCACTACTGCTCCAAATTTAGAAGAATTCTTTACCGTGAACGGTCCATACCATCTAGACTTAAGTTTTCCCAGAAATAATCTCAACCGAGAATTGTATAATAGGACCTTGTCTCCCTCTGAAAATTATTTGGGTTTCTTAATTCTCTGGTCATGCCATCTTTTAGCTCTTTCTTTATATGTGATGGGGGATTCGTAGGCTTCTAGTCTAAGTTCATCAAGCTCATGCAATTGCAAAAACCTGTTATTTCCAGCAGTTGTGTAATCTAAGTTGCATGCCTTAAGTGCCTAATAAGCCTTGTGTTCTAATTCTACCGGTAAGTGACATGCCTTACCATACACCATGCGGAATGGGGTCGTTCCAATAGGTGTTTTGTAGGCAGTTCGGAATGCCCATAAGGCTTCGTCGAGTTTAAATGACCAGTCCTTTCTGTTTTGACTAACCGTTTTTTCAAGTATTCTTTTAATAGCTCTATTGGTGTTTTCGACTTGGCCATTAGTCTGTGGATGATATGCGGTGGAGAATCGATGGGGTACTCCATACCTTTTCATGACCTTTTCCATTTGTGCATTGCAAAAATGTGTTCCCCTATCACTGATGAGAGCTTTCGGAATCCCGAATCTTGCGAAAAGCTTTTTCAGGAAATGAATGACTACTCTTGCATCATTGGTCCTAAGGGCTTGTGCCTCAACCCATTTTGAAACATAGTCAATGGCGACTAAGATGTACTCGTTTCCCCCTGAGGATGGAAAGGGTCCCATGAAGTCAATCCCCCAAACATCGAATACCTCACAAACTTGTATAAAGTTCTGAGGTGCCTCATCCCTATGTGATATATTTCCGGCTCGTTGACATGCATCGCACGCCTGCACCATTTCTTTTACATCACAGAAAATTGTGGGCCAATAGAATCCTGCATCGAGAATCTTTCGGGCGGTAACGTTTATCCCATGATGCCCGCCAGAAGGACCAGAGTGACATTCCCTCATAATCTTTACTGCCTCATTTTCTGAAACACAACGCCTTATAATGTGGTCAGGACACCTTCGGAATAAAAAGGGTTCATCCCAAACGTAGTACTTTAGCTGGGAAAAGAACCTCTTCCTCTCGTACTTAGTCAGGTGTTCAGGAACAAGTCTACATCTACTTGCGAAGTAATTAGCAAAGTCGGCGTACCATGGCTCCGAATCAATCATTGACATCAGTTGTTCGTCAGGAAACGAATCCCTAATCTCACTTCTATCGTGCTTATCCAAGGGGTTTTCAAGACGAGATAGATGATCTGCGGCTAGATTCTCTGCCCCCCTCTTATCGCGAATCTCAACATCGAATTCTTGTAGCAACAAGATCCACCGAATTAGTCGTGGCTTAGCATCCTGCTTCGCGAAGAGGTATCTAAGAGCCGAGTGATCAGTGAAGACGACTGTTTTTGAGAGGACAAGATATTGTCGGAATTTGTCGAATGCAAATACCATGGCCAATAGTTCTTTCTCGGTGGTGGAGTAGTTCTCTTGAGCAGGATTCATGGTTTTGCTAGCATAGTAAATAAGTTGAAAAAGCTTGTCACGTCGTTGACCTAATACAGCCCCGACAGCGAAGTCGCTAGCGTCACACATGATTTCGAATGGTAACTCCCAGTTGGGTGTGATCATGATTGGAGCTTGAGTGAGTTCCCTTTTTAAGAGATCGAATGCATCCTTGCATTCTTGGGAAAAATCGAACGGAGCATCCTTCACAAGTAATTGAGTCATTGGCCGAGCGATTTTGGAGAAATCTTTGATGAATCTCCGATAAAACCCGGCGTGCCCCAAAAAGCTGCGTATTGCCTTAACAGTCATGGGGTATGGTAACTTAGATATAGCTTCAACTTTAGCTTGGTCCACCTCTATTCCGTTGCCTGAGATCTTATGCCCTAACACAATCCCTTCCTTTACCATGAAATGACACTTTTCCCAGTTTAACACCAAGTTGGTTTCCTCACAACGTTTAAGCATCTTTTCTAGATTAGCAAGACAGCGGTCGAAGGAGTTTCCGAAGACTGAAAAGTCATCCATGAACACTTCCATGCTGTCTTCCATGAGTTCGTGAAAGATTGCGGTCATGCAACGTTGGAAAGTGGCGGGGGCATTACATAGCCCAAAAGGCATCCTTTTGTAGGCAAATGTTCCATAGGGGCAAGTAAACGTGGTCTTTTCTTGGTCCTCGGGTGCTATGGGGATTTGAAAATATCCAGAGAATCCATCCAAGAAGCAATAGTACTCGTGTCCAGATAATCTCTCTAACATCTGATCAATGAATGGTAAGGGAAAGTGATCTTTCCTCGTGGCATCATTGAGCTTTCGATAGTCGATGCATACCCGCCATCCAGTGACAGTTCTCTGGGGCACCATCTCACCCTTGTCATTCTTTACTACAGTTATTCCACCCTTTTTAGGTACAACCTGCATAGGACTGACCCATGGGCTATCCGAGATCGGGTAAATCAGTCCTGCATCCAAAAGTTTGATAACTTCTTTCTTTACTACTTCCTTAATGTTAGGGTTCACTCGCCTCTGGGGTTGCACAGTAGGTTTATAATCTTCCTCCATAAGAATCTTATGTGTGCAAAAAGTTGAGTCAATCCCCTTAATGTCGGCCACACTCCATGCGAGTACCCCCTTGTATGTTTTTAGGACCTCTAAGAGTTTAACTTTTTGTTCTTGTTCCAAGGAAGAGTTTATGATTACCGGGAGTTGGTCCTCCCCCTGAAGGAAGGCATACTCCAAATGGTTAGGAAGCTCTTTAAGATCAACGTTAGGAGGTTCGATAATAGAAGGTTTGAGCTTGTTTTCGGGCTTTCGGAGCTCGAGATGCTCCGTTGCCTCTTGTCTGGGGTAGAAGAAGACTGCATTAACATCCTCCGTCTTTTCCACCTCTAGCAAAGGCAGAAAACTGTCGTCCCGTAGCCAGCCTTCATCGATTTGTTCATCGACACAACTATCAATGACATCTGTGAGTTCATCTACTTCCCCGATAAAGTAGAGCCGGTTGGCTGCTTCGAGGGAGAGGTCCATAGAATCCTTAATGTCGAAGGTTGTGCTATCGTCTCCCACTCGTAAGGTCAATTTGCCATCGTAGACATCGATGACTGCACGAGCGGTAGCAAGAAATGGTCTACCTAAGATGATAGGTACCAAGTCATCCTCCTCCATATCCAGGATTACGAAGTCGACCGGGAATTTGAATTTCCCAACTTTGACTAGCACATTCTCGCATATCCCTACGGGGTCGGCTAGTTGGATGTTCATACGGGTAGACTTCAATCCAGAATATCCTAGTTTACGGAACATAGAGTGAGGCATGAGATTGATACTCGCTCCCAAATCGGCAAGAGCATTCTTGATTGATAGAGGTCCTATGGAGCAAGGCAAGGTGAAGCTGCCCGGATCGTCTACCTTCTTTGGTAGCTCTCGATGGGTCACCACTGAGCATTCTTCCCCCAGAGTCACAAGACCCTCGAGTTTCTTCCTGTTAGCGAGTAGCTTTTTGAAGTATGTGCTATACTTTGGCATGTGATAGCAAGTATCAAGGAGAGGTATGGTAACAACTGAGTCTTTTAGGTATGACAAGAACCTCTTGTTATCATTCTCAGTTTTCTGGTTTCTTAATCGGGACGGGAATGGGATTCTCACAGGTTGGTTAGGCAAGGCCGATGGGGAAGGGATCGTTACGGGCGGTTGGTTTGGGGTGCCGATGCCGACATCCTGCCCCTCCTCCCCAGGTTTGTCTGGATCGAGGGTGACGGGGGACGAGTTTGGGTAAGGAGGGTCCTTGGTTGTCGTTCCAGCTCGTGTGGTTATCGCGAGCATGGGGTCTTTTTTTCTTTCTAATGGCGCTTGGAGGTTATCTAGGGCTGAGTTAAGCTTGTTGAAAAATTCTCCAATACCCTCCTGCTGCTCGTCGAAAAGCTCATTAAGCCCTTTCATTTGCAAGTCTTTTTCTTGAGTGAAGTGACCAAGGTCATCTTCGAAATTGCTCCTGATTTTGAATTCAGGGCCTTCCTCCCCTTCTCTTCTCTTTACCAGATTTCCCCAAAGGGTGTAATCGTCATTTTAGTAGAAAGGCAAAAGGGAGGGATCAGCATAAATGTCCCCTCTTGACAAGCATGCATGTTCGGTTGTGGTTGCTCCTTCACATTCCTCCACCTGATGCGGGCCCCCACAGTAATCGCAGATCAAGTAAGGGTTTGTCAGCTGTTTAGGTAATTGTGATCCAGATAGGAATTCCACTCTCTTGTGAATTTTTCTCAACCGATCCGGGGTGATTCCAGAAATGCTAACAGTCGACTCAGTTTCATCCCAAGTGTCATCCTGGTCCTGAGCATATTCTTCAATCCTATCCCATCCTTCCTCGGCACTAAGATTGGCCAATCTTCCTTTTCTAGATTGGTTAATTCCGTTTCGGTCTTTAGAGGAGATATTATCGTAGAAGATTTGGACCAAGAGCCAAAGCTCAATGCCATGATGTGGAACTTGTCTTATTAAATCTTTAAATCTAGTCCACGATTTATGGAAGGGTTCATCCTTCCCCTTCCGGAAACGAAGGATCCTATCTCTAAATGCTGAGGTTTTTCCAGGTGGGAAGAACTTCTCATAGAACTTGGATATGAGTTGCTCCCATGTGAAAATAGATTCGGAAGGGAGTTTTTCATACCATTCTTGGGCTTTTTCATATAAGGTGATAGGAAAGAATCGCAATCGGGATGTGTTTCTAGTAGCCCCATCCGTATGGATGGTGTCCACTATTTTCAGGAAGTCCTTGATGTGTTGGATTGGATTTTCCTCATCAAGTCCGTGGAACTTACACACACTTTTGACAAGCCAAACATCGTTTGCATGCAAGACCTCGTTGGTGTGTTCGTTTGGGTAAACAATAGCATTTGAGAAGCCACGAGAGGTTGGGGAGGAATAGTCTTTGAGACGCTTAGGAATGGAGGTTGCGGGAGTACTAGTGTTGTCGTTGGGTTGGGAACTAGGGGTTGAGACATGGTTTTCTGAATTTTCTTGAGAGAGAGGTGCATCAAAATCGATGGCAACGTTGGATGGTTCAGAAGTTGAGCGATATTGTCTCAATCTATGCAGTTCTCTTTCGGGTTCCGCATAAGGCAAGACAAGGTTTCGAGTGGAACTACGACTCCTATTGATCCTAAGGTTAAGGGATTCGTCATTTGCCATGATGGCTGGTGGTGAAGGGTTACGAACAAAGGCACGAAGAAATGAGATAGATTAAAGAAGACCTAAAAATAAAAATAAACTCTTACTAGAAAGGAATCTAGCAAGTAGACCTAATAAAAAGAAATCCTAACCTAGACAGTAACTATTCCCCGGGCTGCGGCGCCAAAAACTTGATGCGTGGGAATCGCAACAGACTTTACCTCTCGAGGGATCTCGAGAAGCTTACAACCCCCACCAGGCAGTGTACCTGATCGTTGTAGTATAGTATAGTGACAAGTACCGGGGGATTGATCGTTCAGCTTAGGAATAGTGTCGCTAGGATTAGAAAACCTAAATACTAGTTCTAAAGGTGAGGGATGATTATTTTTGTGTTTTTATATTTTCTGGAAAGCAAGTTAAAATCTCGGTTTTTGGAAGAGTGGGCGGAATTAGTTGCTATTCAACTAACCCAAAACTAAGATGCAATCAAAATAAAATACTAGAAAATGAAAATAAACTAATTTATACTAAGGTTGTGAGCAGTAATTGGAGAAAATGTGTTATACTTAGATTTCACTACTCCCTAGATATCTTTTACACGTTAATTACTTGTTATAATTGCATGGATGACGAATCGTATTCCTTAATACCATTCATGGGGTGGCATACATAACTCCCCAATTCTATGAGCTCTTATCTCCTCCTACACCATGCCCAACACAACTATAGGGATTGTAAACAGTGGCTCATGCATTAAATACAACCAATAAAGACCTAGTACGCCTCGGTTCATGTTTCTTAAGACGTTCAAGCATGTTACCATTTGGAGATCTGCCAGTTTTCTTAAGCCTAACATATAAATCATTCATCCAAGACAAGAATAAACAAGTAATCAACACATAATCAATATCTAGGTTTCATTAGATCTAAGCAAACACAAAAGAGATCTAGCCTAGCATAATGGAATTAAGACAAGAACATGATATAGACAACCAACACATAGACATATTGATTGAATTAGAAGAACACTTATCTCAATTACAATGCAAGGTATCAAGGGTTTGGAACCCTTGAAAAACCTGTAAAAGTTGCACCAAAATCGTACTTAGGGTTTCTCCAAAACTTCTCTCTTTTAAATGTGAAAAATTAGAAAACTATATATAGAAAAACAGGTCTGACGGCGTCAAGAGTAATCTTGTGACGCCGTCACCTCGCCGCCAAAACTCTCCTCGGACTGCCTAGATCTACTTCTGACGCCGTCAAGACTTAGACACTTCCAGGCCGTCATGACTCTTTTACTCTTGACGCCCTTCTCACGTGACGCCGTCAAAACTCTATTGGGTCGTCATGGAAATTCATGAAATTTGCTCTTGACGCCGTCAAGGATTTGCTCTTGACGCCGTCACCTACTGTTCCCAGCATGGAAAATTAAGACTTTGGCGTTTTCTTCACTTTTATGCTCCAAAAACGTCCGAATTGCTTCCTTTTCCAGATTTCTCTCCCAAAGTACCTAAAATCACAAAAGGAATGATTTAGGGCAATATTTGATCAAATAAATTCGGATTCGGGCTTAAATGACCCCCTAAAAACGGATCATTTTTCGCCTCATCAGTCATAGCCCCATTTCCAATACTTGTTTTTAACTCATTGGGGGAGATACATGCTTACATATACTTTGATAATTTTATAAGTATATAAATAAATTACATGATTCAAATCAATTTCCTTATTAATAGTTACCTGATGAAATTTATGACTTAAGATATGATAAATATATGTTACTGGCGAATTACTTAACTGAAATACTGATACTCAGATGATTATGTGGCGAAATACTTAACTGAAATAGTGATACTCAGATGATAACATTTCCAAATTGATTATTGTGGCATGATACTTGAATATACTATACTATCCTGAATGATTCCATTATCTCTATATGATATTTCTATGTTCAACAGAAATAATTGCTAGGAAGAGCACAAATACTCTAGTTACATTATTACCTTGATATTGCCTAAGTTACCTTCATCGCCATAAATTCCCTCAATCATGAGCCATTAATCACTTGTATGTGAGCGCGAATATAGTAAACAGCTTCGAAACCTGTTAAGGATTGACCTCCGATCCCACTAATACTTGACGGAATGCCATTATGCATATGGTTAGTCGTATTAGTCGTGATACACTATATTTGAATAAAAATAGGAATTGACAAATCACCTATTATAATAGGGCAAAATTTATCATTGACTTGATAAATCACCTCTTTTGTTAACGTTTTGCGTGTCATGAGGATTGGTGCAATATCCATAAGGAAATGTATGTTTTCAACATATATTTAGATACAACTGTATAGGTATTTGACCAGACTTGAATTGTATATCTCATTAAATTAGCATCATGAGTTTCCATCTCGTGTTAGGATTATTGATCCCTTATTTGAATTTGATTGAATATCTATATGATTTATCTGTGATTATAATCAACATCACTCATTACTTGTTCTATCACTGTTAGTATTTATTATTATCAAATATTCCTGAAATCTATTGAAATAAATGGTTTTCCATAAAACTCTATGAACTCACCAACCTTTGTGTTGACACTTTTAAGCATGTGTATCTCAGGTAATTTAACGAAGCAGGACAAGACACGGAGCGGGCATTTATTACTCTGATAAATTAAAATGGTGTAAAAATCAAATATGTCATTCTTACAAGCCTTTATATCTTTTAATGAGATTCTAAAGCAAATGTTTCATCTTTTATCAAAAATATTATTCGAATGACAAATAACTTTCAAAACGCTTCTTTTAAGCCGTTTTATGTGATTATAACTTCGATCCTCCCCGTAACACCCAAATTACTTTTCCGCTGCTACAAACATAAATTTGGGGGTGTTACAGATTGACATCAGAGCTAGAGTTATAGAGAATTAAATGTTTTCAAACATTAAACTATAACTACACTTTCAAAATGAATGATTTTACACCATACCATTTTATGCCCTCCGTGTCTGCAGACTGCCATGTTCAATACCTTATCTGTTGAGATTATCTTACATATTTAGAAATTACTCTTACACAATAATTATTTCATCTGTACTGTTATATCTTTAACATACAAAATCCTCATAAAATATTATTCTCGGTTACTACAGTAGTATGTCTTCAGAAACTCCCGTGAATGTCAAAACTACTCTCCATAATACTAGTACCTCACCTATTAATCAAAATTATCCGAATACTGAAGACCCTTACGTACAAATATCACAACCCCAGCCTGATATAGAACTCACTCAGAGATCACCTCCATCGTTACCTATTCGTTCACCTTTACGTCAAAAAAAACTCAGGAGAGCTACCGAATCATATGAAGATTTGATTGGTGGCCAGGCAACATTCGAAGTTGGACAAAGTTCAAGCCAAGGGATGCCGTGGAAGAATGTTGAGCCAAATTCTCCGTTACCTTATACTTCAGATTCCTCAATACCAGATTTTCCAAATAATTTATCCTCACCTAACTCACCCGACTACAATATAAGCACTTCTGATACAATATGGAATCTTATTTATTGACAAGCCAGCATATTAGATGCTCACACTGAACAGCTAAAAGGGTTACGACCAACTCAATTTGAATGGTACGACCGTAACCTTGACGCATTATTCAAAAGGGTGGATGCTGAGAGACGAACAATGTGTGAATTAGGATTAAAGATTAATGAGATAAAGGACAACACCAACCAGGAGCTTGGAAGCTTTGACTCCAGGGTCCGTTATGCAAGAAGAGAACACGGTTATACACATGGTAGAGTTGAAGATATTGAAAAAACCCTATGGATGGCCAGGGACACAGCCAGAAACCAGGGTCAAAATATTTCCGCATTAGAGACTATGTTGGCAAATCAAATGAACATGTGTCAGGAACGTTTCTCAAACATGGAAGCTGCACAACTTGAACTTGAGAAAGAAATTAGATATTTACGTCAAAGGCGTAACTAATCTTAAGTTTACAAGTATCCTTGTTGTACCTACTAAACCAAATAGTTTTGGTTAGTATTTCATGTAATGATCAATAAATCTGAAACTTAAGAACTTGTAATCAAATCATAATGTATAATAACCTCCTTTCTATTATATCTCTATGTTATGAATCGATCTTTCCTTTCATATCAATCATGCATGTAATGAATCCTCATATCTTCATGCAAAAATCTCATCGTTTGTTATTTTCTTTGATAAACAAATGATTCTACGCAGATCAATGGAGTATTAATAAAAGATCTTGTATCGTTTATCTTGCAAAAACAATCAGTCAAGCTATTAATATTCTGTTTACATCTGTAATGTTATTCAAATCTACCGTAAGATTCCTTTCAATCGTTAGGATTCTTAAACATACCATAATTAACCCAAAATCTCAAGAATTGTTTAAAAATCAATTTTTGAAAGGGAATTTAAAGAATGGAGAAAAGATTATTGAATTTCAGCTTTAATAGACAAATCGGTTTGTTCCTTAGTAATCCCATATCAAGAGTTGATCATTTATCTATGATACAACCCAGACATATCTTGAAATTAGATTACAGTAGGGATTCAATTCAGTCTATCATCAATGAAATAATTAGCTTCATTATTTATTCTGGTAGTATATGGATTCTAATGTTGAGTTTCATTCATGATTTCAGAAAATGGACAACATGAACAATGCATATTCTTCATCATCATCAGAAATCACCATGACTCCTGGAGCTATCAAGAAATTGGTAAATGACATAGTGTCAGTGGTACTAGAAGGGACTACCGTAGTTTATCCGAGAAAAGAGACGGGTATACTTGGTAAGCACAACCCTGCAAGTTTCATGAAGTATAGGCCACCTCACTTAAAAATTCAAGAAGGAATGATCAACCCTACCATCAACCATAATCAAGGAATTAGGCATGGGGTTATACCTAATGGAAATAACCAAAAGCGAAAACTCCCCGAATTAGGAACCATCAACCCCATCTACTACAACATCATCAATGCTCAAGACCGCTATCGTAAACATCTAGAAGATCGTATCAACTATCAACGTCAACTGGAATACAACCAAAAAGCTAATAGGAACTGCCTCGCCACACCTGTTACTGAAAGTGGTTATCGTGGAAGTCAACCCCTGTGTCAAAAATGCAAGAAGCATCACACAGGAATCTGCATTGTTAAGTGCATGAAATGTCAGAAAACATGTCACAAGGCAATTAGCTGCAAGACTCCGGACAGGAATGGACAACCAACAAATGTAGTATGCCACGGATGTGGTGGAAAAGGGCACTATAAGAGCCAATGTCCAAACTACAATATCCATTGGAAGGCCAAGACTTTTACAAGAAAATGAAGGATCTTTAAAGACTTTGATAGTATCAAGGGAATGGCAACTAGATTTAAGCAGATGAATAAATTCCTGTTGTAGATAAATAAACTCTAGTTCAAGAATTTCCTAAGTTGTATCTCTTTCCTGTATTTTACTTTAAGTTACGATGGATGTAACCTAAGTATAACAACTATCTTTCTACCATATCGAAAAATCTACCTTGTAATATTTCCATAATAATGATAATCTACGTTAATTTCAATTTCTGTCCCATTTACCAAATAACAATATACTACATTTACTCTAGAAATTTCTGATTCATAGTATGAACCCTAAAAATTTTCTACTTTATTCTTAAAAGAAAATTACGTGTTATATTATAAAAACAACACGTTGAACACCATCTAAAACAATTTAGAGAAACATATGATTGAGCCAAACATTCACATCATTTGGTCCTCAATTATACATAGCCTGATCAACTATGTCTAATTTAGGAAGAATTATGTTATGAAAGGAACAGTTATATTTTCAAATTTCTAAATAACAATCTTCATTCAAAAGCAAAATATAGTGCTAAAATGAACTGTTCATAAATAATACATTGAACAAACCACAATAAATACCTATTTTATCTCATCACCATTATGATAAGAAACCAACAAAAGTACAAGTAAGAGAACCCAAATAATTCACAAAGACTGATAGAAGACCCAAATAGCGAAAATTTTATTAAAATCCGTAAAAATTAATACATAAACAAATAATTAGCATCGGAAGTGCTACCGTTACAATGATTACAATATAAATCATGGAATCTTCAATAGGTTGATCCGCTATGGCAACAAAGACTCCCACCAACAAAACAATAGCAAGAGCCACCACAGGATGAATCACCCTAATTATGCTGAAAGATAAATATAAACAAACCATTAACAACAATAATGAGACAAATTCCTAAACATAAAAACAAAACGAGTTTTATTCCTTATTCGTTAAAAGTACATAGAAACACAACAAGAACTTAATTTAAAACAACCCTAGCTCAAGATTTTTACCCCCATATCTTGTCTACGGTAATGGATAGGATAGTGAGGGGTACGACAAACATCAAGATCGCGACCAAGAATCCAAAGTCTTCATCTGGAACATACGATAAGTAGATAGCGGCAAGGACGATATACACAATCGCTAAGATGGTGATGAGGTGCGGCATTTTGAGATGGAAAATGAGAGGAAAATGGTTGATGGAAGAAGTGGAAATTTGGAAGGGATATTTATAGGCTAGAATATAGCCGTTGGGTACTATTCCCGACCATTGGACACTATGCACTAGCCGTTATTTTACTATTCATGACCCCTATTTTCAATATTCACAGCCCTTAAATACATCAGTTATTTTGTCTTGTCTAGTACAAGTAAATCTAACTAAATCACGTTTCCTTAATTTTAGAAATAAAAATCTCTCGACAACCCTCTGTTCAAAAATTCTTTACTCAAGTAATCACGTTAAATTTGAATTTCGGGACGAAATTCAGAATGACATGTGGGTACTGAAAAACCTCGCAAAAATCCATATAATTAAAAACGTTTAATTATATATTAATATCTGTCATTATTTTAATCACCTTTTTTACAGGAAAATTTGAAATTTTCTTATTATATTAAATGGTCACGATTACGATATCACAGAATTCACCAAACGACGAAACAAGTTCTTGACACGTTTAACGAAAACTAAATAACATCACTAATTCTATTTAATACTAATTACAACTAAACGGGCCCTTAATTAATTCTCAGCCCAACAAGCCCATTCGACCAAACTAATAATTCGGCCCAAATGCTTAGGCCCAAATTATCCTTTGAGTTTTATAGAAATCGATTAGTAACATGCAACAAAACGTCCATCGTTCTCTTGATTTTTACACACAACATCTATGTGTTTTTGCACCACCTCTTTGCTCACCTAGTCGACTATACGTATGCAAATTCTCAGACCCATAGGTTAAGTTTTGCTATGATTTTAGGAGGCAAAGTGTTCGACCCAAAACCAATTATTCGATATATATAAAAACTTCAAAACTCAACCGTTTCGACTCTAGTTTGTTTCTACGAGTTCCAAATAATATTTCTAAGATGATTATATGTTTAGAAGTCATATTCGATCAGCCAAGGCCAAGAGATACACGATTTTACAAATCGTATACATGGTAAATATACTAGTCGACATCTAGATGACTCAACAAAACATATCCCATATTTTATGCTCTCACATATTCATTTTAGTGTCCTAGATTGTTTGAAAATCACAATTGCAATCTCTTATCTACTCACAATGTATAGTAGCATATGTTTTGTGAATCATTGGAACATATACGTGTTCTAAAAACATCTCAATATCTATATCTCATTCACCACCTTTCTTCCTTCATAAAATACTTCTAACAACTCTCATTCACTCATAAAATAATCACTGAAGGACCAGGAACAACTCATTCGTAGGTTTGATAACTTTGGAGTAGTATCGAGTTAGTTTCATAAATCGTTACTTGGGTTTATAAACGAACGTGTGAATTCTTGTGTTTCCTTCACCACTCACGACCCTCTACCACCTTTGAAGGTGTAGTAAGTTGTTTCCAACTCTTTTGATTTCATTTCAAGCGTTATTTCATGTTCATGCATCACGTATATTTTTGTTCGAACGTATATATATACCTTGCTTATTTTCTATGTACACCCTCACGTATAGCACACCCAACGTGACTAGCCTCTATCTTGGAAGGCCTAGGAGTCACGACCCACACTTGTTTCACGTTTATTTTCACTTTACATGCATCATACGAACTCATTTTGAACCTAGTGTTAATCGGTACCAAAAACTCTAAATATTTAGAAATTATTCTAAGTCTTTTGTATATTAAAAACGTCTCATGAAACCCTTGTATATCTTTAAAAACTACGTAACAAGCACCCAATATTATTACACGACCTATTAGACCACCTAGAAAACTACCACTTTCGTATAGAAAACTTGCAAAAATAATCGCGTCTCGACACTCTATTTTGATCAAAGTGAATCGCAGAAACTGAATTCTAAACCAATTCAAATAAGCGAATTGGGCCTTTAAGCCCAATAAGCATTTTTAAGCTCTTTTAAATAAGCTGGCTTATTGAAACTTTTGATATGAAAATAGAACAAGAAAAATGATTATTTTGATGAGCCCAACTCGTCTCACGAAGTCCGGATCTTAAAACGTTATTGGGCCTTAGTTTTGGTTCGTTAAAAGCCCATAAGCTGAAAAATAAGATCTGGGCCTAATAAGCTGTTAAAATAAGCTTTTTATTACTAAAATAAGCTTCGGAAATTTTTATATAATTTTTCTCATAATTTTTGTACATTTGGACTAAAAATGTGCGCCGACACCTTCAGGGACTAAAACTGCCAAACTGTTAAAACTAAGGACTGGAACAGTAAAAACAGACACTATAGGTTATAAAATGACAACTTATCATTTACCAAGCTCAGAATTGGTTATTGGACAATTTAGAGGACTATAGATGTAAATTTTATATATAAAGGACTAACGGTGTAACGCTAACGCCGTTGGTATAAAAGGTGTAAAAACTGGAAAAGGACAAGGACCAACATATTATATTTGACATTCTTATTTTATTTTCTATTTTACGTCACCCCATCACGTCATATGCATTTTCATTACATTTTATTTATATATTAGTTAGTTTTACGTTAATAATATATATAACGATATTTTAACAAATTGTCTTTACGTATTATTATCATCATAGTTAAGAAAGGAAAACTTTAAAAATAATCACACCACTTGCCATATTATTATAAACCTAAGAATTTCATTCCCATATCACCTTTTCATCATAACGATTAATCGTTATTCATTTACTAAATAGTATTTGGTTAGATTCTCAGATAAATTTATTTATCAGGTTCCGTATCAAAGACGTTTCCATAATCATTCTCATAATCTCATCCGACTCTACTTTTCATCATTCCAACATTAATCAAGGTGAGTCATAGCCCATTTCCAATACTTGTTTTTAACTCATTAGGGGAGATACATGCTTACATATATTTTGATAATTTTATAAGTATATAAATAAATTACATGATTCAAATCAATTTCCTTATTAATAGTTACCTGATGAAATTTATGACTTAAGATGTGATAAATATATGTTACTGGCGAATTACTTAACTGAAATACTGATACTCAGATGATTATGTGGTGAAATACTTAACTGAAATACTGATACTCAGATGATAACGTTTCCAAATTGATTATTGTGGCATGATACTTGAATATACTATACTATCCTGAATGATTCCATTATCTCTATATGATATTTCTATGTTCAACAGAAATAATTGCTAGGAAGAGCACAAATACTCTAGTTACATTATTACCTTGATATTGCCTAAGTTACCTTCATCGCCATAAAGTCCCTCAATCATGAGCCATTAATCACTTGTATGTGAGCGCGAATATAGTAAACAGCTTCAAAACCTGTTAAGGATTGACCTCCGATCCCACTAATACTTGACGGAATGCCATTATGCATATGGTTAGTCGTATTAGTCGTGATACACTATATTTGAATAAAAATAGGAATTGACAAATCACCTATTATAAGAGGGCAAAATTTATCATTGACTTGATAAATCACCTCTTTTGTTAACGTTTTGCGTGTCATGAGGCTTGGTGCAATATCCATAAGGAAATGTATGTTTTCAACATATATTTAGATACAGCTGTATAGGTATTTGACCAGACTTGAATTGTATATCTCATTAAATTAGCATCATGAGTTTCCATCTCGTGTTAGGATTATTGATCCCTTATTTGAATTTGATTAAATATCTATATGATTTATCTGTGATTATAATCAACATCACTCATTACTTGTTCTATTACTGTTAGTATTTATTATTATCAAATATTCCTGAAATCTATTGAAATAAATGGTTTTTCATAAAACTCTATGAACTCACCAACCTTTGTGTTGACACTTTTAAGCATGTGTATCTCAGGTAATTTAACGAAGCAGGACAAGACACGGAGCGGGTGATGAGTGTGTAAATACTCATCATTTTATACCAATCTGAACTGCCAAAACATACAAAAACACCCGAATATGTATCAAAATGCTTAAAATATCTTAGAGGTGTGTTTTATATGTTTTAAACACAAAATATGCAAAAACAAATGAAAAACGTACAAAGTTTGCATAATTGGCAGTTTCAGTCCCTCAAGTTTCATAAATTGGCAAAACTAGTCCCTGGTCACTCAAAACTTGTAAAAATATCATAAAAGGTCCTTGGGATTCATAAGTTGTTAGGAAAAGTCCTTTGAAGTTAAAAATCATAAAATTACAACTATGGTCCCTCAACTTTGGAAAAGTGTCAAAATTAGTCCCTAAGGTTTAAAAAAAATAAGAAAATATTCAAAATAAACCTTATACTATTCTAAAATGACAAAATTGGTCCTTTGTGTTAACATTTGATATTTACAGGTTTAACCCTTCACAAATTCAGAAAATTACAAGAATGGTCCCTGGAGTTGGTGAATTTACAGAAAAGGTCCCCGGGTATTTAAAAATTGAAAAAACATTAAAAATACCCATGTACTATGCTTCCTTGTCAAGATTGGTCCCTATGATAATGTTGGGAAAGTTACAAAACCAGTCCCTCAAGTTTGCATTTATTACAACTTTGGTCCTTGTTAAATAAATAAACCAAACGGACCTGAAATTAACTCCCAAAAATCCAAACCCAATCCTAAACTAAACCCAGCACCCACAAGCCCACCTAAGCCCAACTAATAACCCAGTCCACCCAAAAGTCAAACCCCGGTCAAACAACCCTTACCCCCTTCCCTTTCCCTCTCAGACACACACACACACACACTACCACCACTTGCAGCCTCCCAGTCCACCAATCACAATCCAGAGCCCCCCACAATTAATGCATCCCATCACCCTACACCTACTTTGACCCCCCACAATAAATGCTACCCCCTCCTTTGCGTGTATCAGACCAAAGAGGCAAAAGCACCTTTTCCCGCCAAAAATACGTGGAGCTCAATCAGTGGACCAAAAATGGAACAGAGAGGTGGGAAATGATGGCATTGCATCTGGGAACCCTAATTGGGAGCTATAAATAGAAGAGGATGCACAAGGATTAAAATAGTAGTTAATTTAGTTTAAATGTTATGTCGTGTATTTTCAATTCTCAATTTTATGGTACACCCAAGCTTCTAAGCAGTGGTAACCTTGTTTTTAATGTATTGTAACTGGTTTTAAGTTATCAATTTTAAGATTCCTTTGTTATCATATCTATTGCAATTTCAATCTTATTTCAAGTTTTAGCATTGTTCAGTTGTTATAATTTTAAGCCTTATATATTGGACTCTTAGCTCATATAAGCTCCCTTAAGCTTGTTTAAGCTTTAGAGACTGTTAAAACCAGTACTAGTAGAAGAAAATCAAAAACATGAAAATGGTCAACTCTAGTCAACTGTCTTGGTTCTAACTTGTTTTCAGGTATTGAGAAGCATTTGGTGAGCAAACTTTGGAGTGGAACAGCCTATCTAAAGATAGGCATCATTAGGAAAATCTCTTGTTCATGCTAGAGGTGTCATGTAAGTTTTGCTCATTTACTTTTTCATCTAAAAATGTTTAGTCTTTGAATACTTGTTTGCAATTTGTAATCTGTGCTTGTTTGAATTAATTGACCCTTACTTGAGTAATTTTTAGTTTCCTAATAATCTCTAGTTGTTAGAATTGTTGTTAACTAATATTCCTAGTTTAACTGTCATTCAAGTAGTATAAGTGGCATCCTTGTGTTGTAGTTGTCTAATTTGTGTTCTAAGTGCTTTAATAAACTTACTCAGTCATATATTGTTGTCTGTAATCAAGTGTTTGAACCCTAATGACCAATTGCTTTGATAAGCTCAAAACAGTCCATATCAAGGGGTGTTTGGATTAGTTTAGATGGCTAGGTTATTTTGAATCTCAGAAGGTGATCATACTTGAAACAGTTTTCCTTAGTTACAAGTAGGTAATATAGAGCATAAATACTAGTGTTGTTTCATAAAAAAGTCAAATTCTCACAAAATCACCCTTCACAGTTAACTGTGAAGGTTTTGTGAGTCCAAATCATTTTCACTAGCCAAAATAGTTGTTAATTTAGTATAATCAAGTTTAAATATAGCTTATTATTTAGTTTGTAATCCATAAAAGCCATTAGAAACTCAAATAAGTCAAAGTTCTAAGTTTAATCAAAAAGTCAAAGTCACTCATTCTCAGTTTTCACCAATCTTACCCAAGGATTTCTGAATTTTGTGAATTAATTGGCATTGTGAAATTTGGAGTTTTAGTTCCTTATCAGTTTAATTTTGATAATATGGGTTTATTTCATAATTAGAAAAATTCTTTTGAGTCCTACAGACCCTCAAAAACAACTGCAGGGCAAACTTGTGCCCTGCTCACCCAGTCACCACCTCAACACCACCACTTTGGTGGTGTTTTGTGACCAACCCAGTAGGCCCCACACATCCTAAACAGCTTTTCCCAACCCCCCTCCTACCAGGGTATTAGATTTGACCAATAGTTTGACCTACACCTCAGTGGACCCCACCTAGAAAGACCAATCAAATCTGTCTCAAGTCTGTGTAAGGTTTAAACATAGGCCAAGTGCTTATTTGCTTTAATTCAGCTTATTTGACCTTATTGGTGGTTGTTTCTAGCTTATTTAGGTTTGTTGAACTTAGTTTTATCTGTTTTTACCTTTGTGGAGCCCACACAAGTCCATTTGACCTTATTTGACCAAACAGTCAACATAAGTCAACTGTCCAGCCCTTTAGCTTATTTTGGCTTATTGATTTATTAGGTAGGTTTCCTTGTTTGTTTCAGCTTAATCCTAGCTTATTCATCTCTTAGTTTAAATATTTTACTTTCATTTCAAGGTTTTAGCTTCTGTACAAGCTTATTTAAGCTTTTAAATCCATTTTAAGCCTAAATAAGCTCACTGCTGAGGTTTTTAAGCTTTTTCTGAGCTTATTTTCAAATTTCAAATCAGTTTTCTTTTTTAAAGTTGTTTAGAATTAAGTTATTAGTAAAGTGTAAAAAGAAAAATAAAAAAAAAAATAAGTTTCAAAAAATTTGGGTGTGGGTGGGACTCGAACCAGGGACCTCTCGGATAGTATAACATGCATAATACCCCACACCCCTTCCACTAGCTCTGGGGCACCAGTTCCGTTATTAGTTGCATAGGAAATATACTTAAGGTAGTTTTGTGTGTAATAAGCTTAAATAAGCTATTTTAGCTTATTGCAGCTTATTCGAATAAGCTGGGGGGTCAAGACCATTTTTCCTAAGCTTGTCATTATAAAAGTTATCTTCTGTATTTTTTTCATAATTTTTACTGTTCACGTTATAATTATTTTAATTAATTCGAATTTAATTAGTAATTAGATAAAAGTAGGTAATTAAATAGTTTTAATAATTTTTAGTTAATTACACCAACTTTTTATATTTTTTTAAAGTCTTATAGATTATAGGGTACTTGTAAAAAATAATTTCATAGTTGTTACTGTTCATTTCCCATTTTCTTAAATTAAAATTAGTTAATTAGATCTTAATTAATAAATAAGTATTTAAATTAGTAAAATAGCCTAAACATAATTTTTAGAGTTTTTTATAATTTTGTAGGATTCCAGTGATGGTTAAGTAATTTTAGAAATTTTATCTTAATTTTCTAAATTAATTTAGTATTATTATAAATTAAAAGTAGTTTAAATAGTTTAATTAAGTTAAATAGTTTTTAATTAATTACAAAACCACAAAAAGACAAAAATAATATTTTTAATTTTTTATACTTTCTTCAAGTTCTAATTTAGGTTTAAAAAATATTTTTATAAATTTTTAGTTTAATTTAAATCATTTGTTATTTTTAGTTTAATTAAATTAGATTTTAATTTACAATTTAAATAGTTTAATTAATTAAATAATAGTTTAATATTATTTTAATCACTTTTATCATTTCTTTTTCATTTTTAACTTTAAGTTTTGAAAAGTGTCAAAAACACCCCCTGTAGTTTCATAATTACCAAAAACCCACTTTTCCAGTCCGATACGCGATCTTAATTGTCTATTTGTGCATATTTCTGCTATCTGATTATTGTGAATATTATATCTGTTTGTCAACACCAAAATAACAGTAGCAATATCATTCCTACATCATCTGGCTACTGTCCTCAGTGCCACTTTCTCATAAACGATTCCAAAAGCACCATTTCAATCTCGTCGGGACTTTAACGACCCGGGAATACACTATACTATCACCGGAGTATTGATTCTAGGCTGTCTTTGACTTGTTGACCTTGGTCAATAATAATAAGACGGTTCGGGCTCAATCAAAATTTGGCGCCGCTGCCGGGGAGGTTGTTGCGTGTTTTACAAAATCGTTTTAAGTTTAGTGGTTTTTAAACCCTCCCTGTAAAAAGTTTTTGTAAAAATATTATCATATCAGAAAAAACGTTCATTAACACTTTTTCTAAAGTGTTAAAAACACCAAAAAAATCAAAAACAACAAAACAAACTGTGAAGTTAAATTACTTCGTGTTCTTTAAGATTACAACCTGAAACAGTTGGTTTAAGGTAAGTTCTGACATTAAATTGCGAACTGAAGAGGGAACCTATTTACTTCCTCCCGCCAGCCTGCGAGTAATCTTAAAGGGACGATTTCGGTTAACGAATCAGTTCCAAAAATAATTTCCAAGTTTTCTGCACACACACCCGTAAGCCTAAAGCAGATTTTTCAAATTAATAAATACATAAAATCTTACTACCGCAAACCAAGGCTGAACACCTACCAACTGGGGGTGTGAACATAATAAGTTCCCAAACTTAAGATTAAAACTTGCCTTTGTATCCCCGTGAGAAGTGTACCTTTTTCAAAGAAGCTACTCACTTGTGATTATTGGTTTAAGTTCACTGTTGATTTGCCTCGAATTTGTGTTGAAAAATTGTTTTTAGTGCATGCGCACTCGGTCTCAAACAAAGAATAAAAAACAGAAAGACGTACCCGAGTTACGTTCTAACACAGAAACCGAAATGGCCGCTGGGCCACCACCACCACTTTTACCACCCCCTGACCCTCGTAGGGATGAGCCAGCTCCCGATCTCCGAACTATGGAGGAGCTGTGCCAACCTACCATGCAAGGGCGGGGTGGGCCTATTGCACCACTCACTATTGGGGCTGCGGACTTTGGCCTCAAGCATCACATGATCCAACAAGTCCAGAATTCGTGTTCATTTCACGGATTACCGGGTGACGATGCCAACAAGCATCTTGACAAATATCTCACGGTCACCCAAAGCATGAAACAGCATGGTGTCACCGATGATGCCCTTCGGCTGTACCTCTTTCCCTATTCTCTCTCTCATCATGCCACTGCATGGTTTGACCGACTTCCCAAGAATTCTATTCGAACCTTTGATGAAATGGTAACCAAGTTTTTAGCAAAATATTTTCCACCATCCATGGTTACCAAGTTACGTAATGATATCAGCAACTTCCGGCAACTTCCCGATGAGTCTCTTTTTGAGGCTTGGGAGCGTTATAAGCTAGCCATTGATCGGTGCCCTAACCACAATATGTTACAAGTTACCATAATAGATACTTTCTATAATGGTCTAACATTGAGGCACCGAGACATTCTCAATGCTGCTGCTGGTGGGACCTTTATGAAAAGGCGTCCCGAGGAGTGCTATGACCTAATCGAGAACATGACTGCCCATCATAACTTTTGGGATTCCTCTGCGGAGAGGGAAGCGTCATGTCATTCCGTTACTCCCTCATCATCATCATCTCCTGAAATAATCGCTCTCACCAAAAAGATGGATGATATTTCTACGGCTGTGTTGAGAATGAACCAAACGATACAACATCAGGCTCAAAATCAACAAATAAAAGCCGTGGCCCGAAGTTGTGAAACTTGTGGGGGCCCACATCTGTATTCCGAGTGTCCAGCTACTGCTGAATTTTCTCAAGAGAACGTTTATGCTGCTAACGGTTCCTACAACACGGGAGGTAATTCTTACCAACCGCAAGGGGACCGTAATCTCCTAAGCTATCGTTCCAACAATTTTCTCGGACCTCCAGGTTTTAACCAAAATCAAAACCGTAACACGAATCAGAATTTTAACCAAGGTCAAAACTCAAATTTCCAAAACCCGAACCAAAATCAAGGCCAGTTTAATCAAAACAATTTTCAAAATGGCAATCAAAACCAAGGTTTTCAAGGAAATTATCAAAGAAACCAAAATCAAGGGAATTACAATCAGGGTAATTTCAATCAGAGAAACACTTTTCAGGGTAACAACAATCAAAACCAAGGGAATTTTCAAAACAACCGTGTTCAAAATCCCCCTGTTCAAAATCAAAACGTTGTTCCACCCCCGTCTTCCTCAGATGCTGAAATTAAACAATTCATGAAAGCACAAGAGGAAACAAATCGGCTATTGATCAAGACTATCTCTGAACTTCAGAAGTCTTTAAATGATCGACCCTCGAGCTCTGGTACATTACCGAGCAATACGATCGCTAACCCGAGGGGCGATGTCAAGGCGATCACTACCCGAAGTGGGGTGTCATACAATGGACCCACGATTCCCTCTACCTCTTCTCCTCCTCCTAAGGTAGCGGAACGTGAACCTGAGGTTACTACGGACAAGGTATTTCCTACTAATAACGGAGGTACCAACAACGTCCACCCTCAAGTTGTCCCGGTCTCGGCTCATAAGCCGAAAGTTGTATTTGATCCTCCTGTGTGTCCTGATGAAATCTCAAAGAACAGCCCTAAGCCGTCAATTCCATATCCTTCACGAGTGACTGAACAAAAGAACCGCGAAAAAGCTAACCATCAGATGGAAAAATTTTATCAAATTTTCCAAGAATTACACTTTGATATTAGCTTCGCGGACGCTCTTCTTCTCATGCCTAAGTTTGCTTCAACAATCAAAAATCTGATAAGCAACAAAGAAAAACTTTGTGAGATGGCAAAAACTCCCCTTAACGAGCATTGCTCAGCAGTGCTCTTGAAAAGGCTTCCCGAAAAGCTTGGAGATCCCGGGAAATTTCTCATTCCATGTATTTTCCCTGGGATGGTTGAATGCTTTGCCTTGGCCGATCTTGGCGCAAGCATTAACCTGATGCCTTACACAGTCTGGAAAAGACTCTCACTTCCTACTCTCACTCCGACCTGCATGACACTCGAGCTTGCAGACCGTACCATATCCCGTCCTCTCGGCATTGCCGAAGATATCTTTGTGAAAGTAGGAAAGTTCCACTTTCCGGCAGATTTCGTGATTGTTGATTTCGATGCTGACCCACGAGTCCCTCTCATTCTCGGAAGAGGATTCTTAAGAACGGGTCGTGCTTTGATCGATGTATTCGAAGAAGAAATCACTCTACGTGTTGGTGGCGAAGCCATCACATTCAATCTTGATCAGACCTCGAGATACTCCTCCAACTATGACGCTGAAACGGTTAACCGTATTGATATCATTGATGTTGCGTCTGAGGAATATTCTCAAGAGGTCCTCGGTTTCTCATCCAGTGGCAGTTTTTCTACTGACCCTATCATTTCCGACTCTTCCCCTTCCCTCACTCCGTTTGAGGGAAGTGATTTCCTTTTGGAAGAGCTCGAGGCTTTTCTTGCTCAAGATAGCTCAATTCCCGATGGAGTTGATGAAAACTATCTTGACCCGGAGGGGGACATTCTTCTCCTTGAAAGATTGTTAAATGACGATCCTTCACCCTCTCCGTCTCCACAAACACTTCATAAAGCGGAAGTCAAAAATGTTGAAATAACTGAAGACTTCCCCGAGGTTGAGCTCAAGGACTTGCCTCCTCATCTTGAATATGCATTTCTGGAGGGTGATAACAAATTACCCGTCATTATTGCCAAAGACTTAAAAGATGAGGAAAAGGCCGCACTCCTAAAGGTTCTTAAGTCAAACAAACAAGCAATTGCTTGGAAACTCTCCGACATTAAGGGCATAAGCCCGAACTTTTGTACCCATAAAATCTTAATGGAGGATGACTTTAAACCAGCTGTGCAACATCAGAGAAGGGTAAATCCCAAAATCCACGAAGTTATCAAACAAGAAGTTCTTAAGCTTCTTGATGCGGGATTGATTTACCCTATATCTGACAGTCCTTGGGTTAGCCCAATTCATTGTGTTCCCAAAAAGGGAGGCATCACCGTTGTCACCAACGAGGATAACGAGTTGATTCCAACTCGTTTGGTCACGGGTTGGCGGGTTTGTATTGACTATCGAAAGTTGAATGAAGCCACCCGTAAAGACCATTTCCCTCTCCCTTTTATGGACCAAATGCTCGAAAGACTTGCGGGGAATGAATACTACTGCTTCCTCGATGGTTTCTCGGGATACTTCCAAATCCCCATTGATCCCCAGGATCAAGAGAAGACTACCTTCACATGCCCCTACGGAACTTTTGCCTACAGACGTATGCCTTTCGGCTTATGTAATGCACCAGGCACGTTCCAGAGGTGTATGATGTCCATTTTTTCCGACATGATCGGGAAAACTATGGAGGTATTCATGGATGACTTTTCAGTCATCGGGGATTCATTTCAGACTTGCCTCTCCCACTTGGAACAGATGCTTAAACGTTGCAAAGAAACAAATCTAAGTCTCAACTGGGAGAAGAGCCACTTTATGGTCAAGGAGGGCATTGTCCTCGGCCATAAGATTTCAAAAAACGGGATCGAGGTTGACAGAGCTAAAATCGATGTCATTGCCAAATTACCTCATCCCACCACCGTAAAAGGTGTTCGGAGCTTTTTGGGTCATGCCGGCTTCTACCGTAGGTTTATCCAAGATTTTTCTAAGATTGCCCGGCCTATGACCCATCTCCTCGAGAAGGATGCTCCCTTCATCTTCTCTCCTGAGTGCATCGAAGCTTTTGAAACACTTAAGAAAAAGCTTACCGAGGCACCGATTCTTGTTGCCCCCGATTGGGACCAACCTTTTGAGCTTATGTGCGATGCTAGTGATTTTGCCATAGGTGCGGTCTTGGGGCAACGCAAAGCAAAATACTTTCAGCCCATACACTACGCAAGCAAAACTATGACTGAGGCTCAAGGTCATTACACCACCACCGAAAAAGAACTCCTAGCTGTGGTGTATGCCTTCGAGAAATTCCGGTCATACCTAATCTTGACTAAATGCGTAGTGTACACAGATCACTCGGCTTTGAAATACCTATTTGCAAAACAAGATGCAAAGCCGAGGCTTCTTCGTTGGGTTCTCCTCCTTCAGGAATTTGATATCATTATCCGTGATAAAAAAGGAGCTGAGAACCTTGCTGCTGATCATCTCTCACGATTAGAGAACCCTCATCAAGATGTGTCCGAGAAAAAGGAAATAAATGAAACATTTCCTCTCGAGACACTCAATGCGGTTGCTTTTCGTGGTGACTCTACTACCCCATGGTTTGCCGACTTTGCAAATTACCATGCGGGTAACTTCATAGTGAAGGGGTTAACGTCCCAACAAAAGAAAAAATTCTTCAAAGACGTTAAACATTACTTCTGGGACGACCCCTTCCTCTTCAAAATCTGTGCCGATCAAGTCATCAGGCGATGTATATACGGACAGGAAGCCACTGATATTCTCAAGGCTTGCCATGCTGGACCCACCGGGGGCCACCATAGTCCTAACTACACCGCCAAAAAGGTGTTTGATTCGGGTTTCTATTGGCCCACAATCTATAAGGATGCCCACGAGTTAGTCAAAGCCTGTGATGCTTGTCAGCGTCACGGGAATATTTCACAAAAGAACGAAATGCCGCAAAATGCTATTCAAGTTTGTGAAATCTTTGACGTCTGGGGCATTGACTTTATGGGGCCATTCCCATCTTCTCACGGAAACAAATACATACTCGTGGCTGTTGACTATTTGTCAAAATGGGTTGAGGCAAAGGCCTTACCCACTAATGATGCCCGAGTAGTCGTGAAATTTTTGAAATCCCTCTTTGCTCGTTTTGGAACCCCACGTGCCATCATTAGTGATCGCGGTACTCACTTTTGCAATGATCAATTTGCAAAAGTCATGCTTAAGTACGGTGTTACTCATCGTCTTTCTACCGCGTATCACCCCCAAACAAGTGGGCAGGTGGAGGTTTCCAACCGTGGTATTAAACGGATTCTTGAGAGGACAGTAGGTGAAAACCGTGCTTCCTGGTCGGATAAACTAGATGATGCACTCTGGGCCTTCCGTACAGCTTACAAAACACCCATTGGGTGCACTCCATACAAGCTTGTATACGGGAAGGCGTGTCATTTACCGATCGAGCTCGAGCACAAAGCCTACTGGGCCTTGAAACATGCCAACTACGACCTTCATAAAGCGGGTGATCACCGTAAGGTTCAAATCAATGAATTAAACGAACTTCGTGATCAGGCCTACGAGAACTCTTTGATCTACAAAGAAAAGACAAAGAAGATTCACGACTCTAAAATTAAGAACCGAGTTTTCAACGTCGGTGACAGAGTCCTTCTTTTCAATTCTAGATTAAAGATCTTCTCGGGGAAATTAAAAACCCGATGGACTGGGCCATTCACCATTGCTAAAGTTTACCCATACGGGACTGTTGAGTTATCTCAACCCGAAGGTCCCAACTTCAAAGTGAATGGTCACAGATTAAAACATTATTTTGGAGAGGACACACCACCCATGGTTGTCCCGGATCTCCAAACTTTCCCCATGGACCAATGAATTCGGGGATCGAGTCAAGCTAGTGACTCGGTGAACAAAAATTAGCAACATATACGGGTTTTCACCCGTATTTCTGACTTCTTTCTACTTTCTACCACCCTAGTGTGGGGGAATGGCCATCCCCCACCATTTCAAAAGTAAATATTTTTCAAAATTCATGTTTTGTATGTATATTATGTCATTCAAATCCCGGGCTGTCAGGACAGATTTACTACAGTTAATCATTCACAAGTGATTAGCTAGCGTGGTAAACTTGACACAAGCCTGGGATGTGTATGTATATTATTATTCATCTTTCAGGCTGTCAGGGGGAATTTATTACAGTTAATCATTCACAAGTGATTAGCTAGCGTGGTAATCCTGACACAAACCTGGAAGGTGTATGTATATTATCAAACTTTATCATTCAACTCCCGGGCTGTTAGGGCAAATTTATTACAGTTAATCATTCACAAGTGATTAGCTTGCGTGGTAAACCTAACACAAGCCTGAGAGGCAGTGAAACAAAAGCAAAAAAAAAAAAAAAAAAAAAAAAAAAAAAAAAAAAAAAAAAAAAAAAAAATTTTGTATGTACAGATAAAATAAAGTGAAAAATAGAAATTTCCACAGTTAGAATCGAATATTAGCTTTTCCATTCAGAGATTCGGCATAATAGCCGGGACTTTGAATATTGAGGACAATATTCAGTTCTAGTGTGGGGGGGGGGAAATTCTTACGAATTTTATCATAAAACTTTCCAAGTACCCCCATTTTAGGCCAAAATTTTTCAAAATTTTTCACTTTATTCCAAAATTTTTGTGGTTATCAATCCGCCAAAGTCTATATGACAAAGGGATTGGCTAGTCCAGGAGCAAACGGCTCTTGGTAAAGACATCTCAAACCCGTTGATGGCTGGCAGTTTGCCAAAAACTTGCATGGTTCCTCAGCTCCCCCGCATCCTCATAAGTAAATAAGTTGAAAAAGCTTGTCACGTCGTTGACCTAATACAGCCCCGACAGCGAAGTCGCTAGCGTCACACATGATTTCGAATGGTAACTCCCAGTTGGGTGTGATCATGATTGGAGCTTGAGTGAGTTCCCTTTTTAAGAGATCGAATGCATCCTTGCATTCTTGGGAAAAATCGAACGGAGCATCCTTCACAAGTAATTGAGTCATTGGCCGAGCGATTTTGGAGAAATCTTTGATGAATCTCCGATAAAACCCGGCGTGCCCCAAAAAGCTGCGTATTGCCTTAACAGTCATGGGGTATGGTAACTTAGATATAGCTTCAACTTTAGCTTGGTCCACCTCTATTCCGTTGCCTGAGATCTTATGCCCTAACACAATCCCTTCCTTTACCATGAAATGACACTTTTCCCAGTTTAACACCAAGTTGGTTTCCTCACAACGTTTAAGCATCTTTTCTAGATTAGCAAGACAGCGGTCGAAGGAGTTTCCGAAGACTGAAAAGTCATCCATGAACACTTCCATGCTGTCTTCCATGAGTTCGTGAAAGATTGCGGTCATGCAACGTTGGAAAGTGGCGGGGGCATTACATAGCCCAAAAGGCATCCTTTTGTAGGCAAATGTTCCATAGGGGCAAGTAAACGTGGTCTTTTCTTGGTCCTCGGGTGCTATGGGGATTTGAAAATATCCAGAGAATCCATCCAAGAAGCAATAGTACTCGTGTCCAGATAATCTCTCTAACATCTGATCAATGAATGGTAAGGGAAAGTGATCTTTCCTCGTGGCATCATTGAGCTTTCGATAGTCGATGCATACCCGCCATCCAGTGACAGTTCTCTGGGGCACCATCTCACCCTTGTCATTCTTTACTACAGTTATTCCACCCTTTTTAGGTACAACCTGCATAGGACTGACCCATGGGCTATCCGAGATCGGGTAAATCAGTCCTGCATCCAAAAGTTTGATAACTTCTTTCTTTACTACTTCCTTAATGTTAGGGTTCACTCGCCTCTGGGGTTGCACAGTAGGTTTATAATCTTCCTCCATAAGAATCTTATGTGTGCAAAAAGTTGAGTCAATCCCCTTAATGTCGGCCACACTCCATGCGAGTACCCCCTTGTATGTTTTTAGGACCTCTAAGAGTTTAACTTTTTGTTCTTGTTCCAAGGAAGAGTTTATGATTACCGGGAGTTGGTCCTCCCCCTGAAGGAAGGCATACTCCAAATGGTTAGGAAGCTCTTTAAGATCAACGTTAGGAGGTTCGATAATAGAAGGTTTGAGCTTGTTTTCGGGCTTTCGGAGCTCGAGATGCTCCGTTGCCTCTTGTCTGGGGTAGAAGAAGACTGCATTAACATCCTCCGTCTTTTCCACCTCTAGCAAAGGCAGAAAACTGTCGTCCCGTAGCCAGCCTTCATCGATTTGTTCATCGACACAACTATCAATGACATCTGTGAGTTCATCTACTTCCCCGATAAAGTAGAGCCGGTTGGCTGCTTCGAGGGAGAGGTCCATAGAATCCTTAATGTCGAAGGTTGTGCTATCGTCTCCCACTCGTAAGGTCAATTTGCCATCGTAGACATCGATGACTGCACGAGCGGTAGCAAGAAATGGTCTACCTAAGATGATAGGTACCAAGTCATCCTCCTCCATATCCAGGATTACGAAGTCGACCGGGAATTTGAATTTCCCAACTTTGACTAGCACATTCTCGCATATCCCTACGGGGTCGGCTAGTTGGATGTTCATACGGGTAGACTTCAATCCAGAATATCCTAGTTTACGGAACATAGAGTGAGGCATGAGATTGATACTCGCTCCCAAATCGGCAAGAGCATTCTTGATTGATAGAGGTCCTATGGAGCAAGGCAAGGTGAAGCTGCCCGGATCGTCTACCTTCTTTGGTAGCTCTCGATGGGTCACCACTGAGCATTCTTCCCCCAGAGTCACAAGACCCTCGAGTTTCTTCCTGTTAGCGAGTAGCTTTTTGAAGTATGTGCTATACTTTGGCATGTGATAGCAAGTATCAAGGAGAGGTATGGTAACAACTGAGTCTTTTAGGTATGACAAGAACCTCTTGTTATCATTCTCAGTTTTCTGGTTTCTTAATCGGGACGGGAATGGGATTCTCACAGGTTGGTTAGGCAAGGCCGATGGGGAAGGGATCGTTACGGGCGGTTGGTTTGGGGTGCCGATGCCGACATCCTGCCCCTCCTCCCCAGGTTTGTCTGGATCGAGGGTGACGGGGGACGAGTTTGGGTAAGGAGGGTCCTTGGTTGTCGTTCCAGCTCGTGTGGTTATCGCGAGCATGGGGTCTTTTTTTCTTTCTAATGGCGCTTGGAGGTTATCTAGGGCTGAGTTAAGCTTGTTGAAAAATTCTCCAATACCCTCCTGCTGCTCGTCGAAAAGCTCATTAAGCCCTTTCATTTGCAAGTCTTTTTCTTGAGTGAAGTGACCAAGGTCATCTTCGAAATTGCTCCTGATTTTGAATTCAGGGCCTTCCTCCCCTTCTCTTCTCTTTACCAGATTTCCCCAAAGGGTGTAATCGTCATTTTAGTAGAAAGGCAAAAGGGAGGGATCAGCATAAATGTCCCCTCTTGACAAGCATGCATGTTCGGTTGTGGTTGCTCCTTCACATTCCTCCACCTGATGCGGGCCCCCACAGTAATCGCAGATCAAGTAAGGGTTTGTCAGCTGTTTAGGTAATTGTGATCCAGATAGGAATTCCACTCTCTTGTGAATTTTTCTCAACCGATCCGGGGTGATTCCAGAAATGCTAACAGTCGACTCAGTTTCATCCCAAGTGTCATCCTGGTCCTGAGCATATTCTTCAATCCTATCCCATCCTTCCTCGGCACTAAGATTGGCCAATCTTCCTTTTCTAGATTGGTTAATTCCGTTTCGGTCTTTAGAGGAGATATTATCGTAGAAGATTTGGACCAAGAGCCAAAGCTCAATGCCATGATGTGGAACTTGTCTTATTAAATCTTTAAATCTAGTCCACGATTTATGGAAGGGTTCATCCTTCCCCTTCCGGAAACGAAGGATCCTATCTCTAAATGCTGAGGTTTTTCCAGGTGGGAAGAACTTCTCATAGAACTTGGATATGAGTTGCTCCCATGTGAAAATAGATTCGGAAGGGAGTTTTTCATACCATTCTTGGGCTTTTTCATATAAGGTGATAGGAAAGAATCGCAATCGGGATGTGTTTCTAGTAGCCCCATCCGTATGGATGGTGTCCACTATTTTCAGGAAGTCCTTGATGTGTTGGATTGGATTTTCCTCATCAAGTCCGTGGAACTTACACACACTTTTGACAAGCCAAACATCGTTTGCATGCAAGACCTCGTTGGTGTGTTCGTTTGGGTAAACAATAGCATTTGAGAAGCCACGAGAGGTTGGGGAGGAATAGTCTTTGAGACGCTTAGGAATGGAGGTTGCGGGAGTACTAGTGTTGTCGTTGGGTTGGGAACTAGGGGTTGAGACATGGTTTTCTGAATTTTCTTGAGAGAGAGGTGCATCAAAATCGATGGCAACGTTGGATGGTTCAGAAGTTGAGCGATATTGTCTCAATCTATGCAGTTCTCTTTCGGGTTCCGCATAAGGCAAGACAAGGTTTCGAGTGGAACTACGACTCCTATTGATCCTAAGGTTAAGGGATTCGTCATTTGCCATGATGGCTGGTGGTGAAGGGTTACGAACAAAGGCACGAAGAAATGAGATAGATTAAAGAAGACCTAAAAATAAAAATAAACTCTTACTAGAAAGGAATCTAGCAAGTAGACCTAATAAAAAGAAATCCTAACCTAGACAGTAACTATTCCCCGGGCTGCGGCGCCAAAAACTTGATGCGTGGGAATCGCAACAGACTTTACCTCTCGAGGGATCTCGAGAAGCTTACAACCCCCACCAGGCAGTGTACCTGATCGTTGTAGTATAGTATAGTGACAAGTACCGGGGGATTGATCGTTCAGCTTAGGAATAGTGTCGCTAGGATTAGAAAACCTAAATACTAGTTCTAAAGGTGAGGGATGATTATTTTTGTGTTTTTATATTTTCTGGAAAGCAAGTTAAAATCTCGGTTTTTGGAAGAGTGGGCGGAATTAGTTGCTATTCAACTAACCCAAAACTAAGATGCAATCAAAATAAAATACTAGAAAATGAAAATAAACTAATTTATACTAAGGTTGTGAGCAGTAATTGGAGAAAATGTGTTATACTTAGATTTCACTACTCCCTAGATATCTTTTACACGTTAATTACTTGTTATAATTGCATGGATGACGAATCGTATTCCTTAATACCATTCATGGGGTGGCATACATAACTCCCCAATTCTATGAGCTCTTATCTCCTCCTACACCATGCCCAACACAACTATAGGGATTGTAAACAGTGGCTCATGCATTAAATACAACCAATAAAGACCTAGTACGCCTCGGTTCATGTTTCTTAAGACGTTCAAGCATGTTACCATTTGGAGATCTGCCAGTTTTCTTAAGCCTAACATATAAATCATTCATCCAAGACAAGAATAAACAAGTAATCAACACATAATCAATATCTAGGTTTCATTAGATCTAAGCAAACACAAAAGAGATCTAGCCTAGCATAATGGAATTAAGACAAGAACATGATATAGACAACCAACACATAGACATATTGATTGAATTAGAAGAACACTTATCTCAATTACAATGCAAGGTATCAAGGGTTTGGAACCCTTGAAAAACCTGTAAAAGTTGCACCAAAATCGTACTTAGGGTTTCTCCAAAACTTCTCTCTTTTAAATGTGAAAAATTAGAAAACTATATATAGAAAAACAGGTCTGACGGCGTCAAGAGTAATCTTGTGACGCCGTCACCTCGCCGCCAAAACTCTCCTCGGACTGCCTAGATCTACTTCTGACGCCGTCAAGACTTAGACACTTCCAGGCCGTCATGACTCTTTTACTCTTGACGCCCTTCTCACGTGACGCCGTCAAAACTCTATTGGGTCGTCATGGAAATTCATGAAATTTGCTCTTGACGCCGTCAAGGATTTGCTCTTGACGCCGTCACCTACTGTTCCCAGCATGGAAAATTAAGACTTTGGCGTTTTCTTCACTTTTATGCTCCAAAAACGTCCGAATTGCTTCCTTTTCCAGATTTCTCTCCCAAAGTACCTAAAATCACAAAAGGAATGATTTAGGGCAATATTTGATCAAATAAATTCGGATTCGGGCTTAAATGACCCCCTAAAAACGGATCATTTTTCGCCTCATCAGTCATAGCCCCATTTCCAATACTTGTTTTTAACTCATTGGGGGAGATACATGCTTACATATACTTTGATAATTTTATAAGTATATAAATAAATTACATGATTCAAATCAATTTCCTTATTAATAGTTACCTGATGAAATTTATGACTTAAGATATGATAAATATATGTTACTGGCGAATTACTTAACTGAAATACTGATACTCAGATGATTATGTGGCGAAATACTTAACTGAAATAGTGATACTCAGATGATAACATTTCCAAATTGATTATTGTGGCATGATACTTGAATATACTATACTATCCTGAATGATTCCATTATCTCTATATGATATTTCTATGTTCAACAGAAATAATTGCTAGGAAGAGCACAAATACTCTAGTTACATTATTACCTTGATATTGCCTAAGTTACCTTCATCGCCATAAATTCCCTCAATCATGAGCCATTAATCACTTGTATGTGAGCGCGAATATAGTAAACAGCTTCGAAACCTGTTAAGGATTGACCTCCGATCCCACTAATACTTGACGGAATGCCATTATGCATATGGTTAGTCGTATTAGTCGTGATACACTATATTTGAATAAAAATAGGAATTGACAAATCACCTATTATAATAGGGCAAAATTTATCATTGACTTGATAAATCACCTCTTTTGTTAACGTTTTGCGTGTCATGAGGATTGGTGCAATATCCATAAGGAAATGTATGTTTTCAACATATATTTAGATACAACTGTATAGGTATTTGACCAGACTTGAATTGTATATCTCATTAAATTAGCATCATGAGTTTCCATCTCGTGTTAGGATTATTGATCCCTTATTTGAATTTGATTGAATATCTATATGATTTATCTGTGATTATAATCAACATCACTCATTACTTGTTCTATCACTGTTAGTATTTATTATTATCAAATATTCCTGAAATCTATTGAAATAAATGGTTTTCCATAAAACTCTATGAACTCACCAACCTTTGTGTTGACACTTTTAAGCATGTGTATCTCAGGTAATTTAACGAAGCAGGACAAGACACGGAGCGGGCATTTATTACTCTGATAAATTAAAATGGTGTAAAAATCAAATATGTCATTCTTACAAGCCTTTATATCTTTTAATGAGATTCTAAAGCAAATGTTTCATCTTTTATCAAAAATATTATTCGAATGACAAATAACTTTCAAAACGCTTCTTTTAAGCCGTTTTATGTGATTATAACTTCGATCCTCCCCGTAACACCCAAATTACTTTTCCGCTGCTACAAACATAAATTTGGGGGTGTTACAGATTGACATCAGAGCTAGAGTTATAGAGAATTAAATGTTTTCAAACATTAAACTATAACTACACTTTCAAAATGAATGATTTTACACCATACCATTTTATGCCCTCCGTGTCTGCAGACTGCCATGTTCAATACCTTATCTGTTGAGATTATCTTACATATTTAGAAATTACTCTTACACAATAATTATTTCATCTGTACTGTTATATCTTTAACATACAAAATCCTCATAAAATATTATTCTCGGTTACTACAGTAGTATGTCTTCAGAAACTCCCGTGAATGTCAAAACTACTCTCCATAATACTAGTACCTCACCTATTAATCAAAATTATCCGAATACTGAAGACCCTTACGTACAAATATCACAACCCCAGCCTGATATAGAACTCACTCAGAGATCACCTCCATCGTTACCTATTCGTTCACCTTTACGTCAAAAAAAACTCAGGAGAGCTACCGAATCATATGAAGATTTGATTGGTGGCCAGGCAACATTCGAAGTTGGACAAAGTTCAAGCCAAGGGATGCCGTGGAAGAATGTTGAGCCAAATTCTCCGTTACCTTATACTTCAGATTCCTCAATACCAGATTTTCCAAATAATTTATCCTCACCTAACTCACCCGACTACAATATAAGCACTTCTGATACAATATGGAATCTTATTTATTGACAAGCCAGCATATTAGATGCTCACACTGAACAGCTAAAAGGGTTACGACCAACTCAATTTGAATGGTACGACCGTAACCTTGACGCATTATTCAAAAGGGTGGATGCTGAGAGACGAACAATGTGTGAATTAGGATTAAAGATTAATGAGATAAAGGACAACACCAACCAGGAGCTTGGAAGCTTTGACTCCAGGGTCCGTTATGCAAGAAGAGAACACGGTTATACACATGGTAGAGTTGAAGATATTGAAAAAACCCTATGGATGGCCAGGGACACAGCCAGAAACCAGGGTCAAAATATTTCCGCATTAGAGACTATGTTGGCAAATCAAATGAACATGTGTCAGGAACGTTTCTCAAACATGGAAGCTGCACAACTTGAACTTGAGAAAGAAATTAGATATTTACGTCAAAGGCGTAACTAATCTTAAGTTTACAAGTATCCTTGTTGTACCTACTAAACCAAATAGTTTTGGTTAGTATTTCATGTAATGATCAATAAATCTGAAACTTAAGAACTTGTAATCAAATCATAATGTATAATAACCTCCTTTCTATTATATCTCTATGTTATGAATCGATCTTTCCTTTCATATCAATCATGCATGTAATGAATCCTCATATCTTCATGCAAAAATCTCATCGTTTGTTATTTTCTTTGATAAACAAATGATTCTACGCAGATCAATGGAGTATTAATAAAAGATCTTGTATCGTTTATCTTGCAAAAACAATCAGTCAAGCTATTAATATTCTGTTTACATCTGTAATGTTATTCAAATCTACCGTAAGATTCCTTTCAATCGTTAGGATTCTTAAACATACCATAATTAACCCAAAATCTCAAGAATTGTTTAAAAATCAATTTTTGAAAGGGAATTTAAAGAATGGAGAAAAGATTATTGAATTTCAGCTTTAATAGACAAATCGGTTTGTTCCTTAGTAATCCCATATCAAGAGTTGATCATTTATCTATGATACAACCCAGACATATCTTGAAATTAGATTACAGTAGGGATTCAATTCAGTCTATCATCAATGAAATAATTAGCTTCATTATTTATTCTGGTAGTATATGGATTCTAATGTTGAGTTTCATTCATGATTTCAGAAAATGGACAACATGAACAATGCATATTCTTCATCATCATCAGAAATCACCATGACTCCTGGAGCTATCAAGAAATTGGTAAATGACATAGTGTCAGTGGTACTAGAAGGGACTACCGTAGTTTATCCGAGAAAAGAGACGGGTATACTTGGTAAGCACAACCCTGCAAGTTTCATGAAGTATAGGCCACCTCACTTAAAAATTCAAGAAGGAATGATCAACCCTACCATCAACCATAATCAAGGAATTAGGCATGGGGTTATACCTAATGGAAATAACCAAAAGCGAAAACTCCCCGAATTAGGAACCATCAACCCCATCTACTACAACATCATCAATGCTCAAGACCGCTATCGTAAACATCTAGAAGATCGTATCAACTATCAACGTCAACTGGAATACAACCAAAAAGCTAATAGGAACTGCCTCGCCACACCTGTTACTGAAAGTGGTTATCGTGGAAGTCAACCCCTGTGTCAAAAATGCAAGAAGCATCACACAGGAATCTGCATTGTTAAGTGCATGAAATGTCAGAAAACATGTCACAAGGCAATTAGCTGCAAGACTCCGGACAGGAATGGACAACCAACAAATGTAGTATGCCACGGATGTGGTGGAAAAGGGCACTATAAGAGCCAATGTCCAAACTACAATATCCATTGGAAGGCCAAGACTTTTACAAGAAAATGAAGGATCTTTAAAGACTTTGATAGTATCAAGGGAATGGCAACTAGATTTAAGCAGATGAATAAATTCCTGTTGTAGATAAATAAACTCTAGTTCAAGAATTTCCTAAGTTGTATCTCTTTCCTGTATTTTACTTTAAGTTACGATGGATGTAACCTAAGTATAACAACTATCTTTCTACCATATCGAAAAATCTACCTTGTAATATTTCCATAATAATGATAATCTACGTTAATTTCAATTTCTGTCCCATTTACCAAATAACAATATACTACATTTACTCTAGAAATTTCTGATTCATAGTATGAACCCTAAAAATTTTCTACTTTATTCTTAAAAGAAAATTACGTGTTATATTATAAAAACAACACGTTGAACACCATCTAAAACAATTTAGAGAAACATATGATTGAGCCAAACATTCACATCATTTGGTCCTCAATTATACATAGCCTGATCAACTATGTCTAATTTAGGAAGAATTATGTTATGAAAGGAACAGTTATATTTTCAAATTTCTAAATAACAATCTTCATTCAAAAGCAAAATATAGTGCTAAAATGAACTGTTCATAAATAATACATTGAACAAACCACAATAAATACCTATTTTATCTCATCACCATTATGATAAGAAACCAACAAAAGTACAAGTAAGAGAACCCAAATAATTCACAAAGACTGATAGAAGACCCAAATAGCGAAAATTTTATTAAAATCCGTAAAAATTAATACATAAACAAATAATTAGCATCGGAAGTGCTACCGTTACAATGATTACAATATAAATCATGGAATCTTCAATAGGTTGATCCGCTATGGCAACAAAGACTCCCACCAACAAAACAATAGCAAGAGCCACCACAGGATGAATCACCCTAATTATGCTGAAAGATAAATATAAACAAACCATTAACAACAATAATGAGACAAATTCCTAAACATAAAAACAAAACGAGTTTTATTCCTTATTCGTTAAAAGTACATAGAAACACAACAAGAACTTAATTTAAAACAACCCTAGCTCAAGATTTTTACCCCCATATCTTGTCTACGGTAATGGATAGGATAGTGAGGGGTACGACAAACATCAAGATCGCGACCAAGAATCCAAAGTCTTCATCTGGAACATACGATAAGTAGATAGCGGCAAGGACGATATACACAATCGCTAAGATGGTGATGAGGTGCGGCATTTTGAGATGGAAAATGAGAGGAAAATGGTTGATGGAAGAAGTGGAAATTTGGAAGGGATATTTATAGGCTAGAATATAGCCGTTGGGTACTATTCCCGACCATTGGACACTATGCACTAGCCGTTATTTTACTATTCATGACCCCTATTTTCAATATTCACAGCCCTTAAATACATCAGTTATTTTGTCTTGTCTAGTACAAGTAAATCTAACTAAATCACGTTTCCTTAATTTTAGAAATAAAAATCTCTCGACAACCCTCTGTTCAAAAATTCTTTACTCAAGTAATCACGTTAAATTTGAATTTCGGGACGAAATTCAGAATGACATGTGGGTACTGAAAAACCTCGCAAAAATCCATATAATTAAAAACGTTTAATTATATATTAATATCTGTCATTATTTTAATCACCTTTTTTACAGGAAAATTTGAAATTTTCTTATTATATTAAATGGTCACGATTACGATATCACAGAATTCACCAAACGACGAAACAAGTTCTTGACACGTTTAACGAAAACTAAATAACATCACTAATTCTATTTAATACTAATTACAACTAAACGGGCCCTTAATTAATTCTCAGCCCAACAAGCCCATTCGACCAAACTAATAATTCGGCCCAAATGCTTAGGCCCAAATTATCCTTTGAGTTTTATAGAAATCGATTAGTAACATGCAACAAAACGTCCATCGTTCTCTTGATTTTTACACACAACATCTATGTGTTTTTGCACCACCTCTTTGCTCACCTAGTCGACTATACGTATGCAAATTCTCAGACCCATAGGTTAAGTTTTGCTATGATTTTAGGAGGCAAAGTGTTCGACCCAAAACCAATTATTCGATATATATAAAAACTTCAAAACTCAACCGTTTCGACTCTAGTTTGTTTCTACGAGTTCCAAATAATATTTCTAAGATGATTATATGTTTAGAAGTCATATTCGATCAGCCAAGGCCAAGAGATACACGATTTTACAAATCGTATACATGGTAAATATACTAGTCGACATCTAGATGACTCAACAAAACATATCCCATATTTTATGCTCTCACATATTCATTTTAGTGTCCTAGATTGTTTGAAAATCACAATTGCAATCTCTTATCTACTCACAATGTATAGTAGCATATGTTTTGTGAATCATTGGAACATATACGTGTTCTAAAAACATCTCAATATCTATATCTCATTCACCACCTTTCTTCCTTCATAAAATACTTCTAACAACTCTCATTCACTCATAAAATAATCACTGAAGGACCAGGAACAACTCATTCGTAGGTTTGATAACTTTGGAGTAGTATCGAGTTAGTTTCATAAATCGTTACTTGGGTTTATAAACGAACGTGTGAATTCTTGTGTTTCCTTCACCACTCACGACCCTCTACCACCTTTGAAGGTGTAGTAAGTTGTTTCCAACTCTTTTGATTTCATTTCAAGCGTTATTTCATGTTCATGCATCACGTATATTTTTGTTCGAACGTATATATATACCTTGCTTATTTTCTATGTACACCCTCACGTATAGCACACCCAACGTGACTAGCCTCTATCTTGGAAGGCCTAGGAGTCACGACCCACACTTGTTTCACGTTTATTTTCACTTTACATGCATCATACGAACTCATTTTGAACCTAGTGTTAATCGGTACCAAAAACTCTAAATATTTAGAAATTATTCTAAGTCTTTTGTATATTAAAAACGTCTCATGAAACCCTTGTATATCTTTAAAAACTACGTAACAAGCACCCAATATTATTACACGACCTATTAGACCACCTAGAAAACTACCACTTTCGTATAGAAAACTTGCAAAAATAATCGCGTCTCGACACTCTATTTTGATCAAAGTGAATCGCAGAAACTGAATTCTAAACCAATTCAAATAAGCGAATTGGGCCTTTAAGCCCAATAAGCATTTTTAAGCTCTTTTAAATAAGCTGGCTTATTGAAACTTTTGATATGAAAATAGAACAAGAAAAATGATTATTTTGATGAGCCCAACTCGTCTCACGAAGTCCGGATCTTAAAACGTTATTGGGCCTTAGTTTTGGTTCGTTAAAAGCCCATAAGCTGAAAAATAAGATCTGGGCCTAATAAGCTGTTAAAATAAGCTTTTTATTACTAAAATAAGCTTCGGAAATTTTTATATAATTTTTCTCATAATTTTTGTACATTTGGACTAAAAATGTGCGCCGACACCTTCAGGGACTAAAACTGCCAAACTGTTAAAACTAAGGACTGGAACAGTAAAAACAGACACTATAGGTTATAAAATGACAACTTATCATTTACCAAGCTCAGAATTGGTTATTGGACAATTTAGAGGACTATAGATGTAAATTTTATATATAAAGGACTAACGGTGTAACGCTAACGCCGTTGGTATAAAAGGTGTAAAAACTGGAAAAGGACAAGGACCAACATATTATATTTGACATTCTTATTTTATTTTCTATTTTACGTCACCCCATCACGTCATATGCATTTTCATTACATTTTATTTATATATTAGTTAGTTTTACGTTAATAATATATATAACGATATTTTAACAAATTGTCTTTACGTATTATTATCATCATAGTTAAGAAAGGAAAACTTTAAAAATAATCACACCACTTGCCATATTATTATAAACCTAAGAATTTCATTCCCATATCACCTTTTCATCATAACGATTAATCGTTATTCATTTACTAAATAGTATTTGGTTAGATTCTCAGATAAATTTATTTATCAGGTTCCGTATCAAAGACGTTTCCATAATCATTCTCATAATCTCATCCGACTCTACTTTTCATCATTCCAACATTAATCAAGGTGAGTCATAGCCCATTTCCAATACTTGTTTTTAACTCATTAGGGGAGATACATGCTTACATATATTTTGATAATTTTATAAGTATATAAATAAATTACATGATTCAAATCAATTTCCTTATTAATAGTTACCTGATGAAATTTATGACTTAAGATGTGATAAATATATGTTACTGGCGAATTACTTAACTGAAATACTGATACTCAGATGATTATGTGGTGAAATACTTAACTGAAATACTGATACTCAGATGATAACGTTTCCAAATTGATTATTGTGGCATGATACTTGAATATACTATACTATCCTGAATGATTCCATTATCTCTATATGATATTTCTATGTTCAACAGAAATAATTGCTAGGAAGAGCACAAATACTCTAGTTACATTATTACCTTGATATTGCCTAAGTTACCTTCATCGCCATAAAGTCCCTCAATCATGAGCCATTAATCACTTGTATGTGAGCGCGAATATAGTAAACAGCTTCAAAACCTGTTAAGGATTGACCTCCGATCCCACTAATACTTGACGGAATGCCATTATGCATATGGTTAGTCGTATTAGTCGTGATACACTATATTTGAATAAAAATAGGAATTGACAAATCACCTATTATAAGAGGGCAAAATTTATCATTGACTTGATAAATCACCTCTTTTGTTAACGTTTTGCGTGTCATGAGGCTTGGTGCAATATCCATAAGGAAATGTATGTTTTCAACATATATTTAGATACAGCTGTATAGGTATTTGACCAGACTTGAATTGTATATCTCATTAAATTAGCATCATGAGTTTCCATCTCGTGTTAGGATTATTGATCCCTTATTTGAATTTGATTAAATATCTATATGATTTATCTGTGATTATAATCAACATCACTCATTACTTGTTCTATTACTGTTAGTATTTATTATTATCAAATATTCCTGAAATCTATTGAAATAAATGGTTTTTCATAAAACTCTATGAACTCACCAACCTTTGTGTTGACACTTTTAAGCATGTGTATCTCAGGTAATTTAACGAAGCAGGACAAGACACGGAGCGGGTGATGAGTGTGTAAATACTCATCATTTTATACCAATCTGAACTGCCAAAACATACAAAAACACCCGAATATGTATCAAAATGCTTAAAATATCTTAGAGGTGTGTTTTATATGTTTTAAACACAAAATATGCAAAAACAAATGAAAAACGTACAAAGTTTGCATAATTGGCAGTTTCAGTCCCTCAAGTTTCATAAATTGGCAAAACTAGTCCCTGGTCACTCAAAACTTGTAAAAATATCATAAAAGGTCCTTGGGATTCATAAGTTGTTAGGAAAAGTCCTTTGAAGTTAAAAATCATAAAATTACAACTATGGTCCCTCAACTTTGGAAAAGTGTCAAAATTAGTCCCTAAGGTTTAAAAAAAATAAGAAAATATTCAAAATAAACCTTATACTATTCTAAAATGACAAAATTGGTCCTTTGTGTTAACATTTGATATTTACAGGTTTAACCCTTCACAAATTCAGAAAATTACAAGAATGGTCCCTGGAGTTGGTGAATTTACAGAAAAGGTCCCCGGGTATTTAAAAATTGAAAAAACATTAAAAATACCCATGTACTATGCTTCCTTGTCAAGATTGGTCCCTATGATAATGTTGGGAAAGTTACAAAACCAGTCCCTCAAGTTTGCATTTATTACAACTTTGGTCCTTGTTAAATAAATAAACCAAACGGACCTGAAATTAACTCCCAAAAATCCAAACCCAATCCTAAACTAAACCCAGCACCCACAAGCCCACCTAAGCCCAACTAATAACCCAGTCCACCCAAAAGTCAAACCCCGGTCAAACAACCCTTACCCCCTTCCCTTTCCCTCTCAGACACACACACACACACACTACCACCACTTGCAGCCTCCCAGTCCACCAATCACAATCCAGAGCCCCCCACAATTAATGCATCCCATCACCCTACACCTACTTTGACCCCCCACAATAAATGCTACCCCCTCCTTTGCGTGTATCAGACCAAAGAGGCAAAAGCACCTTTTCCCGCCAAAAATACGTGGAGCTCAATCAGTGGACCAAAAATGGAACAGAGAGGTGGGAAATGATGGCATTGCATCTGGGAACCCTAATTGGGAGCTATAAATAGAAGAGGATGCACAAGGATTAAAATAGTAGTTAATTTAGTTTAAATGTTATGTCGTGTATTTTCAATTCTCAATTTTATGGTACACCCAAGCTTCTAAGCAGTGGTAACCTTGTTTTTAATGTATTGTAACTGGTTTTAAGTTATCAATTTTAAGATTCCTTTGTTATCATATCTATTGCAATTTCAATCTTATTTCAAGTTTTAGCATTGTTCAGTTGTTATAATTTTAAGCCTTATATATTGGACTCTTAGCTCATATAAGCTCCCTTAAGCTTGTTTAAGCTTTAGAGACTGTTAAAACCAGTACTAGTAGAAGAAAATCAAAAACATGAAAATGGTCAACTCTAGTCAACTGTCTTGGTTCTAACTTGTTTTCAGGTATTGAGAAGCATTTGGTGAGCAAACTTTGGAGTGGAACAGCCTATCTAAAGATAGGCATCATTAGGAAAATCTCTTGTTCATGCTAGAGGTGTCATGTAAGTTTTGCTCATTTACTTTTTCATCTAAAAATGTTTAGTCTTTGAATACTTGTTTGCAATTTGTAATCTGTGCTTGTTTGAATTAATTGACCCTTACTTGAGTAATTTTTAGTTTCCTAATAATCTCTAGTTGTTAGAATTGTTGTTAACTAATATTCCTAGTTTAACTGTCATTCAAGTAGTATAAGTGGCATCCTTGTGTTGTAGTTGTCTAATTTGTGTTCTAAGTGCTTTAATAAACTTACTCAGTCATATATTGTTGTCTGTAATCAAGTGTTTGAACCCTAATGACCAATTGCTTTGATAAGCTCAAAACAGTCCATATCAAGGGGTGTTTGGATTAGTTTAGATGGCTAGGTTATTTTGAATCTCAGAAGGTGATCATACTTGAAACAGTTTTCCTTAGTTACAAGTAGGTAATATAGAGCATAAATACTAGTGTTGTTTCATAAAAAAGTCAAATTCTCACAAAATCACCCTTCACAGTTAACTGTGAAGGTTTTGTGAGTCCAAATCATTTTCACTAGCCAAAATAGTTGTTAATTTAGTATAATCAAGTTTAAATATAGCTTATTATTTAGTTTGTAATCCATAAAAGCCATTAGAAACTCAAATAAGTCAAAGTTCTAAGTTTAATCAAAAAGTCAAAGTCACTCATTCTCAGTTTTCACCAATCTTACCCAAGGATTTCTGAATTTTGTGAATTAATTGGCATTGTGAAATTTGGAGTTTTAGTTCCTTATCAGTTTAATTTTGATAATATGGGTTTATTTCATAATTAGAAAAATTCTTTTGAGTCCTACAGACCCTCAAAAACAACTGCAGGGCAAACTTGTGCCCTGCTCACCCAGTCACCACCTCAACACCACCACTTTGGTGGTGTTTTGTGACCAACCCAGTAGGCCCCACACATCCTAAACAGCTTTTCCCAACCCCCCTCCTACCAGGGTATTAGATTTGACCAATAGTTTGACCTACACCTCAGTGGACCCCACCTAGAAAGACCAATCAAATCTGTCTCAAGTCTGTGTAAGGTTTAAACATAGGCCAAGTGCTTATTTGCTTTAATTCAGCTTATTTGACCTTATTGGTGGTTGTTTCTAGCTTATTTAGGTTTGTTGAACTTAGTTTTATCTGTTTTTACCTTTGTGGAGCCCACACAAGTCCATTTGACCTTATTTGACCAAACAGTCAACATAAGTCAACTGTCCAGCCCTTTAGCTTATTTTGGCTTATTGATTTATTAGGTAGGTTTCCTTGTTTGTTTCAGCTTAATCCTAGCTTATTCATCTCTTAGTTTAAATATTTTACTTTCATTTCAAGGTTTTAGCTTCTGTACAAGCTTATTTAAGCTTTTAAATCCATTTTAAGCCTAAATAAGCTCACTGCTGAGGTTTTTAAGCTTTTTCTGAGCTTATTTTCAAATTTCAAATCAGTTTTCTTTTTTAAAGTTGTTTAGAATTAAGTTATTAGTAAAGTGTAAAAAGAAAAATAAAAAAAAAAATAAGTTTCAAAAAATTTGGGTGTGGGTGGGACTCGAACCAGGGACCTCTCGGATAGTATAACATGCATAATACCCCACACCCCTTCCACTAGCTCTGGGGCACCAGTTCCGTTATTAGTTGCATAGGAAATATACTTAAGGTAGTTTTGTGTGTAATAAGCTTAAATAAGCTATTTTAGCTTATTGCAGCTTATTCGAATAAGCTGGGGGGTCAAGACCATTTTTCCTAAGCTTGTCATTATAAAAGTTATCTTCTGTATTTTTTTCATAATTTTTACTGTTCACGTTATAATTATTTTAATTAATTCGAATTTAATTAGTAATTAGATAAAAGTAGGTAATTAAATAGTTTTAATAATTTTTAGTTAATTACACCAACTTTTTATATTTTTTTAAAGTCTTATAGATTATAGGGTACTTGTAAAAAATAATTTCATAGTTGTTACTGTTCATTTCCCATTTTCTTAAATTAAAATTAGTTAATTAGATCTTAATTAATAAATAAGTATTTAAATTAGTAAAATAGCCTAAACATAATTTTTAGAGTTTTTTATAATTTTGTAGGATTCCAGTGATGGTTAAGTAATTTTAGAAATTTTATCTTAATTTTCTAAATTAATTTAGTATTATTATAAATTAAAAGTAGTTTAAATAGTTTAATTAAGTTAAATAGTTTTTAATTAATTACAAAACCACAAAAAGACAAAAATAATATTTTTAATTTTTTATACTTTCTTCAAGTTCTAATTTAGGTTTAAAAAATATTTTTATAAATTTTTAGTTTAATTTAAATCATTTGTTATTTTTAGTTTAATTAAATTAGATTTTAATTTACAATTTAAATAGTTTAATTAATTAAATAATAGTTTAATATTATTTTAATCACTTTTATCATTTCTTTTTCATTTTTAACTTTAAGTTTTGAAAAGTGTCAAAAACACCCCCTGTAGTTTCATAATTACCAAAAACCCACTTTTCCAGTCCGATACGCGATCTTAATTGTCTATTTGTGCATATTTCTGCTATCTGATTATTGTGAATATTATATCTGTTTGTCAACACCAAAATAACAGTAGCAATATCATTCCTACATCATCTGGCTACTGTCCTCAGTGCCACTTTCTCATAAACGATTCCAAAAGCACCATTTCAATCTCGTCGGGACTTTAACGACCCGGGAATACACTATACTATCACCGGAGTATTGATTCTAGGCTGTCTTTGACTTGTTGACCTTGGTCAATAATAATAAGACGGTTCGGGCTCAATCAGCGGGCATTTATTACTCTGATAAATTAAAATGGTGTAAAAATCAAATATGTCATTCTTACAAGCCTTTATATCTTTTAATTAGATTCTAAAGCAAATGTTTCATCTTTTATCAAAAATATTATTCGAATGACAAATAACTTTCAAAACGCTTCTTTTAAGCCGTTTTATGTGATTATAACTTCGATCCTCCCCGTAACACCCAAATTACTTTTCCGCTGCTACAAACATAAATTTGGGGGTCTTACACTCTTCCAAAAACCCGAGATTTTAATTGCTTTCGTAAAAATACAAAAATACAAAAAGAATCATCCCTTACCTCTAGACCTAGTTTTTAGGCTTTCTAATCCTAGCGACACTATTCCTGAGTTGAACGATCAATCCCCCGGTACTTGTCACTATACTATACTACAATGATCAGGTACACTGTCTGGTGGGGGTTGTAAGCTTCTCGAGATCCCTCGAGAGGTAAAGCCTGGTGCGATTCCCACGTATCAAGTTTTTGGCTCCGCAGCCCGGGGAAAACTTATTGTCTAGGTTAGTATTTCTTTCTATTAGGTCTACTTGCTCGATTCCTTTCTAGTAAGATTTTATTTTTATTTTTAGGTTCTCTTTAGTCTATCTTATTTCTTCGTGTCTTTGTTCGTAATCTTTACCATCCGACATCATGGAAGGTGGTAACATCTTTGAACCCATAAACCCACCACAACAAAACCACCCACAAAACCCACCACTAGCAAACCAACCTCTTAGGCCCCGAACCCTAGGAGAGTATTCCCGTTCTAGCCACCAAGGCTATCGAAACACTATTGAGCTCACTCAAGGAGTCAATGTGTCCCCCTTGCGATCCGACACCGTCCGGTTGGTGCAAAGCGGATGTGCATTCCATGGACTTCGTTCCGAAGATCCTAACCAACATCTCAAGGATTTTCTTAAAATCGTAGATTCTATAGACCTTGATGTTACAACTAGAGAGTCAACCCGATTACGCCTATTCCAATTCTCTCTATGTGATCAAGCTAGTCAATGGCTTGAACGTTTACCCGCGGGATCCATCACCTCATGGGATGATCTCACCACTCGTTCCCTTGCTCAATTTTTCCCACCGGGGAGAACTACCAAGCTTAGAAATGATATCTTGATGTTCAAACAACGTCAAGGTGAAACTCTATATGAAGCATGGACTCGTTTCAAGGACTTACTCAAAAAAGTCCCTCATCATGGCATATATCTTTGGCTCCAAGTCCAAATCTTCTATGACCATATCGATCTCTCCACAAGGCGAACCATTGACCAATCGGCCAGTGGTAAGCTACCTGATCTAAGTGCGGAAGAATCATGGGAACTCATAGAAGATCTTGCTCTCTATAACAACGAAAGTTGGAATGATCCCCGTGATTTGAACAAAACGGTCAAGGCAATATCTTTGCCTTCGAACAATTCTAGCACTCCCGACCGTAGGATCATGGAACTTGAGGACCAAGTCAAGGTTCTCATGATATCTTACGAAGCTCCTAAGCCTTCAAGCCAAGTGAACAAAATCACTTCTTCATGCGAATTATGTAGTGGTCCCCATGACACTCGTGATTGCGTGGAACTCCCCGTAACAGCTTTTGCAGACTACGCATCCTCGCGTACCGACGAAGCGGGAGACAAGTGGTACACTTTCAAACCCGAGCCAAACCCTTACGGTGATTCCTACAACCCTTCTTGGAAAAATCACCCGAACCTTAGGTGGAAACAAAACCAAAACAATTCTTCCAATCCGCCTAATCGTTACCAACCAAACGGTCCACCCTCCAACCGTACTTTCAACAACAATCCTTCTAATAACTATGGTAGTACCAATAATTTTGAAGGGTTTGTGGAAAACTAGAAGGGGGTTGAATAGTTTACCGATTAAAATCTTTTTAACTTGTTAAGTTAGCTTTGAAACTTTCCGTTTGATCAAAGATATATGCACAAACACAATATATAACATGCAAATAAATGAAAGAAACGATCAAATCACAACACGAGTATTTATCGTGATTCGGCTACAAGGACTCTTTTTCCTTGCCCTACGTCCACGCCCCGAGTATCCAACTCGAGAGTTTCTTTCACTAGTCAACAAGCTCCTTTCACCGGCGGAAAAAACCTTACACATCGCTTATACCTTTACCGACACAAAGCTAAATGTCGAGTTCTTTTACAAGGGCACAACCACTCCCGTTAGTTCTTTTACTAGGGTACAACAACTCCCAACACTCTTTGTATTTTGAGGACTAAAATACTAACCGATCACTACTGAAAATACACAATCAAATGAAGTGTAAACTACACAAGTCTACACAATGCTAAGCTAACAAGTCTTGCAACGTTGTGTTGAATACTTGTTACTTTTAGTAAGCTCGTGAATCTCTTTGCTACAAAAAGAAACTTCACATATGAAATGTTAAGAGGTTAGATGAAAGAATGAATGTGTGTGTAAAATATAATGTCAAGTGATGTGCCAAAATTCAACTTGTGGCTCAATATTTATAGCCAAAACCTTCTGCAGGTCTGGCGGTTCAGGCGGACCCCTGAGAAGGGTTCCGCCCGTGTACCTCCAGGGTATCGCCGGGCTTGCAGTTGGTTTTGCAATAAATCTTGCAAACCAAACAAGGTCTTGTCTCATAACTCCTAGCAACCAAACAATGTCACATCTCATAATAACAAGTCAAATACAAAGCTTGCAAGCAACAACAAAGTTAGTCAAACACATTTCTTTCCATAAATGCATAATGACAAAACTTGCCATAAATGTGATGTGACAATTTCTAATTTAAGAAATAAACTTGTGTTGTGTTTTATGAAATGTAAAATGTAGCAAAAGTCTAGTTTATGCAAGTCTTAAAAACTAAGATTATATTTTGCTTAGAAACTAAAGTTTGCATTTTGTCGTTAACAAAACTTAGCGAAGATCGTAAAATATAAATAACGTTTTAGGCGATATTTGTATTAACAATCTTCCCCTTTTTGTTGATGACAAAACATAAACTTTGTTTTTAAGTAACACGCAAAATCTTGGTTTTCAAGACTTAAAAAAAATTATATTAACCTTGTTTTACTTAAGAGACGAAAAGCATATCAAGTATTGAAGGTTTAATATATTTCTCCCTCTTTTTGTCGAAACTCCCCCTAAATGGAGTGCCAAGATGGGAAATATGCCCATGCTCCCCCTTGGTCGATACTCCCCCTAAATGGAGTGCCAAGATGGGAAATATGGATTTTGGACCCTACAAAAAAATTTGTTAGTTGGGGATATATATGGTCAAGAATGTAGTTACCACACACATTGCAACCACAATGACAACACAAACATGATCAAACAACAATGTATTAAAGTGAGTAGAAAGAAATATCATTCCAAGTAAAATTTTGACATTTAAAAGTCAAAAGACAAGAAATGAGAACTATTCTTCTACTTCTAAACAAAAACTAAAAAATAACCAAGAAATAAAAATAAAATCCTACTTTCCTAAATTGGGGCAAACGGCCTCCAAGGATTGTCTAGGATTTGTTGGGGTGGGAAAGAGCATCCAAACGTTCTATGACGTGTTGGAATGCAAAATGGGTTTCATTTTGGAATTGGTTAAGCAATGTTTTGATGGTTTCACCCATTTGCTCACAATTTGAGCAAGCATGGGTATGAGCGGGTTTAAATGGGTTGGTTTTGGTTTCTTGGTTTGAGGGTTGATTGGTTTTTGGTTCTTGGGTGGAGGATGGATTTGGTATTGAGTCAAACAATGTGGTTTGAAATTCCATTGCTTGATGGAGATGGTTTTCAACCATGTTTTGGATATCCTCATAAGAAGGAAATAAAGATTCAAAGGTTTGAGGTTGAGAATGTGGTGGATTTGGGTGATCATTGTTTTCAAAGTTTGGTTCTCCATATAGAGGACCATGGATGTCATGGTAAATGGAGTGAAACAATAATGGTTTAGGTTGATGGTACACTTGTTGTGGTGGTTGAATGTGGTTAAAAAAGTTATCTTGGTCAAGAATTGACCTTGGTGATTCATTTGCAAAAGGTGGTGGTTGCGTAGGTCTTGGTGGAAGATCATTAAGATCTTCGACAAATGGGTGTGGTGATGTGGGAGGAGACCCAAATAGTTCCATTGGCTCAATTTTGGGTAATGGTGATGGTGATGAGGTTTTGGATGGTCGAGTTGGAGCACTTGGTGGAGTTGGGTCAATAGGTGATTTAGTTGGTGGTGGAGTGAGCTCATTTGGTTCATTGGGTGATGATGATGGAGATGCAAGGTTCAAAAAGTGTTCATTTTTTATGGGTGATGTGAATTCATCCGAGGATGAGGAGCTTAGGTTGATGGGTTGATTAGACCATAGTGATTTAACACTAATCCGGGCGGTTTTCCGGATGGGTCTTGATGGTTGAGAGTGTTTGTTGACTTAGTCATGGTGAAAAATGGTTTATAAGTTTCAGAAATTATGTTGAGGAAGGTGTGATTTGATGATGTTTAGGATGGCTTAATTTATAGTGTTGAAGGATTATGGAAAGGAGTGTTTGGATTTGATGTTAGTCCATACAAAAATGGAGGTTTCTAATGATTTGGAAAACTAATTGTGGGTTGTCAAATCATGGAAGTCAATCCAATGAAAATGGTGAAGTGAGAAGACAAGTTTTGCACTAAATGCATAGTGGTTTTGGAGGATGTTTGGTAGTATAAATCTCAGTGATTTCAAGGATCCCTTAAAAGGGTTCCTTCCTTTATGTTTGAGGGGTCCTTGAGGTTGTTATGGCTAAATTTGAATTTTGGCGGGAATTGGTTTTGGTTAAGTTTATGGAAGAAGGAGTATCCTATTATGCTAAACACATTGCAAGTAATGGGTTTCTACCTAAAAGGATTGGATTTTGGTCTTTCAATGTTGAATTGGTGAAAAAGAAAACAAAAATTCTACAGGTTGCTGGCGGCACCTTCAGAATACACAGGCGAAACCCATTTGAGGGTGCCGCCTGGTCCGTTGGGCAAATTCTGGAATTCCCAGAAATTGCACTGGCGGAACCCAATTTTGTGTACCGCCAGGGCTGAAAAAAGTGGCAGTCCACGTTTTTGACCCGCGAGACGATTTTCAAAATTTTCGAAAAGTCCTAAAACCAAAAATATAATTCATAACTGGTTAGGAAATGCAAAAATTATACATGTAAACACGCATAGTATAGGAGTTTGACCGGGGGCTAGCGAATTTCACTATACTTAGTGAAAATTATATAAACATGAAAATTTGACAACTTGCCAAAAGTTGTATCCCTGCATCATTTTTAGTTAAAACGTGTTCCAAATAGTATCAAACATTGTACCAAACTACAAATACATCATAAGCATTGTTTAGACAACCAAATTAGTTCAAATAGCACCTAGTGCCAAACACTCCTACACACCCGCTCTCATTGCCGGTCAATCTTGTTCTTGAGCTTGCCAAGGAATCTTCCAAGATTCTTAAACATCCCCTTTGTTTGCTTGAACTCCGTCGACTCGTTTGGAATATCCGGAAGTTGGGATAGGTATTCGAGAAGTGGAAGCCTAGAGTTTGGCAAATTGTCATCTTCACTCATTGAGGAAGATGATGATGAGGTAGGAGGATGAGGACGTTTTCCTTGGGCTTTGTACACTCTCTTATCACTAAGTGGAACAAAGGTGTGTGGAATGAGAGTGTAGTCAAGACGAAGACCATTTGAAGTTGGTGGAATGGGTGAGATGAACCTAAAGAGACGGGTCAAGAGCATTACATATGGCATAGCCGTTGTGCCATGCACGGGAATGTCGGCCATTCTCTTGGCCATGTAGTAGGCAAGGTTGAAGGGTTGCCTAACGGACAAGGAGTAGAGCATGTAGCAAAGGCAAAGGTTGATATGGTCACGATTCCCTATTGTGCTAATGACATTGGCTCTAAGGACTTCCTCCCATTTCTTGAATTGGGGCTTGAGTTCGTTCATTTCCATTCCATATGGGTCCTTATCGACCTCATTCCCCGAACGGGTTCTCCTAGTGGTGGTGGTCCTAACAAAGAGGTGGTCACGGAGTACGTCTTTTGAGACAAGGGGTGTGTCATAAGGGTGGATACGGTCTTGGAGGTTGTCAAGAGTTGAGAGGGAGTGCAAGTCGGAATAGAGGCAAGTACCACGGTTTGGGACACCTAGGATTTGAGCAAACTCCTCAAGAGTGAAGGAGTATTGATGACCGCTAACCCTAAAGTTGATAGACATATGACCATAGTCATCCGTGGAGAGGACGGAGGATGCATAGAACTCTAGAATGAACCTAGGACAAATAGGCTCGTCGATATTCAAAAGACACTCAAAGTTGATTGTGGCAAAATCGGCGTAAAGGTTTGTGCCTTCTAGGAAAGACGGGTCAATGGTTCTACCCTCATGGACATAGTGTTTTTCTGGGGCTTTGAAAACGTTTACTTGGTTTGGGGTAAGGCCTTTGGTTTTGTGGTGTTTTGGTAGGTACTTAATGGTGTCCTTGTGGTCGTAGTGGGTTAGAGGAGGCATGATGATTCCTAGAACAACAAAATTTCATATTTTAGTTTACGTAAACCACTATTATAATATGGATGTTCTAGTGTGTGCCTATATGAAAATAATGTGGAGGTGTGGTTATCTTGACTTATTTTGATGCTTCAAAATCATTTTATGCAAGTTTTGTTATAAAACAAAAGATAACCCAAACGCTCCTAGTTCAATGTAGCTTCGTTTGAATGTACCCGAAAATACATATTGGTTATGTATTCCCTTTAGCATTCAAGAGACATTATGCAAGTGATGTTTTAAACATAACGTTTTGATTTTGTATTCTCAATGTGAGACGAAAAAATATTTGTCCTACTTGTGAAAAATTTTTGGAAGGATTTGACATGGGGTGTTTTAGCAAACATGTTTATACTAATTAAAGATGCAATTCCTAACTATGAGAAACATGATTAGTTTTATTAAACACCTAATCTAATGCATGAGTTTTTCAAGTTAGTGCATAACCCCAAGTTTTTGTTTTTGTGCAAGAAATAGAATTCCTAGACTCAGATCAGGATTGTAATCATGTTTAGAAACTTACAATGATGATTTAGTTACAATGTAAATGAATGGAAGACCAAGAATTCGTAGGTATGGATGGATGGTAAAGTGAATAGTAGCAGTTTGGAAGTGGTGGTATGAGATAATGGGTGTTTGGTTTAATATAAACAAAGAAAATGATTCTGCAGGTTGACGGACACGGCGGAACCCTGAGTTGGGTTCCGTCCGTTATGGCTGAGGGTTCCGCCGACCCTGCTGAGAAAAATGGTTTTGGATTTGTTTTGATTTTTGTCTAATGTCCAGAACTACAATGTAGGTTCCATGAGTCCTAAGCCTAGCCTAAGAAGATTAAAAGGTTCACGTTTAAGAGGTTTTGTGAGAATGTCGGCTATGTTATCTTCGGAAGAAACTTTCTCAATTGAGATATTTCCTTTTTGAACGTTGTCACGAAGGAAATGATGACGGATTTCAATATGTTTGGTACGGGCATGTTGAACCGGGTTTTTGCTAAGATCAATGGCACCTTTGTTGTCACAAAGAATTGTGATGTCGTTGAGTTGAATTTCGTAGTCGACAAGAGCTTGCTTCATCCAAAGAGCTTGTTGACATGCCTTTCCGGCCGAAACGTACTCGGCTTCCGTTGTTGGGATAACAAGAGCCGTTTGCTTCTTAGAGAACCATGAGGTGAGACAATGTCCAACAAAAGTACAAATACCACTTGTGCTTTTTCTATCGACATAGTCACCGGCATGATCCGAGTCGGCATACACTATGGTGTCTATTCCCGTTCCTTTGGGATACCATAAACCTAAATGTGTAGTGCCCTTAATATACCTAAAAATCCTTTTAACGGCTTCGAGATGGGTAGTTTTAGGATCTTCTTGAAAACGAGCACATAGACAAACACTAAACATAATGTCGGGTCTACTAGCCGTTAGGTAAAGTAGACTACCAATCATACCTCTATATTTAGTACTATATACGGATTCACTTTCTTCATCCTTGGTGAGTTTAGTTTCCGTGGACATGGGAGTTTTGATAGGTTTCGAATCTTCTAGTCCAAATTTCTTAAGCATGTCCTTAATATATTTAGATTGGTTAAAGAAGATACCATCTTCTAGTTGTTTGATTTGGAGTCCTAGGAAAAAGTTGAGTTCTCCCATCATACTCATTTCAAACTCGTCATGCATGATTTTTGAAAAATCCACACATAATTCTTGACAAGTTGATCCGAATATAATGTCATCAACATAGATTTGGACTATGATAATATGTGAGTCTTTCTTCTTAGTGAAGAGAGTATTATCAACTAAGCCCATGGTATACTTATGGTCAACTAGGAATGTTTTAAGTCGATCATACCATGCTTTTGGAGCTTGCTTAAGTCCGTAAAGAGCCTTTTTAAGTTTGTAAACATGATTTGGTTTTTCAAAATCGATGAAGCCCGGTGGTTGAGCAACATACACTTCTTCATTAATGACTCCGTTTAGAAATGCACTTTTGACATCCATTTGAAAGAGTTTAAAATTGTGTGCACATGCATATGCAAGTAAGATTCTAATTGACTCGAGCCTAGCAACCAGAGCAAAAGTTTCATCGTAGTCAATGCCTTCTTGTTGGTTATATCCTTGTGCAACTAGCCTAGCTTTGTTTCTAGACACGATTCCATTTTCATCCATTTTATTTCGAAATACCCATTTTGTTCCAATTATAGTTTGACTCTTTGGTTGAGGAACTAATGTCCATACATCATTCCTAACAAATTGGTTTAACTCTTCTTGCATTGCAATTACCTAAGACTCATCTTTAATGGCTTCATTAATATTTTTAGGTTCAATTGTTGGCACGAAACAAAAATAGTTGCTTTCATTTTGAACTTTTGACCTTAGTGTTCTTTCGTTAATGTTGCCAATGACACCATCTAATGGATGACTTTTAGATTCTTTGACATTGACAAGTTCTTTGTTAAATAGTTCATCTTCTTTGTCATCACTTAAAATTTCTTGATTTTCTATTGCTTGGCTTTCAACTAAGTCATCGTCTACCAAAGGTGATGTCTTAGAGGGAGGTGGACTCTCGTCAAATGTTACGTTCAACGATTCCTCGACTCTTAAGGTTTCTTTGTTCAAAACAATGTAAGCTTTACTATTTTGTGAATATCCAAGAAATACACCTTCATAAGACTTTGGGTCAAATTTGGTGAGATAATCCTTGGTGTTAAGAATGAAACATTTACTCCCAAACACTCTAAAGTATCCTAATGTAGGCTTTTTACCTTTATATAGTTCATAAGGGGTTTTATTCAAAAATGGTCTAATTAAGACTCGATTTAAAATGTACTTTGAAGTGTCGACGGCATTACACCAAAACTTTTGTGGAATGTTTTGTTCATTAAGAATTGTTCTACTCATCTCTTGCAATGTCAGGTTTTTACGTTCTACTACACCATTAGATTAAGGAGTACGAGGAGCCGAAAAGTTATGAGTTATACCATTATTATCACAAAAGTTTCCAAATTGAAATTCATTATCAAATTCACGACCGTGATCCGTTCTAATAGACACAATATTAGACCCTACTTGATTTTGAATTTTCTTACTTTGAATCTCAAATTTATCAAAAGCTTCATTTTTACTTTTCAAAAATTTTGTCCAAGTATATCTTGAGTAATCATCAACTATGACCAAAGTGTAGAAGTTGCCTCCATAACTTTGTATAGCGGATGGACCAAATAAATCCATATGCAAAAGTTCTAGACACCTAGATGTAGAAACCAAATTTTTAGCCTTATGGCTATTATGGACTTGTTTACCGACTTTGCAAGCATCACAAAAGTGTTGGTCATATTTCAACTTAGGTAGGTTTCGAACTAAGTCTTTGGAGGAGAGGTTTTGGATTAGTCTCATGTTAGCATGTCCTAAACGTCTATGCCATAAAGTTGAAGATTCATCTAATGAGGTAAGACAAAGTTTGTCTCTAGATGTTGGATCCATCTTCATGACATATACGTTATTCTTAAGGACACCTTTGGCTATTGTTATACCATCTTTAAGTATTTTACTTCCGTTTTCACTAAAAAGAACATTATACTTATTACGACAAAGTTGACTAATACTAAGGAGATTAAAACCTAAGTTATCAACATGAGCTACATCATCAATAAAAAGGGAGTCATGAGAGATTGTACCTTTTCCGATGATTTTACTCTTAGCATTACTACCAAACGTAACATTACCTCCGTCACATTTGTGATAAGAAGTGAAGAGGCTTTTGTTACCCGTCATGTGCCTTGAACAACCGCTATCTTTAATCCATTCATCTGGTTCCAAACAAACTTTGAGGCACACCTATTTTATGAAAAACACTCAAACATTTGGTCCCCAATTTCTCATGGGTCCATTTTGGTTAAGCATGCCATTAATTTGTTCCAAGCATGAAAATAGAGCATAAGGGTTCCATGGCATGTGGTTTGGAGTTTGGTAATGTCTAGGAGTGTTTTGGTTCCAAACATGTTGGTAGTTTGGTCAAGCGTTGAAGTTGCTCTTTGGAAAGGGGCGTTTGGGAATTGGAGTCTTAGGTCTTGGTTGAGTGGTTTTAGCTCTAAATTCATTTTTACTAAATCCTACTCCAGTTTTAAACACAGGTTTTGTTCCATTTTTGTATGTCACTTTAACAAATTTTGAACGATCCGAAGTGGATGAGGTTACTGCTGCAGCAGGCCTGGCGGAACCTTCGGGACCAACGGGCGGAACCCTAAATTGGGTTCCGTCTGATCCGCAGGCTGCTGTAGCAATTTTATTTGTTTCTTGTGCAATCTTTTCTTGTTTCATTTGACCCATTGAAGTTTCTATTTTCGTAAATCCTAGTCCTGTTTTATCAAAGGGTGACTTTTGAAGTTTCATAATTTCATCCGCACAAGAAATGCTCTTATCGAACTTCTTAAACTTTGTGGTTTGTTTTATTAGATCATTTTGATTAATTTTGAGTTTCTCAACTTCTAGTTTAAGCTCTTCACATGATTTGCAAGATGTGTCAATACCTTTACTCTTTTCTAATCTCTTAGCTTTTTCTTTTAGCTCATAAACTTCATTTTCTAAAAACTCCTGTTTAGTTTTCAAAATTTTATTTTTGTTTATGATTTTAAGCTCAATTCACAAAGTTTGTTATATTCCTTTTGTAAAGTGTCATCATCAATAGAGGAGTAAGATGAGTCGGATAATACCTCATTTGAGTTGTGAGCCATGAGAGCAACATCGTCATTCATTGGCTCATCGTCATCTCCTTCATAGTCACTCCAAGCACCACCCACAAAAGCTTGTTGAGGTTTGCTCTTAGGTGGTTTTGGACATTCTCCTACAAGATGACTTGTGTCTCCACACCTATAGCACTTTCTTTCAACCTTTCCTTTCCTATCATCACGATCTTTTCGAAAAGTTTTCTTGTCATCTTTAGGTTGCCTTACAAACTTTCCTCTTCTACGAAAGAACTTCTTGAAGTCTCTAACGACCATAGCATATTCCTCATCGTCACTATCCGAAGTAGATTCTTCATCATCACTTGATTGGACTCTAGCTTTTAAGGCAATGGACTTAACTTTTTCTTTCTTGCCTCTAACTAGTTCCGAATCTTTTTCCATTACCATTTCGTGAACTTTGAGGTTTCCAATTAGCTCATCAAGTGACATGCTTGAAAGATCTTTGGATTCTTCAATTGCCGTCACTTTTGCTCTCCACTTCGGATGGAGTGCTCTAAGAAATTTCCTAACAAAGTTCTTACTACAAAAAAATTCGTCAAGTGCTTTAAGTGAAGTAATAATAGTATTAAATCTAGCAAAAGCATTATCAATAATCTCATCTTCGGAAATAACAAATTGTTCATATTGTTGAACAAGAAGATCAATTTTGTTATCTTTAACTTGTGAGTTTCCTTGATGAGTGACAATTAAAGATTGCCAAATATTTTTGGCGGTTTTACACAAAAAGACTCTTTCATATTCTTTCTTAGGCAAAGCATTGTAAAGCATCATTTTAGCCTCATTATTTTTACCTATTAATTTCTTTTGATCATCATCTTTGATGTTAGTAACTACGTTATCACCATCAATAATTATATACCACAAATCTATATCTTTAGATTTCACGTAAGTTTCAAAACGGTTTTTCCAATATATAAAACCATTTGCTTCAAAGAGTGGTGGTCTTTGCATAGATTGCCCTTCTTTGTAATTTTCAAAATCCATGGATCGTTTCAAGTTTTAAAACACAATATATTTTAAAAGCTTGAGTAACGTAGCTCTTGATGCCAATTGTGGAAAACTAGAAGGGGGGTTGAATAGTTTACCGATTAAAATCTTTTTAACTTGTTAAGTTAGCTTTGAAACTTTCCGTTTGATCAAAGATATATGCACAAACACAATATATAACATGCAAGTAAATGAAAGAAACGATCAAACCACAACACCAGTATTTATCGTGGTTCGGCTACAAGGACTCTTTTTCCTTACCCTATGATGAGGCGAAAAATGATCCGTTTTTAGGGGGTCATTTAAGCCCGAATCCGACTTTATTTGATCAAATATTGCCCTAAATCGTTCCTTTTGTGATTTTAGGTGTTTGGAGAGTGAATTCTGGAAAAGAGGCTATTTTGGACGTTTTTGGAGCATAAAGTGAAGAAAACGGCAAAGTACCAAAAATCCAAGCTGAGGATACAAGGTGACGGCGTCAAGACTTGCCTCTTGACGGCGTCATACATGGAGAATAATTTACCGTAGTTGGTGACGGCGTCAGATGGAGAGGTGACGGCGTCAAAGTGGCCAAGAATAATTTACCGTGGGTGGTGACGGCGTCACATAGGCCGTCATAAGTGGATCAAGGCCGTCCGAGGAAGTTTATGGCGGCGAGGTGACGGCGTCAGAACTTACTCTTGACGCCGTCAGACTGTTTTTCCTATATATAGTTTTCTAGTTTTTTTCATTAAAGGGAGAGAAGTTTTGGTGAAACCCTAAAGACGATTTTGGTGCCTCTTTCACAGGTTTTTCAAGGGTTCCAAACCCTTGAGACCTTGCATTGTAATTGAGATAAGTGTACTTTCAATTCAATCAATATGTCTATGTGTTGGTTGTTTATCTCTTGTTCTTGTCTCAATTCCATTATGCTAGGCTAGATCTCTCTTGTGTTTGCTTAGATCTAATGAAACCTAGATGTTGATTATGTGTTGATTACTTGTCTATTCTTGTTTTGAATGAATGATTTATATGTTAGGCTTAAAAAAACTGGCAGATCTCCAAATGGTAACATGCTTGAACGTCTTAAGAAACATGAACCGAGGCGTACTAGGTCTTTATTGGTTGTATTTAATGCATGAGCCACTGTTTACAATCCCTATAGTTGTGCTGGGTCATGGTGTAGGAGGAGATAAGAGCTCATAGAGTTGGGGAGTTATGTATGCCACCCCACGAATGGTATTAAGGAATACAATCCGTCATTCATACAAGTGTAACAAGTAATTAACATGTAAAAGATATCTAGGGAGTAGTGAAGTTTAAGTAAACACAATTTCTCCAACCACTGCTCACAACCTTAGTTTAATTAGTTTAATTTCATTTTCATTATTTTATTTTAATTATATAATAGCTTTGGGTTAGTTGAATAGCAACTAATTCCGCCCACTCCTTCAAAACCCGAGATTTTACTTGCTTTAATAAAAATATAAAAATACAAAAATAATCATCTTTCACCTCTAGAACTATTAATTAGGTTTTCTAATCCTAGCGACACTATTCCTAAGCTGAACGATCAATCCCCCGGTACTTGTCACTATACAATACTACAACGATCAGGTACACTGCCTGGTAGGGGTTGTAAGCTTCTCGAGATCCCTCGAGAGGTAAAGCAAGGTGCGATTCCCACGCATCACCCTACGTCCACGCCCCGAGTATCCAACTCGAGAGTTTCTTTCACTAGTCAACAAGCTCCTTTCACCGGTGGAGAAAACCTTACACGTCGCTTATACCTTTACCGACACAAAGCTAAATGTCGAGTTCTTTTACAAGGGCACAACCACTCCCGTTAGTTCTTTTACTAGGGTACAACAACTCCCAACACTCTTTGTATTTTGAGGACTAAAATACTAACCGATCACTACTGAAAATACACAATCAAATGAAGTGTAAACTACACAAGTCTACACAATGCTAAGCTAACAAGTCTTGCAACGTTGTGTTGAATACTTGTTACTTTTAGTAAGCTCGTGAATCTCTTTGCTACAAAAAGAAACTTCACATATGAAATGTTAAGAGGTTAGATGAAAGAATGAATGTGTGTGTAAAATATAATGTCAAGTGATGTGCCAAAATTCAACTTGTGGCTCAATATTTATAGCCAAAACCTTCTGCAGGTCTGGCGGTTCAGGCGGACCCCTGAGAAGGGTTCCGCCCGTGTACCTCCAGGGTATCGCCGGGCTTGCAGTTGGTTTTGCAATAAATCTTGCAAACCAAACAAGGTCTTGTCTCATAACTCCTAGCAACCAAACAATGTCACATCTCATAATAACAAGTCAAATACAAAGCTTGCAAGCAACAACAAAGTTAGTCAAACACATTTCTTTCCATAAATGCATAATGACAAAACTTGCCATAAATGTGATGTGACAATTTCTAATTTAAGAAATAAACTTGTGTTGTGTTTTATGAAATGTAAAATGTAGCAAAAGTCTAGTTTATGCAAGTCTTAAAAACTAAGATTATATTTTGCTTAGAAACTAAAGTTTGCATTTTGTCGTTAACAAAACTTAGCGAAGATCGTAAAATATAAATAACGTTTTAGGCGATATTTGTATTAACAATCTTCCCCTTTTTGTTGATGACAAAACATAAACTTTGTTTTTAAGTAACACGCAAAATCTTGGTTTTCAAGACTTAAAAAAAATTATATTAACCTTGTTTTACTTAAGAGACGAAAAGCATATCAAGTATTGAAGGTTTAATATATTTCTCCCTCTTTTTGTCGAAACTCCCCCTAAATGGAGTGCCAAGATGGGAAATATGCCCATGCTCCCCCTTGGTCGATACTCCCCCTAAATGGAGTGCCAAGATGGGAAATATGGATTTTGGACCCTACAAAAAAATTTGTTAGTTGGGGATATATATGGTCAAGAATGTAGTTACCACACACATTGCAACCACAATGACAACACAAACATGATCAAACAACAATGTATTAAAGTGAGTAGAAAGAAATATCATTCCAAGTAAAATTTTGACATTTAAAAGTCAAAAGACAAGAAATGAGAACTATTCTTCTACTTCTAAACAAAAACTAAAAAATAACCAAGAAATAAAAATAAAATCCTACTTTCCTAAATTGGGGCAAACGGCCTCCAAGGATTGTCTAGGATTTGTTGGGGTGGGAAAGAGCATCCAAACGTTCTATGACGTGTTGGAATGCAAAATGGGTTTCATTTTGGAATTGGTTAAGCAATGTTTTGATGGTTTCACCCATTTGCTCACAATTTGAGCAAGCATGGGTATGAGCGGGTTTAAATGGGTTGGTTTTGGTTTCTTGGTTTGAGGGTTGATTGGTTTTTGGTTCTTGGGTGGAGGATGGATTTGGTATTGAGTCAAACAATGTGGTTTGAAATTCCATTGCTTGATGGAGATGGTTTTCAACCATGTTTTGGATATCCTCATAAGAAGGAAATAAAGATTCAAAGGTTTGAGGTTGAGAATGTGGTGGATTTGGGTGATCATTGTTTTCAAAGTTTGGTTCTCCATATAGAGGACCATGGATGTCATGGTAAATGGAGTGAAACAATAATGGTTTAGGTTGATGGTACACTTGTTGTGGTGGTTGAATGTGGTTAAAAAAGTTATCTTGGTCAAGAATTGACCTTGGTGATTCATTTGCAAAAGGTGGTGGTTGCGTAGGTCTTGGTGGAAGATCATTAAGATCTTCGACAAATGGGTGTGGTGATGTGGGAGGAGACCCAAATAGTTCCATTGGCTCAATTTTGGGTAATGGTGATGGTGATGAGGTTTTGGATGGTCGAGTTGGAGCACTTGGTGGAGTTGGGTCAATAGGTGATTTAGTTGGTGGTGGAGTGAGCTCATTTGGTTCATTGGGTGATGATGATGGAGATGCAAGGTTCAAAAAGTGTTCATTTTTTATGGGTGATGTGAATTCATCCGAGGATGAGGAGCTTAGGTTGATGGGTTGATTAGACCATAGTGATTTAACACTAATCCGGGCGGTTTTCCGGATGGGTCTTGATGGTTGAGAGTGTTTGTTGACTTAGTCATGGTGAAAAATGGTTTATAAGTTTCAGAAATTATGTTGAGGAAGGTGTGATTTGATGATGTTTAGGATGGCTTAATTTATAGTGTTGAAGGATTATGGAAAGGAGTGTTTGGATTTGATGTTAGTCCATACAAAAATGGAGGTTTCTAATGATTTGGAAAACTAATTGTGGGTTGTCAAATCATGGAAGTCAATCCAATGAAAATGGTGAAGTGAGAAGACAAGTTTTGCACTAAATGCATAGTGGTTTTGGAGGATGTTTGGTAGTATAAATCTCAGTGATTTCAAGGATCCCTTAAAAGGGTTCCTTCCTTTATGTTTGAGGGGTCCTTGAGGTTGTTATGGCTAAATTTGAATTTTGGCGGGAATTGGTTTTGGTTAAGTTTATGGAAGAAGGAGTATCCTATTATGCTAAACACATTGCAAGTAATGGGTTTCTACCTAAAAGGATTGGATTTTGGTCTTTCAATGTTGAATTGGTGAAAAAGAAAACAAAAATTCTACAGGTTGCTGGCGGCACCTTCAGAATACACAGGCGAAACCCATTTGAGGGTGCCGCCTGGTCCGTTGGGCAAATTCTGGAATTCCCAGAAATTGCACTGGCGGAACCCAATTTTGTGTACCGCCAGGGCTGAAAAAAGTGGCAGTCCACGTTTTTGACCCGCGAGACGATTTTCAAAATTTTCGAAAAGTCCTAAAACCAAAAATATAATTCATAACTGGTTAGGAAATGCAAAAATTATACATGTAAACACGCATAGTATAGGAGTTTGACCGGGGGCTAGCGAATTTCACTATACTTAGTGAAAATTATATAAACATGAAAATTTGACAACTTGCCAAAAGTTGTATCCCTGCATCATTTTTAGTTAAAACGTGTTCCAAATAGTATCAAACATTGTACCAAACTACAAATACATCATAAGCATTGTTTAGACAACCAAATTAGTGAAAGAAACGATCAAAGATATATGCACAAACACAATATATAACATGCAAATAAATGAAAGAAACGATCAAATCACAACACGAGTATTTATCGTGATTCGGCTACAAGGACTCTTTTTCCTTGCCCTACGTCCACGCCCCGAGTATCCAACTCGAGAGTTTCTTTCACTAGTCAACAAGCTCCTTTCACCGGCGGAAAAAACCTTACACGTCGCTTATACCTTTACCGACACAAAGCTAAATGTCGAGTTCTTTTACAAGGGCACAACCACTCCCGTTAGTTCTTTTACTAGGGTACAACAACTCCCAACACTCTTTGTATTTTGAGGACTAAAATACTAACCGATCACTACTGAAAATACACAATCAAATGAAGTGTAAACTACACAAGTCTACACAATGCTAAGCTAACAAGTCTTGCAACGTTGTGTTGAATACTTGTTACTTTTAGTAAGCTCGTGAATCTCTTTGCTACAAAAAGAAACTTCACATATGAAATGTTAAGAGGTTAGATGAAAGAATGAATGTGTGTGTAAAATATAATGTCAAGTGATGAGCCAAAATTCAACTTGTGGCTCAATATTTATAGCCAAAACCTTCTGCAGGTCTGGCGGATCAGGCGGACCCCTGAGAAGGGTTCCGCCCGTGTACCTCCAGGGTACCGCCGGGCTTGCAGTTGGTTTTGCAATAAATCTTGCAAACCAAACAAGGTCTTGTCTCATAACTCCTAGCAACCAAACAATGTCACATCTCATAATAACAAGTCAAATACAAAGCTTGCAAGCAACAACAAAGTTAGTCAAACACATTTCTTTCCATAAATGCATAATGACAAAACTTGCCATAAATGTGATGTGACAATTTCTAATTTAAGAAATAAACTTGTGTTGTGTTTTATGAAATGTAAAATGTAGCAAAAGTCTAGTTCATGCAAGTCTTAAAAACTAAGATTATGTTTTGCTTAGAAACTAAAGTTTACATTTTGTCGTTAACAAAACTTAGCGAAGATCGTAAAATACAAATAACGTTTTTAGGCGATATTTATATTAACATGGTTGATGTCCAAGTTTATGGCATCTCAAGAAGCTCGCATATCTAAGTTTGAAGCCGATTTCAAACAAAAGCAAAGCGAGATGACCAACAAAATTGACACATTGTTGAAAGTTCTCAATGACCGAGAAATGGGAGCACTCCCAAGCGACACGGTCAGGAACCCGAAACAAAACGTTAACTCCATATCATCGGTTTCGTCACCCACTTCTTGTCCGCAATACTACTCGGTTAAATCAATGAGCCCGTGTTTCAAGCAAAACCAAATTCTTCAAAAGGGCCAATCGAATGAAACACCCAATATGAAACCGGTCAATAATAAAGTTGAAACACTTTCTACACAAGACCTTGACGATGAATTCAAGGAGCTCCACCTTGAACGCCCTGTCATTGATGTCTTAGCCCGTGCTCCCTACTATAGTGCCCTCCTAGAAAAATATGAGAAGTTTAAATTGGGTAAAAATGGGACCGCCTTTGTTCAAAACAAGTTGCCTAAGAAGCTTGATGATCCGGGTATATTTGTTTTGCCTTGTAAGATAGGAAAATCCGAAGCTTTCGACACACTAGCCGATTTAGGATCAAGACTCAACTTGATTCCCTTATCCCTTTTCACCACTCTTAGGCTAGGAAAGTTAGAGGAGACGGAGGTACTAATTGGTCTAGCGGATGGGAGTATTGCCCACCCAGTTGGGATGATCAAGGATGTAGTTGTTCACGTAGGGAAGTTGACTATTTTAGCGGATTTTCACGTCCTAGATATGGTCAGTGATACTACATGCCCATTGTTAGTAGGAAGAGGATTTTTAGCAACCGCTAGCGCTATGATAGATTGTAAGGAGTCTAAGATAGCGGTAGGTGAGGGCGATACTTGGTCGGTATATGATGTTAAGAAGCATAGCTACGATTGTGAGGACGAACCGACACCACATTGGGTAGAGATGAATAGGAGACCATCTAGATATGGACCTTGGATAGAAAGAAACTTTATAGGACCTCAACTCCCATTCTATCTAGAAAAAGATTTCATCGATAAAACACATTCGGTGGAACAACTCATAGCTAGAGATGAGGAGCTAGACCTTTTTGAGGACCCCCTAGTCTTTAGGAAAATGATTGAGTTCTTAGGCGTAATGCCTATTAACATAGAGATGAACAAGTGGAAAATAGAAGGGGATAAGTGTAAATGGAGGTGGGACAAGCCACCTAAGGAAGGTGACGGATCATGGCATATAAAGATGATTTTATATGATCCGGATGGAGAAAAGTTTGAAAGGTCATACCGTACCAAGAAAACCGATAGGAAGTTGAAACCCAAGTTTGATCCCAAAGATGTCCTCAATGAGGAACTTACCCATATAACGTAATTGCCTATGACCTTGAGTCTATCTACAAGACTCGTAAATAAAGAAAAGCGCTTCTTGGGAGGCAACCCATGTTTTGTGTGATTTTTATTTGTTTGATTGTTATTTGCTTCCGTATGCATGCTTTATTTTTATTGTTGGTAGATCATGTTTCAAAACTAAAATTGTGAAAATACTTCATTTTGTCGTTTAACTTCGTCTTAACTTCATACAAAGGTATTTCGCAAAAGATAAGTGTAAGGGGAAACCCCAAATATGTTTTTAAGAACGAAATTGATCATGATTCTCTACAATATTAAATGGACATGTGTATTAGTATTTGTTAGAGTCAAATGCTTGTATCGAGTCATAATGATGTTTTGTAGGATTTTCCAGGAAGTAGGACATAAGTTTTTCCAGAAATTTTTCGGAAACTTAACGTAAAGATTTCTGTAGGTCACTTCTGACGGCGTCATGAGTTAACTCTTGACGGCGTCATGTGTAAAATTCTGAAAATTTTGCTAGTTTTGTTTTTCTAACGGAGTCTTGAAGTTTTTGTTAATTCTTTAGTTTTATAAACTCCAGGAAATCTGCAACCATTCATTCCACAAGCATCATATCTTAATTTGTTTTCTAGGACTTGTTAGTATATATAGATTGCCGCCGATTTTACGTGAGGTTGCCTTGTTTGTTTTCTCAGGTTTAACAGGTTATGTATGACAAGAAGATGATTTATATTTCTGGAAGGGAAGCTTTGAATTTTCATTTTCATGGAGGAAGATCTAACCTTGTTACCACACTATCCACACCGAACGAATCAGGGGAGTATTTGATTTCATTATTTTACCTGTTTCACTTTTACATTCTTTAATTGAACATTGGGGACAATGTTCATCCTAATTGTAAGGGGAGGGTAAATGATGATACCTTATAGGATACACTTGCACTTGAGTTTGTTTGTTTGATGGTAGGTGTGTAATAAAACTAAGAGAAATACTTGTTAGTGTAATTTTAGCGCCAAATTTAAATTTTTTTACAACATTTAGGAGTGAAACTTTAGCCATAGCAAGCGTCTCATGGATAGGAGTAGTATGACTAGCACAAAACCGTACCATTCAGAAAAATTTTCCACCCAAATATGTGAGGTTCGCCTTTAGATTTGATAGGAAAGGCATTTACTATTAGTGCTTATGAGTGTACCGGTAGCATTTAGATTCTAGAACTTGCGTTAGTGATGCATCCCGAGACCGCTAGTGAGACTACATTCGTGTAGTAGGATTTACTACATGATAAGAGGCATTAGGATCACCCTTGTGTTAAACCCGTATCATAATTACTTGACCATTTAAGTCATATTACTTGGCTAGTAAAGTCAATTAATTTTTCCCACACCTTAGCGTTGTACTCATTTTTAGTACACGAAACCCCTAGTACACCCCTCCGAGCCTATCTTTTCGTTTCTAACTTTAAGCATTTTACTTAAAGGAATAATTTGTTACAAACCACTTAAATGTACACCCAAATCGCCTTAGCCTTCCGTGTATGCACTCATCTTTAGTGCATTATTGTTATATGTTTAAACCCTTAGTTAATTATCTAATTGATTACATGGTTGCTAAGTCGAGTCATATCCTTGTACATATTGTTTTGGGACGATTGGGACTCATGGGTAAAGTACTTGTGTTATGGAGTAATGGGGAAGAACATCATTTATTACCCCCATATGTGCGTTAATCTTAAAAGTACTCCAAGTGTCTTGATTATCTTAATTCGAGTAATTAGATTAGTTTATTATAAAGTATGTAAAAATTCAAGTGTAAGGGAATGTACATTCCCTATGATGTATTATTTTGGATGGTAGGGTAAGAGTGTATGCAAAAAAAAAAATAAAAAAAAAAATAAAAAATAAAAAAAAATTAAGAAAAGAAAAAAAAAATAGAAAAAGAAAAGAGAAAAACATACGTACTACCATCCCGTTTCATTCTATGTTTATTTTATGTTTTTGTTATTTTTGATTTATTAGCTTAAGTCGAGTCTAGTCTTGGCTTAGCAACGCCATATTGTACATGTAATTAACCAAGATGATTAACTCACCACCAGTAAAGATTGCCTTTATCCAACAAAACCGTGTATTCCATATCCCTACACCTAACGTTATAACCCTTTAAAAGACCTCTTTGATAGTTTATCCTAGGTGCTTACGTGGTGGAGGTTTGATCCTTTCCCAAGCCTATGGTAATCTATTTTGTTATGACAGGTAGTGAGAGATGTTTTCCATTTCCATATTGTGATATATACTTTATTACACCCGAGAGATGTGAGTATCTAAACACTATTTGTGAGGTGCTAGTATATGACCTCCGTGCTTGTCTTTGGTCTTTAGTGGAACGATTATTTGTTGTAATTACTTTTATATTAGTCTTAAATGACCCCTAACTTGTATTTTGATTAGAATAAAAGCGCATTTGCTTGAGGACAAGTAAATCTCAAGTGTAAGGGTATATGATGAAGCGAAAAATGAACCGTTTTTAGGGGGTCATTTAAGCCCGGATTTGAATTTATTTGATCAAATATTGCCCTAAATCGTTCCTTTTGTCATTTTAGGTACTTTTGGAGTGAATTCTGGAAAAGGAAGCATTTTGGATGTTTTTGGAGCATAAACGTGAAGAAAACGGCAAAGTCTTAATTTTCCTTGCTGGGAAACGGCGTCAAGAGTCTTCATGTGACGGCGTCAAGAGTAAACAAGAGGTGAAAGTGGTGACAATCCAGAGAAATCGTGACAGCGTCAAGCTTGGCCGTCATGGTTCAAGATATGGTGACGGCCCAGAGTAATATTACACATGACGGCGTCAAACTTGGATCTAGGCAATCCGATCTCATTATGGGCGGCGAGTTGACGGTGTCAGATATTCCTTCTTGACGCCGTCACCCTGTAAAATCTATATATAGTTTTGCAATTTTCATTCATTAAAGAGGAACAAGTAGGGTGTAACTTTGGAGAAACTCTAGCACGAATTTTACTGCTTTTTCAAGGGTTTTTACCCTTTGAAACCTTTCATGTTCAATTAAGATAAATATCCTTTCAATTCATTCAATATGTCTATGTGTTGCTTGAATATATCTTACGCTTGTCTTGAATTCAACATGCTAGGCTAGATCTTTTGTGTGTTTGCTTAGATGTAGTGAAACATAGATGTTAATTATGGGTTTATTGTTTGTTTATAGTTGTTACGGATGAATGATTTCGATGTTAGGCTTAAGAAAACTGGCAGACTTCCAATGGTGACATGCTTGAACGTCTTAAGAAACATGAACCAATGCGTACTAGGTTATTATGGTTATATTTAATGCATGAGCGAATTCTAATGATCCCATGTTAGGAGCTTCTTAGCCGGCTCGACATAGGAGTGAAGTAGGAGCTTATAGAGTTGGGGAAGTACGTACGCCACCCCACGAATGGTATTAGGGAATATAACCCGTCATCCGCGCAATTGTAACAAACTATCAACCTGTAAAAGATATCTCGGGAGTAATGAAACCTAAGTAAACACAATTCTCCCCATTATTGTTCACACCACTAGTTTAATTAGCTTTATTTTCATTTCTGTTATTTTATTTTTATTGCATCTTAGTTATTGGGTTAGTTGATTAGCAACTAATTCCGCCCACTCTTCCAAAAACCCGAGATTTTAATTGCTTTCGTAAAAATACAAAAATACAAAAAGAATCATCCCTCACCTCTATACCTAGTTTTTAGGCTTTCTAATCCTAGCAACACTATTCCTGAGTTGAACGATCAATCCCCCGGTACTTGTCACTATACTATACTACAACGATCAGGTACACTGCCTGGTGGGGGTTGTAAGCTTCTCGATATCCCTCGAGAGGTAAAGCCTGGTGCGATTCCCACGTATCAAGAAACTACATCAATACAGATAGATAAGCAATTTCAGTCGAGTGATTCTTCTGAAGCCGTACTACAACACGAGGTGAATGAGACAACCGAGTCTCAAGCTCCAACGACTCTGATAAGGATTTATTTGATACATTTTTAGAGGGTCATTTAAGCCCTAAATCGTAAATATATGGTTAAATATTACCTCAAATCGCTTCTTTTCTCAATTTAGGTACTTGGGACGAGAATTCTGGAAAATGGAGCATTTTGGACGTTTTTGGAATCAAAAGTGAAGAAAACAACAAAATCAAGATACTAAGCTGGAAAATACACCTGACGACGTCACCCTTTATAAGGTGACGCCGTCACTTGAAGATTCAAGAGGTGGAAATAATTGCAAGTGACGCTCCAGAAAACTTTTGGTGGAATTACACGTGACGGCGTCACGTGTAAATGGAAGTTGAACGTCTGGTATTAGTGTTACAAGAGATGGCCCATAGGAAATTATGAGTGACGACGTCAAGCAGCTGGATTGGGCATCACGAAACCCTAATGACGGCGAGATGACGGCGTCAGGACTTACAACCTGACATCGTCACCTTTTGTTGCAATACCACCATCAACCTTAGCTCCTCATCTTCGGATGAATCACCACTAATCATTTCCTCACCTATCAAAGACAAAAACTTCCTTAATCTTGCAACTCTCACACCATCACCAAAATTCAATCATGTTATCACCACTCCACCACCAACAAAGACACCTATTGATCCAAGTCCACCACCGGCTCCAACTCAACCATCCAAGTCTTCATCACCACCTAAATCACCAAAACTTGAACCAATGGAACTATTTGGAACTCCATCAACATCACCACATCCTTTTCTAGAGAATCTTGAGGATATTCCACCTAGATCACAAAATCCACCACCCTTGCCTTCGTTTGCTTCTATCGAACGAATGGCACATGAACACACACGGGCATTCTTTGAGCCCAATGTCCCGTTTGAATAAGAACCACCACCACAAGAACAACCTTCACAGCCTAAACCCTTGTTGTTTCACCCCATCTACAAAGACATCCATGGACCTCTCTATGAAGAACCTCACTTAGAACAACACCAACCACCATAACCACAATCCCATTCCCACCACTTTGAGTCCCTCTTTCCCTCATATAAGGAAATTGAGGCGTCGTTATGGAACAACCCTCCAAACTCTCACGAGGAAATCAACGACCGCCTTGATAACCTCTATGCTTTCAAAAGCTTGGTGGATAATCATCTCCATCAAGCAATGGAGTTTCAAACCACCTTGCTTGCATCCGTTGCAAACCCATCCTCCTCCAAAGAAACCACCACCATTCCACCACCTCAACCATCATCCCATGATCAAATCCTACCCAATCCCCGCCATGGTTGCTCACATTGTGAACGGGCGGCTAAAATAAGTGAGAGCATAAAAATCATGCTCCACCAAGTCCAAGATGAAACCCGCTTTGCTCTACAACACATTCTTGAACGTTTGGATGCTCTCTCACACCCAAAACGACTCTTAGAGCGTACTATGGAGGCTTTGCCTCATTTAGGAAAATGTTGGGAGACATCCACTTATAGAAGTAGGATTTTATTTCTTTGGTATTTTTTTTTAATTTCTAAAAGTAGGAAGATATTTTTCATTTATTGTCTTTGACTTTTAAAAAGTCAAATTTTACTTGGAATGACATCTTTTCTACTATCTTGTTTGCATTGTTGGTTGATCTTATGTGAGTTGTGATTGTGATTGCTTCTATTCTCTTATTATGTTGTGGCTACACGATTTGTCGTGTGTCATTATCACCAACTAACTCTTTTGTTGTAGGTTCAAAATCCATGTTTCCTAACTTGGCATTCCACTTAGGGGGAGTATTGTCCAAGGGGGAGAAAATATATTTAAACTTATATCTTAAATGGTTTTCATCAAATAAGTAAAACTAGTTTAAATACAAAACTTTTAAAGACTTAACACTATAATTAGTCATTTACTTAAAAATAAAGTTTATGTTTTGTCATCAACAAAAAGGGGGAGATTGTTAATACAAATATCGCCTAAAAACGTTATTTATATTTTACAATCTTTGCTAAGTTTTGTTAACGACAAAGTGTAAACTTTAGTTTTTAGTAAAACATGATTTTAGTTTTAGTCTTGCATAACTAGACTTTATTTGCTACATTTACATTTCATATTTAACATAACATTTTCATATTTCTAAATATAGAAAATGTAACATGTGCATTTATGGAAAGTTTGAGTGTTTGACTTTCTATAAGACTTCTTACACATTATAGATAATCTCTTACTCTATCTATTGTGTGTTGACTTGAAGAAGCTTGATTTGACATTGCTAGATATGGAAAGATTTCTTGAAGGCTTTTACTATCATACACTGGCGGAACCCTGGGGTTACAAGGGCGGAACCCTTGTTTTGGTTCCGTCAGATCCGCCAGTGGTCTGGTTTGTTTGGCTATAAATACCAAGCCACTTGCAAGAAATCTTTCATCACGTCTAATATATACTTTGCACAAACATACTCATATCATTCATCTAACTCATTAACATTTCCTTTGTGTGAAGTTCTATTGTAGCAAAGAAGTTCACAAGTTCATATCAAAGTTACAAGTATTCAACACAACGTTGCAAGACTTGTTAGCTTAGCATTGTATAGACTTCGTGTAGTTTATACTTCATTTGATTGTGTATATTCAGTAGTGATCGGTTAGTATTTTAGGCCTTAAAATACATAGTGTGACGGGAGTGGTTGTACCCTTGTAAAAGAACTCGACATCTAGCTTTGTGTCAGTAATCTTGTGTAAGCGACGTGTAAGGTTTTCTCCGCCGGTGAAAGGAGCTTGTTGAATAGTGAAAGAAACTCTCGAGTTGGATACTCGAGGCGTGGAGTAGGGCAAGGAAAAAGAGTCCTTGTAGCCGAACCACGATAAACTATCATGTTGTGGTTTGATTGTTTCTTTCGTTACTCTTGCATATTATATATTGTCTTGTAGTTTAGATCTTTGATTAAACGTAAAGTTTCACAAGATAATTAACTTAAAAACTGGTAAACTATTCAACCCCCCTTATAGTTTTCCACAATATCTATGTGTTGTTTGATTAATTGTTTGTCTTTTCTTTACATTAACATGTTAGCTTAGATTTCTTAGTGTTTGCTTAGATCCAATGAAACCTAGTTGTTAATTATTGATTGTTGATTTGTTATTAGTTGTTTGGTTGATTGACTAGCGTTAGGCTTAAGAAAATTGGCTAATCTCATATACGGTAACAAGCTTGAATGTCTTAAGAAACGTAATCGGATGTGTACTACGGTTTTATTGATTGTATTTAATGCATGAGTAGATGTTGATGATTCTATGATAGAATACTAAATGTGTCGTCATAAGAAGAAATAGATACTCATAGAGTTGGGGAAGGACGTACACGCCCCCACGACCGGTATTAAGGAATACAATCCTTCAACTAAATAATTGTGACAACTCAATAAATCAATAAGAGATAAGTAAGGAGTAGTGAAATCTAAATAAACACACTTGTTTCATATAGAAGTTCACCACATTTACTTTTCTTGTCATTTATTTTATTGTTTTTAGTTTAATTAGTAATTTGGGGTTAGTTGACTAGCAACTAATTCCACCCACTCTCCCAATACCCGAGATTTTAATTGCTTTCCATAAAATATAAAAACATAAAAAGAATCATCCCCCACCTTTAGACCTAGTTGACCTACACTTCAATCCTAACGACACTATTCCCCTATAGAACGATCAATCCCTCGGACCTACCATTTACTACACTACAACGGTCATGTACACTGCCTGGTGGATTGCAAAATCTCTCAAGATCCCTTGAGAGGTAAAACTTTTGCGAGGTTGCAAAACACACATCAAACTCGTACTCTTAAGCGTGAAAGAAAACGTTCGGTGTGGCACTCGGATTATGTTATAAAGAGCAACGTTGCATACTGTCTTCTTACAAAGGAAAGTGATACATCAACTCTTCAAGAAGCACTGAATAATTCAGATGCGCCGTTCTGGATAGCAACAATGCAAGAAGAAATTGAAACTCTTCATAAGAATAAAACGTGGGGATTGCTGCCACTACCAGCAGATAGAAAACCTATTGGAAACAATTAGGTGTACAAGATCAAGAAGAACGATGATGACAAATGGTGAGGTATTTTGCAAGATTGCAGTCAAAGGATATGCTCAGAAAGAGGGAGTTGACTTAAACGAAATATTTTCCCCTGTGGTTTGAATGACAATTGTTTGAATGATTCTAGAAATGTGTGCTACATATGATTTACATATAGAGCAGCTAGATGTGAAAACTGCATTTCTTCATGGAAATCTTGAGGAAGAAATTTACATGCTTCAACCAGAAGGTTTTAAACAAAAAGGATAAGAGAATTTGGTTTGTAGGTTAAACAAATCTCTGTACGGTTTAAAGCAGGTGCCGCGGTGTTGGTACAAGAGATTTGATTCCTTCATCATTAGCCTTGGATATAACAGACTACATGTAGACCCTTGTGCATATTATAAGAGGTTTAGATACAATGATTTTGTCATCGTGCTGTTATATGTTGACGACATGTTGGTAGTAGGCCCCAACAAAGATCGTATTAAAAAATTGAAGGCTCAACTAGCTACGGAATTCGAGATGAAAGACCTTGGACCCGCAAACAAGATTCTAGGGATACAAATTCACCGAAATAGAGTTAGTAGGAGAATTTGGCTTTCACAAAAAAGTTATGTGAGAAAAATCTTACAAAGGTTCAATATGCAAGATTGTAAGCCAATATCAACCCCGTTTCCTACTAATGTCAAGTTATCCTCCAAGATGAGTCATAGCAGTGAAGAAAAGAGGATGAAAATGTCTTGAGTACCGTATGCATAAGCAGTGGGAAGTTTAATGTTCGCGATGATTTGTACAAGACCAGACATTGCTAATGCAGTGGGAGTGGTGAGTCGGTACATGGCGAACCCTGGTAGAGAGCAATGGGAAGCTGTGAAGAGGATCCTTATATACATTAAAGGAACCTCATATGTTGCATTATGTTTTGAGGAATCGGATTGAACTAAGGGATATGTTGATTCTGATTACGTAGGTGATCTTGACGAAAGTAAATCAACCACCGGGTATGTGTTTACACTTTCTGGTGGAACAGTAAGTCGGGTTTCAAAACTGCAGTCAGTTGTGGCTATGTCAAAAATAGAAGCAGAATATGTTGCAGCTGCTCAAGCCAACAAAGAAGCATTATGGTTGAAGATGTTTTTGGAAGAGCTCGAGCATGAACAAGAGAAAATTACTCTATTTTGTGACAATCAGAGCGCCTTGTATCTGGCAAGGAATATGGCATTTCATTTAAAGGCAAAGCATATATTAGTTCAATATCACTTCGTTCGTGAGAAAATGGAAGAGGGAACCGTGGATATGCAGAAAATTCATACCAATGATAACGTGGCAAATTATCCGACTAAAGCAATCAACTGTGACAAGTTTATACTGATGAGGTATCCATTATTAGATACGCCGTATCTACGACGGGATTTGAGAAACTTATAAATACAACCCTAAAACGATTTTAGGGTTATCATGCTTCAACCCCCAGACGAACTAAAGGTATGTCTACTGCAGGAGTACCACCATTGGAGACCTCTACCCTCACAAAGAACATCTATGATCAACATAACGTTTGTTATTAATCCATTTGCATATCGATTCAACTATGAACTTGTTTAGCTTACCATTTACTATTCCTTTTTGTTATGTTGACTTAGATCATGAGCTAACAACCTTGTGTGTTAACCTAGTTATAACTTTACTTGTGTTTTGATTCGATTACATATTTTAAAGAATTCCATGTTAGATAATTATTGAGTTTATTTATTTACTTTCGTCTATGTGTATGACTAGAATTCATTCATAGTATAAGCTTTGATTGTTAAGTAATGTTACATTAATAATCATCTTTTTTAGATGCCTCGCGTAAGTATGATTAGGGATACATAAATGTCACTATTTGGATAAACGCGATTTGGCCTATTAGGTTAAAGTAGCCAGTTGTGAACTTTAAGTAAACAAATGGCTAAAATGATAACTAGTAATAGTTAACATCATTAATAAATCTAAAAGATTAGTTGAAGACTTAGGGCCTGTTTACTTTTTGCTTAATGGGTTGAGTGTTAACAAAATATTATACAACCAGGATCAAATGGTGTTTCTTTTTATCTTATTGCAAACTAGGATCCTAAATGTAAAAGACTAACAAAACCAACCCCTTTCACAAACAGGATCACATTAGACAAATATACCCTAACATCTCTCTCTCTCTCTCTCTCTCTCTCTCTCTCTCTCTCTCTCTCTCATTACCCTCTTCATCACATTAACTTTTTTTAGCACCATCATCCCTTTAAGTTCCTTCCCACCGGAGACCTTCCCGATTCTCTCCGACATTCATTCCCACTACTGGTATGCAACTAATCTCTTTATTTTTGATAATTTTAATGGTGGAAAAATGGTCACGAGGAATATAGCGCCAACTGATGAATTTACTTTTTTTATTTGATTGTCATTATTGTTTATCTATTTAATTTTGTTCATGTATAGATCTGATATGTTTATGAACAATGTTAGAAATGTTTTAGATCAAGGTAATTTAAATAATTATACATTGCTTTTGGGTTTTTATTGAACTCTGTTAAAAAACACTAGGGACGTGGGTTTGTTTTCCTTTTGGGGTTTTTATGGATTGATCAATCATTTGTTTCCATGGGTTAACTTGTATAGTTTCAACTGGGGCTTTTGTTATTTTGTTCTTTTATAATCTGATACAATTGGGGCTTTTTCTTGTTGCAGCAAGCAAGGTTATGGAGTTTCTTAAAGAACTTTTATTTTTACTTGTTCTACTATGGTATGTGAGATGAAGAAGAAATGTGGCTAGAATAGAAAGAATAAGAGACAACACTTCGGCGTTAAGTGGACATGCATATACACAAGAGTTATTGAGTGGAAACAATACACAATGTCAAGAATTGATGCGCCTTTCTCGCGATGAATATGTGTTATTATAAAACCATTTCAAAGAAAAAATTTGGTTACGTGATAGTAAGCATATAAGTGTTGAAGAAAAGATGGCCATTTTTTTGACAACTATCGGACACAATGAACGTTTTAGGATGATCAAGCGAAGATTTCAACACTCATCGAGAACAATCCACGATTGTTTTCATGAAGTTTTACAAGGAATGATGGAATTTGCAAAAGAAGTCGTACGACCAACATCTTATGAGCCCAATCCAAACATGTCTGATTGGCACATGACTTTGAGAGAAATCTTTCCGGTATGTTTGTTTCATATGAGCCAACTAACTTTTCGTTCTTAATAAGCTACTTATGTATTGTGTTTCATCAACAAGGGTACAATAGGTACGCTAGATGGCAATCTTGTGCACACAGTTGTGCCTACTAATGAGCAAACTGCATATAGAGGACGAGGAGGTGATCGGTGTTATCAAAACGTTTTAGGAATTTGTGATTTCGATATGATTTTTACCTTTGTTTGGGCCGGATGGGAAGGTATAGCACATGATTCAAGAGTACTAACAGAAGTTGTACATAACCCAACTTCGGGCTTTCGTGTTCCTCCTCAAAGTATGTATCATTCATGATTATTTATGTATATTTTTCATTCTATGTGATGATATTGTATTGGTCGTGTATCCTTTACAGATAAATATTACGTATGTGACGCAACATATGCCAACACTCGAGGTTTTTTGGTTCCATATCGTAACACAAGGTATTGGTTAGCAGATTTTCGACGCCGACGTGCTTTAACTAAAGAAGAAAAGTTTAATCATGCACATGTGCAACTTAGGAATGTAATTGAGCGTTCTTATGGTGTCTTGAAAGCAAGATTTCCAATTCTAAAACAAATGGCAAGTTATAAGTTTGAAGTACAAAGAAATGTGGTGATTGCTTGTTTCGCCATACATAATTTCATACGCAAATGTAACATCAAAGATCACTTATTTCAAGAATTTGATGAAGATATCATATTTAACAACGAAGAGGAATTTGAAGGACATGTAGAAGAAGAAGCAGATGCGACACAATGGGGTGCTCAAAGCACACAATATATGGCCAACGTGCGTGATGAAATTGCTAATGGGTTGTGACGGTATTTAAGTTTTCAATGGCGTTGAAGTGTAGCTTTATTAGATTAAAATTTTAAGTTTTTATTGTTGTTAAGATCGAATATTATGGTTATTTATATCATGGCTTTTGTTATGAAAATAGTTTTGTAAATTCTGATTTGAGTATAGGGGTAAAACTATCAATTCCTATTAAAAAGAAATTCAATCAGGACAAAAAAGAAACAACTTTTGTTCATACTTGGCTTATTCCAGCCACCCTACATTTATCTACACAGGATCTTTTCTAAACAGTAAAAAAAAGGAAACAACACCTTAATGAGTGTAGATTAGTAAAACTCCCTCACCCCGTTCGAATTGCCTACTAATTTACATACGAGTTATATCAATAATATGGAAGACATTAGGACAATGCATATGAAATCAAATCATTGAAACAAGTAGGGAAGTAATTAGGCTAACACGTTCCTTATATCTATTGATTTTACATCTATTTCATTATTTGTCATTTAAGTTCAATTCTTAAATCGTACCGGTCTCTCAGATAAAAAACCCCCAATTTTAAGTGTTTATTGTGATTTACTTTATTTGTCATTTTCATTATATCAATGTTGCAAAAATCGTGAATCGGTCCTGAGGCGGTCGAGGGCCGAGTTGCGTTTTTTAGCCGATTAATCGGCCCAAAACCTTGTAATCGCCGATTAATCGGCCGACTTCCTTGTAAATGTCTCCAAGTTCCAGGGCCTTGTAGCTTGGAATCGGCGATTACAAGGCCTTGTAGGCCGTTTTTTGCAACATTGCATTATATCATCTTAGTGCGTCGCTCCTCGTGAAGGAACCGGTCTTACCAAGTCTATACTGTACACGAGTGAGTACACTACCCGTGAGTATTAGCCTGACTTGTTGCGTCGGTTTATATAAATATTAAAACATGATTTAACATGAATTATAATTTAAGTCACAAACTTTTGCTACTCTCACTTTCTTCCCAAATAAATATGCACATACAAATTAACAATATTACAGAATTACTTTTCTTAAAGGCTAACGACTTAAAAATACATCCAACTTATCAATTTTTGTAGTACCATGTAGGCATTTTCTTTTTGCTATTAAAACACAAAGTTCTCAAATTTTAACTTTTATGTGTATTTCGTGCATGCAAAATAACAATTTTACTCTTTTTTTTAAAAAAAAGACAAAATTGTCACAAAATACATAAAAAAGTTAAAATTAAAAAACTTTGTGCTTTAATAAAAACAAGAGAAAATTTACAAAAACCTTTGGGCATTTCATAACTTGGTCACCAATTGACTCCTTTTCCCATTTTGGTCATCCTCGACTCCTCGACTCAACCCAGTTTTTGACATGTGTCATTCCTTTGACTGCTTAGCTGCTCGACTTTGACTACTCGTCTCCATCCAAATTTTGACAGGTGTCACTCTTTTGTATTTTTTTAAGAAAAAGTAAAAAAGAAATGACACGTGTCAAAATTTGGGTGGAGTCGAGCAGTCGAGTAGTTGAGCATGAGCAAAATAAATAAAAATGTCAATTAGTAACCAAATCATGAAATGAGTAAGGATCAAATGAGAAATAAAAGTAAAATGAGAAGTGATTACAACCACACATTTTAGATGCACCTACAAAATAAGATGCATCTCCTATGAAATTCTCCTTCCTCATTTGAAATGTGTGGCTACAAACATTTCTCATTCTTCTTATTTTATTTTCTCTTTTTATTAGATCCATTCCCATCATGAAATAACCAAAGATTTTTATACCATTTTTAGGAATTTTCTCTAAAAAAAAAAAAAAAAAACCACAAAAAGTCATTAACCTTAAAAAAAAAAAAGAAAAAAAAGAAAGAAAGTGCCCTAAAAAAAGAACAAGTTTTTACGTTTTATTCATTTATTCAGCCCCAAATTCCCGCACTTGACGAAAAACCTTACAAAACCCTAATCTCACCCAACCACTCACTAACAAACACACACACACACACACCAAACGTGTGTTAAGTGTGTGTAATCAATGGACAACACAGATCAAGAACACGAGGTGTACGGCGGAGATATCCCGGAGATGGATACTGATTTCGAGATGTCTCGTGATGAATCTGAAGATGTCGATAATAATAACAACAAGGTCTTTTTTCATTCTCTTTGCATTTATTAATATAATTATTTATATTTGTTTGTTTGATGCCTATTAATTGTATTTATTTTAGTTATAATTTTTTAATTTGAGGCTTGATGCTGAAATTAGGGTTTTGATTTATTTATTAGTGTAAATATGTGTTAATAATGTTTGTATGGTAATTGATTGTTGCGCATAGTACTATACTTAATTAGGTGAATTATAGGGGGTATTATGAGTTTATTTGGTTTCGGCTTTTATAAAATGTTGGGGGTGTTATGAGGCTTAGGTAATATTAGCCGAAATCAAATAAGCTCGTAAGCCCACATATAGGCTTAAACAAACACCCACAACATTTTATTTTCGCAAGTTAAGGTATCAGAGGTATGAATTTATGCAATGTGATTAATTGTTATGGTTGGCCATTTAAAAGTTATTCGGGCTAAAATTATGACCGACAACCTCTTTCCGAAAAGTCAAAATACATTGCCTTGCGCGCAATTATAACTTTGGTACCTTAAATTGAGAAAAAAAAGCCGAATACCTTGATTTAAATTTCGGAATAATGTTTAGTACCTTTTTGTGTGATTTGCTCGTGATTGTTATGTGTTGTAGTTTGAGGTTTAGTTTGAAATTAGGGTTTGATTATGTATGTGTTACAACAAGTCGAATTTGTCGCTTTGAATGTTGGTTTTGGAATTAGGGCTTGTTAATGCATAATCACTGTGTTGTGCTGTTAATTTGGGATTTAGAGGTTTAATTGATATTTTTATTCATGTGTCTGTTTGATGATTAATTGTATGCATGAGTTGAATTCGAGGATTAAGTTTGGAATTAGGGCTGTTTGATGATTCAATGTATGTTTGTGATTTGAATTTGAGGTTTCTTCTATGAAATACGCGTTTTTGTTTTTGCATTGAGTTAGTTTAGGATCTAGAGGTTTACCTGATGTTTCTATTATGTGTTTTGTATGTTTGTTTTATAAATATTTGTATGTTTTAGAGTCGAATTTGAGGCTTTTTTTTAAACATGTGGTTCTTTTTGGCTTTCGTTAATTTAGGATTTAGAGGACATGAAGAAGAGATTGAAGGAGATCGAAGAGGAAGCAGGTGCTCTTCGTGAAATGCAAGCGAAGGTTGAGAAGGAGATGGGTTCAGCCCAAGGTATTAGTTTTAACTTGGGTGGTTATGTTTTTGTTTATATTTACGGTGGTGTTTTTAAATTATTTTGTCATGTTCGCTTATAGTTTCTTTATTTTCATGGAAGTTATACGTTTATTTGATTTGTGTTCTGTGGAGCTGGATGATATTTTATATTATTCACTTGTTCAGTGTATGTCGGACTAGACTTGTGTTCCAGGAGGGTCATACATGGATTAAGTTATATTAAGTAATTATAACTAGGGCTCTTTATGCAAGACCTTATTCCTCAATTTTTTAACCCTGTATATTACTAACGTTTTTACAATTATAGTGATTTTAGAAATCGTTGTGGTGGTAGTTTGTCTCTTAGTTAGTATCGTTGTTGCTATTATCTCGCAAAGAAGTAACCATTTTTGCGGTGATAGTTTGGCTTTATCCTTTATGTTGGTATTGTTAGCCTCATTTCACTTTATATCTTTTTATCACATAAGAGGGCCTTATTTCTTACATTGAAAAATCTCAGTGGCCCACCAATTTACCTTAAAGCATAATTAACTGAAAGAAGGGCAGACTAAAAAGTTTGTAAATTTATGAACTATTAACAGCTATGTTAAGCTAGACGCTTTCGCCTTTAAAGACCGGGAAACGGAAATTAAGTACATTCAGACAGAAGCATCCGTTTATTGTCTTTTACACTAGGAAAATGAAGTGTTTTAAGCATTGAGTAATTTTTTTTTTTATTTTATTTTATTTTTTATTTATTTTTTTAATTTTATTTTTTAATTTTTTATTTTATTTAATTTTTTATTTTTATTTTATTTTTTCCCCTGGGGCAGTCTAAATAGTTTTATTGCTAAAATCCAAAGAGTTCACCCTGCTGAATTTCAAAGAATTCCTTATGCTGGAATTTAAAGCAGGCATAACCAAATACCCTACTAAAACCGAAAACCATAGTCTAAGTTATTCACCCTTATATGTCATATATGTTCACAACCAAAAGCCATAACATACTTCAAGTTAATGAATCTATGATATGATCCAAGATAATCAATACACTTACCTGGGAAGGAATTTCTAACATGGTGAATGGTCTAGTTGAGGCATTACTTATACAACTAAGTAACATATATGTTGGGTATGGATTCTTACCGCTTTCTAACCTTGTGCTATTACTTTTACAAGAAGATTAATATGCAATAGTTTTTGAACTGAAAATTTAGAATTTGCAAGAGGAAACTAAATTACTGAGCTTTTAGTAAAAATATGTGTATGGTTGTATAGATCGTGATTTTCATGTTTAAAACAATAGTGAGAGATATGTGTCTTATTGTATGATCTGTTAATGTCCCTGGTCCTTGCATTTCTCTTTCATTTGAATAAATGTTTTTGTTTCCTTACTTTTAAGTTTCAAATGTCATGCATAGATTCCTTTCTTCGCTTCATAGCGTTAAATATTTCTCAGCTACAACCTTCTTTCCTGCACTGTGCTTGCTACTGCACCTACTTTTAAGATATAAATGATTTGTAGCTATATTTCCTAATTTGTTTGACATTTCATTTTGTTCTTTCTATGATGGAAACCTTCAGAGGATCCTACCGCTTCTGCTACGCAGGCTGAGAAGGAAGAGGCTGATGCCCGTTCAATATATGTCGGCAATGTGAGTTGATCCTTTGCCTTATTCTATTTTATTAAACCTGATATGGTGTGCTAAACTAAAGTATAATTTGTATTTTTGTGCAACTATTACTGCGGACAGCAAATAATTGGCGAAAAATTTTTGTATCAAGCACACAAACTCAAAATCAATCTATATGCAATATGATTTTTTGTGCTTTAAGAAAAAATAACCACAAAAAGCCATTAGCCTTAAAAAGTGCCCTAAAAAAAGAACAATAGTTTTTACATTTTATTCATTTATTCAGCCCCAAATTCCCGCACTTGACGAAAAACCTTACAAAACCCTAATCCCACCCACTCACTAACAAACACACACATACGCGAAACGTGTGTGATAAATAAAAAATAACCACAAAAAGCCATTAGCCTTAAAAAAAAATAACCACAAAAAGCCATTAGCCTTAAAAAAACACTCATTAATAGTAAGGTTAATACCCAAAGATTTAGTAACTTCTTGTGTTTCAGAGTGTTGTTGTGTTCTTCACTTATTTGTCAACAATCCTATTTTAGTAACTTCTTCCAGCGTCAGACTTATTATTGGCTGGTGTTTCTTGTTGCTTTTCAAGGCCTATGAAGCATTATTTATTTTTTTTTTTGAAAACTGATAATGCTAATATTATGGCAACTCGCTATCTAGCACATGCAAATACAACTTAATGACAACAGATGACCTTCCATGCACACGTTGGATTGTTATGAACACAAATGGATGAGGCAGCAAATTATGTACAAAAGTTAGTTAATTTATGATTTCTATCAACCCTTTTGGACAAAGCCCTTGTTTCCTGCCATGTTAAATAAGTGAAAGTGCCTTAAAAACTCAGGGAAACTAAAACCTGAATGTTTGCATGGTATGAAATGAAAGCAGAGTTTGTGTATGTGTCATGTTCCTTTTGCATGTGAAAGTGCCTGTTTATGCCAATTTTTCATAAGCATAATCCTTACGTGCTAATGCGACTCCACTTACATCCTGAGCAATATATTATGTGTACGATATATTGCATGTTATTACATATGGAGAGGTTTTCACAAGGTTGCTTCATGTATAACTTATAATTGCACCAGTATTCTGTAATTTTCTAGGCTTCACTTGCATTTTGATACGATCTACTAGACTATTAGCACTTCCGTTTTGGAAAAAGTGAATTACTTTACGGAAATATGGAATTTGTCATTAATTTTTTTAAGTGTTGGAAGAAGTGCATTCGATAGATTAATGACTGTTACTAGTGTCAATTGCTATGGTTTGATCGAGTATGGGTTCATCTCTATTTTTGTTATGTTGCAAGTTGTATCATTATCTATCAATCTATGTGTCTGTGAGAAGTCGTTTTTATGCACTCCTAGATAGGTGCTAATTTAGTCGTTATGAATGTCAGGTAGACTATGCGTGCACACCGGAAGAGGTTCAACAGCATTTCCAGTCATGTGGAACTGTAAATAGGGTGACAATATTAACTGACAAATTTGGTCAACCAAAAGGTTTTGCATACGTGGAATTCGTGGAGCTTGAATCTGTTCAGAATTCTTTGCTTTTGAATGAATCCGAATTGCATGGGCGTCAACTCAAGGTCTCAAATATTTATATCCAGTTTGATATTTTTTCTCATTTGGGCTATGAATTCTGATTTGTTGTTTTTTGGTTTGGTGCAGGTTGCTGCTAAAAGAACCAATGTTCCTGGATTGAAGCAATTCAGAGCGAGGCGTCCCAGCCCATATGGATTTCGCTCACGAAGGCCTTACATGGCTGGCCCACCAATGTTCTCTCCATATGGCTACGGGTGCGTATCAGAATCTATTTTTAATTATGTGTTATTTTTATTTTTGTATCTATCACCAGTTGGCTAAGGGCCTACCAGAACGTGGAATGATTTATCTGTTGCAGTAATTGTATGGGTGGGATGTATTTGTTAAGTAAGGTATTTAGCTTTGAGAAAGAGATCATATCCCTCTTTGTGGTGGTACTTGCACTTGTTTCAGTTACATATGCTAGGTCTTTATCGTATATAATTTTGAAGCATACTGCAGTTGGCATCTGCTGAAGGAATGCTGCAAAGTTTTGTCAGTTTCTAGGTGCATTGGAAGTGTCTAGTATGCCGTTTAGCTGCGTAGGTAGACTTATAGTTACAATAGAGGTGCCAAATTGGGTGCATTGGGTACGTAATGGCAAAATCTGTTACTACAATAATAATTTGAGCTTTCAAATAAAGAGATTTTACACTATGGGCATTTGGTCCTGCTCAACCCATTTGACCTGTTTTCTTATTGGCTAAACCTTTAAATTTTACCATTTGACCAGTCAGAGATAAATTATAACACAAATTGGCAAAACACTTATATAGGAAGAAACTAAAATAGAAAGGTGGACATTTATTTTAGGAAATATGGAGTGTAATCAAGTGGTTATCCAACCTTTAGAGATCAAGCCATTGATTGCATTATTTTTATCTTTCATTCGCCTTAGCTGACTAAAATCAAAGAACCTTCAACATCCGATTATTCTACATGCTGCAAAGCTTAACATTTGTTTTCAATTTTTTTTTCGTGATTATATCCTTGTAGTACTCTCTGGTAATTGAATTCTGTGGTCATGGAAGGTTTTCTACGATAGCGAGGCACAATAAATGAATAAAATTGTCTTTAGAAACTTGGAACATATTGTCTCAACCATGTTTTGAAACTATTAGGTGCAAATGGGCAATGTAAAATCCATAGACACTTAAGGGTTTCGATAGTTTCCATATCTTGGTAGCTATTTCAAGGTTAGATCTGAGCTTAAAAAAGAGTTGCTATGAGGGGTTAGATACGGGGTTGGGTGTTGTTGTTGTTGTATGAGGGGTTGGATACACTGTAATTATATGTTTGTATTTTGTAAAAGAGAGTATTGATCAATCGAGTTGATTTGTTGCAAGTTGACTTTTTTTTTTGCTCATTTAAAACCATTGAGAAGCCTATGGGCCCATTATGTAGCATTTCTTTGATCTATAATCAGTGCCTATCCTGCACCATATGCCTGATTCTGCAACTTCCACCTTTTCTTTGTCTAATAGCCTTAGCTGTAACAGTAATGATCGTAAGCTGTAGTATGTGTTCAATTTTCTTTAGCATCTTAGGCTCTTAGCACTTTTTTTCTAATATAAAACAGTGTCAAAAGTCAAAACCGCTTTAGGCAACTGTTGAATTGGGTTCAGGCTATTTGTATGGGGCTGGTACCCAGGTTTACCAAATAACTTTTTCACTAAGTTATAATTTCATCAATCAATATTATGATTACAGACTGTACTGTGACACTATCAATATGAGATTTGGCATAATGCAACTAGGAGGCTTTGCACGTAAAAAACACTTTTGGTGACTTCCAATCCAATTGACCTGTTCCACCCATTTGTTTTTTAGGGCTACTTGGCTCATCTGACCTTTAAGTAATAGAACATAACCCAAATTGTTTCTTTTATAAGTAAATGGTCAAAGTTGCCACCTCATTTGACTAGTTAAGTGGTTTTTTCTATTTGGCACTTGCACTTCATCTATATGTCCACTTGCTGAGGCTTTTAAAATGAAACACAGCTCTGCCTGATCTCTTACCTCTTTGAACCCACGTTGGTTATTTCTTGTGAAGCCAAATCTCTTGACTTGACTTATGATACTTGGCCTATAAAAAAACTGTTCGCAGTTTGCACAATATATCATTGCTCTGTGACACTGTGATAGAAGAAAATTAGGACACCATCTTGCTGTTTCGTTTGTGTTTTCATACTTCTCGTGTATAGACACGGTTTATAGTGTTTTCAGCATCTTGCATTTCTCCTATATGGGCGTTAGGATATGCATGCTTACATCATTGACCATTTATTATGAATCTAGTAAATGACACGCTTGCATGGACTAGGTTAATTATTAACACGTGTTTGGTGTAATTTCCTATCCTGTGAATATCCGGTGAATGAAGCTGAATAATTTTTCCAGTTTCATATCATATATTTTCAATTTTTTGTACTAAATTTTGTTAATTTTTTAGTCAATATGATCAATCTTTTGTCTCCATCCTCGTGACTGGCTGGCTACATGTTTTATATTGTTACATCTTTTCATATACACTTGTCATGGGATTTATGCTGCAACTTGGGGAAGCTAACATATATGTTTATATATTGCAGAAGGATTCCAAGAGCCAGGAGGCCTATGTGGTACAGGCCTTATTGATGACAACTGCGATCAAGGCTGGAACCATTGCTGAGTAGTAGACGGTTTAGTTCCATTGTGTACCATTTTGTTTGCATGCCCAGATGTCCTCAACATGCGTCTCTAATTCATATTTTACATCTACATACTGCATCAAATGGTTAAGACTTGTTGAACTTTTAGTCATGGTGTTTTTGTGATAGTTGGACAAAAACGATGAGAGATTTTTGACTAACCGGAAACTGTAGTTGTGCACCAGCACATAAAGTTCCGTGGGTAGTAGACAAAATGACTTATTTTACTGTTTCTTTTTTGTAATTGGTAAGGCTATGGATATCTTTTAAGAGTTCAAAGTGTAGGGTTATGCCTTGTCTAAATAAAGGCGTAATTGCTATTGGTGTGTAACCTTTTTCCTTGTAATCTGTTGCAGGTTATTATCAGTTTTATCAGTTAATTTTTTTAATTTAAAAAATATATATTCATGGTTAGTATTTATTATATGTCATAAAAGTGCTTGTATCATGCTAACTAGTTAAACTAAGAAAATATTCTTCCCAGAAATAGCAGGATTTAAATTTTGGACGTGTTTTTGTTTATTTGAAACTGCTGACTTTTGAATGAATAACAGGCAGATCTTTTGCGAATAAAACAGAACCTTGTAAGTTGGCATTAATGTTTTAAAGTCAAAGTTCTAAATAAGAATTACAAATTGGCCTCTTTATATAAAAAGTCAACATGAGATTGTGAAAGTGTTTCGAGGCCTCTACAGTTTTAAATAAACATACTCAACTAAAAAATACATCAACAACAATGATACTCAATTCCGTTAGATGGGTGTATATGACATGTATGATGTCGAAAACCATCTCTACCTGAAGGAACATTGAAATTTGAAAGTAATCACATTTGTGTACATGTTTCTCCTGTGATACCAATATAATAATATCATCAAAAGTTGAACAAAGTGAGATGTGTACAATTACAACATAGCTTGCATTACTTTTACTTAACGCCTATATATCTTTCCGAACCATCAACCTAAAAAATATGCTTCATTATCATGTCTTTTTATTACATGGTTATAATAAAGTTAAGTTTCATCTCAGATCACATTAAAACTTAAAAACTTTTTCTGCAAATTATTCAAACCAAAAGGAGCAAAATGTAATTTTCACAAGTGAAATTATTTAGTCAAATATACTCATACACCAAGTTGAAGACCAACCAAACAATAAAACCAAACTATATTCTCACCAGGAAAACATAACAACACAACAAAACACAAGAAACATTGAAACATGTTAATGTTAGTAGATTGTTCAAACTGCCACACACCTTTACAACTCCCACCAGGAGCAAGATCAATACGATGCTCCATTTGTCAAGCAATCACAAATGTAGCTGACCTACGTAGTCTTCCTCCACCACCTCCACAACATGCCACTTCTTCTAACTACTACCCACCCCCGCAGCACCCACCACATGTTCCTGTACCGTTTGATCACGTTTACGGACAAGTACCTGGGGTTAACGGACGAAAAAAGGCTGTGATATGTGGGATATCGTATAAAGGAAGTAAACTCGAGCTTAAAGGATGTATTAATGATGCTAAGTGTATGAAGCATTTGTTGATTAATAAGTTTAAGTTCCCTGAATCGTCTATTATTATGCTTACAGGTAATGTTTTTTATAATCTCGTTTTGAATTGATTATTAGCTAGACGGCTTAGATTGAATGGGCATGATTGGAATAGCATTGGACAATCTAGATTAACGCTTATTAAGTGACGATCTAAGTGCTTTTTGATGTAGTATATTTAGTTTTCATAATCTCTGTATATCGTATAATTTGATAGTTTATTTCGCGCTATGCACCACATAATTAAACGCTCTTGACTTGATCCCATGCATATGATAACAATAGTATTGGATGATCGAGATTAATGTTACCTAAGATCCAAATGCTCTCTGATATGGTATAGATATGCTTTTGTAAACTAGTTTCTTATGGAACAATATTTATGTGCTACAACTTCTTTTCATGCAAAATTTACATGTGTTCAAATCTATCTTTTTTCATTCTTCTTTGGCTTGATCTGACTGGAACATCGTTAAGGAGCATAATATGTATTATTATTTTGTAAAGCGATAGGTTTTAAGCTTTCAATGTTTTATAGAATCTAACAGAAAAGATATATATACCCTACCTTTGAAGATTAATCATTTGAGGTAACCGAGTACTTGATAGATCGTAAGGGGGTGCATACATGTAGAAAACTAGAAAAGTAATTGTTTTAGATAGAAGAGATCAAGAACCTAATGGAAAGTAGAATAACACAAGTACACAACATTATAGAGAAGTAATTGTTCGCTAAGTGCTCATTGTTTAGCATACAGTATCATACACTCCCTTTGTGACAAAGAGAGATATAATTCACTTTTGACCTTTATATGCTCAAAACTGATATGTATTATTCATATTTTAAGGAAAACAACCATGTAGCATTAGGATTAACCACAAAACCATATATAGGAAACATTTTTTAAGCTTGTGATAAGTTCATGTCGAGTCTGAATAACAAAAGTCACAAGTTTGACTTTTGAAAGTCAAACTCGATTCGTCTATTAGATTGAACCTTAGACTTGTCATCAAGGCTAGTTAACACTTTTAACTGATGTTTCAGACGAAGAAACTGATCCTTACAGGATTCCAACAAAACACAACATAAGAACGGCCATGCATTGGCTCGTACAAGGTTGTCAAGCCGGAGACTCCTTAGTATTCCATTTTTCCGGTCATGGGTCCCAACAAAAGAACTACACTGGCGATGAGATTGATGGATTCGATGAAACACTCTGCCCAGTGGATTTCGAGACTCAAGGAATGATTGTTGATGATGAAATAAATGCAACTATGGTTAAGCCACTACCTCATGGTGTCAAGCTCCATGCCATTATTGATGCTTGTCATAGTGGCACCATGCTGGATTTACCGTTTCTTTGTAGAATGAACAGGTATACAATGCTAAATTTTAAGGTCAAAACAGAACGAAAATGTAAGTAACTTGTCACCTTTTGCTTTCTTTATTTTTCTTTATTGTACATCATACTTTTGAATTCCATTTATTGTATGTATTTTGTGACAATTTTACCACTCTAATTTATCAACACTCCAATTAATAGATAAGGAGAAAATGGTAATAAGGTACACACAATAGATGAAATTCAAAATTATAATGTATACAATAAGAAAAATAAAGATAACAAAACAAAATGTGGCAAGGTAATTGCATTTTCGTGCCCTTTTGCTCAAAGTTTTACCATTATCTGCATATTTGATTGGTTCTAATGTTCTTATTTTCATTCAACCGACAATGTAAACGTTGTATGGATGTAGGAACGGGAGGTATGCATGGGAGGACCATAGCCCTCAATCGGGGAAAACCAAAGGCACAAATGGAGGGGAAGTCATCTCTTTTAGTGGATGTGACGATGATCAATCCGCTATCGATACACCTGTAAATTCCTATTCCTTTCTCACGGGTCTTCCTGTTTAATGATAGTAATCAATTCCTCCAATAAAAGTGCAATATTTTGTTTCTGGAAACATTCTTATTTATTTTGTTCATTGTTATACAAGCAATACATAGTAAAATTGTACCAAAGTTGGTTACATTTTAATGTATTTTCCCATTTGTAGAATAATGTAATACTTTGTTAAAATTATGTGCTCGATCAAACGTTCCAATCTAATGAGGTCATATGTACAGGCTCTTTCAAAGGGGACTTCAACTGGAGCAATGACATTTTCATTTATACAAGCAATTGAACGTGGGAAAGCAACAACGTATGGTGATATACTGACCTCAATGAGAACCACCATACAAGAAGTTGCAACTGATGTGGGTGGTGATGCTGTCACATCTCTCCTTAGTATGCTTTTAAACGGAGGAAGTCTTGGTGCTATAAAACAGGTATTTTCATCTTTCAAGCTACTCGTATTTTAAGTATCATCGAAGTGTATCTATGCATAATATATGGTTGATCTATATGTCAATCAGTCCATGATGATTTTTTAAGGTCCGCTAAATATTTATCCAAAGGGTTGTTTAGACAGTTGGTCTATCAGTTAGACATTTTCATCGAGCTGCCTAGCAAGCAAAATGTTAGTGGCTGGTTTTCCTTGTAAGATTTATCATCAATGTTCTATAAACTCACTTTGCCTTCATCTGATAAGTATTGTACTACATTTTACTAGACATAAGTGTTCAACTATTTGTCCTATATCTAATACAGTAATTTTTTAAAGATTGAGCAACTGCGTGGACCTAATTCAGTATATCCAGTTTTTGCAGCAATGAAAATTAGCTAAGCAGTTGTAACTTGAGATGAAAATTTGTAGTTACAATTGTCATGGAACAACATGTGTAGTCAATTTTTTTTTTTTTTTTTTTTTTTTTTTTTTTTTTTTTTTTTTTTTTTTTTTTTTTTTCCAGATTTGAATCGTGTGAGGTTTTTATGTGGGGAACATTTATGCAAATTCTGTTTTCTGTTACTATAGGAACCACAACTCACAGCGAATGTACCATTTGACGTCTATACAAAGCGATTCTCCCTCTAACTTGTAACCTGAGCTATTGCGTTAAGTTCATCCTTTCCATTTGTACAGTTTTTTCAGTAAATTAATGTATTGGTTCAATGTGTGATTGTGGGTGCTTTGTTATTGTATGTGCTGCTTTTTTCTAATAAGCTACGGAATTTGTCCTCTGTATTCCTTCATTTTGAGAATATATAATTATTGCAGCCATATTTTTCTTGTTCTAGAGGTTGATTCTGATAGATTTAGAATTTGTATATTCTGTTGAGCTGCAAATAACTCATGGCACCTGCCTTTTCCAAGGTTGGAACTTGGAACCCACAATTTCAAGTTGCCATGACATGGTATCATTTGGGCTAGGCCATGTTGGTAGAATTCATACATTTATTATAACTGATGATAGTCGATAGATAATAGAATTCTTATGGTTCTTTGACCAAGGATTTCATGCCAAATCATGATTCTGATGTTGACAGACGATAAAAAGCCGTTAGCAAGGTCATGTTTCCATTCCTTGATCATTTTGCAAGTTTATTGCTAAATGAGTATCAATGTAATATGTTCTTCCATCAATCAATATGACTTGATCTCTCAAACCGATAGCAACAATGTGCTAAGCTTGGGAATGAGTAGTAGAAAAAGGAGAACTGGCGTTGAAGGTTTTCCGGAGGACAAGGTGTCCTCGGCAAAACCACTAAACAACAAAAAACCCATTTAGATTCATTGGCCTAGGCTAAATGGGGTTGAAAATTTGACAACAATGATTCCCGAGGACATGTCCCTCGGTAATAAGTTGGTCATCTTTGACTTTTCCCGCCTCTCCATTCTATCGAATATTTTGGCGCTCGGTTTTCCCGCCAAGGTTTTACCGAGGATGTTGGTATTCAGTTGCAACCAACAACCCAAGAACTAGATGCGGAACCCGATCGACTTCTCGAAAAATATCGACACACAAAGACAGCAACAATAAAGTGACAGAAAGATAGAAGCTTTGCACAAGTAAGTAAACCCTAACGTCATTCTTTCAATACTAATCAATAGGCGATTAGGGATATTACCTTGTGTGCTCGTTTCTTCTTTTCTGTCGACATCTTATCTTCACGATCGAGTTATCCGTGCTAGGGGTTGTAGGTTATCGAATCCTACAGAGGACATGTCTTCGGGGAAAGGTTTGACCAAAATGTTGACCATTGATAAAGGACATACATAGTACTCCGTATTAGGGCTGAGCATCGGGCGAAAACCGGACCGGACCGAGGACCGAGAACCGGAAAACCATAGACCGAGACCGGATCGAATATGGTCGGTCCGGTCTCGGTCCGGTCGGTCTTCGGTCGGTCCGGTCCAATTAGGCAAGTTTTTTCGGGTTTTTGGTCGGTCCGGACCGGACCGGACCGGACCGACCGGACCGAGGACCGAATTTGGCAAAAGGCTTAGACCGAGGACCGGACCGAATGTGGTCGGTCCGGTCCGGTCGGTCTCGGTCCGGTCGGTTTTGTCGGTCGGTCCGGTCCGGCCGGTCCGTTTGCTCAGCCCTACTCCGTATAATTTATCACGGGTGAGAGGTTGATGCGATTCTCGCAAAACTACATTTCCTTGTTCACAAGGACACGCAAAAGCTTCATATGACACCATCTTTGTAATAACAGTGTGTATGTTGGTGGTTGTGATGATAAGAGTGTGTAATGTATAGGTGGTTGTGAGGATAAGGGAGTAATGTGTTTGTGATGATAAGAGTTAACTACATATGCTTTTGATCATCTCCAATCCATTCAATCATTTTGAGTATAATGCAATGCCACATATACATACTATAATTTTACATTAATCCTCCACAATCCATTGAACCAACTAAATCATTTTTTTATGTTTTATAGAGAAAGAAATATGAAGGGTTTTTTTTAAAAAAACTAATGGGAAATAAAAGAGCCCACCATCAAAGTTTAAATGTGGTGCAAACAGAGAAGAACTTATTTTGCACCTACTATCCCCACAATGGAATTGAAGGATGAGTTGTCATCTAAATCATTTCATTGAATATGCCACCTCACCCCATTGTGGACGGTCTTATGGTAAAAAAGAGAGCTTTTGGCGCCAAATTTGTGAGGATAAGAGTTAACGATGTTCTGGTGTCCATAAAGTGGCGGGAGCTTTTGGCGTCAAATTTGTTGTATAACAATATCATCTCGACTCGTCCATCTCATGTATAATGATATTATCTCGACTCATCCGTTTAACACGTCTTGTATAACGATATCATCTCGACTCATCCGTTTAACATCTCATGTATAACAATATTATCTTCTTTGTTTAGCAACAAAATAGTCACAAACACCACTTATTCCCATGAGAGCATATGGCCTCCAGCTACAACTTTTTCGTTAATTGGTCACAATAAAATGCATGTTAGTCCATCAATCTTATTCCAACAATGAAAGGTTATAAAATATTACAGAACAGTTCAGAAACCAAAACATGTTAATTTAAAGGGAAACTAGGCGAATTCTAGACTTCTAGTAGCAACCAAAGCTTGGTTTAACTTGTAGTTTTCAAACAAACATTTGTACAAGCAATTTAGACCCATTGGTTAAGAGCTTTGCTACGATCTCCTATCATTTCATCCTATAAATCCTCCTACACACAACAATATTATATAGTTTTTTCTCACTTATTCTCTATCTGCATCCAAACCATCAGTTGTAATAAGTGTCAGCATCCTATGAGTAAACACATTTGTAGGCATATTTGGTAAGAATGTTTAGCATTTCTCATTGGTTAAACTTAAACATGAGTTTGGAATATAAATACATGAAAATTAGAAGCATCATTCACCTTTTCATTTTTACTCAAAATTAATTCTTTTTTGGGTGAAAACGGGAGTGTCAACCGACCCGATCTAAGTCCCAAACCCGTTTAGAACCAAAACCCGTTTTGACCAGTCCATTTTGCCGTTTATAAATATATGAGTGACCATCTTGCAATTTGCATAAAACAAAAGCCGAACAATCATAAACCCAAAAGAACATAATGTCATGTATTATGACTTATATATGGTTAGCAATATATTGTAATTTCACATCATCATATGAACGTATGAAAAGTGAAACGACTCGATAAAAAATATCACAAAACAATTATCTTGTCATGAAAACATGTGACATCTTATAGTGATACACTAGTTATAATACCTGTGCACGCACAAGATTTTTAAAATTTCGTTTTAATTATGTATTATTATCGATTAAGAATTGAACCACTTAACATGTTTCAAATGATTTTACTTGGTGGACTAAAACTATATGTATATGTTATAACCTACATATTATTTTAAGAGAATGCTTTTGGATTAAAAATTATATTTTATTATTCAAGTAAAATCACATGATAATATTTGACTTGCATGAGATGTTAGTGATATATGCTTTTAGTTTTGCAAACCCGTGCTATCAATTTACGATGTGTTTCACTGTTTTATAATTGTGCTATTTCTTTTACTTATATTTTCGTTAAAATATGTAACATATTTAGATAGCTTTGAAGATTGATTCATTTCCTTAATTATGAATAACCATCACATCATTTTTACTAATATACCTTTTTTGTTTGAAAAGTTGTATTTTCATAAGTTTGTGTTATTTACTTCTCATGTTTGATCATAAAATTACTAAAGTAACATAGATGCTTACAGTATAGCTTCTTTATTAAATAAAGAGAAACGAAAAAATATGTAATGGGTAGAACTCAAATTTAATCTTACGTTTATGTATAATGTATAAGAATAATTTTTCTCTAAGCCCGAACTATATAAGGAAATTATTATTACTTGTATAAGTAAATTATAAATGCATGAAAAAATGACAAAAAGTATATTCGCAAGTCTTTTAGGATTGTTTGAATCTTTACCGACCTTTCACTTTAATGCGACTTTCTTTAGGGCTGAGCATAGGTCCGGAACCGACCCGAACCAAAAAAACCGAGGACCGAATTTCATGAAAAACCGGAACCGAAACCGAACCGACGGGCCGTCGGTTCGGTTCGGTTTTCGTCGGTTCGGTTCGGTTTTGTCGGTCTTAGTGTATTTTGGTATGATTTTTTCGGTTTTGGGCCGAACCGGACCGAACCGAACTGACCCGAAACCGAAATCATGTAAAACATGAAACCGAAACCGAACCGACGGGCCGTCGGTCCGGTTCGGTTTTTATCGGTTTGGTCCGGTTCGTCGGTCCGATTCGGTTTTGAACCTTTGGTGCTCAGCCCTAACTTTCTTTACAATTGGTTTAAATCATCAAGGTAAAAGACACCCATATTTTAGACCGTTGGTTGACACTTACAGTGTTATCAATGATAGCAAACACCTGCTAAGTTTCATTAACTCATTCAAAGACAAATTACACTCCGAAAAGAATTCCTACTATAAAATTCCCTATATTGGCACTAAAACACATCTTTGGTACATTAAAATACATTCATGTATTATCTAAATCAGCAACTCAACTAAATTATACATTCATAACTTGAGTAGGCGTAGAAAATCATTCCACGACAATCAAGTGTTGATACTTAATCCTCCTTTAAAAACGCACACAACAAATTGCATTACACTTTAGTTTGTGCAATAAGATAATAAAACTACAAAAACCACTAATGTGTTGCATTATAGCGAGGATAACAACAAAGTTAGTCATAACATCAAATAAGAAAACTTCATATAAAAACTAAAGGGGTGTTTGGTTATGCTTATTAAAGGTACTTATTGGCTTATTCAATTACCATAACACAATAAGTGTATGATAAAGCTATAAGCTTTTTTTAGAAGCCTAGTGAAAAACCTCTGAACTCACAACTAATTCTATTATAGTTTAGCGTGTTTATAGTAAAAACACAAATATTAAGTGTAGAAGTTTTCAACAAAACATAAAAAAAGAGTTACTAAAAGTTGGTGTGTATAACAAACAAGTTAAACCATTAAAAAAAAGTTACTAAATACTATCAGCTAGATAAGGCATAAGCCAAAGTTCTGTTGAGGTCTCTTTCGGATTCTATTCAGAAGCAAAAAGAGGTTTACACATAAATCATAAGTATAGAATAATGGTTATATCTCACAATTGTGATTACCAACTCAATAACATTATCGCAGTATAGTAACGTAATAACCTAATTAAAACTATATATTCTTGCTGAATAATTCTCATGTACATACTTTTAATTCGGCCAACTATTACGTTTTTTTTTAATTTTTTAATAAAACATCACGTCAATGAATAAAGTTAAGGAAAACACCTACGTTTTTTTATTTTTTATTTTATTTTTAATTTTTTTAGGAGGTGATTGTTAGCAAATAAGAATTGTGATGCGTGCATTTTTTTAATATAATTTAAGGAAAACACCTTCTATATTAAACAATGACTATCTAACCCATGTGTTTGTTCGTTTTTTTTTTTTTTTAATAATTAGCTTTGTATAACGTTTTTAACTGACAGACATGTTGAGATTGAGGTTGATTTTGTTGTTTAACTTCAACTATTGATATCATGTTCAATAAAATGTGTGAATTTAGTACTCCCTCCGTCCTAAATTTATTGTCCAGTATTGACTTTTTTAGTCTTTCTTCTTTAACTTTGACCTTAAATATTTTTGTGGGTGTTATATAATATTTGATGCAAAATATATAAATGAATTGGGTTTTAAGTCTACTTTTCAATGTTATAATTTTTCATCAAGTATTATATAATAAAAAAAAAATATTTGTGGTCAAAGTTATACCATTTTGACTTTGAAAATTCAAAGTGGACAATAATTTTGGGACGGAGGGAGTAGCACATAATGAGCGTTGATGAAGTTAAAATATGCTCCGTAAAGTTTTTAAAATGTTTTTATGGATATCCATATACAAATTTTGAATAACAATTTCATGAGTCGTTGTTATAAGTAGAATCATGTATATTTATTTTCATATCACAGTATCGTGCTTACCATTTGATATTTATATTCCCGTTACTAATAATTTAGCCATATTTCAAACCTGTGTACGTACAAATTAAACTTTTAAATAGTAACATGAGTCTTTATTTAAAAAAATATTCTAATAGATGAAAGTTTAAAACTAACATTAGTTTAAAAAAAATATTTAACGTATATTAAAACTAATTCACATATTTACCAAATGAGTACTTATTTAAAAAAAAATATATTCTAATGAATGAAAGTTTAAAACTAACATTAGTTTAAAAAAATATTTAACGTATATTAAAACTAATTCGCATATTTACTAAATTTTGTAATTTTAATGGATGAAAGTCTCATGTAATTTTAAACAAAGTTACTATTATAAAGTATAGGAGTATAAAGTGTAAGGGGTTATTTGTGATTTTTATAAAGTTATTAAAAAATATGAAAACTTATAATTTTACACTTTACTCTTATAAATTATTTAAAATTCAATCACTAAAGTTTTATTAATTACTTCATTTTTTTTTAAGTTTTTGTTTTCATAAATTTGACACCTATATTTTTATGCATTTTTTTTCTTAACCAAATTTCTCCACCAAATTTATTAAGTTTGACCAAAATTAATTTAATTTTGACTTTTTATTGACCAATCACGTTGCTCGATTTCGCCTACGTGGCAAAATTGAGCTCTGCTATTGGTCCAATTTTTTTTTCAATGAGAAAGAATTTTCAAAAATACTCCGAAATGATGTAATTCTTTTATTATATAATAATATGTTCCGTGGCATATTTTTTTCATTGGTGTATTCAAGTTTAATAATATCTCTTTGAATTTATCTAGAATAATTGACAAGTAGTCATTTTTTATTTTGTTTTGTTTGTCCGAAAAGTGGAACGAAGGTTCATTGGCCTGCGTATCACGCGCTCATTAAAGGGCTTCACAATTAGCGAGGTCAATGAGGTACTGCTCATCGTCATTTTTCTTTTCCATGAAAGCCCCTATGGTTTCTGTTTCTACAATTCACCCCCTCCTGATCAACATGACTCTACAAGAGTAAACAAGTATTGTGAAGAATAACCAAGCATGGGTAGACATTTTTTTAAAACGGTAACTAATTATCTCACAATATAAACATCATAGATTATCTCACATGTCTTAGGCAAAACTTGAACCCACAACTATTTTGATTGATGAGCTTCTCACACAACAAGGGATACCATTAGAACAAAAACTCTTTTGTAGACATTCATATCCCTACTTGAAAATGGAAAAACTGGGGATTAGGAGACTGCTTTCTGAAATGCAACTAATGAATATTGAAAGTAATTACACTTGACAATTTCATTTGTGTATATTTTTCTCCTCCTTATGCTACAAAAAATATACTATGATTAAAAGCAGTGAAAACTGTACCATTACGACAAGCAATTATAGCTTGTTTGGAAACTTAATACTTACATATAATGTTTAAAAGTATTAATGTTTGAGCGATCTTATTATAAAGTGCCTCACATGAACCTATATATAAAATATTTGGAGAGCTATATAAGCCTCAATTAGAAGGACGAAGAAACGAATGTATTTCTCTTGGCTTTCAGTGCTTTCTTTTTTAAATGTAACATAAAGTATTTATTCGCAACCAAATGGCCAAAATGAAAGGCTTTGATTTTTTCTTGGTAGTAATAAGATTTTACATCAGATACATGTTTGCGATTTTTTGAACACCACTAATATCATAAGCAATTTGGTACACTTCTCCGTTAAATATGAATTTACACATTCAAATTAAATTCTTTTAATCAAAATTTAGGTAAATGTCTTGAGAAAAAAATAGCTTATAACCTAACGATGTGAACCTTTTTCACGCATACATATAAAAGATACCTTAAACCCATACTTTAGCCCTAATCTTACCTTGTCTCTGCCTCTACTTATTGTCTATAAATATCATTCCAAACGATCACATAAAAAATACTTCATCATCATGTCTCGCATTCCATGCTTATAAAGTTAAAAACTTCAAAATTACTCCTTCCATTCTAAAATACTTGTCACACGACAAAAAACACACAGTTTAAGAAAAATATAATTATTACTGTTTTTCTTCTTACTTTTGAGCAAAATGAAAGTTTTATCTTTAACTAACTAATTAAAGTCGTTTTTAAAGTTTGTAATAATAATTTTAAGCAAGGTTAATATGATACATTCGATCAAACTTTTTTATCTATTAATATGAGACTGTGGGAGTAATAATCTTCTTAGGCAAAAGTTTCAAACTACAAGGAGCAAAATGCAACTTCCACAAGTAAAAATTACTTGGTCAAATTCACATACATACACCAAGTCACCAACTCCACCACATCCTAAAAAACTCTTCACCAAGCAATAACTAACCACATTCTCATCAGAAAAAAAAACATAAAAACACAAACAAAAAACACAAGAAACATTGAAACATGTTAATGTTAGTAGATTGTTCAAACTGCCATACACCTTTACAACTCCCACCAGGAGCAAGAACAATACGATGTTCCATTTGTCAAGCAATTACAAATGTAGCTGACCCACGTAGTCTTCCTCCACCACCTCCACAGCATGCCACTTCTTCTAACTACTACCCGCCCCCGCAGCACCCCCCGCATGTTCCCGCAACGTATGATCGTGTTTCTGGACATGTTCCTGCGTCGTATGATCGTGTTCATGGACATGTTCCTGGGGTCAACGGACGTAAAAAAGCTGTGATATGTGGGATATCGTATAAAGGAACTAAAAATGAGCTTAAAGGATGTATTAATGATGCTAAGTGTATGAAGTATTTGTTGATTCATAAGTTTAAGTTCCCTGAGTCATCTATTCTTATGCTTACAGGTAATACTATTTTTTTTTGGGTTATGTAGATGTATTTGTTTCTATGATCGGTAGTAATAGATGGTCTAGATTAGAAGTATGAAAAGGGTATCCAATAAGATAGTCGTCCGGCCCGGGATTAGTCGGCTCACAATGTAAAAAAAAAGAAGAAAAAAAAGTCATAGTTATGAAAAGGTATTAAAATGACTTAATTTCTACGGTACTTTCGTGCAAGTAAACCTAAATGTTTAAGTTTTTAAAATATGTAGATTAGAAGTCATATAGATACGGGGTCCAGAGTATACTTGTCAGGTCACCGAAAGAGACTCGGTTGGGATTTTCCTCTATAGATATAGATATTAAGTTATTTCATATAGGGGAAAAAATGTTCTTACATGTAGGTTTACTTGCACCAATATGGAACATATTTTCATCCTTTTTTTGGCGGTGTATTCAACTTAGTTATATTTTTATTACTAGTTGTATGTAAAAATGCGATGAATGTGTTGAAATCTATTTTGTTTCATTATATACATTGTGGAGGATATTCAATCAGACATGTTCAAAAGTTTGAATCAATAATGGAATATTTGTATTACATGACTGAATATATATATATATGCTACAGTCAATGATTGATCAATTATTTGAGGAAATTGAGACTTACAAATCATAAGCAGGCACATAAATGTAAAAAAGAGAAAAAGTTCTCAACAAACTTTATCAAGAATCAAGAATCTAAGATAAAGTAGAATAACACAATAAATTGCGAAATAATAGTTGTTCATTTAGTGCTCATTGTTTGGCTGTGTCCTGTGTGTATTTTTCTTATTTTTGCCCTTTCTATGCTAAAAATTGAAATGGATTTTGTAATTTTTAAGAAAAACAACGGTTGTAGTATTCGAATAATCAAAAAAGCCATATACATTATACATAATACATTGTTTAAGGTTGTGAGTTGTGACAAGTTGATGTCAAGTCCGAATCACAAAACTGCAAAAGTCACATGTTTGACTTAAAAAAGTCAGACGGTAACTTCTATTCTATCGACCCTTTGACTTTTCTTCCAAGGCTAAGCTAACATCTTTATTCTCTTTAACTGATATTTTTCAGAAGAAGAAACTGATCCATACAGGATTCCAACAAAACACAACATTAGAATGGCAATGTATTGGCTCGTACAAGGTTGTCAAGCCGGAGACTCCTTAGTGTTCCATTTTTCTGGTCATGGGTCCCAACAAAGAAACTATACAGGCGATGAGATTGATGGATTCGATGAAACTCTCTGTCCAGTGGATTTCGAGACTCAAGGAATGATTGTTGATGATGAAATAAATGCAACTATGGTTAAGCCACTACCTCATGGTGTCAAGCTTCATGCCATTATTGATGCTTGTCATAGTGGCACCATGTTAGATTTACCTTTTCTTTGTAGAATGGACAGGTATAATGCTAAAGTTTTACGATTATTCGTGTACTCAATCGGTCCTAATGGTCTTATTTTCACATAACTGACATTGTAACTGCTTTACTGATGTAGGAATGGGAGATATGTATGGGAGGACCATAGCCCTCAATCGGGAATATTCAAAGGCACAAATGGAGGGGAAGTCATCTCTTTTAGTGGATGTGACGATGATCAATCCTCTGCTGATACATCTGTAAATTCCTATTCTTTTCTCTCATTAGTCTTCTTGTTTAATGCATGAAATAGTAGTCTTTTCGTCCCATACAAAGTGCAATATTATGTTAACTCTTAGCTAGTTATTATCAACGTTTGTGAATTGTTATCCTTCCTTATACCAACACTAGTATTTTTTTCATATGACGATACACTAATTGCATAAATAGGTACTCTGTTATACTTTGCCACTTTGGTCTAGTATTTAGTTCAGGGAACGATTTTATTGTCTAGAAACTTGCTACATTTCAAAATATTTGTAAAAAATGCTTAAACGGTCAGTATTTTTGGTTTAAGGTCATAATGAAGACATGACAGCTGTCATGTTAATGAGTTTTACCACGTTGACTTTTTTTCTAACAAGGTGTCTGGAAACCGGTTACCTAGCTGACAAGGTTGAAGATTACCTTAATTTTAATATCTATGTTTGAAGGTTTCTTCCACGCAATTTGCCCATCTGACGAATAGTGGTAAAACAATGTCCTTGTTTAAGCAATATAATGGTTCTAATACAATTATTACAAAATGTGCAGGCTCTGTCAAAGGTAACTTCAACTGGAGCGATGACATTTTCATTTATACAAGCAATTGAACGTGGGCATGCAACAACTTATGGTGATATGCTGACTTCAATGAGAAACACCATACGAAAAAATGAAAGTGATGCTGGTGGTGGTGCTGTCACGTCTCTTCTTGGTATGCTTTTAAGCGGAGGAAGTCTTGGTGGAATAAGACAGGTATCTACATCTTTTAACTTGCTTGTATTTATAAGTACCATTAGTCTTTAACTTGCCCAGCAGTTAATCTGATTTTTTAAGATCATCTTATTTTGTATGCAATGGTTGTTTAGAAAATTGGTCACAGTTAGACATTTTTATTAAGCTACATATCTAGTCAACTATTTCAATTTTCATGATATGAATGAAAAATAGTTTGTTTTTGAGAACTAAGGAGAAAAAATCAAATAGTTTGTTTATAAAGAAGCAAATGATTGAGCAATGATATGCTACATTTTTCTGTTTAGTCAAATATTCCAACTACACTATGTTATCGTCAATTTTTTCTCTTCCAATAATAAGCTTGAAAAATGATCTATATCAATTATGGGGTCTATTAAAGATATCATTTAAGCTCATCCCCCATTTCTCGGATACTAATCTTAACATTTTACTAAACAAAAAGTAAATGAAGTGATCTAAGTATTTGTCACATATGCCGTTTGAAGATAAAGCAACCGCACGGACCTAATTATCAGTTATTGCTGTTAGGACAACTTGCAAATAAGCAATTGTAACGAAAATTTTCCGTAAATTGAGATATTGCAAAGTCCTGGTTGCAATTTTCATGAAAGGATGTGTAGTTTTTTTTCTCTGCACTTTTAGTATTAGATTAAAGGAAGTGTTTTATCTTCGGATCTAAATTAACTCTGCAATATTTTGTTGCAGGAACCACAACTCACAGCAAGTGAACCATTTGACGTTTATACAAAGCGATTTTCCCTTTAACGCATAACCTCCGGCTCTTGCTTCAAGTTGATTCTTCCCATCTGTACAGTTTTTTCACTAAATTAATGTAACATTGGTTCGATGTGTGATTGTTGGGGACTGTGGGTCGTTATTATAATATGTGCTGCTTTACTACGGAACTGTCCACTGTATTACTGTATTTCATCATTGAGAATATATAATTATCGAAGCCATATTTTAGAATTCATACATTTTGTTGCACTGCAGTTAACTCACACACGCCTTTGATAAGGTTTGAACAGACAATCTTTGGTTGATAAGACAAGCTTGTTATACCCGTTAGTGAGGTCATGTTTGCTTCCCTTAATCATTTTTTTTAAAGTTTAATTAGTTGTAATCTAAACCTTGAAATCGATCTACAACTGGCAACATGTTACAATTCAAGTAAGTTACACGAAACACATGCTAAAAAATTGACCAAAATTATTCACGTCATGCAAGTAAATTGCTAAATTGAGTGTCAGTGTAGCACGCCTATGTATCACCCAATCTTACTCGATCACTCAAGCTGATATCCACAATGGCACAATGTGTTAAGCTAAGGAATAACTCAAAAACCTCGTAGTCCTCGTTAGGTCTAGAACCTACAACCTCTTTTTTAATCGTTCACCATGATATATGATGATATATGCCATTTGAAATAACCCATTTTAAATGAAGTGATGTATATAGCAACTTGCAAATTAATTAACCTACTAGAAGGATTTGCATGCATGTGCAAAGATTTGGATATGAGACACAATCAAATATATACACAAGGATGTGACGCGGATAGATCTTATCTTGTGGTATTATTCCATGAAATTGTTATTCACAAACTCTATAAATAGGGAGTAAGAAATCAAAAGCAGGACACATATCATCTCCTCAACTCTCTCCCTCACTGGCACTATTATTTCATAGCATTATTAGAATACATATACCGGGGAGAAACCTAGCAGCAAATTATATCCCCATTAACCACTAAAAAGAATGGTGTAAAACCGCATACATAATGCGAGTTACCAACAGTGAATCGCCACTCTAAAGATCAACCTCCTTTAAAACCCTCGTACAAATTAGATATATGGTCACTCATGTCATTGTCTAAACTATTCACCCGCCTCTAGTAAATGATGTTAGATGCTCGGCTCATCCCCACGGTTTAAATGTATACATGTTAAACCCGTGGCTCAGACCTGAAATTCTACGTATCATCAGTTGGCGCCATCCATGGGACCCGAGCAAAAACCAACTTTGTGTTCTCTCTTATATCATAACTAACCTGTTATCGACTTTCATCTCAAATAAGTTTATTGAGGTCAGAAGTATATCTATACTATTTATAATGGAAAAATGGTCAAAGGTGAAAAGTGGAAAAGTGAAATAGTCAATACTATGGAATGTTGAAAAATGTATATAAGGAAATATTGAAATGCATTTAATACTCTTATTAAAACACCCCATTACTTAAAAGTACAATGATTTATTCACATTGTACAACCAATTAAAAACATATCTATCAAATAAAATACAACCAATTAAAACACAAACCGGGTTGACTCGGGACGCTTCAAACACGGCGGGTTGTCCCGGTTTAATTTGACCCATTTTCGACCCAACCTAGCAAGTTGACCCAGTTTAAATCGACCCATTTTTCGACCGGAACGGTTCAACCGGTTGAACCGCCCGGGTCGAACCGGGTTTCAAAACATTATCCATTACTTAAAAGTACAATGATTTATTCACATTGTACAAGTAATTAAAAACATATCTATCAAATTAAATACAGCCAATTAAAACAAAAACCGGGTTGACCCGGGACGCTTCAAACCCGGACGGGTTGACCCAGTTTAATTTGCCCCGTTTTCGACCCAACCTAGCAAGTTGACCCGGTTTAAATCGACCCATTTTCGACCGGAACGGTTCAACCGGTTTAACCACCCGGGTCGAACCGGGTTTCAAAACATTATGTTAAATTCCCAAATCTTCAAACTTTTATTATTTTTCGTTTATAACCTATAAACTTTTTTTATCAATAAACTATCTGTCGCTATAAAATCCCGTTGCTATGCACGGGTACTCGTCTAGTATTGGTAAAAAGGTTAATAACGTCTTTCAAAACTAGTCAAATAAGGTGATCAAAAACTATTTAAGTATCATTATATGATCAATTTAATCTCACTAATATCTTATCAATTTTCATAAAACTTATGCCTTTTATTTTGGTCACCCTTTTTCAAATTGTTTTCACACAAGTTGACAACAACATCCAAAGATATTAGCATCATGGTGTTACACATCAATGATGGTATTACCCTTATTATATAGTGTAAAGAAGTTCAAGAATTCTCTAATAACCACTTGCAAATGAACTAGAAAGTTGGAATGGAACATGTAGTATCTCACATGAAGTAAAATGGCTGAAATCAGCTGAGTCAATGAATCTATGCTACACCTCAACCATGTTGCACAAGCAAGATAAGATCATATCAAATTTGGAATCATTTATATTCTTTTGGAATCAAATCTTAACACAATATTTGATTATCAACTTGCATAAGCCTTATCGACTAAGTATGAACTCGAAACTATACTTGTTCTCCTATCAAAGGAATGGTCTGATCATTTCATAAGGGCAGCTTGGTTCACACCTAGCTCACAACTCTATTCATATCTCTCTATTCTAATATTGTATATTGATATACGATGTCTTTATATAATTTGACTTGATCGTTGGAGGGGGTTCCCCGGGCTGAGCCCGGAGACCTCTCTAACGAGCTTTCTTTGTCTTTTTAGCATACCGAAGACCAAAAAGTTAAGCACCGCTTACCGAATACCCCCGAAGTCAAGGTTAGCATTAATTAGGTGACCAACTCAGCAGCTTGACGACAATGCAGATATTGGTATCATCATTTTGCGCCATCTGTGGGACATGAGCAAAATATTTGCCTCGTATGCTCACCATACATCAACATATTTCATCTCCAATAGAGATTAAGGTGATTGGTTTATTAACGTGTTACTGTAATCAAATAATCAATGTCCCTCAATACCACTTGAACAAGATGGTAAACATATAATATGGCAATAAGATTTTAATTTATTCATTTTTTAATTTACCTAGTCTCATATATTATGGCTTCTATTTAGTATTTTAAACTATATGTCCAATGTTAATCATGGCAAAATATATGAAGGTTTATCTCATAATACAAATGAGATTTATCTTGAAAAAAGAACCTACATTGGTCTCAATGAAGTCTCAAACCTACATTGGTCTGAGCCAACAAATCCAAAGTTGCAAAGCAACAAATTCTAACTCCCATGATCTCTTTACATAAGAGATCAGAAGTGTGAAGTAATTATCATATATGGTCATTTACATATTATGACTAACGTAAAGAGTGCACTTTTAAGTTATTTGTAAATTCACCCTGTTGAACAAGGATCGCGTATTCACAGTATATGCGTATAGTATTAAGGATTTATAAACATATCATAGACTTTTTATTTCTTTAAAATAATATGTTGTGTCAAAGCAAATATTCAAAATTTTGTTTATTTTTAGGTTACGGGTAATTCTTGATGCTATGCGTGAGGATACCATAAACAAAAATTTGTTTTACTGCTAAATGTAAATCTAACAAGGAAAGGCGAGAAGTTTATATATGGTTTGTAGGAAAAAGCTACATGATGTTACTCAGAGCGAATAAATCACGGAACACTGCAGGGCCTTTTCAAAGAGGTGAAACCATATCACGCATAAGCAGAACAACCACTCAAAAGTCGTGAAACTCCATCATGCAAAAGTGGCATGACCACTTCAATGATTATCTCCCGTCATTAAAGGGATGAAAAGCTATATGTAGCTAATATGCAACTTAATTTAAAGCAAAGTGAAAAGGTCCGGACCAAGACATTTTCTCGCCATGAAAGGGATAAAAAGCTATAAATAACTAATACACTAAGTGGCATGTCCACCTTAAAGATGCAGAATCATAGCGCGCAAAAGCGGAAAACATCTTTAAAGACGTGAAATTTGCAAAGCAACACTACATCTAAAAAACACAAACTCTAGAAATGCTATTCGAATTCATATGTGTTAATTATTTTTACCACATGAATTAGGGGAATTGATAGTATAACCAATATAATTTACAATAGATATTAAAGAAGTTGTAAGATACAAGTTGCACAAAATATTTTGAGATGATCAAGTCAAAATGAGATTTGAATAAAGCAACATAGTTTTGATAAGATCTTGCAAGATATGTTAGATATTATATTGGCTACAAAGAATGTCCATAAATAGAGCTTACAAAATCTAAACGAAACACACAGCTCCTCCTCATACTTCTCTCTAAATTTACAATTATTTCCTACAAGAAGCTATCATATATTGATCGAATATGCATAAGGGAAAAAACCCCAACAAGCTTACTACTTGTTAACTTCAAAGTAGGGAAAGTGGCGTAAAACCGCACAAATAGTGTGACTTACCAATAGGGAATCGCCACCTTAAAAATGACCCCCTTTAAAACCTTCGTACAATTTCCATACGTGATCACTCACGTCATTGTCGAAACTATTCACCCATTTCTAATAAGTGATGTTAGATACTCGGTTCATGTCCATGGTCTAAACTGATACCTGTTTAAACATGTGACCGAGGCCCGAAATTCTACGTATCATCAATTATTTTAACGTCGTTTTTCTTTTATTAAATGATACAGATAAACAGGTTGGTTTGTCGGAAGTTGTAGCTCTTTGTAGAAGCATGCAGATTTACGTATCATCATTTGGCATATATTGCTATGTTTGCATAAGAATGCTTAGACACTCTTATAAGCTATGTAGTTATCTCGGTCAAAAATCTCGTATCGTTCAAGGTCCGATATTTGAAATAGCGGTTTTCGCGGTGAGATATCGGTGAGATGTCATTTTTTATATGATAATTTACATATATTTTTAATAATTTTATTAGTGATTTTATTATTTTTAATTATATATCTTTTATATATATATTGCCAAATTTAGTGATTTTAATTAGTTTTGGGCTACTTTTATTAAAGTTTATTGAGTTTTTTGCTGGGCTTCTTGTATAAGCCTTTTAGTAGGCCAAAAACCCACTATATTATTAAGAGTTACAATTAGGGTTACACAATTTTTTAACACAGCCTCCACTTCTTCTCTCTTCCGTCTCTCTTTCTCACCTTGAAAAAAAACAGGTTCATTAAAATAAGATGAAGAAAACTAAAACACCAAAAATGTGTTCCAACCAAAATCATATGCACCGATATGAAAAAGAAAAAACTCATATCTCAAGTTAATCAACAAGATATCATTGAAGTTGCGTTAAAAAAAAAAAAAAAAAAGATCTGAAGTTATACGGCCGTTGACCGGCATTGACCAAGGGTTCAGCATCAATCTCGGCCAATCTACAAAATATCGCCGATTCCAAAATATCGTCCAATATCGCCGATATTATCGGATCCGATATTTTGGGGCGATATTTTGATCCGAGATTTTTTTAGGAGCGATACACGAGATATCGCCGATATTAACTACATAGCTTATACGAGTGTTAAGCTATAGGTGAGGAAGTAGAGAGAAATTGGTGTGTTCTTATAACCATCTGAGCATACCCTTTTATAGGGTAATATGTGAAGTTTAAGATGTGCAAAATTGATACTTAATCGACAAGGTTTGTGCAAATAGACACCCACTTGTAAGTTGCTTGAAGATTTTGTAGATAGATATGGTCATATCCTTACTAAGATTTTAGATATCAATCTTTTATATTTTCACATGCCACACACATATCACATATGCTGTATGCATGCATGCATGGTATGTATCCTATTAAATTTCTCATATGGCGTGCACGCATCATATATATCATGCATGGTATATAACCTATAAAAAGAGAAAATTCTCTAATTAGTACAAAAACTTAGGTTGTGGTCATCATATGGTACAAAAAAACATCTCTTCCCTAAATGGTCATGTGCGAATGTGCGACTCCATTGGATGTGCGACATGTGTCCATTTATTTTTTATTAAAATACAGTGGTAGGTGGGGGGTTTTCTCAAATATTCTTTTTCAATTATTACAAAATTACTTATTTACCCTTATCTCTATAAGAGTTAATTAAAATGTGCAACTGTGCTACCCAATTAATTGTGCGAATGTGCGACTTCGCTTTATTTTCAGATTCTGGTGATACTCATATATTCCGGTGATCACTTTTGAAAATAATCCTACTGTTTTACTAAATTTTCATTTGCAAAACTTAAATTTACAATCCAAAAGGAAATAACTAAACACTTGTAAGATTTTCAAAAGGAAAAAAGAAATACAAAAAAAAAAAAAAAATCAATTGATATATCTTCATTTTCCTAGGCATATGATCCACTTTTTTTTACTGTAGCCCACGTGATAACAAAAAGACACAATCTACACCATCTTCATCTCTGCCATTATTCCGGTAAATCATTGATCACTTCTTCTTTCTTTATTCATCTTCTTCTTAGATCTGCACCAAAAATCATCATCGATCATCCCTTTTTTAAGCATAGCTTCTCTTTTTATATCCGAAATAATTAAAGAAAAAGACATTAACAAAGTTGTTAATCTCTTTCTTTCTCTCGGTTTGAGCACAAAACAAAACCAAAATATGTAAACCTACCCGAGACCCTCTTCAAAGATCTTGAAGCATAAACCATAAGTTTTTTTTACTCTTATTTTTTTGATCTACTTTTCGTTTAATTTTTGTTGCTGTTGATATGGTAGTGGTCGACGAATCTGGAAGTGGTGGTGGTCGACAGATCTGGTAGTGGTGTTGGTCGATATATTTGGTAGTGGTGGTGGTTGACGGATCCAATGGTGGTGGTAGAAGGTGGTCGCTGGCGAGTTGGATCTGGTGGTTGTGTTGGTAGACTCAGGTGGTTTGGTGGTGGTGGTGGAAGTATCAGGTGGTGGTGATGATGGATTTGGAGGTGGTGGTGAGTGAGAGAGAAGAAGAATAAAAGAGATAAGATGAAAGAGAACAAGTTATAGTATTTATTTATATTTAAAAGAGGGGTATATTTGTCATTTAAACAAAAATTCAAAGTCAAAGTTCAGACAAAGTATCAAATTAAATATACTTTTATTATTAAAAAATGGACACGTGTCGCACATCCAATGGAGTCGCACATGGCCATTTAGAGAAGAGGTGTTTTTTGTACTATATGGTGACCACAACCCAAGCATTTGTCCTTTTTTGAGAATTTGCTCATCTATAAAATTTATGTCATGAATCCTACTAAGGCCTATCATTCCCACTAGGCCAAATGGGTAATATATTTGAAAAACAACTTGCCTACTACTATGATGTAACTCTATCAAGTTTAGATTTCATGATTGTGTTATTAACTAGTGGTGACTTACCACTTAAGAAAAATGTGTTGTTGCATTTTTACTGGATAACTTGTTCGGTGATAACTGATGACGAGGATACTCAAATAGTTGTATAAATCCTTTACTATTCCCTTTCCTTTTTTGTATGACTTTGGTCATAAAAGGATTCTTTTTCTCATAGAAGTATGGACGAGGACCAAACGAAAAAGAAAAGCAGGTTTTCTTGCTACTTTTTCATTCTTGATACTTTATGTTTTATTTGTACTGACACGTGCTTACTATTTGTAGGTAAAGGTGAGCTCCTCTTGATAAATAATGATAACTCACACATTAGTTTCTACAAAACATGAATGAAGATGCGTAAGATCACAGGTCAAGGTTACGGACGTGGGTTTTGGATTACATCATGGTAATTGGGTTTGTATTTCTGCTATCATGCATTATGGTAACGAGTTTATTCGAAAGATGTGTAATATTGCAACTAATATTATGGGAGAATTATACGAAGGTTTATTAAAGGGTACAATTTCTCGGGTGACGATTCCCTGTTGGTAACTCACATTACATATGAGAGGAACCGAGTAATTTAGTTTGGGGGTATTTATAGTTTGTGTTAGTGCAAATATTACGACATTTAATCTATACAGTCTCGTTTGTTTTGATTGATGACAAACGTATAACTTGATACATAACATAAAATGTACAAGTTACTCGTAATCATATTTTGTCTCAACATACATTCAACCCCTTGACCAACCATTTAGAATGTTTAAAATACTTTTAGAGCCTTTTAGTATTTTAGGTGTCAAAGTGCACTTTAGGTATAAAATAGAATAAGTGCCACATTAGGTGTCTAGGTAATATTAGTAAGTTTACAATTTATAAAAATGTGTCTTATAACAACATAAGTACATCAAACATTTTTAGTAACTTACTAAATATCATATAGCAAGTTAATACATTTTAGTAAGTTTACAATCTATAAAAATATGTCTTATAACAACATAAGCACATCAAACATTTTTAGTAACTTACTAAATATCATATAGCAAGTTAATACATTTTCTAATAACTTTATAAGTTTACTTTCATATACTTTTTTATCAAAATAGAAAGTATATAATTACATCATCACATGGATCATCATATTCTAGAATGTATATTTTTCCAAATATTGTTGTAAGATATGTCATAGATCTTGTAAGATATGTCATAGATTTTGTAAGATATGTTGTAGTTGACTTTGGAAAGATTGTGTAAGATCTTTGTTAGTTTTGAAAGTAGCTCATGGTTTTTTAACATGGTTTATGTCTTTGGTAGTTTACCTACATATAGTAGTCCATGGTTTTCTCACAACTTGATGAAAAACATATATTCTCTCTACACTTTGCATATATCTTAGATCAATAGAAAACCATGTAGAAAACATAATTAATCACCCTCATTATCATGATCATAATGCTTCTAACATTCATCTTTGTTGTAAGCATATCATACATCGATCCACCAAAGAAGCTTGGAGATCTTGCCATCATCATCCACCACAAGCATACATATATAAAGATCCATCACAACAAGCTTAGAGAACTTGTGATCTTCATCCATTGAAGGCTTTCTATCAATGGAAGTTCTTTTAGATTAGTTATTTATATCCATTAGATATTTATGTCATGGATAATTGTAAACATCATTGCATAACAATCTATTCATCAAACTAGAATAGATGGTTTATGTGTTTGTGCCATAAAACACAAGGTTTCTATGTTGGTCCACAAAACATAGCGGGAGTGGTTGTACCCTTGTTAAAGAACTCGACATCTAGCTTAGTGTCGGAAATATTGTATAGGCGATGTTAGGATTGGTTGTACCTTTGTAAAAGAACCCGGTATTTAGCTTTGTACCGAAAAAAGCATAAGCGACGATTGTAAGGTTTTCTCCTTCAAGAAGGGAGCTTGTTGATCTAGTGAAGTAACTCTCGAGTTGGGTACTTGAGGAGTGGAGTAGGGCGGAAAGGAGATCCGTGACCGAACCACTATAAATCCTCGTGTTCTGTTTGCTCTTTCCTTTACTCATTGTTTTACTTTTATACTTGCACTATATTATTGTTTGTTTTGTGGCTTGATGTTTATGCTTGTGTGACAACTTGTTATACCATATGCTTTATATTAGTCAAAAGACTATTATTAGCATTTTTCTTATTACAACAAGCTTGATCGATAAGTTGTCATATGGATGTTTTTAGAAAAGAAAAACAAACCGGACTAATAATGGCGAAACTTGATTTATTGCTAACACAATGGTTTATACTATATTTGATACAACAAATTTAAAGATTTTAAAACGGAAACGTATTCACCCCCCCCCCCCTCTACGTTTTCACAGTTTGTTTAGAGCACATCTTTTTATATTAGTATAAAAGAATGCATAGGGAGAATATGAAGAAATGCTAAGAGCTGTAAATGAGGAGTGTGTTCTTTCTCTTTGGTATGTTTCCCTATTTATAAGGTATGAAATGCCTTATCGGTGACTACTTGCTGACTCAAGAGATTTATTTCCATGGACAATATTCAATTTATGTGCTTATGAATGTTATGTATTCCATGTGCATGGAAGCTTCTGTTCCCTTCATGCAAGTTTAATACGTAGCATTGATTCTACATAATCATTGTTATTTTAGTTCCATGTGCTTCTAAATATATAAGCTTTATATGTGGGTTTTTATTGGTTATCCTATCAAGTCCCCCAATTCATATGAGTGAAGATACTACACGCATGTGAATTATAGTGTGGCTTTATTATTTGATTTTGTCGTCAAAAAGATAAAGACCGAGCGTTATAGGCGTCCCTTGTTGGAGCCTATGATACCTCCTGATGACCAATTCACCAACGATGCTTATTCATAGAGCAATATATAATTTGACACATAAGAACAAGCATCCACTTACTTCAGTTAACTTAGTTTGAGTATTACATATTGAGTCCATGCAAAAAATTTATTTGTCTTTTTAAGTATAAGATGGGCCCAAGTAAAGTTAGCCTTTGTTTAACCTCAGTGAGACTCACTTGAATTGTTGCCATCTCTGCAATTGCGTGTAACTTATTTAATCCTAATTATTCTCATTCATTTTTACCTTGTGTACAGGTGTTCGTTAATTTTGACACTACGATAATATCTAACATATCTTGCAAGATCTTATCAAAGAGTGTCTAAGCTTTCTTATCTAACATATATAGATATTCTTCTTGATGTATGTATAATATTGTATATGTGTATATACTCCACCCTATACAGGGGAGATGTATATACTTGAAACCCTATACATGGGAGATGTATGTACCTCAAGTATTTGTGTGAGAGAGGGAGAGATTAAGTACTTGGCCCCTTTCATTGCTTTCCCTTGTTGCTATTTATAGAACACGAGGATAGATCAAATATAATCTTCAAAAATTAAGCATATCTTTCACATATCTCTTATCAAATATAATCTTAAGAATATATTCTCTTTGATTTCCTATATCCTTGATAAGATTTTATATCTACCAAATCCATGCATATTGATGCAGGTTTTACTGACCAAGTTTTAAATTTATAATGAGTCTCGTCTACCTAAGGTCTACCGAATGCATTATTGGGCAGTGTACCCGGTCGTGTATGGTATAGTTGTCGGTAAAGCCGAGGTCGTCCCAAGAGCTATGCGTGCATATTTAATCTAAGTTCTAATGTCACTGATTTTAAAGGGGGGTTATAATTGATTAATTAAACTAAGAAATGAAATAAAACAAAAGCAATTAAATAGTAAAAGAGATATCAAGTGGGAGAGTAGTGTTAACCTAGTTACTACTCTTGTTATTATTATGACTAGTTTTCTATTAAGTGCATCCTATCGTTTCATCTGGGGATTCAAGTCGACTAGACTCAGATGGTAAAATCGTCCAATCCTATCTTCCACCTTGCCTTATTCCGTAACCTAATGATTACAAGAGTTCGTTGGTCATACAAAATGGAAGAGTCAATAAGTGTCTCTACTAACTTAGACTTGTTTAGTGCGATCGGGCCGGTCAGAAGTTAGATCCCCTCTAATTCCTTAAGCAATTCCGTTTGGTAAGTGGTCGTTCATTGAAATTCCTACACGAATAGTGATAGTCCTATGGTCAATTCTTATCACTAAACACACCCGTATTCACAAGGGTCCTATGGTCAATTCTCCTAGCTTCACAGGAACTACCAAACTTCAATGCTACCAAAATAATGGTGTCCCAAAACACGCTAAGAAAGTTTGCAAATAAAACGATACGGATAGGAGAAAACTAAATCATAATCATAACAATTTCATGACAAGGCTAACACCAAAGGTGTTTAGCCACTCATATTAAAATATGCAGGAAAATCAATGTTTAGCATTGTAGATGAAAACATGAATTCAATACACAAATGTAATAAAATGGTAAAACTTATGATTGTGATGCGTGAATTCTCCCTTGGAAATGACTTGTATGCTTGGATAACTTCGTCCTCCTTGATCCCTAATTCCTCCTCTGATTTATGTGTGTGAAAAGATATGTTTAAAATGCGGAATTAGGGCTGGTATTTATAGTCTTGACTTTGCTACGGCGTAATCTCAAGGGTTAACTACGTCGTAGCCTTTGAATCTGATCACTACGCCGTAGCTTGGTGAGTTGTTACGGTCGTAGAATTCTCGTACACCATTCTATGGCGTAACCTTATGAATGGTTACACCGTATCTCCATCTTGGATCACGAAATTCTTCTAAGTGTTGAAGGAAGATCTGCGGCGTAACCACAAGGTGTGTTACGCCCGTAAAAGTCTCGTACTCATATCTACGCCGTAACCCAAAAGTCGGTTACATCATAGTTCTTGGTCAACATTGACTCCAGTCTTCAGTGTAAAATGATGCTACGGCGTAGGTTGAGAGATGATCTACGCCGTAGTTAGTGTTAAATCAGCATACTTCAAATACTTTCATTAATAATCTTCCAAATCCGCGTCTCTTCCTTCCAATGCTCATTTTTATCCTGAAAATGAAATATAAACAAATAAGAGTATATATTCTAATAAATTGATATAAAAGATGAGAATAATAAGGGAAATTAACACTAAAATCACGAAACTATTTGATGTTATCACATACAATCTACATAGGATATGTGCTATGCATGCATGGTATGCAAATTCATGAATCTATTACATGCATGATGTTCAATTTATGTGATACATAATTGATCTATCTGAATATATGATCTTATGATAAGATAATATGTGTATATGATCTTAAAAGATCTTCTATTACGTATGAGATATCCATGCAAGTTGTATATTTGTTGAATATCTATTGTATATTAAATTGGATATATTGGTTATACTATCAGATATGGAATGGGTTACACTATCAAGCCCTCTAGTTCATGCATGTTTATGAAAGTAACATGTATGGACTTATTTATTTTCAAGGGCCAGTTTGTAGAATGACACATGTTCGATACTTGACATGGTTTGTTGCTTTACATGATGGAATGTCATGTCTTTGTAGCGGATATATGTATGGTCTAGCTATTGCACGATATAGTTCCGCTTTTTTGAAGTGGGCGTGCCATTTTTTGTATTGGCAATTTATAGCTTTTTATCCCTTTATGGCGAGATTAATGTCATTTTCACGATGGAGTTTCGCATTTTCTAGAAGTAGTTGTTACTTTGCGTGATAACATTTCACGTCTTTAAAGCGGTTTCCTACTTTTACGCGTTCTGATTCCACGTCTTTAGGGTGGGCATGCCACTTGTGTATTAGCTATTTATAGCATTTTATCCCTTTCATGGCGGGAGGATGTCTTGGTCCGGACCTTTTCACTTTGCTATGTATTAAGCTTTGTGTATTAGTTATTTATAGCCTTTCATCCCTTTAATGTCGGGAGATAATCATAGAAGTGGTCATGCTACTTTTACGTGATGGAGTTCCACGACTTTGGAGCAGTTGTTTCGCTTTTGCATGATATTGTTTCACGTCTTTTAAAAGGCCTTGCAGTGTTGCGTGATTTGTTTGCTTTGAGCTTCGTTGCATCATCATGTAGCTTTTTCCATCTTGTTCGAGTGGTATTGAGGGACATTGATTACCAGTAATACGTTGATAAACCAATCACCTTAATCTCTATTGAAGATGAAATATGTTGATGTATCTTGAACATACGAGACAAATATTTTTCTCGTGTCCCACGGATGGTACTGCAATTAACTCACATACGCCTTTGATAAGGTTTGAACAAGCAATCTTTGGTTGATAAGACACACTTGTTATACCCCGTTAGTGAGGTCATGTTTGCTTCCCTTTATCATTTTTTAAAGTTTAATTAGTTGTAATCTAAACCTTGAAATCAATATACAACTAGCAAAATGTTACAATTCAAGTAAGTTACAAGAAACACATGCTAAAAATTGCTAAATTGGGTGTCAGTGTAGCACGCCTATGTATCACCCAATCTTACTCGATCACTCAATCTAACATCAACAATGTATTAAGCTAAGGAATGACTCAAAAATTTCACTGTCCTCTTTAGGTCTAGAACCTACAACTTCTTTGTTAATCGTTCACCATGATACATGATGATATATGCCATTTGAAATTACCCATTTTAAATGAAGTGATGTATGCAACAACTTGAAAGTTAATAAACCTACTAGAAGTATTTACATGCATGAGCAAAGATTTTGATATGAGATACAAACAAGTATATACACAAGGATCTAACGTGGATAGATCTTATCTTATGATATTATTCCATCAAATTGGTACTCACAAACTCTATAAATAAGGAGTAAGAAGTCGAAAGCAGGACGCATCTCATCTCCTCAACTCTCTCCCTCACTAGCAATATTATTTCATATCATTATTAGAATACGTATGTCGGGGAGAAACCTAGCGGTAACTAAAAAGAATGGCGTAAAACCGCATACATAATGCAAGATGCCAGCAGGGAATCGCCACTCTAAAGATCAACCTCACTTAAAACCCTCGTACAATTAGATATATGGTCATTCGTGTCATTATCTAAACTATTCACCCACCTCTAGTAAATGATGTTAGATGCTCGGCTCATGCCCACGGTCTAAATATATACATGTTTAAACATGTGACTCAGACCCGAAATTCTACGTATCATCAGTTGGCGCTATCCGTGGGACGCGATGAAAAATCCATAAAGAACGTCAAGTCATTATCTAGATGGCGGGGGAAAATGAATCTGTAACACCTATCATATATTCGGGGGAAGGAGCGAGTGCTTCCAACCTCAATGAGAACATTTCCGCAGTCAACGCTCCTATCAGCACCGTGTAAACCAAACTGTTGCAGCTCAACCATTATCTAATCTTGCTGATCCTATAATGGAATTTATAGTTCACAATTTCGATCAAGTCAATGCCATGTATTTAGCATTCTATCCAAAAAGAAAGAAATCGCCCAACACAATCTACTCAACAACCGTGACTATCCACTTATCATTCCATCTGGGCAATCTACCTCTAAAGGAGTAGCGAATGAAGCAGATAACATGACAATAGAAAAAATGACTCGACCAACTGACCACTTAAAAAGAATCAAGTTGCCAATGTCATAGAAAACCAAGAAGGAATCAAGATGTCAGTCCTAACAATTGATGATTCAATGAAGCCCAAAGACGGAAGCAAAAATATATTTTATGACTCGCCTTTTATGTTCAAAAAATCCGAAAAAAAAGTCCGGGATCTAGTGACATCCCCATTCACTACACGGATAAGAGACTATGACATACCCAACGGACTAAAAGTATCAACGAACCTAAAGACGTTCCATGGTTTGTCTGATCCTGGCGATCATCTCACAATGTTCATGGGAACCATGGACGTTCATAAGCTCCTAGAACTCGCTTGGTGTCATTTCTTCCAAATTACCTTAAATGGAGTGGCAAGATTTTGGGACGACAACTTTCCACCGAGAAGTATCGATAACTTCCATGAACTTAGAAACAAGTTTCGAAACAAATTTAAGCAGCAAAGGCGATTCAAGAAAACCCAAGTAGAAATACTAAACATTCAACAACATGTAGATGAATCACTGAAAGACTACTTGGCAAGGTTTGGTAAGGAAACACTACATATGACCGATCGTTCAGATGGCATGATGACTGGAGCAATTATTAGTGGACTTTGCCTAGGTACACTTTTCAAAGACTTAATCGCTCGACCACCTACCTCACCGAAATACATGTATTTATAAGTCACCAGTTTCATAAGGGCTGAGGATGCAAACAATATTGACTTCACGATTAATTATGGGCAACAAGCCAAGCATGAGTCGCAAAAAATGATATTTCGAATAAATAACGTAGATTTAGTCTACTTCTAGCAAGAAAAATAATTATGGTATAAGATATAGCCGGCTAATGACCAGAGGTACCCGTGTTTAACTCTTTTTCATTTTCAATGCCCGAGTATAAATTACTAAATGTTTTGCAACTCTACCACGAAAAGACATAATAAATTTTGTATTTTCACAAGGTATACTCGCAAGATCATGCGGTTGAACTAGAAATAAGTACTCGCACGAAGCAACACGATGAGTCCAAAAAGCACGGGAAAGATATCGCGCAAAGTGGATTATTCAATATAATACACGAAATTCCATCGTGTTTCAATAATAATCTCCCGTTATTTAAGGAATAAAAGCTATAAATAGCTAATACGCAAAGCTTAATTTAAAGCAAAGCGAAAAGGTTCGGATCAAGGCATCATCCCGCCTTGAAAGGGATGAAAAGCTATAAATAGCTAATACGTAAAGCTTGATATAAAACAAAGCAAAAAGGTCCGGACCAATACATCATCACGCCATGATAGGGTTAGAAAACTAAAATAGCTAATACACAAGGTGGTATGTCCACCCCAAAGACGCGGAATCATAGTGCGCAAAAGCGAATAACCACTTCATAGACATGGAATTTCATCACGCAAAACAACAACTCCGTATAAAACACAAACTCTGAAAACGTTATCGAATTCATATGTGTGAGATAACTATACTCTTATGAATTGGGGGGCTTGATGATATATGCCATTTGAAATAACCCATTTTAAATGAAGTTATGTATACAACAACTTGCAAATTAATAAACCTACTAGAAGGATTTACATGCATGTGCAAAGATTTGGATATGAGACACAATCAACTATATACAAAAGGATCTAACGTGGACGGATCTTATCTTGTGATATTATTCCATCAAATTGGTATTCACAAACTCTATAAATAGGGAGTAAGAAATCGAAAGTAGGACACATCTCATCTCTTCAACTCTTTCCCTTACTAGCACTATTATTTCAGATCATTATTAGAATACATATACCGGGGAGAAACCTAGCGGTAAATTATATCCCCATTAACCACTAAAAAGAATGGCGTAAAACCGCATACATAATGCGAGTTACCAAATCAACCTCCTTTAAAACCCTCGTACAAATTTGATGTATGTTCACTCATGTCATTGTCTAAACTATTTACCCGCCTCTAGTAAATGATGTTAGATGCTCGGCTCATCACCATGCTTTAAATATATACATGTTTAAACCCATGGCTCATATCCGAAATTCTAGGTATCATCATACTAATAGTGTAACCCATTTCATATCTGATAGTATAACCAATATTACCAATTTAATATACAATAGATGTTCAACAAATATACAACTTGCATGGACATCTCATACGTAGTAGAAGATCTAGCAAGATCTTCTAAGATCATATATACATATTGATCAAAATCTTATCATATATATATATATATATATATATATATATATATATATATATATATATATATATATATATATATATATATATCATTCATGGCTCACATAAATTAAACATCATACATAACATACATCATGCATGAATAGATTCATGAATTCGCATACCATGCCTGCAAAGCATATCTCACGTAGATTGTATGCATGGATTTGGTAGATATATTCAAATATATAGAATCTTATCAAGGATATAGGAAATCAAAGAGAATATATTTTTGCTATTATATTTGATAAGAGATATGTGAAAGAAACCTTCAATCTTCGAAGATTATATTCGATCCATACGAATCCTCGCATTCTATAAATAGCAACAATGGGGAGCAATGAAAAGGTCCAAGGACTTACTCTTTCCTTCTTTCACAAATATATCTCCCATTTAAGTTATCTCATTGACTGACTTGAGCGTTGGAGTGTAATACGGGAAGAAAAGTCCCGTGTACCCTCCAACACGCAGTGGCGGAGCCAGAAATTATAATCATCGGGGGCGTCGAGCAAGAAAATGGGTTAATTTTTTTTTCAACGACAACTATGTCATTTTTGTGCGTTATTTGAAATAAATCTGGTCGGGTTTAATATAAAAACAACAAAAATGCTCTCCGCGACGATGCAATTAACACTAATTATTTAGGTGTCTATAAAATAAAATTTGATTGGTGATATCAACTTATTTTTCTTGAATCAACTACTTTATCTTGAACTAAACACACTTAACACTTAATATATATGAATCCAATACAAGTACTTACGAGATATATCGTATGTCAGGATTCGTAAAAGTTGTATTAAGCCTTTCGTGATTCTATGAGCAATGCTCCAAAAATTTCTTTAAATTAAATAGAAAGATGGTTGGAAAGAATTTTGTGATTCATTTTCTATTTTTAAGCGAAAGTGCATTTGAAGACTAGAGGTTGTCACAGTATCATGAAACATAAACTACAAAAAACATTTGAGAAAAGCATATCTCAAAATTACCTACGTCCATTAGCTAACAGAGTAATTACTAAATCCCAAATCTATAAGTTATATTACCAAGGTGCATTTCAAACAAATACCCGAACATGAAAAAGAGAGACAAACAAAGTGACAAACATTAAATAATAGTAATTATAGAATTAAATTACCCACTAACCCAACCCCACTTTCCCACTTCCCCAAACCTTTCATCCTCATATTTTTCGATAGAACAGAACTTCAAAAACCACCAAAAAATACATTCTTGCCTTTAGAGAACAATCTAAGTGCTGGCAAGTTGAGATCGACGAGGGCAATATGATTGGGTGAGTGAGGGCACTAGACTTTTTACCCACCAATTTGACATTTTTTACTATATATTTTGTGCATCAGCAAAAACTCGGTTGGGGGTGTCGCCCCCCCCCCCCCCACTACCATCAACATGGCTCCGCCCCTACCAACACATGCTTTGTATTGAGTGATACAGGTAACAAGATTGAACATTTCGATGATCAAGACCTTATTGGCAAGCCTATTATTCGCTTTTTGCGTGCTATGATTCCGCGTTTTTAGGGTAGACATGCCACCTTGTGTATTAAATAACTAATACACAAAGTGGCATATCCACCCTAAAGCGCGGAATCATAGCGCACAAAAGCGGAAAACCGCTTTAAGGACGTGAAATTTCATCACGCAAAGCAACACTTCGTCTAAAAAACACAAACTCTGGATATTCGAATTCATATGTGTCAAATATTTTTACCACGTGAATTGGGGGACTTGATAGTATAACCAATATAATGTACAATAAATATTAAACAAGTTGTAAGATACAGGTTGCAAATTTTTTTTCGAGATGATCAAATCAAAATGAGGTGCGGATAAAGCAACAGAGATTTGATAAGATCTTGCAAGATATGTTAGATATTATCTAGGCTACAAAGAAGGTCCATAAATAGTGCTTACAAAATCGAAATGAATCGTGGCAACGTAGACCTAAGTGAAGTGGTCATATTGGATCCTTGGGAACCATCACAAGTACGGCTGACATCTATTTATTTAAACGAGAATGCCGTGTCGTCCAGCGGAGCCTAGGTCATAATTCGCAGGAACATTCTATAGTCTTAATAAGAGGAGGTAGAGTGAAAGATTCGCCAGGTGTGAAATCCCATTGTATTCGAGGAGTCAAGGATTTGTTGGGAATTCCGGATCGAAGAAAAAGGAGATCAAAATATGGTGCAGAAAAACCAAAATCGCAGCTCCTCACACTTCTCTCTAAATGTACTTTTATTTCCTACAAGAAACTATCATATATTGATAGAATATACATAAGGGAAAAAACCCCAATAAGCTTAATACTTGTTAATTTCAAAGTAGGAAAATTGGCGTAAAACTGTATGAATAGTGTGAATTACCAATTGGGAATCGCCAAATTAAAAATCACCCCCCCCCCCTTTAAAACCTTCGTACAATTTTCACTCACATGATTTTCTAAACTATTCACCCATTTCTAATAAGTGATGTTAGATAGGCTTCTACGAAGAGCTACAACATCCAATAACCCGGCTTGTTTATATGTATCATTCAATAAAAGAAAGACGGCGGTAAGAGTAATACGGGACTTTATCCCCGTATTAAGCTCTAACGCCCAAGTCAGATGGCGTAATAAACATCATAATAAATATCAATAGTTTGAACTTTGTTTTATAGAGACAAAGCAAGAAACTGTGTTTTCATCGAGCTTACCAGTGCTTCTTCTATAGTGCTAGAAACGAATAACAATAGAATATATTATCAATAAAAATATTCCATGGGCCTACTTGATTTCTAAAATAACTAGTCTTAATATTCTCGGGGTCCCACAATTGATATTTTTGAACACTTCTTACGTGTAAATATTCTTCCCATCAAAATGGATATTGCTGAACATTTCATACGTGTAAATACTCTATTCATCAAGTCCCATAGTGTAACACATGGAAGAGCTATCAAATTATGTGTCCACACTATTTTATATGAGTAATGGCCTATGCCTAGACCTAAATCATTACCATTCTCCTTATAAGATAGTACTAGTTTAATGCCTTTTTGTATTAGCACGAGATGGAAGACGAGTTAACTACATATTGATGTATACTTTATTTTTTTATTTTTTTACTTTTTCATTTTTTATTTTTTATTTTACTTTGTATTTTTCTTGTTTTTTGCATGTCTTGTTCTCATGGTGTGGTCCATACATTTGCATTGTTCTTATGGTGTGGTCCATACGCGGTCTTTTTTGGAATTTTATTATTATTACAGAGCATTTCAACATCATCCTTTTGAATTTGGATACACGTATCGAGTGCAGCTTCATGGTTTGCTTTGCATGATGGAATGTCATGTCTTTGTAACGGATATGTGAATGGTCTCGCTAATGGGCGATATTGTCACACCCCGCCGAAGGCAGAAACGCGAGGTGCGACGAAATCAATATACATCGCAAAAGAGATATAGTATAACACCATATGATTAAAATTTAAGGAAAAAGTACATTATTACAATTTTGTTTTTATAGCCAACAACGACAATAAAACAAAACACTTACTTTTCCAAAAGATAAAATCTTGTAATATGACGACAACGGCAATGACATGTGAAGACCTCTAATGACCTTTATGAAAACACTTATTGACGATCACCTCAAATGCATGAGAGAAAACGGGGCAACTATGAAAATAATTGGTGAGTACACACGTTTTATATAATATGAAAACTTTTAAGAAAGAGAGTCAAGTTTTTGGTCTTTGAGAATAGTCCACAAGGCAAAGGCGTTGTCAATCCATTCAGTTGCAAGTTCCGCCCATACAAAACTTGCAACCTATGTGTTCACAATCCACTGCTAAAATATAGTATGAGTAAAACATATGTGCCTAAAAGAATGTTTCCACAGCAAAGGCATTATAAATCCACTCAGTTGCAAATCTCGCCCATACAAAATTTGCAACCTGTGTATTTACAACCCACTGCTAAAGTATAGTATGAGTAAGACATGTGTGCATACGATATATGCAAGTGCTTAATGTAAAGAATAATAGCCCACTGAACCTCATGACAAGTATAAGTAAGTTTCACAAGAATACTGGATTATATTCACCCGAGGCCAAGAATCGCTGACCAAGGGTGGGGGCGTCAACCCGATAGTACTATCAATACCTCTCCATCAGCTCCATCCAGGAGTTAAACAGTGGTTAAAGAATATAGCGTATAGAATAAGTTTAACACATTAAGCCACATATCGTAATAAAGCCACACATCATTTCTAAAAAGTATAAAAAGTATAGTGTTGCACAGAAACATAAACGTTTTGAGTTTAAGGGTCCAAATCAACTTTAAGAGTTCAAAGTCAAGTTTAAAGGTCAAGACAAGTCAAAAGAGTTCACAATAGCTAAAAAGTAAAATAATAATAATAAGTCAAAGGTTCAAGATAAGTTAACAGGTTTAAAATCAAGTCCACAAGGTTATAATAGTCAAATGTTCAAATGATAATGTTCATAAAAGAATAGTCAATTTAGTCAAATATGATTAATTTCTCACTAGCATAAGTAGTGAAACAAAAGTTCAAAATAATAATCAATTTAGCTCAAGTATAATTCATGCATCCACCCAAAGTGATTAAAATAGTTAAAAAAAAAAGGGGGGTTCGTGAATACTCACCTCAAGCAATAAGTAATGTGTTGCAAGTGTGCACGGAAAACGATGTGCGATGCTCTAACCGCAACCTAGAGTATTAATATGTCTTAGGTCGTGCAATAATGACGTGTATGCCATTTATAAAATGTTATATCACCCATACGTGTTTGTGTGTAAATTTAGTTATAAAAATAACAATATGAATGGCAGTGTATATTTTGATAACTTTATGACTCAACTAAATTAAGGAGCTAAAACGCTACATCTTCCGTTTAAGTCATTTTGTCCAAAACCGCACTTAAAATGTCCAAATTCCATTTCTAAAAGTAAAAACTCGTTACTATTCCCTATTAGAAAAAGCTGTCAAAATAATAGTTTTCGTCGGTACTTCGTTAAGTCATAAATTCTTCGTTATAGCTCGGTTTTCAAAGCTCTACCTATCCCCGCGAAGGTATTTAAGTATACTATCGTATTTTGAGGTCTCGGGGACTCGCTTTATCTTTTAAAGTTCGGTTTTACCGTGATGAAAATCTTGACAGCATACTATTTATTTTTCTGAAAATAGTTATCGATAATATTATTTGAAAACCTTGTATCTTATTCGTTACAAATCCGTTTTAATCCATTCAAGCGACCACGTTTTCGTTATAAATTCTATTTTCTGTTTATTTAGTCCAATCTTTGAAAAAGAAAACTTATTTTTCTGTGTTAACCAAAACGGGACGGCCCTTATGTAAAAGTTTCAAAACCGCGTTTTCCTAGTTTCTAATCCTAAAATCAACTTCAACACAACTCCAAATCTATTCCTAATCAAGTTTCTTTCACACAAACACATATAGGTGATAGGAAAACATTAAGAAATATTTAAAATGAAAAAAATTAAGTATGACAACATGCTTACAATGAGTGATGATGGTATAGAAGATCAAGAACACTAAACTTATACTTTAGAAGTCACCAAACAAAGCTAAGCATCCATATAAAAAACCCATCCTTAGAATCACTTGATCTACCATGAAATAACATTAACAAGCCCTTGTTAAACTTCAAGAAAAACCTTTACAAAAGATGAGATTTTGGTGTAGTTTAATGGTGATTTATGTGGTGTCTGTGGAAGAAATAAATCAAGCATAATAACTAGGATCATAAACCTTCAATTCTAATGGAATGAACTTGTAAAATAGAAATAAAATGATGGATTAAATAGGTTGTTTGAGGCTGTTTGTGGTTCGGCAGCTTACAAGAAAGAAGAAAAAAAATGAGTTCTTTTGGTAAAAAAAAAAGGGTTAATGGCATGTAATAGCTAGATACTTTTCCACTTGTGCCATTATCAGATACCAACTCAAAATATTACAAGAATACCCTACAAACTTTCATATTTTTGTGTAGATATCATCATTTTACCTACAAAATTGGGTAATCATATTCCGGTCATCTTCTCCACTTCTTCCGGCCACTTTTCTGGTAATGTTTTTCTGCAACTTACATATAACACTCAAAAACACCACGCAATACAGCCACACTTCTAAAAACACACACAATCACAAAAACCCAAATTCTTATCTAAACCACTCTCTCACATACAAACCTATCCAACACCACACAAATTCTCGATCTACAAAAGCAACAAAACCATTAAGAAGACACGATAGCAGTAACCATCATTCAAAACACCATCAACTCCCACACTCCGGGGAATGCAGCGGCGGAAGTAGTGGTTATCATTGAGTTCAATTCAGACCCGGGTAAGAAATGATATACGTCCAGGTCGGGTCTAAATTGATAGGCTTTAAATTAAGAAAAAGAGGGAAGACGGTCATGATGGTTGATGGGTGCCAACTTAAGTGGGTTCTGAATCGAAGATTGGGGCAGTTGATGAAAATGGTGATGGGTTTCACCCGAAAAGTAATAGGATTCGTGGTTTTGATTGTGTTAATATGATGGGTTTAGATAGCTGATGTTGCTATTTATTGTTTGTGAGGGTGACTGATATAATGTTATCAGGGAGTCCTAATAGATGGTGAGAATCAGGGATGGTGATGTTTGGGTGTGATAAAAATCAGTAATGGTTGTGCTTTCAGGCTAAGTTTTTGCAACTCAGGGAGTATTTATAGATGTTTGTGTTTGGTTTCATGTTCAGTCACGAAGGAAGAAGATGAAAAGTAAATAAATAAAGAAATAAATAATCCACGTATTTAATTTTTACCTGTTTAGCCGGTTGCCAATCATGCCACGTAAGCAAAAGTATGATAATGGAAAAAATTTATAAAGTTTGTAGGGTATTCTTGTAATATTTTGGGTTGGTATCTGATAATGGCACAAGTGGGAAAGTATATAGCTATTACATGCCATTAACCCAAAAAAAAATGAGAAAAGGATGTGACTAAATTATTAGTTATAAGAAAAATGGTCTTGAAAGTCTTGAATATGATATCCTAATAACATGGTCCACAATTTAGGGGTGCAGTAGCTAGGAAACATGGGTTTTGGATGAATTTTCAACGGTTGGTGGTTCGTTTGGTTCAAAAGAGCAAAAGAAGAAATGAGTTTTGTGTTTATGTTGTTGAAAATGTGGAAAAAAAAAATGAAGTAGTATTAGATATATATAAAATAAATACAAGTTGAACAAAAATCTAGGGGACAAAGTTTTCAATGAGGTATGGTGATGGCGAATATGGCGTGGAGTGAAGGAGAAAACAAAGAAAATGATCTTGTCTTGTTGCTTTTTGTTAGTAAATTTAAGGGTATAGTGTGTAGTTTGATCCCGATAATTCAAACATAAAGTTTTTAAAATACGAAAACGTAATACCGGGTAATGTAAAAATTTAAAACTTATAAAAATGTTATAATTTGTCAAAATAACTAATTTTAGTATTTTAAATGTGACACGAGTTAATCGGTGTGTTTAAAATAAGTATCATCTCGTAAATAATTAAGTTATCGTTAATATATAAATTTAAGAATATATATAATTAAATAAATTTAAAACATCAGGTAAAATAATAATATAATTTTTGTAATATTGTAATGAGTGTAAAAATATATTGAAACCATTGTTGAGAGTGTCGGGTATATTGTTCATGCATAAAAGTCTTGATTTCATGACACATAGAAATTTTATAATGCAAGTAATAAAAGTCAAAGGCATGATCCTTGATTAAAGGGAAAGAAGTATTGGAGGCATGTTTGTGGTGTAAGAAAAGAATGGGTGAGTTGGTGCAGTATTTTATTTAGTGTATTAACTAGTTGTTAGATGATAAGACTGAAACGCGAATTCTTAAAACGCGTAAAATATTTTAATCGGGTAATGTAAAAGTCGAGCCATATAAAAGTTATAAGTTTTCCAAAATAAATAATTCGATTATTTTTAATGAGACTCAAGCTTATCGGAGTGTTGAAACGTTGTAAAAATTAAAAACGTAGTTCATAGACGCATAGAACGTAAATTGAAAAAAGTTTTTGTAAAATAGAAAAATAACAATAGGACTTTTATAACATAATTGTAAGAAAACTATAATGCATAAAATATGTGGACTGAAATTTAGCCCAATGTCATAGTGCACATGAGGGCCGGTGTTTCTTGGTTACACGATTTAACTTATGAAGTTGTACATAAATAATACTCGCAATACTTTATTTACGCAAAAATAATGAATAGTAGAAAGTACGATAATGAATAGTAACTTTTCCGAGATGAATAGTAAAATTTTAAAGTTAAAATTATGACCTAAAAATACGAGTTGTGACAGTACCTACCCGTTAAAGGAATTCAGTCCCTGAATTCAGCTCTTTCGTTCTACACACGTACGTTCTTATGGTCAGATTTGATGAGGCAAACTTTCCCAATCTCGAGCATAGCCCTCAAAAGACCTTTAGGTTGTCGATTCCAATTTAATCTCACAACTCATCAAACAAGAACTGTCATGAGATTAAACTGAATCGGCTTGGGTAACAACTCGTCTCTTAGCTTGATTTTCGCAACTCATCAAACAAGAACTGTCACTAGATCAAGCTAGGAAGCAAGTTGTAAGTAAGAAAGGATTCAACATCCTAGAAGGAGGTCTTTTGAAAGATTAGCTCGATTTTGAAATTGCTTACACCAATCAAATCAACTAATAAAAATATAATTAGGGTCGATGTCGTTAGGTCTCAGATTAATCAATGTCATGAACTAAAGATCATAACATTACGGGAACAAAGACGTGCTTAGTATAACGAGTCATAAGATTGCAAAGAGAAAGTATACACATAGAAGCATATATAAGGTACGGTAACACAAATGTGAACATACAAACAGGTTATGCATACCCACCCGACCAATGCAATTTCAGGTGACCAGACTCTTAAGACACGACTAAACATGATCCAAGACTACTACTCTTATCATTGCATGATTCTTCCTGAATTAGACATAGGTGATCAGGCTATGTATAATTTAGGATTAACGATGCAACGCTAAGACTAGTTGACTCGTATGATGTTCGATGTTTAATAAAACTTTATTCTGGTTATAGTTGCAATTTTTATTTTAGAAAAATCGGCATTCTCTATAACCTCTAGCTCTGATACCAATCTGTCACACCCCGCCGCAGGCGGAAACGCGAGGTGCGACGAAATCAATATACATCGCAAAAGAGATATAGTACAATACCATGATTAAAATTTAAGGAAAAAGTACATTATTACAATTTTGTTTTTATAGCCAACAACGACAATAAAACAAAACACTTAGTTTTCCAAAAGATAAAATCTTGTAATATGACGACAACGACAATGACATGTGAAGACCTCTAATGACCTTTATGAAAACACTTATTGACGGTCACCTGAAATGCATGAGAGAAAACGGGTCAACTATGAAAATAATTGGTGAGTACACACGTTTTATATAATATGAAAACTTTTAAGAAAGAGAGTCAAGTTTTTGGTCTTTGAGAATAGTCCACAAGGCAAAGGCGTTGTCAATCCATTCAGTTGCAAGTTTCGCCCATACAAAACTTGCAACCTATGTGTTCACAGTCCACTGCTAAAATATAGTATGAGTAAAACATATATGCTTAAAAGAATGTTTCCACAGCAAAGGCATTGTAAATCCACTCAGTTGCAAATCTCGCCCATACAAAATTTGCAACCTGTGTGTTTACAACCCACTGCTAAAGTATAGTATGAGTAAGACATGTGTGCATACGATATATGCAAGTGCTTAATGTAAAGAATAATAGCCCACTAAACCTCATGACAAGTATAAGTAAGTTTCACAAGAATGTTGGATTATATTCACCCGAGGCCAAGAATCGCTGACCAAGGGTGGGGGCGTCAACCCGATAGTACTATCAATACCTCTCCATCGGCTCGATCCAGGAGTTAAACAGTGGTTAAATAATATAGCGTATAGAATAAGTTTAACACATTAAGCCACATATCGTAATAAAGCCACACATCATTTCTAAAAAGTATAAAAAGTATAGTGTTGCACAGAAACATAAACGTTTTGAGTTTAAGGGTCCAAATCAAGTTTAAGAGTTCAAAGTCAAGTTTAAAGGTCAAGACAAGTCAAAAGAGTATAATAATAATAATAATAATAATAATAATAATAATAATAATAATAATAATAAAGTCAAAGGTTCAAGATAAGTTAAATGGTTCAAAATCAAGTCCACAAGGTTATAATAGTCAAAGGTTCAAATGATAGTGTTCATAAAAGAATAGTCACTTTAGTCAAATATGATTAATTTCTCACTAGCATAAGTAGTGAAACAAAAGTTCAAAATAATAATCAATTTAGATCAAGTATAATTCATGCATCCACTCCAAAGTGATTAAAATAGTGAAAAAAAGGGGGTTCGTGAATACTCAACTTAAGCAATAAGTAATGTGTTACAAGTGTGCACGGAAAACGATGTGCGATGCTCTAACCGCAACCTAGAGCATTAATATGTCTTAGGTCGTGCAATAATGACGTGTATGCCATTTATAAAATGTTATATCACCCATACATGTTTGTGTGTAAATTTAGTTATAAAAATAACAATATGAATGGCAGTGTATATTTTGATAACGTTATGACTCAACTAAAATAAGGAGCTAAAACGCTACATCTTCCGTTTAAGTCATTTTGTCCAAAACCGCACTTAAAATGTCCAATTCCATTTCTAAAAATAAAAACTCGTTACTATTCCCTATTAGAAAAAGCTGTCAAAATAATAGTTTTCGTCGGTACTTCGTTAAGTCATAAATTCTTCGTTACAGCTCGGTTTTCAAAGCTCTACCTATCCCCGCGAAGGTATTTAAGTATACTATTATATTTTGAGGTCTCGGGGACTCGCTTTATCTTTTAAAGTTCGGTTTTACCATGATGAAAATCTTGACAGCATACTATTTATTTTTCTGAAAATAGTTATCGATAATATTATTTGAAAAACTTGTATCTTATTCGTTAAAAATCCGTTTTAATCCATTCAAGCGACCACGTTCTCGTTATAAATTCTATTTTATGTTTCTTTAGTCCAATATTTGAAAAAGAAAACTTATTTTTCTGTGTTAACCAAAACGGGAAAGCCCTTATGTAAAAGTTTCAAAACCGCGTTTTCCTAGTTTCTAATCCCAAAATCAACTTCAACACAACTCCAAATCTATTCCTAATCAAGTTTCTTTCACACAAACACATATAGGTGATAGGAAAACATTAATAAATATTTAAAATGAAAAAAATTAAGTATGACAACATGCTTACAATGAGTGATGATGGTATAGAAGATCAAGAACACTAAACTTATACTTTAGAAGTCACCAAACAAAACTAAGCTTCCATATTAAAAACCCATCCTTAGAATCACTTGATCTACCATGAAATAACATTTACAAGCCCTTGTTAAACTTCAAGAAAAACCTTTACAAAAGATGAGATTTTGGTGTAGTTTAATGGTGATTTATGTGGTGTCTGTGGAAGAAATAAATCAAGGATAATAACAAGGATCATAAACCTTCAATTCTAATGGAATAAACTTGTAAAATAGAAATCAAATGATGGATTAAATAGGGTGTTTGAGGCTGTTTGTGGTTCGGCAGCTTACAAGAAAGAAGAAAAAAAATGAGTTCTTTTGGTAAAAAAAAAATGAGAAAAGGATGTGACTAAATTATTAGTTATAAGAAAAATGGTCTTGAAAGTCTTGAATATGATATCCTAGAAACATGGTCCACAATTTAGGGGTGCAGTAGCTAGGAAACATGGGTTTTGGATGAATTTTCAACGGTTGGTGGTTCGTTTGGTTCAAGAGAGCAAAAGAAGAAATGTGTTTTGTGTTTATGTTGTTGAAAATGTGAAAAAAATGAAGTAGTATTAGATATATATAAAATAAATACAAGTTGAACAAAAATCTAGGGGACAAAGTTTTCAATGAGGTATGGTGATGGCGAATATGGCGTGGAGTGAAGGAGAAAACAAAGAAAATGATCTTGTCTTGTTGCTTTTTGTTAGTAAATTTAAGGGTATAGTGTGTAGTTTGATCCCGATAATTCAAACATAAAGTTTTTATAATACGAAAACGTGATACCGGGTAATGTAAAAATTTAAAACTTATAAAAATTTTATAACTTGTCAAAATAACTAATTTTAGTATTTTAAATGTGACACGAGTTAATCGGTGTGTTTAAAATAAGTATCATCTCGTAAATAATTAAGTTATCGTAAATATATAAATTTAAGAATATATATAATTAAATAAATTTAAAACATCAGGTAAAATAATAATATAATTTTTGTAATATTGTAATGAGTGTAAAAATATATTGAAACCATTGTTGAGAGTGTCGGGTATATTGTTCATGCATAAAAGTCTTGATTTCATGACACATAGAAATTTTATAATGCAAGTAATAAAAGTCAAAGGTATGATCCTTGATTAAAGGGAAAGAAGTATTGGAGGCATGTTTGTGGTGTAAGAAAAGAATGGGTGAGTTGGTGCAATGTTTTATTTAGTGTATTAACTAGTTGTTAGATGATAAGACTGAAACGCGAATTCTTAAAACCCGTAAAATTTTTTAATCGGGTAATGTAAAAGTCGAGCCATATAAAAGTTATAAGTTTTCCAAAATAAATAATTCGATTATTTTTAATGAGACTCAAGCTTATCGGAGTGTTGAAACGTTGTAAAAATTAAAAACTAGTTCACAGACGCATAGAACATAAATTGAGAAAAGTTTTTGAAAAATAGAAAAATAACAATAGGACTTTTATAACATAATTGTAAGAAAACTATAATGCATAAAATATGTGGACTAAAATTTAGCCCAATGTCATAATGCCCATGAGGGCCGGTGTTTCTTGGTTAAACGATTTAACTTATGAAGTTGTACATAAATAACACTCGCAATACTTTATTTACGCAAAAATAATGAATAGTAGAAAGTACGATAATGAATAGTAACTTTTCCAAGATGAATAGTAAAATTTTAAAGTTAAAATTATGACCTAAAAATACGAGTTGTGACAGTACCTACCCGTTAAAGGAATTCAGTCCTTGAATTCAGCTCTTTCGTTCTACATACGTACGTTCTCGTGGTCAGATTTGATGAGGCAAACTTTCCCAATCTCGAGCATAGCCCTCAAAAGACTTTTAGGTTGTCGATTCCAATTGAATCTCACAACTCGTTTGGTATGCTACCATGAATGATAATGTGTATGAGTTTGATAGTAGTGGTGGGTCCCTCACCTATGAAAGATCTATACCTAGTTCTCTTAATGTATATAAAGTATGGATTATATCTATTAAAGTGATGATTGGAATGACTAACTCATAAGACTAATTTTATGCCTAACAAAGAGATTGAGACATTTGACTAGATCAATGGTAGATATGAAAAAGAAGATTTAGTGCAATCCATCTATGTTGCACGGAAACACCATCAGAGTGCCGTCTCCCGTACCGGAAACGTATCAGAAACGGGAAACGACAAGAAACGGCCGGAAACGTGCCGGAAACGGATCCGGAAAATAAGAAACGTTTCATGTAAAAGGAAACGTTTAGGAAACGTTTGTGGGACTTTAAATCACATTTCTGGGCCTGGCCTGTATTGACGTATATATAATATCATGGCCGATTAAACCCTTTTTCACAATCCTTAAACGACTATCGAATCCCTCTGCCTGCCGTGCCGTCTCTGCGTCTCACATTTGTTGCTCTAACTTCTTGATTCTAGAACAGGTATCAAACTAATGAACTATGAATTTATGAATATGATTATTAATTTGTTGAGTCGTAACTTGTAAATTGTAATATGTATGGTTATGGAAGATTGGAACTTTGGAAGTGATGTACTATGAACTGAATGTGTGAAGTGTTAAAGTGTGAATTACAACATAAAGAATAGTATTGAATAGGGTATATAAAACTACAAAAGTGGGAAAGTGTGAGTGAGATAATGAATGTGTGGTATTATGGTGTGAATAAAAGTGGGAAAGTGTGCTTGACTTTTCAGTTTTTTGAGGCAAAAATATTCTACATTCATGTACATTCAATGCATCTTTATAATTTTGTGGGTAAAAAATATTATAATAAAGTTTAATAGTTTATAAACAATTAATTGTTGTTGTCTATCTAGCACACTAGCTTGTGTATATAATATTATGGTAGAATCATGAAGCATGAAAAAGACATCTTAGCCACGAAGTTATATGCTTATCGAATATACAATTATGCTAGAAAGTTTTTGATGAGACGAAAAGTGTACCACTTTTAGGGGGTCATTTAAGCCTAAATTCGAGATTATTTGATTAATTATTACCCTAAATCGTTTCTTTTGTCATTTTAGGTACTTTGGAGAAGAAATCTGGAAAAGGAAGCATTTTGGACGTTTTTGGAGCGAAAAAGTGAAGAAAACGACAAAGTCTCCAAATCATGCTGAAATTGGTACCTGACAGCGTTAGAAATTGTATGTGACGCCGTCACTCATGGACAAGAGGTGGATAAATTAAATACACGTGATGCGCCAGAATGTCCTGGAGGATTTACACGTGACGGCGTCACCAAGGCCGTCTGATGTGCTATTTGATAGTGCAAGTTTTAAATTTATAAGAGTGAATTACCAAATCTAGAAACAACACATACGAGCAAGTGTACTGATGAGGCGAAAAATGATCCGTTTTTAGGGGGTCATTTAAGCCCGAATCCGAACTTATTTGATCAAATATTGCCCTAAATCGTTCCTTTTGTGATTTTAGGTACTTGGAGAGTGAATTCTGAAAAAGAAGCCATTTTGGACGTTTTTGGAGCATAAAAGTGAAGAAAACGGCAAAGTCTCAATTTTCCATGCTGAAAACAGTAGGTGACGGCGTCAAGAGTTTTTCTTGACGGCGTCAAAACCCCAAGAATTAAAATCCGTAGTTGATGACGGCGTCACACACAGGGCGTCAAGAGTAATTTGTGTGACGGCCTAGGCCTTGACGGCGTCAGAAGTAGATCAAGGCCGTCCGATGAAGTATTTGGCGGCGAGATGACGGCGTCACACCTTTGTTCTTGACGCCGTCATCCCGATTTTCCTATATATAGTTTTCTAGTTTTTCACATAAAAAAAGAGAAGTTTTGGGAGAAACCCTAAAGACGATTTTGGTGTAACTTTACAGGTTTTTCAAGGGTTCCAACCCCTTGATACCTTGCATGATTAATCAAGATAAGTGTTCTTCTAATTCAATCAATATGTCTATGTGTTGGTTGTCTATATCATGTTCTTGTCTTAATTCTATCATGCTAGGCTAGATCTCTTTTGTGTTTGCTTAGATCTAATGAAACCTAGATATTGATTATGTGTTGATTACTTGTTTATTCTTGTTTTGGATGAATGATTTATATGTTAGGCTTAAGAAAACTGGCAGATCTCCAAATGGTAACATGCTTGAACGTCTTAAGAAACATGAACCGAGGCGTACTAGGTCTTTATTGGTTGTATTTAATGCATGAGCCACAGTTTACAATCCCTATAGTTGTGCTGGGCATGGTGTAGGAGGAGATAAGAGCTCATAGAATTGGGGAGTTATGTATGCCACCCCATGAATGGTATTAAGGAATACGATCCGTCATCCATGCAATTATAACAAGTAATTAACGTGTAAAAGATATCCAGGGAGTAGTGAAGTCTAAGTAAACACATTTTCTCCAATTACTGCTCACAACCTTAGTTTAATTAGTTTATTTTCATTTTTATTATTTTATTTTGATTGCATCTTAGTTTTGGGTTAGTTGAATAGCAACTAATTCCGCCCACTCTTCCAAAACCCGAGATTTTATTTGCTTTCTAAAAAATATAAAAAAACACAAAAATAATCATCCCTCACCTTTAGAACTAGTAATTAGGCTTTCTAATCCTAGCGACACTATTCCTAAGCTGAACGATCAATCCCCCGGTACTTGTTACTATACTATACTACAACGATCAGGTACACTGCCTGGTGGGGGTTGTAAGCTTCTCGAGATCCCTCGAGAGGTAAAGCCTGTTGCGATTCCCACGCATCATGTACTCGTCCGTTATAGCAAGATATGATGGTAAGTCGGGATCGTTCGCAGGGATTTGTGAGTGAATCGAAATATAAGTCTAAAAGTAAATCTCTAATGTACGCAAATATGATAATAAGCAAATTCAATAAATTAAAAACTACACTTGTTTAGACTAGTTTTCTACTTAATGACACACATGATTGTGATAACTTTTGATAACATGTTGGTTGAGATAATTAGATGGTGATCTAATCTATTGTTTCTACAAGTTAAACTTCGGCCACGAGTTTAGTTCATAAAAACAAGCTTTAGGTGTAAACCAATCAATTCAAGATCTATCCAAGGTTCATAAGGTATGGTGGATATCTTAAACACAAGAAAAACTTTTATTACCAATCAAATACTCTTAGGAAATGGTCAATACAAAAGGTAACCTCTTCATAGACAAAAAGGTCACAATCGTTTATAAACATTTAAACTTTCGTCCTACTAAAGGTTTACAAACAATCCGATTTGATGTTATAAAAGAATTCTTATTACAATCATACTTCTTGTTTCTTTGTTTAGTCAAGAATAATTATGGTGAAAAACATTCATTCATAGACAAATGATTATAACTAGTTGAATAATAACAAATCTTTCGACCTTTGAAAGTATTATCAATTAGTTAACCTTGGCTAAACAAATGTCACGATGAAACTTAAGGTATAATTGGTTCTTAGGATTGACTTGAAATTGAATTAAAACATGTTATCACAATCATCACTATCACTAAGTATAAAACATCATCAAAACAAGTGTAAAAAGATTACTAGCCACTCATGGCAAACATGCAAATAAACTCAGAATATTTAACATAAGAATCCATGGTTATAAGTCTTACAATGCTTTGAAATTGATAACAAATGACAAGGTATTGATAACCTAAGAGTTGGTGATGATTTCTTGAGATTTTCGGATTCCAAATGTTGCTTCCTTGGTCCTCCAAAGTTCCTGGTTCTTTCTGCACGAATTTTCCTTCTTAGAGAGCTAGAAGATGATAATAATTGTGTGTAGTAATGAGAGTAAATGGTATCTTCAATTGTGTGCTGAATGGTGTTGAGTTATGCACTTTTGAGGTCCCTTATAGGCTTGTCCAACACTCTTGGTCATAAATAAGAACTTAAATGCTTGAACTTGGACAATAAGACACTAAAAAGGGCCTAGAACCATGGGACAAAAGACCAAGATTCGTGCACAAAAGTTGGCAAAAACATGCAGAATTGACCATCCGATCGGTTGCGGGTTGGCACCGATCGGTTGGTGAAAGTTAATTATGGCCATCCGATCGGTTTCACACCAACCGATCGGATGGTAATTTCTGGCAACTTTGGACATTGACTTTGACTTGTGTAGCTCTTTATGTACTATCCAAACTTGATTAACTTCTGAACTTGGAACTTTGAGATGACAAAACTTAGGTTCTCATATGAATTACTTCATAGATTGGATTTTTGAGCTTGGGAATCTTCGTGTAATCGCGTATACTTCATTTCCTTCACTTTTTCTCCATTTTTCCTGCATTTGGCTACATATGCTACAAAAACATACTTTGATACGATTTAGTGGCAAAAGCATATAAAAACAACCAAATAACATACACAAAAACACTAATAACGCTTATAAAAACATGTTAAATTTGAGCGTTATCAAATCCCCCACACTTAAGCTTTGCTTGTCCTCAAGCAAATCTAGAAGAAAACTAAATATCCACTTGGTAACCAAAAATGATTAGAAAAATGTGATGCAAATCCACCAAGTACAAGATACGATTCATCGTTTTAAGCTTTAGTAGTGATAAATCGAGATGTTTGACAATACCCAATGATTTTCTTGCTTGATTAACATTTCTAAACACCTCACGAAAAAGAAACAAAGTAGAAATCACTCAATCACTCATTTATTTAGGTAGTGGAGTAAATAAGAGAAATTACACTCATTGCTCAGTCATGATCGAATTATTACCATAAGCTTGTACAAGAAACAAAACTACACCGCAATGGCGTAAGCACCAAGTCTACATATCAAAGAGGTCTTTTATTCAGGTTATGATGTAAGGCTTAGGGTTGTACCAGGCTTATGTTTAAACATCTCATACAAAAACATAATGGATTACTGGCGCGAGTTCTTGATTACTCAAAAACCGGATGGTCACTAAAATATTCATGCACTTGATATTCTCACAAAGCCATTACTATATCCGGATAGATAAAGTAATTTGGTAAGGGTAGGGAATAGGCATGGGAATATTTACGAAATTGGTTTTAAAAAGAAAAATAAAGTCAAGTCTAATACCCATTGTTGCTAGCCACCAAACAAACCACGAACCCATAAATGATTATAGTTACAATCTTCCTCTTCTTCAAATAACGATACATCGATTCGCCATAACAATATTCTTCATACTTAGCACATTGGCTAACAACATATCACAAGATTTCCTTTATTCACATATATAGCACATTTGCTATAATTGTCACCTTATAGTTGCGATGATTTTTTTTTTTTTTTTTTTTTTTTTTTTTTTTTTTTTTTTTTTTTTTTTTACAAATAAACTCCCCCACACTTCGCATAAGCATCACCACAACAATACAAATAAGAAGCTGCAGTCTCCGTCTTTATCGGAATGGCACACACATGATTGGTGAAGTGTGGCTAACTAATAATCATCAGAAACTATCCAACAACCAAGCAACTAGCAACCCACTATTTAGACTTTGACAATGGTTAGGCTAAGGTTTAAAGTGTAAATTACTTTTGTATTTTTCTGGATTTATCAAAAACGAAAAGGCTGGCTCGAAGGGTGTAACTAAGGGTATCTAGCGTTAAAAATAAACGCTAACAAAAGGGCTAAAAATTGGAAATTAACTAATCAATGTGACTAGCTAAAAATCAATAATGAAGGCTATTTGGTTAAAATCCTAAAGTTGCCTCTTATCACGTATGCAAACTTATATTACAAAAATGTAATCTCACAACGGTCTCGTAATGATTTAAAAGCACAAGTTCTAGAATAAATAAAATCACCGACTCATAACAAAAGATTCAAGCATAAAAGATGTATGCTAGATATGAAATAGGCTCAAATCCTCACAATTTAGTGGAAAGGGTTATAATACGCGCTAGCAAATGTTATCAATCCCAGAAATGGATTGCAATATTAATCGGGACACATCTCAAATTTTTCAAAAATTACTAATTTTTACCAGTTGATAGATCCAGTTATTCTAATAAATTAATCCTAAAAGCGTGAAAACAACTAGATTACAAGGACAAACAAAATTTAAAAATTAAATCGATATTAGACTTAATTTTTAATTTTACCTACTCACCCCCCCCCCCCCCCCCCGACACTTAAGTTAAACATTGTCCTCAATGTGATAAACGAAAAAGCATGAAAGTAGGGAAAATGAGAAAATAAACCATGATATCCGGTGTTATCCAATCTTCTGTTTCTTGTAGTTAACACCTGTATTATTAGAAACAAAAACAAACAAACAAAAAGCATTGCAGTTTTATTCAAATTAGTGGCACACCCCCACACTTAAGTTCGACCAAGTAGTAAAACTTTGGGGTATAAACACTGAAAATTAAAAACAAAATAAAAAAAAAAAAAAAAAAAAAAAAACACACACACACACACACACACACACACGGGTTGCCTCCCGAGAAGCGCTTGTTTTATTAACGAGTCCTCAGCCGGACTCAAACTTAAAAATAGATTATGAAGTTTTAGTGTTATGTTTCCTTTTAGGGATATACAACACATTTCCTATCACAATTCCCTCTCCTGTTTCATCTATGTTTTTCAATTTAACATTTTCCCATGCTCTAGGAAGAGCATCATAGATAAAACCATTACTGTGTGCCCAAGGAACCATTTCCTTGTGTGGAGCCATGAATGTGATAGCTTCATATTCAAATTCGGATGAAATTTCTTCATTAGAAATCATGTTTAATTGCTCCTTATCATAATAGAGTTTAATTCGGTGCCCATTTACAATGAAACTTCCACCATGTTTGTCATAAAGTTCAACATAACCTGATGGAAATCCATGTTTTACTATATATGGTCCAAACCATTTTGGTTTGAGTTTCGGAGCTTTAAACTTGTATTTCATATTGAAAAGCAGAACTTTATCTCCAGCTTTGAATTGTTTTCAAATTCTTAGCTTTCTATCGTGATAAGCTTTGGTTCTTGCTTTGTATAGCTTGGAGTTTTCATAAGCTTGAAGTCTTAACTCATCAAGTTCATGTAATTGCAAAAATCTCTTTTCTCCAGCTATTTTTAAATCAGGATTACAGCTTCTTAACGCCCAATAAGCACGATGTTCAAGTTCGAACGGTAGATGACATGTTTTCCCATACAAGAGTCTGTACGGTGTCGTACCAATTGGTGTCTTATATGCCGTACGAAATGCCCATAGAGCGTCATCTAATTTCCTTGACCAAACGGAAGGATTGTCTTTAACCGTTTTTTCAAGTATTCTTTTTATAGCTCTATTGGTATTTTCGACTTGACCACTAGTTTGTGGATGATAAGCTGTAGCAAAACGATGATGAACTCCATATCGTTTCATTACTTTCTCCATTTGTTTATTACAGAAATGGGATCCTCTATCACTTATTAAAGCTTTAGGAATTCCATAGCGAGCAAAAAGTTTTTGAGAAAGTTGACAACAACTCGTGCATCGTTAGTAGGAAGAGCTTCAGCTTCAACCCATTTAGAAACATAATCGATTGCAACGAGGATATATTCGTATTTGTATGATTTAGGGAAGGGTCCCATAAAATCAATTCCCCAAATATCAAATATTTCACAGACTTGAATGCTCTTTTGAGGCATTTCGTCTCTTCGAGAAAGGTTACCGGATTTTTGGCACGCGTCACAGTTTTGAACAAGAGTATACGCTTCTTTGAAAATTGTAGGCCAATAGAATCCAGCATCAAAAACTTTTCTAGCTGTAGTGGAAGGACCATAATGTCCCCCAGTTGGGCCATGATGACATTCATCAAGAATTTTTCTTGTTTCGGCACCCGAAACACATCTTCGTATCATTCCATCCTTGCACATCTTAAAAAGATAAGGTTTCTCCCAATAATAGTGTTTTAGTTCTGAAAAGAACTTACTACGTTGGTAGTGACTTCATCAATTACATCGATGTTATAGCATGTGTCACACTGGAATTTGGATATTTCATTGCTTTATCGATTAAGAACGTGATTCGATCTTCTCCTACTCCAAGATTTAGTTCTTTACCTTTAACTTTAATCATTGCATCAGCAGTATTTAAGAAAGGTCTTCCTAAGATTAAGGGTACTCGACTATCTTCTTCCATTTCTAAGATGACAAAATCCACAGGAAAAACAAATTTACCAACTTGAACAAGCATATTTTCAGCAACCCCAACAGGATATTGGTATGTATGGTTGGCTAATCGTATACTCATCTTAGTAGGTTTCAATGTATTGATGGAAAGTTTAGAATACAACGAATAGGGCATCAAATTGATACTTGCACCTAAATCGGCTAAAGCATCACATGTGATGTTGTTTCCTAATGTACATGGTATAAGAAAACTTCCGGGATCTCCAAGTTTTGGTGGAATTTTGTTTTGAATTATAGCAGAGCATTCTTCATTAAGAACAGTAGCGGAAATTTGTTCTAACTTGTTTCGATTATTAAGAAGTTCTTTCAAAAATTTCCCATAATTGGGCATTCCAGCTAGAACATCAACGAGGGGTACGTTAATTCTAAATTCTTTGATCATCTCTAAAAACTTCTTATTTCGCTCCTCTTTTTTCTCTTTTCTTAGGGATTGTGGATATGGTATTTTTGGTGTATAAGGCTTTATTGGTGGAACGGTTGGTTTTTTGGGTTGGTTCTTTTTCAATTGCTTCTTTGATTGAGCCTGAACCACCTAACTTATATTGACCAAGGAATGGTCAACAAAGTCAAATAGCCTAGATCAATGCTCTGCGGAAGTATAAGGTTTCCCCGGGTCGTTATGTCCCGACGAGGTGTGAATTGTTATCAAACGGTTATTTGATCGGGTGAAATTGGACAGAAAAAGGTTTTGAGTGATTGAACAATGGAATCTACAAGATAATAGCTTAAATAAGCTATATAAACAAGACGGGAAGGTTTGAAAACCCAGAAACGTTTAAAACTTAAAACGTGTACGTTCACGTTTAAATAAAACGTAAACGTACAAAATAAAACGCGAGTTTTGGCAAAATAAAATACTTACAAAAGTGAAAATCACATTTTTACAATCCTAATAATAAAAGAAACTTTTTAGAAAATTAAAATCACTTTTTACACTATTTAATTATTTAATATTAAATAAAAACTATTTAATACTTATTATTAATACTTAAATAACTAGAATACAATATAATATTATTTAAATACTAAAAAGGTGAAAATAAAATTCCTAAACTTATAAAATAACTAAAAATAAGTTTTAAAATTAAAAATGAGAATTTTTGTCTTTTTGTGGTTTTTCTATTAATTAATTACTAATTAAATACTAATTATCTAATTAACTATTTTAAATTAAGAAAATTACTAAATGAACAGTAAAAATTCTAAGAAAATTTCTAAAATTATTTTACAACTTATAAAAGCTATAAAAAATATAAAAACTAGGTTTTGATTAATAAAAACTAATTATGCTATTTTAAACTTAATATTAATTAATTTCTAATAAAACTAATATTAAATATAATAAACACCAAATGATGAAATAAAAATCTGAGAAAATTATTATAATTACTTTAACTTAAGAGGAAATTAAGAAAAATATAAAAAAGCTAAGTTCTTAATAAAAATATAAAAATGAAAATTAAAATTACATAAAATTAAATAGAAACTATCACTTAAAAATTACTTTTGATTTTCTGGATTTTTCTTTTAGAAACCTACTTTACATCTAAAAATAGCAAACTTTTGTAAAAACAAACTTTTTAGAAGCTAAAAATAAGCACAGAATAAGCTAAAAGTCAAGACAGTTGACTTTGTTTGACTATAAGGGAAAATGAGCTGAAATGGGTACAAGTGGGACCCACTTTGGTTAAAACTGGTTTAAACAAGTTTAGTGTACATGTATAAGCTAGAATCAACCAAAAAGTTCCACACAAACAGCCAATAAGCTCAAAATAAGCACTTGCTTATTTGTTTCAACTCAGAAAATGGGACAATATAGATGGGCAATATTAGGTGGGTCCCAGTGGTTCTCAGGTCAACATGATGGTCAAACCATGAACTCAAATAGGAGGGGGTTTGGAAAAACAAAAGTGGTGGCCTGGGGAACACCATGGTGGCTGGAAAACCACCACCAAGTGGTGGTGGTGGGATTGGGTCTGCTGCAGAGGGCAGCTTGTTGCCCTGCAGCCCTCTTTGAGGGTTTGTGGGGCCCAGTGGAAAATTCACAAAAATGAAACTAATATGGGATCTTGGAGATGAGGTGGTGGAGAACAAGTAGAAACAAATTTCATTCCATGAATCATACCACAAAATTCAAAACAATTCTTGGAGTTTTGAGAAAAATCTGAAATCATACACTTTGACTTTTCATAAAAACTTAAAACTTAGACTTATTCCAACTTGTGATGATCCTAATTGACTGAAAGTAATGTGTTATGCTATTTTAAGACTAGCTTAAGCTATTATATCTAAATATACATAGACTTGTATGATTATGCTACATTAAAAACCACCACAGTGAACAAAATGATGAAATGAAACTGAGATTTGAGTTTTTAACAAAAGGACTCTAAGTTACTGAGTTTGACTATGCTAATAGAGTCCTAAGTGACCTTTTTGAACCAGAAACAACAATCAAAACACCCTAGAACACAGTGTTTTCCTCTGAACCAAACACCCCCTCATGTGGCACTGTTTGGTGATTTTTCAAAGCAAAGAGCAATCTAAAGTCTTGAAACAGATTTTCCACTCTAAATTATGATATGACAAATCAAAATAAGCACAAAACTAGAAAGCTAGGTTATATTAAGCATTGCTACAGTAAATTCATGAAAATAAAAATGAATTAACTAAAAAATAGAAATGAATCTTACAAGGCTTAATCCTGAATCAAAGATCATTAGAACATCCTAGACCTCCCATGAGGCACTAAACCAGACTGCTTCACCCTTCTTCTCTTCTTTTTTATTTTTCTTCAATATTTCACTATTTTGAGTATATTTTTTTTTATTGAATGAACTTAAAACTGATTAGAGTGCAAAAGAAAGCTTGTGGAAGCTTATCAGTAACTTATGTGAGCTCAAAGGACCAATAGTCATCAACTTTTAACAACATAAGGGTGAATATGAGATTTTTAGCAATAATTGACAAAAAACTGAATTGATTAATAAGAAACTGAATTACTGGTGAAAATAAGATTCTAATACATTTAAAACATTAAAATTACATTATAGAAACTAAAGGAAACACTGGAAAATGGAAAATTAAGAAAAACGACATAAGGAAACTAAAACTACACTACATAACTAACTACTCTCAATTCTGCACTTCTTCTTGACTTTTAAAGCTCCCAGGGAGTTCCACTATCTTTCCCACACTGATTTATGGCCGTTGGATGGCTTGAGACAATCTTAGCCTTTGAAAATGGGTTTGGCGAGAAAATTGGTAAAAGGCAGGCAATGGTGGAGTTGGTGAGCAATAAATGAGGAGGGGGGATTGGAGTGGTGTGGTTGAGCGTTTGGTGATAGTTGGTGAGGAGGGGGGAGACAAGGTGCTGAAAATTAGGGTTGTGTTAATGGAGGTTAAGGCGGGGAGAGGTTAGTGGTGAGGGTGTTGACTGGTGTTGACCGTTTGACCTGGTCAACGACCAGGGAAAGTATTAGGATGGGAGTGGGCTGAAAATGTGTAGTGGGCTGAGGGTGTGGGTGATGGGCTGTGGTGGTGTAAGGGATTGGGTTGGTTTGTATTTTGGGTTTAGAAAAATAAAAGGATCCGTTTGGTTTTGTTATAAAAACAACACATGGACCAATTTTGTAATTTATGAAACTTGGGGGCTGAAAATGATATTTTCACAAAGTTATATAAAAAATCATATTTGTCAAGTTTCAAAAACCAAAGGACCATAATTTGTAATTTCCCAAAAATTGAAATCCCGGGGTCCTTTTATGTCAAATTTGAAAGTTCAGGGACCAAAACCGTAATTTCTCCAAACATTTTACCCAAGGACTAAAAATGGCTTTTGTGACTTTCCCAAGGACCAAAAGTGATTTTTCTCTCAAAATTATCCCACCAAGGACTGAATCTGCCAAAATCTGTAACTCCAGGGACTGAACGTGTAATTTTCAAAACTTTTCCAATTTTTCACCAAAGGACTAAATATGACAATTTATGATTTCAAAGGGACCTTTGGTGATAATTTTCTATATTTTGAATATCCAGGGACTAGTTTTGTCATTTTATGAAAGTTGGGGGACTGAAACTGCCAATTTTACAAACTTTATACGTTTTTCGTCTGTTTTTGCTCATTTTGCATCTAAAACATATAAAACACAATTTTGAAATATTTTTAGTAATTTGATGCATTTCTGAGTATTTTTGTATGTTTTGCAGTTCAGATTAGACAAAAAATGATGAGTGTTTGAGCACTCATCAATCCCCCACACTAAACTATTGCTAGTCCCTAGCAATACTGTTTTGAAAACTTGATGGATTTGAAAAACTCTTTACCAAAAGCCATCACTTCTGGAGTAGCCAGGTGTAAGAACTGTGGCACACCTGATAACCGTGTGATTTTGAGCAAACCACCAGCTGTCAACGGATTTGAGTAGTCTTTACCAAAAGCCGTTTGCTTCTGGACTAGCCAGCTCTGGAATAGTCAACATCTTGGTGAGCTGATTACCAATTATGGATTTTCCACGGCCTTTACCACAAGCCATAATCTTGTGGGCTAGCCAACTCATTTGTTTTTGGAGAGTTGAGGAACCATACAATTTTGGGCAAATTGCAAACCATAAACGGATTTGATATGTCTTTACCAAGAGCCGTTTGCTCCTGGACTAGCCAATCCCTTTTGTCGGTTAGACAAGGCGGACTGATTACCACAAAAATTTTGAAGCACCAGTGAAAAATTTTTGAATTTTTTTTTTTGAATTTTGGCTAAAAACGGGGGTATTATATAGTAAAATGTGATAAAATTCGCTAGAATAGCGATACCCCCCCCCCCCCCCCCCCCCACACTTAGCATGAATATTGTCCTCAATATTCAAAATCCCGGCTATTATGCCGACATTTTGAACGTAAAAGGGCAACATTACAAGCTAAGCGTGGAAAACACCATTTTGTTTTTCACTTCATTTGTAACCAAAGCATGGGGGACTCCCCCACACTTAGGGTGAAAACCCTATAAGTATGCTACTGTTTTTGTTTACCGAGTCGCTAGCTTGACTCGACCCCTAATTCATTTGTCATTGGGGAAGCATGATGTGGAAGAAACAATCTCAATCGGACTTTCATTCAAGATGTTTGGACAAACATTTGAAGCACGTGAAAGTTCCACACCGATGAGATATAATACCGGCTCAAGATAATGATACATGAAAATGCCGGGATCAAATATAGTGTCCTCACTCCCGAAGGAGTGAAGAACAGGAGAAGTCACCATGTAGGTGAAGAAAGGTAGAAAGATCTTGATGACAATCAGGATTGATTCATCATCATCAGAAAGAGAATTCATGATTGGTGTATCATGAATCTCATCATTTAGGCTCGAATGATCTAGACATATTATGGGTGGGAGGGTTGGGATTTTGATATCAATCAAATTCTCAGGGTTGAGAATATTTCCCTCCGGAAAACAAAGATCAACTTTGTCTAGATCAAAGTAAAAATTATCATACTCTGGTGGAGGTATGATACGAGTGAGTTCACCGGAGAACTCCTCAAAGGTGAATGAATCATAATCGGGGAGAGAAATTTGAGAATGAGAAGTGGTACTGTCACTAATCTTCTCTCCCATATGATCAAAGGTAAAGGCTTCAAACTCCGGAATAGGATCATCGGAGACAATGTCACTATCCTTTATGGGGATAGGAGATGAAATAGGTTTCATTTTGAAAGCCTCGATTTTAGAAATGAGGAGATCAACATTCAATAATGTTGCACGAAGTGCTTCATCCTTGATTTCAGTGTCAATCTCGTCATTCTCTTCTTCTAAGCTGACTAGCTCAGAAGGTAATTCTTCCATATAAACGATGTCCTCACAAGATAACGAATTGTCATCAGTAGAATCGGAGAACATCTCATCATGATTAGATGGGAAGAATAGAGGAGGAGGAATATCACACATATGGTCAGAAGTCCCCTGTGACTCTCTCGGGATTGGGACAAGGACCTCAACACTAGACTTTATTAATTCGTCCGATTCCTTATTAGGAACAGTGCTAAGATGCTCATCCCCCATGATCAGAGAGTGAGTGTGAACTTCGGGTGTGATAATAGCAGACTTAGGGAGATAAGAAAGACTAGCACACATAGATTCTATATTTTTCATGTGTTCTTCTGCTAGCAATTCTTGCATACTCTTATCTCCCTGTGCTTCCACGGAAGGAATCTCAACTGATGAACAGGATGAATCTTTGTAATATTCCTTCATTTGAATAGAATCCTCATCATCATCGTCATCATGAATAAAACGGAACAAAGAGCTAGATTTGGCTGCTTTTTCTTTTGCATATGATTCCCTAACAGCTTTTTCAAAATCATCTATGGAATCAATTTTAGCAACCTGCTCTTCCGTCAATATTTTAGCCATGCATTTCTCATGTGAATTAAGAGTAAATGAAAATTGTGGGGGTGGGGATTTGTCAAAACCAGAAGGTTGACATTGGTAATCATCATGAGGACCCCCACAATTCACACAAGAAACACTGGGTGCATTATGAAGTGTTGTGGTACCCAACTCCTTTAGTTCTTTCAATATCTCAAGAACCTCTATTATAATGTCAGTAGCAGAAGGAGTTGTGTGAATCATTTGGTGCTGTGGAGGTGGGTCTGAAAACGAATAGTCGTAGTTGTTACAAGGAATTGGATTCCTTGTTTGACAATCCGAGCTAAAGTGAGGACCTCCACAGTGCTCACAACAGTAAAACTGTTGAGTCTGGCTTGGTGTATTTTGATACGAAGCATCATTGAAATTTGGGTAATATGATTCTTGCTCGTATGAATGTGATGGTTAATCGAAAAAATTTGAAGAGTCGTTGAATGAGTTTTGATTAGGATCATAAGCAAATGAATTACTCGACCCACAAAACAAACAACTCTCGTTTTGAATATCATTACCACATTGCACACATGTACACCAATGACATGGAAAACCGAAAAGTGGCTCACCACAACCGACACAAGGAACAAAATCTGGAGGTGGGACAAGTGGTGTGCTCTTAGAGCTAGCAATTTCCACCACTTCCGTTATGGTCTCGGGTTTTGGTTCTTGATAAACGTGAAGGTTGGGTAAGTCATGCTTTTCAGTCTCTGCCCTAAGCTCAGCACGTATGCTTGACAAACTTTTGATGATAAACCGTGAAAGGTTAGGATCAATTCTTGACGGTTTAGGAGCAATTGTGAGCTTAGGTTCTTGGACAACCGTAGGTTGGACGTATTTAGCACTCCCATCGTCAGAGGGAAGTACAGGGTCCTTTGTCACCTCGGTTTCTTGATTCATTTAACTCACCGGAGAGGGAATAGGAATCGAAGGTCCATCATAATCACTACGACATCTCGATATTTTTGATAAGGCCATAAGTTTTTCAATTTTGCTCTGAAAGGCCCATTGTTCAAAGAAATCGTCATCGAGAGATGTCATATAGAATTATACATGAGAGGGGTATAAGAAGGTAGAATCAAATGGATAGAGGGTAAGGAAAAATATTTTTGGGTTTTTATGAAAAGATATGAACAAGGGTGGATAAATATACAATAGAATGAATTCCAAAAGCACTAATCAGCAAAAACCGTTTAGAATAGCGCGCACACCTCCCCGGCAGCGGCGCCAAAAGTTGATTGAGCTTGAACCACCTAACTTATATTGACCAAGGAATGGTCAACAAAGTCAAATAGCCTAGATCAATGCTCCGCGGAAGTATAAGGTTTCCCCGGGTCGTTATGTCCCGACGAGGTGTGAATTGTTATCAAACGGTTATTTGATCGGGTGAAATTGGACAGAAAAAGGTTTTGAGTGATTGAACAATGGAATCTACAAGAGAATAGCTTAAATAAGATATATAAACAAGACGGGAAGGTTTGAAAACCCAGAAACGTTTAAAACTTAAAACGTGTACGTTCACGTTTAAATAAAACGTAAACGTACAAAATAAAACGCGAGTTTTGGCAAAATAAAATACTTACAAAAGTGAAAATCACATTTTTACAATCCTAATAATAAAAGAAACTTTTTAGAAAATTAAAATTACTTTTTACACTATTTAATTATTTAATATTAAATAAAAACTATTTAATACTTATTATTAATACTTAAATAACTAGAATACAATATAATATTATTTAAATACTAAAAAGGTGAAAATAAAATTCCTAAACTTATAAAATAACTAAAAATAAGTTTTAAAATTAAAAATGAGAATTTTTGTCTTTTTGTGGTTTTTCTATTAATTAATTACTAATTAAATACTAATTATCTAATTAACTATTTTAAATTAAGAAAATTACTAAATGAACAGTAAAAATTCTAAGAAAATTTCTAAAATTATTTTACAACTTATAAAAGCTATAAAAAATATAAAAACTAGGGTTTGATTAATAAAAACTAATTATGCTATTTTAAACTTAATATTAATTAATTTCTAATAAAACTAATATTAAATATAATAAACACCAAATGATGAAATAAAAATCTGAGAAAATTATTATAACTACTTTAACTTAAGAGGAAATTAAGAAAAATATAAAAAAGCTAAGTTCTTAATAAAAATATAAAAATGAAAATTAAAATTACATAAAATTAAATAGAAACTATCACTTAAAAATTACTTTTGATTTTCTGGATTTTTCTTTTAGAAACCTACTTTACATCTAAAAATAGCAAACTTTTGTAAAAACAAACTTTTTAGAAGCTAAAAATAAGCATAGAATAAGCTAAAAGTCAAGACAGTTGACTTTGTTTGACTATAAGGGAAAATGAGCTGAAATGGGTACAAGTGGGACCCACTTTGGTTAAAACTGGTTTAAACAAGTTTAGTGTACATGTATAAGCTAGAATCAACCAAAAAGTTCCACACAAACAGCCAATAAGCTCAAAATAAGCACTTACTTATTTGTTTCAACTCAGAAAATGGGACAATATAGATGGGCAATATTAGGTGGGTCCCAGTGGTTCTCAGGTCAACATGATGGTCAAACCATGAACTCAACTAGGAGGGGGGTTGGGGAAAAACAAAAGTGGTGGCCTGGGGAACACCATGGTGGCTGGAAAACCACCACCAAGTGGTGGTGGTGGGATTGGGTCTGCTGCAGAGGGCAGCTTGTTGCCCTGCAGCCCTCTTTGAGGGTTTGTGGGGCCCAGTGGAAAATTCACAAAAATGAAACTAATATGGGATCTTGGAGATGAGGTGGTGGAGAACAAGTAGAAACAAATTTCATTCCATGAATCATACCACAAAATTCAAAACAATTCTTGGAGTTTTGAGAAAAATCTGAAATCATACACTTTGACTTTTCATAAAAACTTAAAACTTTGACTTATTCCAACTTGTGATGATCCTAATTGACTGAAAGTAATGTGTTATGCTATTTTAAGACTAGCTTAAGCTATTATATCTAAATATACATAGACTTGTATGATTATGCTACATTAAAAACCACCACAGTGAACAAAATGATGAAATGAAACTGAGATTTGAGTTTTTAACAAAAGGACTCTAAGTTACTGAGTTTGACTATGCTAACAGAGTCCTAAGTGACCTTTTTGAACCAGAAACAACAATCAAAACTCCCTAGAACACAGTGTTTTCCTCTGAACCAAACACCCCCTCATGTGGCACTGTTTGGTGATTTTTCAAAGCAAAGAGCAATCTAAAGTCTTGAAACAGATTTTCCACTCTAAATTATGATATGACAAATCAAAATAAGCACAAAACTAGAAAGCTAGGTTATATTAAGCATTGCTACAGTAAATTCATGAAAATAAAATAAATTAACTAAAAAATAGAAATGAATCTTACAAGGCTTAATCCTGAATCAAAGATCATTAGAACATCCTAGACCTCCCATGAGGCACTAAACCAGACTGCTTCACCCTTCTTCTCTTCTTTTTTATTTTTCTTCAATATTTCACTATTTTGAGTATATTTTTTTTTATTGAATGAACTTAAAACTGATTAGAGTGCAAAAGAAAGCTTGTGGAAGCTTATCAGTAACTTATGTGAGCTCAAAGGACCAATAGTCATCAACTTTTAACAACATAAGGGTGAATATGAGATTTTTAGCAATAATTGACAAAAAACTGAATTGATTAATAAGAAACTGAATTACTGGTGAAAATAAGATTCTAATACATTTAAAACATTAAAATTACATTATAGAAACTAAAGGAAACACTGGAAAATGGAAAATTAAGAAAAACGACATAAGGAAACTAAAACTACACTACATAACTAACTACTCTCAATTCTGCACTTCTTCTTGACTTTTAAAGCTCCCAGGGAGTTCCACTATCTTTCCCACACTGATTTATGGCCGTTGGATGGCTTGAGACAATCTCAGCCTTTGAAAATGGGTTTGGCGGGAAAATTGGTAAAAGGCAGGCAATGGTGGAGTTGGTGAGCAATAAATGAGGAGGGGGGATTGGAGTGGTGTGGTTGAATGTTTGGTGATAGTTGGTGAGGAGGAGGGAGACAAGGTGCTGAAAATTAGGGTTGTGTTAATGGAGGTTAAGGCGGGGAGAGGTTAGTGGTGAGGGTGTTGACTGGTGTTGACCGTTTGACCTGGTCAACGACTAGGGAAAGTATTAGGATGGGAGTGGGCTGAAAATGTGTAGTGGGCTGAGGGTGTGGGTGATGGGCTGTGGTGGTGTAAGGGATTGGGTTGGTTTGTATTTTGGGTTTAGAAAAATAAAAGGATCCGTTTGGTTTTGTTATAAAAACAACACATGGACCAATTTTGTAATTTATGAAACTTGGGGGCTGAAAATGATATTTTCACAAAGTTATATAAAAAATCATATTTGTCAAGTTTCAAAAACCAAAGGACCATAATTTGTAATTTCCCAAAAATTGAAATCCCGGGGTCCTTTTATGTCAAATTTGAAAGTTCAGGGACCAAAACCGTAATTTCTCCAAACATTTTACCCAAGGACTAAAAATGGCTTTTGTGACTTTCCCAAGGACCAAAAGTGATTTTTCTCTCAAAATTATCCCACCAGGGACTGAATCTGCCAAAATCTGTAACTCCAGGGACTGAACGTGTAATTTTCAAAACTTTTCCAATTTTTCACCAAAGGACTAAATATGACAATTTATGATTTCAAAGGGACCTTTGGTGATAATTTTCTATATTTTGAATATCCAGGGACTAGTTTTGTCATTTTATGAAAGTTGGGGGACTGAAACTGCCAATTTTACAAACTTTATACGTTTTTCGTCTGTTTTTGCTCATTTTGCATCTAAAACATATAAAACACAATTTTGAAATATTTTTAGTAATTTGATGCATTTCTGAGTGTTTTTGTATATTTTGCAGTTCAGATTAGACCAAAAATGATGAGTGTTTGAGCACTCATCATTCTTCCTCTTCAGCTTCTTCCTCCTCTTCTTGAATAAGAGTATTATCGGTAGGAATGGGTGGTGGATCATATGAGAGACCACTTCGAGTGAATACAACATTGATATGTTCATTTTTGTTGTGTGGTGGACGATAATTCTTATCGTTTGATCCAGATGGTTTTGGATTGGATTGGGTGTTACTTGGTAATGTACCAGGAATTCGAGAAGAAAATTGATCAGAAAGTCTACCAAATTTTTGTTCAAGATCCTGAATAGAAGCTTGATGATTTTTCTGACCTTGCTCAACTTTGGTTTTGAGATTGAAAAATTGAGTTTTTACGAACTCATTTGTGGTTCTTTGAGCATTTACGAATTCTCGCATCATTTTTTCGAAATCAGATTCTTCCTTTTTAACTGAATTTGTTGGGTTTGGATTTTCTGTTCGAGGTTGAAAATCACGGTTGTTATCCCTTTGTTGGCGATCTTGCCAATTTCCAAAACTTCTTCCGTAATAATTACCACGAAAACCTCCTCCACGATATCCTCCTTGGACATAATTGGCTTCCCCTTCGTTGGGTCCATTCATAGGTTGGTCATCACACTCGGATGATGTGTGATTTCCTCCACAATTATTACAGCCATCTCGCATTTCTTTCATTTCTCCTTTTATATCTTTGTATTGCGAGTCCATTTTAGAAGACAAGGCTTCTATTTTGTCCATGAGTTTTGAATTATCTAAACTTTCGGCAAAAGCAACGGTTTTCCGTAAGGTTTGGTTTTGGAATCTTTTGACCAATCGAGTTTAAGAAGTACTCGATCTTCAAGAAGTTGATATGCCTCATTTGGTGTTTTGTAATGGAAAATTCCTCCGACATCAAGGATTGCTTGAGATGCTTCATCAAGACCATGATAAAAGATTTGGATTATTGTTCCTCATCCTAAATTATGACCATGACAACTTCGAAGCAAATCTTTCATGCAAAGCCAAGCTTCAACAAGAGATTCATTAGGATTTTGTGAAAAAACATGGATTTCTCCCATTAACCTATCATACATGGCAGGTGGAAAGAATCGGCTTACAAAAGCTTGCCTCATCTCCTCCCAAGTATTAATAGCTCATGGGGTTAATTCGTTATACCATACTTTGGCATCTCTGGCGAGTGATGATGGAAAAAGTTTGAGCTTGATAGCATCGACATTAGTGTCTCCATAACGAAACATGCCACAAATTTCAATGAATTCGGCAATGTGTTTATGCGGATCGGCCCGCGAACGGCCATCGAATTGACGGTCTTTGATCATAGAAAGATGGTGACCTTTAACGGTAAAGTTTTTACCAAGGTCGGCAACAACAATAGCAGCTCCAGGAGTGGGTGCTACGGTTCTATTCGCGGCCCACATGGGTAAATCGTCAGCCATGGGTAATGGTTCAAAAAGATTAGAAATTGGATGTTCTTCGGAAAGATTATCAAACCAATTAAGAATAGTTGAAGATCTCTTCTTACGAAAAAAACTTTCGGGATCGGATAAAGGTGTACTAAGCTTTTTAGTAGTAGAACGAGTGTTCATACAACTATCAAGAGAATCGAATCAATTACCTAAACAAAAGAACAAGAAAAAAAATAAAAAAATAAAAACAGAAAAATTCAAACCGAATCGGTTGGAAATCAAACCGATCGGTTGGACGCTACGGTAAAATTAAAATATGAGAAACCGAATCGGTTGGAAGAGAAACCGATCGGTTGGTTGCTACGTAATTTTTTTTATTTTTTATTTTATTTTTTATTATTATTATTATTATTATTTTATAGAAAACGAACACGAAAAAAAACGGACTTTTAAAACTTAAAGAAACACGATCAAAATCCCTGGCAACGGCGCCAAATACTTGATGTGCTATTTGTTAGTGCAAGTTTTAAATTTATAAGAGTGAATTACCAAATCTAGAAACAACACATACGAGCAAGTGTACTCGTCCGTTATAGCAAGATATGATGGTAAGTCGGGATCGTTCGCAGGGATTCGTGAGTGAATCGAAATATAAGTCTAAAAGTAAATCTCTAATGTACGCAAATATGATAATAAGCAAATTCAATAAATTAAAAACTACACTTGTTTAGACTAGTTTTCTACTTAATGACACACATGATTGTGATAACTTTTGATAACATGTTGGTTGAGATAATTAGATGGTGATCTAATCTATTGTTTCTACAAGTTAAACTTCGGCCAAGAGTTTAGTTCATAAAAACAAGCTTTAGGTGTAAACCAATCAATTCAAGATCTATCCAAGGTTCATAAGGTATGGTGGATATCTTAAACACAAGAAAAACTTTTATTACCAATCAAATACTCTTAGGAAATGGTCAATACAAAAGGTAACCTCTTCATAGACAAAAAGGTCACAATCGTTTATAAACATTTAAACTTTCGTCCTACTAAAGGTTTACAAACAATCCGATTTGATGTTATAAAAGAATTCTTATTACAATCATACTTCTTGTTTCTTTGTTTAGTCAAGAATAATTATGGTGAAAAAACAATCATTCATAGACAAATGATTATAACTAGTTGAATAATAACAAATCTTTCGACATTTGAAACTATTATCAATTAGTTAACCTTGGCTAAACAAATGTCACGATGAAACTTAAGGTATAATTGGTTCTTAGGATTGACTTGAAATTGAATTAAAACATGTTATCACAATCATCACTATCACTAAGTATAAAACATCATCAAAACAAGTGTAAAAAGATTACTAGCCACTCATGGCAAACATGCAAATAAACTCAGAATATTTAACATAAGAATCCATGGTTATAAGTCTTACAATGCTTTGAAATTGATAACAAATGACAAGGTATTGATAACCTAAGAGTTGGTGATGATTTCTTGAGATTTTCGGATTCCAAATGTTGCTTCCTTGGTCCTCCAAAGTTCCTGGTTCTTTCTGCACGAATTTTCCTTCTTAGAGAGCTAGAAGATGATAATAATTGTGTGTAGTAATGAGAGTAAATGGTATCTTCAATTGTGTGCTGAATGGTGTTGAGTTATGCACTTTTGAGGTCCCTTATAGGCTTGTCCAACACTCTTGGTCATAAATAAGAACTTAAATGCTTGAACTTGGACAATAAGACACTAAAAAGGGCCTAGAACCATGGGACAAAAGACTAAGATTCGTGCACAAAAGTTGGCAAAAACATGCAGAATTGACCATCCGATCGGTTGCGGGTTGGCACCGATCGGTTGGTGAAAGTTAATTATGGCCATCCGATCGGTTTCACACCAACCGATCGGATGGTAATTTCTGGCAACTTTGGACATTGACTTTGACTTGTGTAGCTCTTTATGTACTATCCAAACTTGATTAACTTCTGAACTTGGAACTTTGAGATGACAAAACTTAGGTTCTCATATGAATTACTTCATAGATTGGATTTTTGAGCTTGGGAATCTTCGTGTAATCGCGTATACTTCATTTCCTTCACTTTTTCTCCATTTTTCCTGCATTTGGTTATATATGCTACAAAAACATACTTTGATACGATTTAGTGGCAAAAGCATATAAAAACAACCAAATAACATACACAAAAACACTAATAACGCTTATAAAAACATGTTAAATTTGAGCGTTATCACCGTCACGTACAAAATACAAGAGACGGCCAAGAGACAAGTTACACATGACGGTGTCAGATCTGGATCTAGGCAATACGAGAGTTTTTATGGCGGTGAGTTGACGGCGTCAGGATTTAAACGTGACACCGTCAGACTCAAAAATTTATATATAGTTTTCTACTTTTTATTTGTTAAAAGAGGAGAACTTTAGGATAGTTTTGGAGAAACCCTAGCACGATTTTTACCTTACTTTTAAGGGTTCCAAACCCTTGTTTCATCCATGTTTGATTGAAGATAATTTTTCCAATAATCATTCAATATGTCTATGTGTTGTTTGATTCTATCTTATGCTTGTCTTTACTTTAACATGCTAGGCTAGGTTTTCTTTGTGTTTGCTTAGATGTAATGAAACTTAGTTATTGATTATTAGTTGGTTGTTTGTTTATAATTGTTGTAGATGATTGATTTCGATGTTAGGCTTAAGAAAACTGGCAGACTTCTAATTGGTAACATGCTTGAACATCTTAAGAAACATGATTGGATGTGTACTATGATAAATTGGTTGTATTTAATGCATAAGTAACTACTAAGGAGGCCATGTTAGGAGCTAGTACTCGGCTCGACATAGGAAGAGGTAGAAGCTTATAGAGTTAGGGAAGATCGTACACGGCCCTACGAATGGTATTAAGAAATATAACCCGTCATCCATGCAATTGTAACAAACTAATCAGCTAGTAAAAGATAGTTAGGGAGTAGTGAAATCTAAGTAAACACATTTTCTCTTATTATTGTTTTTCTCCACATTTACTTTCGCGTCATTTTATTTTATTTCTATTGCATTTGTAGTTATTTGGGTTAGTTGACTAGCAACTAATTCGGCCCATTCTTCTAAACCCGAGATTTTTACTTGTTTTCCATAAAATATAAAAATACAAAAAGAATCATCCCTCACCTCTAGACCTAGTTTAATTGAGTTTTAACCCTAGCGAACACTATTCTTTGAGTTGAACGATCAATCCCCCGGTACTTGCCACTACACTATACTACATCGGTCAGGTACACTGACTGGTGGGGATTGCAGGCTTCTCAAGATCCCTTGAGAGGTAAAACCTTTTGCAAGGTTGCAAAACCACGCATCAAGTTTTTGGCGCCGTTGCCGGGGAATAGTTATTGCTTAGGTTGAATTTTTTTTATTAGGTCTACTCACAAGATTCCTATCAAGTGAGATTTTTTCTTTTTATTTTGTAGCTTTCTCGTAGTCTATCTTTTCTTTGTGATTTTGTATGTAATTTGCTTCAAATGGACTTTTCACTTAGACTTCTAAGATTGCAAGATAAGGTTGAGTGGCTAGAACATCAAGGAGTTCAAAATACCTCATTTAGAGTCACCTATGAATCATATGAGCCTTCACCTAGGATAGATTCTTATGAATGATAAAGTCTTTTCGTAGTATATAATTATTCCGAAGAAATACCGGTGAAAGTATTTCCCGGGTCGTTTTCCCAGCGAAGGTAGAATGGAATCGAGAATATCGATTCGCAAAATCGTGTCGTGAAAAGCGGAAACGTGAAAAATATAATCGAGATATTCAAGTATTCACAAACAACTATAAAATATGCAAAGAGTACAATCTAATTATGCACCGAAGTTAAAAACGCGAAAACGGAAATGCACACGCAAAATTTAAAACGTAACGTACAACGAAAAATGATCCTACGAACTTGAAAATATTTTCTAAAAATCTAAAACTATTAAAAAGAATTTTAAGAAAAGGAAAAATATTTTTTAGACTTTTCTTTTATTTTCTAGAATTAAATTCCTATTTAATGAATTAAAAAGTAATTAAAAATAAAAGAAAATATGAAAAACAATGGGAAAATTATGAAAACTATTTTAGAAATTCTAGAATAATATAAAAGAATTTTAAAAACTATTTTTGTATTTTTCAAGGCTTTTTTCTATTTTTTATGGATTTTTGGAATTAAAAATGATTTAAAAATGATTATAATCTAAAAGAAATTAAGAAAAATAGCAAATGACCTCAGAAAATTATGAAAAATTACCAGAAATTCTAAATTAATATAAAAAGCTTGCAGAAAATTTTTGGATAAAAAATAATAAGCAGAAGTGCTTAAACAGTGCTAATCAGCTTATGGCAAGTGCTTAATAATAAGCACTTGCCACAAAACTTTACCAAACTTATACCACAGATGTAAAATCAGACAATAAGCTCAAGAATATCCAGAAAGAACAGATATAAGCTTAGTAACATCAGAAATGAACAATAAGCAGTTGGCAATTAAGCTATGCAATAAGCTGATAAGCATCAGAAATAAGCCAGGAGCTAGGAACAATGAAAAACACCACTAAACTCTAATCTAAAAACAGAAATGACGAATAAGCTCAGATGAGACAACTACAATTCAACAGTTTGGGTAAAACTAAACAAACAAGCAAACAAGCCAAATGCTTAACTGTTGGGACCAATAAAGCTCAATCAAGCCACCTAAATCCTAATAGGCTACCACAAAAACTAAAGATGCTACAAGAAGAAAAAGAAATTCTAAACATAAAAGGCTGCAAATAAGCTAACTAAAAAGGCCAAGAAAGAACAAGAAATATGAAAGAGAACTGATACAGAAATTTGCCTATACGGCTGATTGCAATCCTAAGTTCAACTAGTAAATAGAACTCAGAAATGGAAAAACAAAAGAAGATTCTAACACTACATACTATTAACTATTTCTAACTAAAAGTTATAATCAATTGCTCAATCTAAAAAGCCTTGCACCAGATACTTTTAAATAGGCTTACTGCATTCAAGCATGAACAGGACAGAAAACAAGATTTCACAAAAGGATTTGATCTAGCATATGTAAATGGAAATGGTTGAAACTTAGAATCTAAGAATTAAGCACTATGAAATATAAGCAGATGCAATTTCAAGCAATTTCATCAACAAATGTTTATTCTATATCGTTTATGAACATGGAAGCTTATACAAAGAATGCACCAGTAAAACAGATTATTTTGACTTTTACTATAAATCCTACTGATTCAAAGCTGGAACTAAATTGCCTATGCCTAATGTAATCTAATTAAATAGAAAGAACAACAGATGGACAGCTTGAACTTACTTAATCACCCTAAACCAAACACCTCTTACAAGCATAAACAATACCAATACTGATCTAAAACCTCAACTCTACTAACTGATGCAAAATCCTAAATGCTGCTAGAATTCGATAAAAATCAACTTAAATCTACTAAATATGGAAGATTAAAGCTAAAACAATTACAACATGTGACCAATACTCAGCTTGACCACAGATAGTCAACAATACCGAATACCCCGAAACTACAAACTTACACTATATTGAGTAGATTTGAAACATCAAACATAAAATCAGTGATCATACTAGATTCAATTCCCAATATAGAAGCAGAATCAACAACAAAATCCAACAATGAATAGCAGAAACTAGAAAGTACAAATTTACCATAATCGAAACAGTAAACTATGAAATAGAAACATACTACTAACTCATGAATTTCATAGATCAAATAACGCATTCAAATGGTTAGACTAAACGGAAATGTAACATCAAAAAAATATGCTACAAAGATTCAAACTAAAAAAGCAGATATGGAAATTCAAACTAATCATTAAAAGGAAACTTACAAGTTCAACCCTCAGCTGAACAGAGGGTTTATCCCACACAGCCTATCTTTAGATAGGCTCCAACGTCACACCAATAAACTGAATCTAACACCAGAATTAATCTCAATCTGAATCATGAAATTCCATTGACTTTCGTTGACCAGGAACAATAGAACTACTTTGAGCAGAATACTTCTTAACTAAACTTACTAAGAGCTTATTTTGGAGCTTAAATGATCTTTACTGAGAGATATTAAGAACTTTGAAACATGAAAACTATAAAAACATTTAAGAGTAAATTGCAAGGATTTAAATGAAAAGCTTTGAATTATATTAATACTGAAAGTGTTTACAATTATAAAAAGCTGAACATAAGCTAAAGCTATTATTTGACTAAGCTAATAAACTCTAAAAGCTACACTACTTCTACCCTACTCCTAAGCCTAACAACTAACAGCTTCAAATGTGAGATGTGAAGGGGCTTATATAGCCTTGAGCTGAGGTCTTCAGAAGCGTATAAAATTGGTATCTCCATAAGAATATTCCCTCTTGATCCCTTGTGACGCCCTTGAACCAATCAGAGCCTTGCATTCCTTGTGGTGACGCGTTTAGACCAATCCACAGCTTCCATGTGTCATTCTTTGTGTCAGAGGGTGTCAGAGATGTGGGGATTTGTCCTTAATACCCTTAATTGGGTAAATAATTGGTGGGAGTTGGGTAATTTGTTGGATGGTAATCTTAGGGTTCTTGTTTACTATTCAATGAATAGTAATACTGGGTGTGGGTTAATTTGGGGGGCGGGGTAAGTGACCGAGGTGTGTTTGTTTTTTTTATTTATTTGTTTTTTTTGTGTTTGACTTGGTGGAATTGGGGTTTGACTTGGGTTAAACATGGTGGACCGGGTAGGATAGTTGGTGATGGGCTTTTGATACAAAGGGAGCGGGCTTTGGTTGCTATTTATTGTGGATTGGACTTGTAGTTATTTTACATTGGACCAGGTTTTTAATCTTTGTGTTATTTCCAATCACAAGGACCAATAATGAATTTATCTAAAATCCAAGGGCTAATCTTGACAAGGTATGATTCTTCAAGGATTTTTGTTGCCATTTTGAGCTTAATTAGGATCAAGGCTTGATAAATGCTTCCCGGCTTCAGCTTTTTGAACCTTTCATACTCTCGTGCTCGGTTTTTCCGGTTTTTGTGTGATTTTCGTCAATTTCTGATTTATCCGTACCTGCATATCACAAACACAAAAACACACGTTTCCTTGGCAATAATTAGCTCAAATAGTCGTATTGGATTGGTATTTAGCCATAAAATGGTGAGTAAATAAGCACTCACCAAAATCCCCCCGACTAAGGTATTGCCGTGTCCTCACGCAATGTGATCAATTCACGCTCTCGGGATAAATAATTTCGATACTCTTTTTACTAACTTTGAAAAGTAGCAAGGCGGTTCAAAAGAGATTACAAAATCATTTATTCCCGAAAAACGCTCCGTTTTCCAAAATTTTCCTTTTATTCATTTATTCAACTTATACTTCTATTTTTGGACTTTTCCATACTTCAAACTTGTGACGGTTTGTTGAACTCTCATTATTTTGCAATAATTTTTAGGGTCAACGAGTAGAAACACTTCTATTAAGAAGCGACCATACGGATAAAAATCGTCATCCTTGACTTTTCACAAGTCCCCAAACTAAGCGTACAAACGAGATCACAGCTTATCTACAAATTAGATGCTAATACTACTCATAACAGTTACTTGTGAAACTTCTTACTCCCATTTCCTAGGTTTGTATCTCAATATTTTATTTTGTTGAGAAATGAATTGCTTCATATTTTCTCGTTTCGATAATTTTTTAGTCCGATAGTGATACCTAAGTTAAAACGATAAGTAGTTATTCATTTTCTCTTAAGAACCACTGCAATAGAAATTCGGTCCATTTCAAGGAATGAGGGGTACATACAATATCAAGGATATAAGTTGCGGAGTACGATCACGTGCACCTCATGTGACTGATTACTAATCACTTATCACATGCACCTCACGCGCCAACAACTTATTTACATACATAAGCTCTTATTCAACATAACTTTCAACTCTCATTTTTTTATTTTTTCACTTTTCTCATATTTTTCACTTTTCATACTTTTCATCATTTTTTTTTTCTTGACTTTACTTTTTTTCTCAACATAAATGGAAGCTTAACGGGTAGCTCCAAAACCACATAGATAATCAAATTTTGACTTTTGATTTTTTCACTTTTTCGCTCTTATTTTTTTGGTGTTCCTTGATATGTACCCAATTTCTAAAGCAAAAATTCTCTTAAGAAAACAAAGAACTAAATATTATTCAAACCGAAATACCACTAATTAACCTAGAACATCTATTTAATATATTGGTGACGTATCTGATGGGAGTAAAAAGCCACAAGTACCTCTCATGAGCTCTAAAGAGAACCAATACTCCACGTTTAGCATCTAACTTCTAAATAAACTCTATCATTTCTCGCTCTTCGCAATTTAAGATTCCAAATAATGAAACCCGCGAATACTTAGCCGATAATCAGCCACGCATATATAAAGTCAGTTACGGAAACTTGCAAATTCTAGAAGAAGAATTCGCGTTTTCTAGCTCCTTATGTAAAAGACTAGCGAAAGCTTTTAAGCTGCGCATGTATAAAGTCAAGTACGGGAACTTGCAGATTCTTAAGAAAGAATTCGCATTTTATAGCTCCTAGTGTACAAAACTAGCACAAGCTTATGTGATCATCATTGGTTAAGGGAACAAGCTAGGGCTCAACACGTCCGGTCAAGTCAAAATATTTATTCCTACTCTCGCCAGCAAGAAAGTCAACAAGGTGTCAAAACACTTATTCAAACTTTATTATATTTTTGCACGACTTTTTCAACTTTTTTTTTTCTTTTTCATGACTTTTTCATCAAAATTTTTGAAGTTTTCAACTTTTTCATTTTTTTTATTTTTGGTGGAAAAACGGAGTTGCCAGAGTACACGACATGTGAAAATGCTAGGTAAAAATCGAATCGAAGATTCACCCTCCCCCCGACTAGAACGAAACATTGTCCTCAATGTTTTATGGGTTAAGGTAATCCTAACAAAATTCTAGGCCGTTTATTAATTATGCCAAAGAAAACGTTAGTCGATAAGATTTAACGGATATAGGATTTCCAAGTAGCACCAATGAATGAGACTCCAAGTGAAAAGATAACGAGCACGAGAGTCATCATAAATCATGGACAATCCTGAACAATCATCACAAACAACCACGAAACACAAGAGTAGAAGAGGCACCCCCTCCTCACGTTATTTGTTAGAAATTAGAAATATAAGAAGATGAAATTGGATAAGCATGGGTTGCCACCCACGAAGCGCTTGTTTTTGTTCACCGAGTCACATGAGCTTGACTCGATCCCCGAATTAATTCGTCCTTAGGGAGAGCAAATGAAACGGCCACTTGGCACAAAAGATACCAGGGTCAAAAATGGTGTCCTCACTCCCGGTGGAGTGGAAAGAAGAAATGGTGGAATAGGTATAGAATGGTTGAAACACCCGGATAGTATAAACATAGTCGATGTCTGAATCAAAGGTGGGTAAAATATTAAGCTCGGGATCATCATGATCAAAAGTCTCGTCCACCACTCTAACAACAACTTCATTAACGTCGAGCTCAAAATCTTCATCGGGTGGTTTCGCGGGTGGACGAGAAGACGGTAAATCGAAGAGAAATGAATCGGCATCAGAAGGTAAATCATCATTATGTAATTCTTTAGTAAGCACACTTCTTCGAAGATCATTATCGTCATTCTCAATACCCGGAGAAGAAATGATATGAGAAAGTTCATCGGAGAACTTCTCGTGAGGAGAATCAATCATATCATGTGAAACTTGGACCTCGGGTTCCATTTCAGACTCATCACTAAGAATATCGAAGAGCGGATTATTTGAAATTTGATTAAAATCCGATTCAAAATCAAATAACGGATTTGTTGAAGTCTTATCGAATGCGTCGGAAACCCTTGGAACGAGATCATCATCATCCTCATTATCATCATTGATTTCACCAAAAGAGTCTTCATCACTTGAAATGTACTCATTGTGAGAATCGGTATAACTTTCCACTTCAACTAAATCTTCGTTGCTCATCGGAGGAAGAGAAGTTAACGGTTCTTCATTCAATAACTCTTCAAGTAAACGAATATCCCCCTCCGGATCAAAATTAGAATCGTCCATTATCGGAATGGAATCATTAGCAAGAAACGCTTCAATCTCATCTAAAACGACATCACTTCCTTCAACCGGTGTGAAAGAAGGATGGAAAGAAGAATCACCGTTAGAATTTTCCCCGGACTCACTTTGGATTGGAACGAGGTTCTCAACACTTGACGTATTGAATTTGTCAGATTCCGTTGCCGGAATAGTGTCAAGAGGCTCGTCCCCCATTATTAGAGAGTCCACGGGCTCCACGGGAGAAGAGATAGAATCATTTTGAGGATTTATGTTGATCGTAATCGTGGAACTATCATCATACAAACAACATTCACAAAATTGGAGTCTTCTTTCTTCAACACGAGGTACTTCCATCGATCTCTCATTCGGCTCGGGAGTAGATGTCATACGATTAAACATCTCATTCAACTCATTCATCATTGATTTGAGTTCAAGAATTTGATTATTGAAATTGGAAGATTGTGGGGGTTGATAAAAATCATTAGAATCGTAATAAGAATTTGATTCAAGATAAGAATTTTCGAACGATCCCCCACAATTTTCAAAACCCGATGGATTTTGAAAAGAATCACCATTGTAATACGAATTTTGCTCGTAAAAATTATTTTGAGGATAACAATCAAGGCACGGATCGTAATCGAAAGACGTATCAGCATTCGGAGCATAGCACATACAATCGGTGTATCCACATACATCACAAAAACATCGCCCACACGGCATTCCTTCTTCGGACGGGTTTCCACAATTATAACAAGAAAACAACGGTGGTGGTGGTGTATAGAAATTAGGAATATTAGACGAATTGTTGAACGAATGAGAATTACAATTCAAACAAACGCCATCTCGAATATTATCTCCACATTCACTGCACGTACACCACACACACAACCCCCCGAAGAACGGTTCTCCACAATAGAGACAAAACGTATCCATAAGAATTAAAAATAAGAGGGTTTGAGAAAAAGAATCAAATTTTTAGAGGATAAGAAGATTATTTTTGTTTTTTATACTTATAAAAAAAACAAATCACAAAAACTTTTATTTTCTTTTATTTTCTTTTTGTGAAACGTTACGTTAATTGAAACCGTTTCTTTCAAAACCACGCGCAACGAAACGAGAGAAACGAATTTTCCCGCTTAATCGGTTGTTGAATTGAAATAATCCGATAATCAACTAATTTCTCGTTTTCGTTATATTGTTAGGCTTATTTGGTTTACAACGCCCTTTCTTTCGATCGGAACGAGGCTGTAACTTTTATTTTATTTTTGGTATTTTGAAAACACTTTAGTAAAAGTGTTTTTGATTTTTTTTTTTTTTTTTTTTTTTTTTTATATTTTTATAGAAAATATATACAAGATAGAGGAAGGCTTAACAAAACACGATTTTTCAAAACGAATATTCAAAAACTCACTTCGACCTTCCCCGGCAGCGGCGCCATTTTGATAAAGTCTTTTCGTAGTATATAATTATTCCGAAGAAATACCGGTGAAAGTATTTCCCGGGTCGTTTTCCCAGCGAAGGTAGAATGGAATCGAGAATATCGATTCGCAAAATCGTGTCGTGAAAAGCGGAAACGTGAAAAATATAATCGAGATATTCAAGTATTCACAAACAACTATAAAATATGCAAAGAGTACAATCTAATTATGCACCGAAGTTAAAAACGCGAAAACGGAAATGCACACGCAAAATTTAAAACGTAACGTACAACGAAAAATGATCCTACGAACTTGAAAATATTTTTTAAAAATCTAAAACTATTAAAAAGAATTTTAAGAAAAGGAAAAATATTTTTTAGACTTTTCTTTTATTTTCTAGAATTAAATTCCTATTTAATGAATTAAAAAGTAATTAAAAATAAAAGAAAATATGAAAAACAATGGGAAAATTATGAAAACTATTTTAGAAATTCTAGAATAATATAAAAGAATTTTAAAAACTATTTTTGTATTTTTCAAGGCTTTTTTCTATTTTTTTATGGATTTTTGGAATTAAAAATGATTTAAAAATGATTATAATCTAAAAGAAATTAAGAAAAATAGCAAATGACCTCAGAAAATTATGAAAAATTACCAGAAATTCTAAATTAATATAAAAAGCTTGCAGAAAATTTTTGGATAAAAAATAATAAGCAGAAGTGCTTAAACAGTGCTAATCAGCTTATGGCAAGTGCTTAATAATAAGCACTTGCCACAAAACTTTACCAAACTTATACCACAGATGTAAAATCAGACAATAAGCTCAAGAATATCCAGAAAGAACAGATATAAGCTTAGTAACATCAGAAATGAACAATAAGCAGTTGGCAATTAAGCTATGCAATAAGCTGATAAGCATCAGAAATAAGCCAGGAGCTAGGAACAATGAAAAACACCACTAAACTCTAATCTAAAAACAGAAATGACGAATAAGCTCAGATGAGACAACTACAATTCAACAGTTTGGGTAAAACTAAACAAACAAGCAAACAAGCCAAATGCTTAACTGTTGGGACCAATAAAGCTCAATCAAGCCACCTAAATCCTAATAGGCTACCACAAAAACTAAAGATGCTACAAGAAGAAAAAGAAATTCTAAACATAAAAGGCTGCAAATAAGCTAACTAAAAAGGCCAAGAAAGAACAAGAAATATGAAAGAGAACTGATACAGAAATTTGCCTATACGGCTGATTGCAATCCTAAGTTCAACTAGTAAATAGAACTCAGAAATGGAAAAACAAAAGAAGATTCTAACACTACATACTATTAACTATTTCTAACTAAAAGTTATAATCAATTGCTCAATCTAAAAAGCCTTGCACCAGATACTTTTAAATAGGCTTACTGCATTCAAGCATGAACAGGACAGAAAACAAGATTTCACAAAAGGATTTGATCTAGCATATGTAAATGGAAATGGTTGAAACTTAGAATCTAAGAATTAAGCACTATGAAATATAAGCAGATGCAATTTCAAGCAATTTCATCAACAAATGTTTATTCTATATCGTTTATGAACATGGAAGCTTATACAAAGAATGCACCAGTAAAACAGATTATTTTGACTTTTACTATAAATCCTACTGATTCAAAGCTGGAACTAAATTGCCTATGCCTAATGTAATCTAATTAAATAGAAAGAACAACAGATGGACAGCTTGAACTTACTTAATCACCCTAAACCAAACACCTCTTACAAGCATAAACAATACCAATACTGATCTAAAACCTCAACTCTACTAACTGATGCAAAATCCTAAATGCTGCTAGAATTCGATAAAAATCAACTTAAATCTACTAAATATGGAAGATTAAAGCTAAAACAATTACAACATGTGACCAATACTCAGCTTGACCACAGATAGTCAACAATACCGAATACCCCGAAACTACAAACTTACACTATATTGAGTAGATTTGAAACATCAAACATAAAATCAGTGATCATACTAGATTCAATTCCCAATATAGAAGCAGAATCAACAACAAAATCCAACAATGAATAGCAGAAACTAGAAAGTACAAATTTACCATAATCGAAACAGTAAACTATGAAATAGAAACATACTACTAACTCATGAATTTCATAGATCAAATAACGCATTCAAATGGTTAGACTAAACGGAAATGTAACATCAAAAAAATATGCTACAAAGATTCAAACTAAACAAGCAGATATGGAAATTCAAACTAATCATTAAAAGGAAACTTACAAGTTCAACCCTCAGCTGAACAGAGGGTTTATCCCACACAGCCTATCTTTAGATAGGCTCCAACGTCACACCAATAAACTGAATCTAACACCAGAATTAATCTCAATCTGAATCATGAAATTCCATTGACTTTCGTTGACCAGGAACAATAGAACTACTTTGAGCAGAATACTTCTTAACTAAACTTACTAAGAGCTTATTTTGGAGCTTAAATGATCTTTACTGAGAGATATTAAGAACTTTGAAACATGAAAACTATAAAAACATTTAAGAGTAAATTGCAAGGATTTAAATGAAAAGCTTTGAATTATATTAATACTGAAAGTGTTTACAATTATAAAAAGCTGAACATAAGCTAAAGCTATTATTTGACTAAGCTAATAAACTCTAAAAGCTACACTACTTCTACCCTACTCCTAAGCCTAACAACTAACAGCTTCAAATGTGAGATGTGAAGGGGCTTATATAGCCTTGAGCTGAGGTCTTCAGAAGCGTATAAAATTGGTATCTCCATAAGAATATTCCCTCTTGATCCCTTGTGACGCCCTTGAACCAATCAGAGCCTTGCATTCCTTGTGGTGACGCGTTTAGACCAATCCACAGCTTCCATGTGTCATTCTTTGTGTCAGAGGGTGTCAGAGATGTGGGGATTTGTCCTTAATACCCTTAATTGGGTAAATAATTGGTGGGAGTTGGGTAATTTGTTGGATGGTAATCTTAGGGTTCTTGTTTACTATTCAATGAATAGTAATACTGGGTGTGGGTTAATTTGGGGGGCGGGGTAAGTGACCGAGGTGTGTTTGTTTTTTTTATTTATTTGTTTTTTTTGTGTTTGACTTGGTGGAATTGGGGTTTGACTTGGGTTAAACATGGTGGACCGGGTAGGATAGTTGGTGATGGGCTTTTGATACAAAGGGAGCGGGCTTTGGTTGCTATTTATTGTGGATTGGACTTGTAGTTATTTTACATTGGACCAGGTTTTTAATCTTTGTGTTATTTCCAATCACAAGGACCAATAATGAATTTATCTAAAATCCAAGGGCTAATCTTGACAAGGTATGATTCTTCAAGGATTTTTGTTGCCATTTTGAGCTTAATTAGGATCAAGGCTTGATAAATGCTTCCCGGCTTCAGCTTTTTGAACCTTTCATACTCTCGTGCTCGGTTTTTCCGGTTTTTGTGTGATTTTCGTCAATTTCTGATTTATCCGTACCTGCATATCACAAACACAAAAACACACGTTTCCTTGGCAATAATTAGCTCAAATAGTCGTATTGGATTGGTATTTAGCCATAAAATGGTGAGTAAATAAGCACTCACCAATGAACAACCTCCATGTTTAGGATCTCGTTTTAGTGAGGCCAATAGGAAATGCGACCTAGTTTACCAAGGAATTATGGAGAGAGTCATAGCAACAAAGCATAAGTTGGATGAAGCACTAGGTTTGCTGTTATCACTACCTAAGAAAACAATTGAGGAGGATTTAGCCGAGCATGATCACATTGATAAAAAAGACCTAGGTTTTATGACCAATGACTTTGAATCTCAGGGAACACATGATGAATCCTTTAGGCAAATTGAACATAAGATTATTGAGGAAGATCCTTATGATTCGGACATAGAAGTTGAGATGCCTAGAGAAGCACGTGAGATACTTAGGAGAATGCTTAGGATAGATTCTACCAAAACACATGATGAGGATATAGGTGTGATGAGACGAAAAATGAACCACTTTTAAGGGGTCATTTAAGCCCGGAATTGAATTTATTTGATCAAATATTGCCCCAAATCGTTCCTTTTGTGATTTTAGGTACTTTGGGAGTGAATTCTGGAAAAGGAAGCATTTTGGACGTTTTTGGAGCATAAAAGTGAAGAAAATGGCAAAGACTTAATTTTCCATGCTGAGAACAGTACCTGACAGCGTCAAGAAGAAAATCCTGACGGCGTCAGGAGTAAAATCCGTGACGACCCAGTGAAAACCTGAAGGCGTCAAGAGAAGGGCGTCAAGAGTATTTTTGGTGACGGCCTGCATAAGGAGTATACATGACGGCCTCAAACCCAGATCTAGGCAGTCCGAGAAATTATTTGGCGGCGAGATGACGGCGTCAGAGATTTGTTCTTGACGCCGTCACCTCAGAAAAACTATATATACTTTTCTATTTTTCATTCATTAAGGGGGAACTTGTGTGGAGAATACTAGGGCCGAACTTGTGAAACCCTAGGTCGTATTTTACAGTATTTTCAAGGGTTTTTACCTCTTGAAACCTTTCATGTTCAATTGAGATAAGTCCTCTTTCAATTCAATCAATATGTCTATGTGTTGTTTGAATATATCTTATGCTTGCCTTGATTTCAACATGCTAGGCTAGATCTATCATGTGTTTGCTTAGATGTAATGAAATCTAGATGTTAATTATGTTGATTACTTGTTTATAGTTGTAATGGATGAATGATTTCAATGTTAGGCTTAAGAAAACTGGCAGATCTCCATTGTGTAACATGATTGAACGTCTTAGGAAACATGAACCGATGTGTACTAGGTTTTATTGGTTGTATTTAATGCATGAGCAAATTCTAATGATCCCATGTTAGGAGCTTCTTAGCCGGCTCGACATAGGAGTGAAGTAGGCGCTTATAGGATTGGGGAAGTAAGTACGCCACCCCATGAATGGTATTAAGGAATACAATCCGTCATCCACGCAACTGTAACAAGTAATTAACATGTAAAAGATATCTAGGGAGTAGTGAAATCTAAGTAAACACAATTCTCCCATATATTGCTCACACCACTAGTTTAATATAGTTTATTTTCATTTTTAGTATTTTATTTTGATTGCATCTTTAGTTATTGGGTTAGTTGACTAGCAACTAATTCCGCCCAACTCCTTCAAAACCCGAGATTTTTAATTGCTTTATAAAAACTAAAAAATACAAAAAGAATCATCCCTCATCTCTAGATCTAGTCTTTAGGTTTTCTAATCCTAGCGACATTATTCCTAGCTGAACTATCAATCCCCCGGTAATTGTCATTTTACTATACTACATCGATCAGGTACACTGCCTGGTGGGGGTTGTAAGCTTCTCGAGATCCCTCGAGAGGTAAAGCCTGGTGCAATCCCTACGCATCAAGGTTTTCTTGACACGTGGAATGATGAGGTCAATAACATAAGCCCACAAAATACTCAACCATCATTTGAGGCACATACACCGCCCGTGACTTACCCGAAAGAAGTAGAAGAAACTTTAGGAATTCCGATGGAGGTAGAACCCTTGGACCAAGCACCACTTGAGGATATAGGTTTGAATACTTGTAGTGATAACCTTACTCTTAGTTCTAGGGAATTTCCTAGTGTTGATGGACCGGAACCTCAACCTTTACACAACTTTCCATCCTTAGATATATTTCTAGGAGACAAAAGAGGAACCGACCTACCCATCAACCAATATTACTCGGGTAGTTTTAGGATGAAGGAAGCTATTCACTCACCCCCTTCACCTCACGTGGCATATTACCACCCTAAGGGTGTGTATCGCTACTTCCACCCGCACTTAATCCTAAGTGTAGGGAAAACCTCCTCTATTTCCGTTAAATAAGGGTAGAGTCAGGCTCGTGACTCGAACAAAAACAAGCGCTTCTTTGGAGGCAACACAAACTTTATTTGTTTGATTGTTTGTTTATTTGATTTTATTTGTTTCCGTATGCATGTTTTATTTTTATTGTTTGTGGCTCATGTTTCAAAATAAATTATGAAAATGCTTTATTTTGTTTTTAAGTTTGTCTTGATTACATATAAAGGTATTTTGCAAAAGATAAGTGTAAGGGAAATCTAAATTTGTTTCTAAGAACGAACATGAATCACAACGATATTAAACGAACATGCATATTAGTATTTGTTTGAGTCAAATGCTTGTATCGAGTCATAATGATGTTTTGCAGGATTTCCAGGAATTAAGGCGTGAGTTTTTTCAGAAATTTTACGGAAACTTAACATAAGATTTCTGTCAGAACATTCTGACGACGTCAGGTGTAAAATTCTGAAAAATTTTGCAAGTTTTGTTTTTCTAAAGGAGTCTCAAAGTTTTTGTTAATTCTTTAGTTTTATAAACTCCAGGAAATCTGCAAACATTCATTCCACAAGCATTATATCCTTATATATATAGATTGCCGCTGATTTTACGCGAGGTTTGCAATGATTGTTTTCTCAGGTTTAACAGGTTATATTGGACAAGAAGCTTTCAACGTTCATTTTCTTGGAGGAGGATCTAACCATGTTACCATATTATCCACACCGAACGAATCAGGGGAGTATTTGTTTCATTATTTTACATTTGTTACTTTTATTTCCTTTTTATTGAACATTTGGGACAATGTTCAGCCTAAGTGTAAGGGGAGGGTAAATGATGATACCTTAGAGAATGCAATTGCACTTGAGTTTGTTTGTTTAATAGTAGGTGTGTAATAAAACTAAGAGAAATACTTGTTAGGGCAATTTTAGCGCCAAATTTAAAATTTTTTACAACATTTAGGAGTGAAGCTTTTGCCTGAATGAGCGTCTCACGGATAAGAGTTGTATGACTAGCACGAAAAACCGTACTACTCAAAATTTTCCACCCCAAATATGTGAGGTTCGCCCCTAGATTTGTTAGGAAAAGATGCTTATGAGTGTACCGGTAGTACTTAGATTCTATAACTTGCGTTAGTGATGTATCTTGAGACCGCTAGTGAGACTACATTCATGTAGTAGGATTTACTACATGATAAGAGGCATTAGGATAACCCTTGTGTTTAAACCCGTATCATAATTACTTGACCAATGAAGTCATAATTACTTGACTAGTAAAGTCAATTAATTTTCTCCACACCTTTGCGATGTACTCATTTTTAGTACACGATACCCCTAGTACACCCCTCCGAGCCTATCTTTTCGTTTTCTAACTTTAAGCATTTTACTTAAAGGAAAAATTTGTTTACAATCCACCCCAAATGTGCAACCAAATCGCCTTAGCCTTCCTTGTATGCACTCATTTTTAGTGCATTATTGTTATATGTTTAAACCCTTAGTTAATTGTCTAATTGATTACATGGTTGCTAAGTCGAGTCATATCTTGTACATATTGTTTTGGGATGATTGGGACTCATGGGTAAAGTACTAGTGTTACGGAGTATTGGGGAAGAACATCATATATTACCCCCATATGTGCGTTAATCTTAAAAAGTACTTCAAGTGTTTTGATTATTTTAATTCGAATTATTAGAATAGTTAATTGTAAAGTATGTAAAAGTTCAAGTGTAAGGGAAATGCAAATTCCCTATGATGTATTATTTTGGATGGTAGGGCAAGAGTGTATGCAAAAAAAAAAAAAAAAAAAAAAAAAAAAAAAAAAAAAAAAAACTTTTATGTTTGTTTTATGTTTTTGTTAGTTTATGATTAGCTTAAGTCGAGCCGAGTCTTGGCTTAGCAACGCCACATTGTACATGTAATTGACCAAGATGATTAACTCGCCACCAGTAAAGATTGCCTTTATCCAACAAAACCGTGTTTATCATATCCCTACACCTCACGTTATAACCTTTTTGAAAGACCTCTTTGATGGTTTATCATATGTGCTTACGCCAAGTGGTGGAGGTTTGATCTTTTCCCAAGCCTATGGTAATCTATGTGCTATGACAGGTAGTGAGAGATATTTTCAATTTTCATATTGTGATATATACTTTTATTACACCCGAGAGATGTGAGTATCTAAACACTATTTGTGAGGTGCCAGTGTATAATTTCTGTGTTTGTTTTGGTTGAAGTGGAATGATTATTTGTTGTAATTACTTTTATATTAGTGTTAAATGACCCCTAGCTTGCATTTTGATTAGAATAAAAGCGCATTTGCTTGAGGACAAGCAAATCTCAAGTGTAAGGGTATTTGATGAGACAAAAAGTGTACCGCTTTTAGGGGGTCATTTAAGCCCAAATTCGAGATTATTTGATCAATTATTACCCTAAATCGTTCCTTTTGGCATTTTAGGTACTTTGGAGAAGAAATCTGGAAAAGGAAGCATTTTGGACGTGTTTGGAGCGAAAAAGTGAAGAAAATGACAAAGTCTCTAAATCATGCTGACATTGGTACCTGACAGCGTCAGGAATTGCATGTGACGCCGTCACTCATGGACAAAGAGGTGGATAAATTAAATACACGTGACGTGCCAGAATATTTTGGAGGATTTACACGTGACGGCGTCACCAAGGCCGTCACGTACAAAATACAAGAGACGGCCAAGAGACAAGTTACACATGACGGCGTCAGATCTGGATCTAGGCAATACGAGAGTTTTTATGGTGGCGAGTTGACAGCGTCAGGATTTACACGTGTCGTCGTCAGACTCAAAAATTTATATATACTTTTCTAGTTTTCATTTGTTAAAAGAGGAGAACTTTGGGATAGTTTTGGAGAAACCCTAGCACGATTTTTACCTTACTTTTAAGGGTTCCAAACCCTTGTTTTATCCATGTTTGATTGAAGATAAATTTTCCAAAAATAATTCAATATGTCTATGTGTTGTTTGATTCTATCTTATGCTTGTCTTTACTTTAACATGCTAGGCTAGGTTTTCTTTGTGTTTGCTTAGATGTAATGAAACTTAGTTATTGATTCTTGGTTGGTTGTTTGTTTATAATTGTTGTGGATGATTGATTTCGATGTTAGGCTTAAGAAAACTGGCAGACTTCCAATTGGTAACATGCTTGAACGTCTTAAGAAACATGATCGGATGTGTACTACGATAAATTGGTTGTATTTAATGCATAAGTAACTAATAAGGAGACCATGTTAGGAGCTAGTAGTCGGCTCGACATAGGAAGAGGTAGAAGCTTATAGAGTTAGGGAAGATCGTACACGGCCCTACGAATGGTATTAAGGAATATAACCCGTCATCCATGCAATTGTAACAAACTAATCAACTAGTAAAAGATAGCTAGGGAGTAGTGAAATCTAAGTAAACACATTTTCTCTTATTATTGTTTTTCTCCACATTTACTTTCGTGTCATTTTATTTTATTTCTATTGCATTTGTAGTTATTTGGGTTAGTTGACTAGCAACTAATTCGGCCCATTCTTTCAAACCCGAGATTTTTACTTGCTTTCCATAAAATATAAAAATACAAAAAGAATCATCCCTCACCTCTAGACCTAGTTTAATTGAGTTTTAACCCTAGCGAACACTATTCTTTGAGTTGAACGATCAATCCCCCGGTACTTGCCACTACACTATACTACATCGGTCAGGTACATTGCCTGGTGGGGATTGCAAGCTTCTTAAGATCCCTTGAGAGGTAAAACCTTTTGCAAGGTTGCAAAACCACACATCAGTGTTATCATTGTGATGCATGATTGCATGATAAAAAAATAATAATATCATGCATGAATGATGATCATATTTTAGTTAAATAAGTTTATGGTTATTAATCTGTTGCTAATTTGATTTGTTTTTCCTTGATAAATTGATGTGTTTCGACTTTGTATTTATTCAAATCATTCTACTTTCTAATAACAGTTTCAATTACAAAATCATGGATTCGAGTTCTAGTGCTGGCAATAGTTCTAGCGGTAGTGTGCCCTCAACGCAATCTACCGATAAAGGGCCATTGTGGGAGTACGTTATTAAAATCTCTAAGACCGCCGAAACGGGGGGGTACATGGAAACTTAAGTGCAATTATTGTCATGAAATAAAACAAGGAAATTACTCTAGAGTGAGGGCTCATTTACTTCAAATTTCTAAACAAGGAATATCGACGTTTAGGAGAGTTAACCAGACCGATTTACTTGAGATGAAAACTAAAGACACTGAGTATGAAAACATCAAAACAAATGCAGCCCCTAAAGATGTACCGTTGCCTTCTGGTGGACTAGAATTTCAAAACACCAATAAGAAAAGAAAATCTGACTTGTCTCCATTGGCTAGAGCGTTCGATACTGATACTAGAGCCCAATTAGATCAAGAAATTGCAAGAATGTTTTATACGGGTGGTTTGTCATTCAATCTTGCTAGAAATCCGTATTATACGAGGGCTTTTACATTTGCTGCGAATCACAATTTAGGTGGTTATGTGCCTCCGAGTTACAACAAACTAAGAACGACTTTAGTTCAACAAGAGAAGGCAAATGTTGAGAGGTTGCTACAACCAATCAAGGATACATGGAAAGAAAAGGGGTGTCAATTGTGACCGATGGGTGGAGCGATCCTCAAAGAAGACCATTAATTAATTTCATGGCAACTTCGGCAAAAGGTCCAATGTTCATTAAAGCCGTCAATTGTATGGGTGAAACTAAAAGCAACGAGTTTATTGCTAATTTAATGCAAGAAGTCATCAATGAGATCGGGGATCAAAATGTAGTCCAAATCATTACGGATAATGCGGTAAATTGTAAAGGGGCCGGTGAAATAATTGAAGGCCTTTACCCGCAGATCTATTGGACACCGTGTGTGGTTCATACACTTAATCTTGCTTTGAAAAACATTTGTGCTGCTAGAAATACTGAAAACAATTCAGAGGTGTATGAATCTTGTCACTGGATCACTGAAGTTCATGGAGAAGTGGTTCAAATAAATTTTTTTATTATGAATCATACAATGAGGTTGTCTATGTACAACAAATTTACCCAACTTAAGTTGCTTTCTGTGGCTGACACTCGGTTTGCTTCTATTGTCGTGATGCTTAAAAGATTTAAACTTGTTAAACGTGCTCTTGAATCCATGGTGATGAGTGATGAGTGGGCATATTATCGAGAAGATGACCAAGCCAAAGCGAGATTTGTGCGGGATAAGGTGTTAAATGAATATTGGTGGGACCAAGTGAACTACATTCTCAACTTTATAGCACCTATATACGATATGATTAGAGCTTGTGATACAGATAGGCCATGTCTTCATTTGGTATACAAGATGTGGGATTCTATGATTGAGAAGGTACAACTCGTGATTTATAAGCAAGAACAAAAACCCTAGAGAGCTTTTCTCTTTCTACGATGTTGTCTATGAGATTCTTATGGCTCGCTAAAAGTTCTACACCACTTCACTGTTTAGCACATTCTTTGAACCCAAGGTACTTTCTTATTTGATTAGCCATTAGTTTCATAAATATAGACATATAGTATATTTTTTTATCTTATCCGAATGTCTTTCTTATTTATTCGTTTGTTTGTATCTTATATGTATTATAGTAATGAATGGCTTAGTGATGATGATGCTAGAGTCCCTCCTCATAGAGATGCAGAAATCTCTCAAGAAAGGATCAAATGCTTTAAAAGGCTCTACCCGAATGTCGATGATTATAACAAAATTTTAAATGAGTTCGCTAGTTTCTCCCTTAAAACGGGCCCTTTTTCAGATATTGACTCTCTCTCTAGGATGGGAACTATGGATCCTAAAACTTGGTGGGCTAATTTTGGAGCACAATCTCCCTTGTTACAATCGTTAGCTTTTCGAGTTCTTGATCAACCCACTTCTTCATCTTGTTCCGAGCGTAATTGGAGCACCTACTCATTTGTTAATTCACTTAGAAGGAATAAGTTAACTCCTAAGCGTGCTGAAGACTTGGTTTTTGTTCATAACAATCTACGACTTTTATCAAGGAGCACCTATCAATATTTAGATGAAAAGACCAAGATGTGGGATGTTTGAGGAGATGAGTTTGGCACAATGGAAGATACGGGATTTTTAGAGTTAGTTGAACTATCACTTGATGAGCCAGAGCTTGAGACTGTCTTTTTCTTTGAGAATACCAACTAGTTGATATGTTATTACTTATTACTATTTGCTTTTTTTTTAGTGACAATTTCATGGTTGACAAATCTTTTGCATATACTTTGGTGATAACAATTTGATGTTAGGTGTTTAATGTTTATTCATTTTATTAATAATTATATATAAAATTATATAAGTTACACAAACGTTTCTGGCCGTACCCGTTTCCTGAATTTTGGGACATTGGCGTTTCCCCGTACCCGTTTCCGTCCCCGTCCCCGTGCAACATAGCAATTCATGTGTCACACAATGAGTTGTTTAGGCATATTTTTAGATATATCACTTAGGCATGAGAATTATCATTACGATAATGGTGAGCCCCTCATCTTAAACAAATACGTTTAATCACTTTCATAGTTATACGTTTAATCACTTTCATAGTTATAATTGATAGTTTAAGTTTCAAAAAAATACATACGCTTTTTATAAGTAGCAAGGGTTTATGCAAAATAGTAGAATACAAAACAAAAGTAGAAAACCCAACAAGGCAACAACAAAGTAGAAACCCCTGTTGTTTCATGTTCTCTGAAACCAGGTAATGGAGAAACTAAAATCAACAATTCCACAAACCCTAATCTCACAAATCTCACACACTAATAACCCAAACGCACTTCCAATCACTTGCTCTTCACTCCTTCATTTCTTCAACCAACTGCCTCAATTTCATCAGGTACTAAATTTATTTTCACTTTTATTTTAATCAATCCAATAATCATTATTACGACAGCTCCGTTTAGTGAGATTAGATAGGATCACATGTCTGTCATTTAGTTTAGATGACACCTCTCTATTACTCCACGCTTTTATATTTTTTTTACTGTTTTTATTCTAACAGTTTTAGGCTGCATAACTCCGCCCCTTGTTCGTGTTCGTTTAAGTTAAAACCGGATAAAAGAACAAACACGGATACGTTTTTTGACGGACTTAGGGTATGTTTGGTGCAATGGGAGCGCTTAAAGCAAACTTATATTTTTATAAAGCTGTTTGGCGAATTAGTTAGAGCTGAAGCTTATTAATGTAAAATCACGTAAAAATAGATCAAATTAAATTCACATATATTTCCAGCTTTTACGTGATAATCCATTATATTTTGAAGGGTATTTAAGTAATTTGACTAGCTATAAGCCCCCATAAGCCTTTTTCTATGGGCTTGGGCTTACCGAGACTAATGGCTTATAAAAGCTTCCATAAGCCCATGTGACAAACAAGGCTTTATTGTGTTTACGTTTGCTGGTTTAGAAAATAGGCTTATTCATGCTTTTTTATAAGGCGCCAAATGAATAAGCATAAAACATTTAGAAGAAGCATAACTTAATACCAGCAGTTCACAAACGGCTTGCTGAACGTTTACAGCCGTAGTCATCATGTATTAGACATTTGATGTGAATCCTACTTGTGTTAATTAGATGATTGAAGATTTAGCGACCAAGGAAACATCCTTGTTTCTTAAGAATAAGGAGTCTGCGTTGGAGCTGAAGATCAAAGGAAATACTTGCGTGAAAAATGGAGATAATGCGAATGCGTTGCGATTTTATACACAGGTTTTTTTAATTTTGATGTTTTCGTTATCAATGTTAGGCTAGGTTTTGTAAGAGGCAGTACTCGAGCGGTCGCCTACCTTGTAGCGAGCACATGGCCTAGGCAGGGAGTACTTACATTTTTTTATATATAAAATTTGAAATTATATTTATCACATGTTCATAACTTCATAGGACCGTAGAATTGTTCATAGGACCCTATAAGTATGTTTATTTGACTCTGCTTGATTACACCCTTATGCATAAGCAACTACATGATTAGAATTATGGATTATTACATAAAAATGTAAATTGCTGTCATCTTTTTGTCATTGTATGCTAAATTTTTTACCCCGTTGTATGCCGCATACTACCAATTTCTTACATTTTATCTAAGTAACTATCTATAAAAGGTAAAGTGGTGATTGCCATGTCATCAAGAAACTGGTGCCATGTCACCACTTCACCTTGAACAAATAGTGACTTGCATACAATGGTAAAAAGTTGATAGTAATATACATGGAAAAAAAATGATTTTCTAATGTACATAAAAATGAAAATAATTTTCTGATGTAGTTAACCATTAAATTTTTTCATGTTTGATGGTGCATTATTCTTGTGGTTATGTATTATCCATGAAGTTAATCAATAATATTTTGTTTTGCTTAATTTTTTTTCTAATGTGAAAAGCAATATAATATTATTACATTATATGAACAGGCGTTACGAGTCGCTCCAAGAGATGTGGATGACATGGGCAAAAATCTGGTGGCAATGTTATATGTAAATCGTGCAGCTGTATTGCAGGTTTGAGTGAATTCCATTGTTTTTATTTACTGCGGCTATAAGAACTTGTTTATTAGCTATTATGGAAAATTGCAATTATTTGTGATGTTGCTAAATTTGCCTTTTAACTTTCTCTCCCCATCACAAAGAACGTATTTATTGCTATGGATTGTAATTCATAAAAGATCCCCCTATGTTGAAGCTTGTTCTAGACATTTAGACTTTTATTGAACTTGTGGAGAGAAACACTGTATGTTTACTGGATTGGACATAATGTGTTTATCTATTTGTTTTATTTGGAATGTAGCACTGTAACGTTAATTAACAATCATAAGCAATAAGAAACACGCATACTGATTGTCAATTTGTCACCATCCCTCAAGTGTATGACTAATGCCTGTGCTATGTTCTAACTTCTATAGAAAATGGGCCTTCTGGTGGAGTCTTTACAGGATTGCAATCGGGCTCTCGCAATCTGTAGAAGTTACTCAAAGGTCTCAAGCTTTTCTCTTTCTCAATTTCTCTACACTTTTTCTATTTCGTAGTTATCACTATATGTCATGATCATGTGATATTGGAAAGTCTTCGCTCTGTTTTTTTTTTTTTTTTTTCCTCTTGGCACACGGATGATAACCAAGAAGTATAGATACTTTCTGTACTAGCTTTTACCAGGTTCTATTGTAAATGCCTTTGTCTTTATCTGACATCTGACGTATCTCGGCATATGTCCACTGTAGGCATGGTATAGAAGAGGGAAGGCAAACACATCTATGGGAAATTATGACGATGCAGTATGTGACTTGAAAGTTTCACTATGCACGGAACAGTCTTTAAGTGGAAAGCGGCAGATAGAAGGCGAGCTTAAGCTTATCGTAGTCCAACATAATGGGAAAGACTTTCCACCATATGTAGCTAATTACAAGGATTCCGTCACCAATGGTATAATTTTTACCTTTATTAACTACATAAGTCATCTGTGGTTATATATATTGTCCATCCAATATTTTACCCATTTCTTTGTCTTGGTACTCATTATATGGTGTTTGAAGAAATGAAGTTATTATATGGTGTTTGAAGAAATGAAGATATTAAAATGGGTCTTATTTACTTGATATGTGGCTTGTCAATATTGGTCTGGATGACTAAATCTTTTTTGTCAAGTATATCTTAATTTAATATTGGTTTCTCTATCAAATTATCACAAAATATAAAAAACACTGATTACTTTTACTAACTTAATCTTGGTTCTCAATATGATTTTCCATGATCCTTACCATGTAGGTCATCTGTAACAGATCAGCCACAACAAATACAGTTGCAGTGTGTTTCTACTGAAACAAAAGGAAGGGGCATGGTGTCTTTGACTGACGTACCTCAAGCCACTTTGCTTCATAGTGAAGAACCGTATGCTGCGGTAAGTACTACATCTAACATCAGAAAAGTTACCATTTCATTTTTGGAATTTCAGCACCTTCATATTATTGCTGTTCTTTTTCGGTATTATTTGAAATACTTATTTTTTCTGCTGACCTGGTGCATTAAAATGCTTCTTTTTCCTACCTCATAGTTTTCACTTGGAATGATGATTGCAGATAGTATCAAAGCATTGTCGTGAAACTCATTGCCATTTCTGCTTCAATGAACTACTAGCAGATATTGTTCCATGTCCATCCTGTTCAATGGCTTTATATTGCTCTCAAGTTTGCCAAATACATGCCAGAGGGCAAGATTTACAGCATGATACAAAAAATCATGAAATTGGTGTTGAGTTGTCTAGTGATCTTGAAAAGTATGTTGTAAGTATTACTGAAGCAACTGTTAATGACGTGAATATCAAGCAAAAGGCCGAGCATAGGCATGAATGTGGTGTAAATTGGCCTGCAGCATTACCAGCTGAAATAGTTTTGGCCGGTCGGGTTATAGTGAAGTCCATAGAGCAGCATGGGAAGTTTGGTCAGTCGTCCACTATTGTAAATTTGGTACATAATAGATCCTGTTGTTTTCGTTTGTTCCATTGACTCGCTGACTTAAGTATATAATAAAAGCTTACTAAACAGCTGCCATTCATCTTTGTTTCAGGATCTTTCTCACAATTATATACAACTTAATTCAGAAGCTAAACTGGAGTTACACATATCTTCCATTGTTCTTTTGAAGTGTCTTCAAAATTGTTATGGCTCAAATGTTCCATTAAATGGGGACACTATTTCACAGGTGGGTTCCCTTATCTTCTACCCTTCTCTGAGTTCTTACACGCCTTTAAATACGCCTAGACATCCTCCACTGCAGAGTAATCTCTAGATTCTTGTGAAAAGGATGTCTAGCCCTAAAGCCTTTGGCACCTTCTCTTGTTGAGGCTCATTGGCTTTGATGAGGTGTAGGCCTAAGGTGCACAGCATGTGGGATTAAGTTTAAGGGATCCCTAAGTTTAATTTATCGCTACTTCTTATTATTGGCGAAAACTTTTTATACCCTTTTACTTCAAATGAAATCCGAGCCCAGTTAGATTAGACATCTTCTTAACTAGCATATGATTGTAACATATGGCCTTCTTTCTATTATTATATACTCCTATTCTCTTCCACAAATATGTCTGTTATATATGGCTATATGGGAAGTTGATGGTTTCATTTATCTGTTGACATCTTTGTTCTTGGCTGCATCTTTCTTTTTAAAACGATAGCTTCCGGCACTTGCAAAAAAATTAAGGCTAAGAAAACTGATGTGATTCTGAGTGTTGGACTGTTTATGAACTTTCTTGATAGATTAGTGAGGCTAGAATAATGAGCACTAAAACAAATAATATGCTGGAAAAATAACAAGAGCTAAGGGCGGCAATAATCTGCTATCCAAATTCCACAAAACAGAGTAAAAGATAAGATCCCACTACTCTAATCAGTAAAGATTTCTAATCAACTAGATTAAGGGGAAATAGAATACACTAAAATCCGTAAGATCAGAGATTTTTAAGGTAAAAGAGTGTTTGTGTTTGGTTTTGTAATAAGGGAGTCACTTAGAGAAAGCAATTGGATTTATAAAAGGAGAGAGGGATGTTGAAAGTGAGAGGGCTTAGTCCATTCATAGTGATTTTGGGCTTTTTCGTAAGAAATAGGGCCGTTTATATAACCAAACTACATCTATAGTATGTAGTGGGGAGTAGTACCCAGTGGCAGTAAGTATTTCAATTTAACTACTCTGGTCCCCCCGAAAGAACTATTTATATAACTATATCATATTTCCAATTTGCCTTGTGGTGTTGTGTTGGTTGAATTTCTTGACACTTCGCTACTCCATAAATTGACCAATTTTGTGTTGATCTATCATATTTAGTATGTAAGATAATTAGAATAGGATTTGTTAGGACTGTTACTATGTTTATCAATTCGTAATGAGGAGAAAGGAAATAAATTGTTAGTCATATGTACAAAAAAAGTTTTCCAAGATTGGTAGTGATCACTGCAATTGAAAGGTACTTTTGAGTATCTTAAAGGGATGCGAACCTCCACGGTCTTCGATAGTTGTATCTGCATTTTAGCTTGCTAATCATAATTATGATTACGTCTACGGTATACCTACGTAGAAAATCCAGTTGAGACACGAGATGAGATCAAGCGGGGTTATTTGAGATTTGAGACTTGGTGTAACTAGTTATATAGTCATTCATGTCTCTTTCAAACTAAATGGTGTTCTGAATATGTTGGCTTCGAGTTTTTTTAAACCGCAAATTGAGCATATTGTTTTCAACGGCATCTTATAGAGTCAAGTATCGTAAGTAAGCTCATGTATTTGCATCTTGCATATCAGTCGGGTATTTCGATATAGATAGACCCATCTCGATATCAAATTTCTGTTAAGGAAATGTAGGATTTCAACTCATGAAGGAGAGAGAGGGGGGGGGGGGGGGGGGGGGGGGGTTATCATCCCTTGAAGAGTCTTGATTCTACTATTCGTGTAAAAATAAACCTGTCTTTCTCACCATGGTTAATTGTTTAAGTACAATCAAACATAACAGTGAACTAACAAAAGGAACAACTCTAAAAAATAGTATCAATATGCTAAGATTTAATATAAAACAAATTGCAAGTCAAAAAAAAAAAAAAAAAAAAAAAAAAAATTGGGTGAAAATTGCAAGTCAATTTTGGTAGTAAGAGTAAGCAAAACTCAGCTCGACTTTGCAATTACAAGTCCTATTTTGGGAGCAAGGAAGTACGTAAAAGCTGGACCGGCACAACACCGTGATAATTAGCCAAGCATATGCACCACATGTATATTATATATGTATGCATGTGTGTGTGTACACAAACACATATACAGCCTAAATCTAATCTTATATACATAAAAACCCTAATGAGGACAGTTAACAGGGACTTGTGCTTTTTTTTTTTTTGTCAACACTCATCTCCTTTGTAACATATCATTTTTTTTAGAATACTTTCGTTTCTTCACTCATAATTAGTGATTAGCTTCTACCTTCTTTTGTCTCTATGCAGTGTGTTTTACTTCTCTCACAAATCAATGTGAATTCTATGGCGATCGTTCGTATGAGATCTTCTGATACATTTGGTCCACCGAAATCAGCTGGGGATCTTACAACTAACACTGTGGAACAGGTCATTATCTATAATCATGCTCTCATGTGAAGAATTTTTATGGATAAATTGACTGTTTTTTCCTTTGTTTTTGATTTCCTAGTTGCCTATTTCTTCATGTGATACATGTACCGGTGCTTCATAAAAAAAAGACTAACATTTAGTGACATTTACATATTTTTAGTTGTTACAAATAAATGTATTTTAAGATAACTCGAGCTGTACAAAAAATTTACTCGTTTTGACCTTTTACTTGTTCTGTCTCACTGTTTGACCCACACTAAGCACCATATGTTTAAGTTTACGCTAGACTGTTTTCATGCTATAATGCTATATATGTGTTTCTTGATTATGTGCTAATAGGTGAGAGTTGGTCAAGCTATATATTTAGCAGGGAGCATGTTCAACCATTCTTGCCAGCCAAACATCCACACATATTTCCTTTCTCGTACTCTGTATATACGGACGATAGATTCTGTGGCTGCACGTCATCCGCTTGAGCTCTCCTACGGGCCGCAGGTAAATATACTCCTGGAAACATCTATTGGCTCTTTAAGAACCATTTATGAAACATCTTGAGTTAACTAGAGGTGGCAATTTTGACTCATTGTTGTGACATATCAGATTTGGGTTGTCCTTATTTCAGACAAGTTAAAGTGTCCAAAGTCTACAAATTTAAAGCATGCAACATTCTAAAAAGTTGATTATGAAATTTATAATATTATTTCTATAATACTGTTCCTTCAATCATAATTAACGGATTAATTGATAAAAAAAAAGTTGGAAAAAAGTGTTGACCTGTACTAAAACTGAGCCGTTCTTATCTGAAACAGTTTTGTCCCGTTATCCCGACCTTTAGTTTTAACTAATTACTGCACCTTTGTAAAAAAAGAAAGAAAGAAAAGTAAGTTCTAATGATATATTGAATTTGGTTGACGTTTTTGATCACAGGTTGGCCAGTGGAGTTGCAACGAGCGTCAATCATCTCTAAAAGAGCAATATGCCTTTGTATGTTCTTGCACCGGCTGTTCACAATTAAACATATCTGATCTGGTCATAAGCTCTTTCCGGTGTTCGAATCTAAATTGTTCGGGTGTAGTTTTAGATAGTCATTTGGTTAATCATGAAAGGCGGAAAGTTAACCCATTTCATGGTAGTTTACCTTTGCAGGTAATATTTTCAATGTTAAAGTGTTCAATTCATATTATTATAAATTTATAACCCTTTTATATAGCTAATGATTTGTATTTTAAAAGATTGGTAGGCTTGAACTTAATGAGGTCATGAGAGTGGCAAGCCTTTTGTGTCAAAGTACTGGTTCAGAAAATCGGGTTGAACCTGGATTTTGTTTGAACTGTGGTGCTTTTCGGGATGTGGAAGCTTCAAATGCAGTGGTAAAAAAGGCTGAGCTTGGTATACGAAGGTATGACCAACTATTTGATTACTCGCGGAGAGTGTTATATTTCCCACTTCATTTATTTTTTACTTTCTTCTTCATAAGTACATTGACTGCTTAAAAATAAATTTCTAGTATTTAGTATCAGATCCATAATTGCAAATTCTATTATATGCCAACAGAAGTTGAGTTAGAAGACCTTGTTTGGTAACTGTATAGTCACTGTTTTAGTTTTTTTATAAATAGTCATGGTTTTTTTTGGTTAATAACGCAATAAAATGTATTTAGCAAATGTATTTTTTTTCATCACTGAAGGACTTCACGAGGTTTTATTTTCCGAACAATATCAAGATAAAAATCTTGAGGTTCTTTCCCTTTTCTGAGTCTAATACTATCTTTCATGAACACTTGCGTTGTCCTATCTTTGAAGATTTTTCTCCCTAGTGTTTTCATCATGTGTGAAGAGTGAAGACTGAACTTGATACTTCTTTTATCTGGAATGCAGTCAATATAAGGAGTGTTGTTCATTTGCCTCTTTACAAACGCTTATGTATTTGCTATAATCATAGGCACTTTTTTTAACCAATGTCCAATGATATGCCGTCTCTTCCATTATAACTCATAGGTTCGAGGATTCTTCCCAATTGTCTACCAATATACTCTCGGATGCATTGAGATCTTTAGATCTTTTGAGATCAGTCCTGCATCCATACAACAAGAAAGTTGCTGAGGTGAGTTATATCTGCATCTACATACTCTTACATATCAACACATACATTTTTCATCATACAATCCATTTTCTGCAAAACATGACAAAACCAATTGGCAGGTGGAGGATTACTTGGCGCAGACGTTTAGTTCAATTGGAGAATTGCAACAGGCGCGGAATCATTGTCAAGCATCCATCAAGGTACCCTACCAAGTAACATACTGATGACTGGCTGTGTCTGTATGTGTAACGTTTGTAGTTTTGTGTGTAGATACTAGAGAAGCTCTATGGTCACGGCCACATTGTGATTGGAAATGAGTTGGTGAAGCTAGCGTCCATTCAACTGTCTTTGGGTGAACCTGCTTTCGAGAAAAGCAGAAATCGTATCAACTTGATTTTTTCACATCATTATGGGTCACATGTTGACATCATATTCCCCCATCTGCAGTTCTTAAAGAGACGCCTGTAGAGTTTTTCATTAGGATGCTAGAGGTGAAGGACCAGGAGTACCTTCTTTAATGTATATTTTTTAACCTTATGTGTAAAACCTATGACCATCAACACTTTTGATATGATAACCTGGATCCTTTTATATGTAGCAATTTCGTCCCGTTTACTTATATATATTCAGTTTGGGTTGTGTTTTCAATTGTGTAAAATATAAGGAAATGGTCAAACGGATAGAAAGCCCCCCCTGGATTTATATTTGTAACCCGTTCAGCCAGCCAATCGTGTTGGTAAGAAGATTGATCATTCCTCGTGTAAGAAAAATTAACGATGCTAACCAACTTCTCAATTAAATTTGTCAAATTAGCCAAAATATCTTGTTCTTGGCCAAATAACCTACAGTCGCGCAAGTTATCTTGTGTACATTATCAGCCTGTTCAGAAGCTTGCCAGCATTTTTAACATATGCAAACTTAGAAACTACCAGTTCGTAAATAGAGTAGGAGAGCACACAGCCAATTTTATCACTTGTACGCTTTTGCATGAACAAATTCCAATTTCATAACCGGAGACGATTAAGAATTAAAAAGTTTTGGAGCAGTGCACATTGATGACAGGATGAACTAAACACAATCCACAAGTAAGCAGTAGTTAAACTAATGAGTTTTTAATTGCAATAAGTTACATATTGGAGCTAGAACTGATTGATCAAAATTTACGGGTAACACGATACACAATAAAGAATACAACATAAATTATACAAAAGATGAACCTATTCACCTTGAAGCATATGAATATTTAGACTTCAAGATGAATATAGGACTTGATTTACAATGTTATGTCTGAAAAAAAATCCAGAAGCATATACCATGCTGGAAAAAAGGAGTGACCGTTTCTTAACCTTTAACTAACAAAATAACAATATGACAGATGTGAAGAAGAAAGCTTAGCCTAGAACCATATTCAACTACATATCACAATGTCTACTTCACAAATCTGCCTCTCTGGTGATCCTTGGTCTCATTTATCTTGCTGCCCACGCTGTTGAACTGAGAGGCTATACATAACACTCAACATATGAAAGTTGATCCACTGGTTCCCCCAAATAAGCTTTTGTCTTTTGTAGCCTGATTAATCTGAGCAATAAAAGAAAATAAAAAACTGGACAGCTATTTTTCAAATGCAAAATTTCGGTCTTGGTTTTAGATAATAGAAGAAAGTGGGCAGTGGAACTCAGAAAATTATGATGTTACTTGTAATTATAACCCATAGCTTTAAAATCTCTTCCCAAAGTATTATTTATCTCGGGGGGCTATATCGTAAAAATGATTTGTCATTTAGGGCAGAAGTCGGATCATATTTGTCATGTGCTGCTATAATGTAAAAGTAATAATATCTTTTATAATGAACGAGCTGCTCTGTTATGTGTTTTTATTGCTTTTAACACCGATTTCTTAAATATATTACTACATTTGTTGTGGGTCAGATCAGATCACCGATTTCACTAAGGCATGAAAATGGAGCATAACTGGATGGGATCGGGTAGTGATCTGATCTGACCCAACCCCATCTATATGGTCAGCTAGCGGTACAACCTGACCCACGACCCAGACTGATCATAGATCAATCCAAGTATTGATCCACTTAAATGAATCGATATCGGAACAATGTACCAATCTTTTTGTCTTTTTGATCTATCGGATCACATGTATGGATCGAGATTAAGACCCGCCATTGACAGGCCTAGATGCCAAGAGTAAAGAATTTTCAATTAATAATGTGAACAGCAATATTCTTGTTACCTTTAGATTCTTCAGCATCATCCTCTCCTGAAAATGCTTGATGGGCTGGAACCATCAGTCAGACTTAAATCAGCTTTCGTTTTCCGAGCAAACTTCAAAAGTCGCTTAAATCCTTTTGGTGCATCTTTTTGATTGACCATGGCAGGAGGGTGCTGAGCATTTCCCCACTCACAACTATCAGGTTCGCTGGTCTCTTCAAGAAGCATTTGAAATAAAGAGTGACGAACACGTGGACTCGAAACTCCATTTGACGCATCACGATTGGCTGGACCAGCTACCTCTCTGCATGGAATAATTTCATCCTGATGATGCTCATCAACTTCCACCCATGCAGTTGGGGAAATTGAAATGGTCGATTCATTGTCAATCCCAATGTTATTATCGGCCAACTCTATTGTTTTAACGCCATTATCACTGCTAACGTCCACTTGATTCTGATCAGAACTCTCTCGTTCCTCACGTTTGACAGGGCTGACCATATGTGTTTCCAAGTCTAATTCGGTATTGGATTCCGGTGGTTCACACTTTGTCTCTGGAATTTGACTTGGGATTTCAATAGTCTCAAGCTCACCCTCCTGAATTTTCTCAGCTTGAATCACATCTGGAGTGCTAAGAGGTTGTTCCTCAGGTTGAGCCACAACTTTACTCCTAACAACTGCTTTTGGTGGGCCGATCCCGGTTCCCTTGCGAAGGAAAGGTTTTGTTTCCAGTGGGACCACACTACTTTTCTTAGTAACTTTGTTGTAAAAACTGGGTTTAGCGGCAGCCACAGTGGTGGTGGCAGGGGCAATAGAAGAGTCTACTTTGGTTCGGGATTTTGGCTTTGCTGCTTGTGTACTTTTTGTGACCGTTGGTTGCTTCTTCTCGGCGACAGTTTTGAGGCTTGTTTTAGCCTCAGGTTGAGTTGCCTTTACGGTCTTCGATCGTGGTTGTGACTTTTCAACTTTAGTGCTAGAACGAACAGCAGGTATTGCAGATTGGGATTTTCGAGTTAAGTTAGCACTAGAAGAAATGGGACCTGATGGAGTTTTAGCGGGTGATGCTCCTGTAGGTCTTGGTGATGGGGTTGATGGCCATGACTTACGTGTAGCAGGCAAAGATGGTTTAGTTGTAGTTGTAGTTTTCTTCACAACAGATGCTTTTGGGGCTTCCTTTTTTATGTTTGGCAACTTTGTCGTGTTCTTTTGAGAACTTTGGGGTTTAACTTTATTCACGGTTGTTTTTTTCCTGCTAACATCGCTTGTGTTAGTGGAAGTCATCTCGGCTTTTCTCTCGTCTAGAAACTTTTCCATCTCCTTGAATTGGGATTCCTTTTCAGCTTTCTTTCCAGAGGCTTCTTTTCTAAGCTTTTCATCTCTTTTTTGCTTATAACTATCATAGAATCCACCTCTTTGCTCCTTTGGTTGACTCTTACTTTTGCTATTATCATTGGTCACACTATGACGTCTTACTGGCTTGCTTTCCATCATTTTCTTGAACAACTGGTTTAATTCTGCTTCCTTTTGTTGATTCCATTCAATAGAGGCAGGATGCTTTTCATAACTTCCATCTATTTCATCATCTGAATACTCGTTTTCCAAGTTTAATATATCCACAGTGCCCTTTTTGGGCAAGGATGATTCGACATTTTCTACAGTTTCATAAGTTTGACTTGCAGAAATTTTAGTACATGACTCTGCACTAACACCTGGTGCATCATCTTTATGAGTGACTCGAGAAGAAGTTTCATTAGCACTTTCACTCATTCCAGAGCTCCATCTTCTAAGTACAGCTTTATTTGCAACAGGTGCAGTCGGCACTATCTTTGGCTTCTCGGTTTCTACAATTTTATCTTTCTGTTTGTTCTCAAATAGACTAATTTTATCTTGCACGCTCATTCTCAATGCATTTTTCTTGGCGGGCGTTTGTGAGTCTTCTTCCTCTTCACTACTGTGACCAGTGCCATCTCTTTGAATTGCTGCCTTGTCTCTATTTGGATAATAGCTGAGACTCTTGATACTTATTGCGGCTGACCTGCGTGGGCCCGTTCGTCCAATTTGGACTCGTCTCATTGGAGATGCTGACCTTCTAGGCATTGCAGATCTTGCAACGGTACGGCTTCTTTCAACAGATGGTTGGTCTTCCTCACTTGAAAAAGAGTTTTCACTATCTGTTGAGCTTTGTCGTTCAATCTGTGCAGCTTTTGCTGGAGAGACGCCATATTTTACAGGCGGATTCAGTTGTGAAGGCTGAGAAGCAAAAAGACGTTTTTCGCTGGTAGAATCTTTTGATGATGAGAATTGACTCAATTCTAGAAACTTTTGTAATGAGTCCCTGAAACAGGTAAGTGACATGGTAAATATTGATTGAACTATCTTGTGATCAGTAATGCAGTGCACCTAGGAAAGCCAGAAGGAAATAATAAACATTACGAGATCTTATATTGATATACCACAGAATTTAACAGTTGAGCAATACACGTGGAAGAGTGTATTCTATATTACAGTTAGCAACTTTGACCCGCTTACATCTTAATTGGTTGGTCTGGGTTATTGATCTTGAATGGGTGAAACGTGTAAATAAATAAATAAAAAACAGATATTAAGAAAACGAGTCATTGGTCACCAGAATTTACTTTTAATTCATAAAACCTGCTAAATAAAGTATTCAAAATTATGCGTTTTAATTAAATAAAATAATGCCTGTAATCAATATGAAGCACTGAATATTTGAAAAACGACTGAACATTTTGGAAGATAAGTGTTTCATAAGGATATATACCTTATATCTTCTGCTCCAAAATGATGAGCAAAGTTTTCCAGCTCGGAGATATCCTTGGGTGAGCAAATTGCACCAATAGCCTTGTTGAGGGCGTCAGCTAATTGTTCTTTCAATTCTGAGAGCCTTGAATCCACTGCTCGCAGCAATTCATTCCTATCAGAACATAAGTTGGTTGAGCCAATGCATGAAAAAATAAATAAATAAATAAATAATTTATAATGATTCAAAGAAAAATAACATACTTAGATTCAAAAGATGATGTCATATCAAATTCAGCCTGTAGAACACAAATCACAATGATCATTTAGAGTAAATGAAAAACTATACAAAAACATAAATTGCTAGTGAGGTCGATATAGAAAGGTAAACAATAACAGTACATACCTTCGCAAACAATGCAAGTTGAAATTTTCTGGTCTCCTCTAATTGAGTAATTTCATTTCCTAAACTAACAAATTCCTGTGAGCCAGCAACTTTTAGAAATCTGACGAATTGAAAAAAATTAGAGTGAGCAAGAAGATAATGATAATCCATGGGAAATAAAGAAACATGGAACAAAAAAGCGACATGGTTACCTTGTCAATGTGGCTATCGTAAACCAGTGAGCATTTTTTACATCATCGGGTGGTAGAATCCTGAAGTTTGAGTCAGAGGTTTTGGATGACAAATCTTTCACCTGAGGTAAGTGCGACAAGAGTTGTTCCAAGTCTCCAGATGCGACCTTTTCTACTCTATTGCTAGTTGACACGCATGCCTCATACCTAAAGAATGGAAAAAAAGTTAGACATGGAATGGGCGAATGGCCATAAAAAAATGCATCGGATATTTATAGAAATCGACACTTACGAGTGAGCTCAAGAGTTTAAATATGTACAACATATATACAACATTTAAATAGTACTGTAATTTAAATTGGTATAAGCCACATTCTTATAAGTCTGGTTAAAGCTTGGTGCTATGTACATTTTCCTATTTGATATTCTAAGGTTAATTCCTAGGACTCTGATGGGTGATTGATATCTTTCTATTGTACGAAAACAATTATATGTTGAAATCACTTGAATGTATTGTATACCCTCAATGCAATTTAATAAGTTCATTCGCGAAAAGCATATTCTATAAGGGTATTTTTTTCTTTTCCACCAAACTGTAGTCAAATTTGAGGTTATAAGTAATAGCAGAACCGCAGAGGCACAAATTCTTCCACAAGTCCTTGACCGGCAAAGGGAAAAAGTAATTAGATAAAGAAGTCTAAAACTATATTCAACCTCTATCATCATATAAATACAATAGTGGATGATGTTTTACTGTTTATAAGAACAGTAATAAAAAAGGATTAGCATTATTAAGTGATAGAATTTATACTGTAACACGAATGTAAATTTAGTATAATAGGCAACACGATGAGAATTTGAGAGGAGTTAAGTGTTTGCGTCTTACACTATACTTATATTTGAACTGGGCTTCATTTCTTATTTAATTAATTTTCTAATAATGAAGCGCGATAATCTGTAAACTCGAATCTAATTTTTATGGATACATGTAGATTGTAATTGTCATGCCGATAAATTTTAATAACTTATCTTAGAGCATAAGGTGCAGTCACTTGGCACCCACCAAGTTGACGTGGCCCTTGCGCCAAGCCAAGCCACTGCACAGGGTGTGCATGCGCCAAACCACCCACCAAGTTTTTAGCTTGCGCCAAATGGGAGATTTTTTGTCTTTTTCTTCTTCTTTCTTTTTAATTGGTTTTTTTGTGTTTTAGTAGTTAGGTGTGGTGGGTCCCAAAAGTAAGGTTTTGGCTTGGTTGACTGGGGAGGGTGTTTTTGGGTGTGTAAGTGAAAGGGAAGTGAAAGGGGAAAATCGTGAGGTGGCGCATAGGTGACAGTTTGGCTTAAGCCACTGCACAAACTAATATGTTCTAACAATTGGCATGTGGTGTGGGATAACCAAACAGCTAACTAATAAAATTTCCAACTATTTGTGGATGATTAACTAAGGAGGCCGCATCTTATACATTAAGGCGGACTAGCAAGAAGCTAGAACTAAGAAGATTACAAAATTACAAGTAAAGGACTCTCAAGCCAATCTAGAGTTGCAATTGATCAGTTGTCACATGCAATGAACTCAACATACTACATAATTAAAATCATAAGTTCCAATTGAATTCGGGTAAAACCTGTCATGATTTGGAAAAATCTGAAGCTCGACATAATCAAGCACCGCATCCGGATCAATTCTCCTCTCCATCTGAATCAATCAATTAATTAATAAAAACACTCAAATTCAAATTCAATAAATAAACATATACATTTCATTTCAATTACCAAAAACACTCAATAATAAACATTATTAATACTAAAGACCAATTATAAAAAAACAGATCTATCTACCTATTAAAAAGCTCTACCTGATTCAGTAACCACAAATTTCTTACAACAGATCTTGATTGCTCTCAGCTACACTCTCTGTATGTATGTGTGTGTGTTTTTAGTAGTAATGGACACAGGGTTGTTGGTGGAGGCGCGTGGAGTGTACGCGCGTGGTTTATAGGGAAATTTTGGAGGCAGACAGAGACTGGAGTGATCTGTGTTTATATAATAGTGATTTTTTTGTTTTTGTAAGTGGCGCGTGGGTGTTACGTTCTGAGCTTTGTATGAGTGAAAGTGATGTTGATTTTTATTTAGTTTTTTATTCTCTTGTGCTTTTTATGTCCGTTTTTTCTTGAACTAATAATCATGTTTTTTAAGACTAATGCTAGTGGTAACCATATTTTCACAAAAGCAACCCCGCCACATCAGCGCCAACTCAGCTTTATTTCTCCACAACTTCACCCCAACCACAATTACCTAGTGGTGAATACAAAGCAACCCCACCCATTTACTCCCAATGTTCAAACAATTATGAAGAATTGGTGCAATTCTTTCGGTTGGTGAGGCAACCACTTTTTGGCAAAAGTTGCAATCCAACGCGTCACTTAAAACATTGCTAAAGGAGAGGACGCGTTGCTTTGTGGGGTTGTGGTTGCCAAGCAACACCCACCAGCATTAGTCTAATATCGATGTCTGTTTGGGTGATTAAGATAAGCTAACCGAGGTTTATCACGTTATTTCTCTCGTCTTTAGGAGTAATTTACAAGGTAATCGCGTGTTGTGACGATGGATACTCTGTAAATAATTTTTTTATGTATTTTACTCATTTTTTTTGAACGGTTAACTTCATTAAAACGGGCGCATCCTCAAAACAAGGACCGACAAAAAACAAACCATTACATCATATACATAGGAAATACAGACCAATCCTTCCACTGAATTGTTTTAAATCTAGACCGACTACGTAACCACAAAAACGAGAGAGACTTAATCGTCGCAATAATCTCATGCACTTTAGGAATGACCCCTTCAAAAACCTTAGCTTTCGCGCTTTCCAAATAACCCAACATGTAGTCATAATGATGCCTCGAACTATCTTCTTTGCCCATTTCGAACCGCCAACCGAGTCTGGAATGAGAAGTAAGTCTTTAACATCAAAAACTATAATGGGATCCAAACGGCACCACCTTTCAACAAAAGACCAAACAATGACAGTGATACCTCACCCTGTAAACGTATGCATGGAACTTTCGTCTCCCGTGTCGCAAAGAACACAAGAAACGTCTTGTATGTTAACACCTCTTCGAACCAAAGCAAGGCGAGTAGGAATCCGGTCCATCTCCGCTCTCCACATATGCAAGTTGACCTTTAATGGAATCCACAATTCCCACCTCATACAAAAATCCCGATGAGTGTCCCTATCCTTTCGAAGAGTTTTTTTTTCATATTAGCAACCGTGAATTCTTCCCCGTCTCCATTACCCCAGGTCAATTTATCTTTTTGATTCGAAAGAGACTGACTACCCACCAACTCCAAGAGATCTCGCAATTCCGATAACTCTTCAACCGATCTAGGACCTCTACGCCAACTGTGAACGAGGGAGCAATTGCCATTTTCAATCTTTATTCGGTCACCAACTTTACACCTTTTGGTTTTCTCCAATTCAAATAATTTTGGCCATCTAACTTTAAGTATAGTATCACCTAGCCACAAATCATACCAGAAAGCGATATCCGAACCTGTCCCAACCTTTCCTCTGACATAGTTATCCATCCCTTTATCTTGAAGCTTGATGCGACCGACAATAGAAACTATAGCTTTCCAACAACCTGTTAGGCTTGTTTTTAAAGGCAGGAACACCCATTTTCCCCGGCCCCCATGTATCGAAACAATTAGCCGACACCATAAACTATTCGGATTAATGGTAAATCGCCAAGGCCACTTAGCAATCAAGGCTAGATTCACATCCGATAGTTTAGATATCCCTAACCCACCATCCGCCTTGTAGGTCGTCACAACGTCCCAAGACACCCAATGCATCCTCTTATTTTCATTAGAAGCTGCCCACAAAAAATTATTCATTAAGCCCTCTATCTGATCCATCACTGCAACCGGAGCCTTATAAAGAGATAAATAGTAAATCAGTAAGCTAGCAAGAACCGACTTTATAAGCGTTAAGCGACCCCCTATAGATAACGAGTTTGCTTTCCACTTAGAAAGACGAGATTGGACAGTATCTATTACCGAATTCCAATGACACACACGAGCCATGTTAGCTCCCACTTTAATACCCAATTAATCGAATGGAAATGCTCCAACCTTACATCCAAGCACATTCGCCATCTCACTCAATTCATTTTCATCGACACCAATACCAAAAAATATGTGACTTACGTATATTAATCTTCAACCCCGAACATATATAAAAAATGCGTAACAGCCGAGCCGTTTTCTCTATGTTCTTAGCCGACCATTCCCCCACTATAAGAGCATCGTCTGCATATAATAAATGAGAGATAGTCGGACCCGTGTTTGACACTTTAATTCCTCTAAACTCCCCCTCCATACTAGCTTTGTTGAATACATAGGCAAGCGCTTCCATGACGATAAGGAACAAAAATGGAGATAATGGATCTCCTTGCCTTATACCCTTCTCGCAATGAAATTCAAACGTTGGGGACCCATTAACAAGAACTGGGGACCTCGCAGACTCCAGAATACCTTTAATCCATGTGCACCACTTGATAGGAAAACCCATTTGCTCTAGCATCGAAAACAGAAATCTCCAATTCACATTATCATAAGCCTTCTCAAAATCTATTTTAAGCATAAAGGCTTTCTTCCTTTTTTTTCTTTAGCCAAGCATACATCTCGTTCAATATAAGAGGGCCATCTAAAATAAATCTACCTTTAAGAAAAGCAGACTGTGTTTCCAATATAACATCCCCCAAAACCTTCTTAACTCTAGTAGCCAAAACTTTAGATATCACCTTGCTTATAAGACCCACTAAAGTTATCGGCCTATAATCTTTCAACCCTACCGAATATTGGAAATGCGATATATATGAGAGTGCTTTGAAAACCTAAACGTTCAGTTCAACCAGGAACCCGTTGGTCAGAAACCGCCCGGCTAAACTGGACAAAACTGTAAAAACCGGGAACCGTTTGGAAAACCAGTTTATTGTCCGGTCCAATTTTAAAAACCATGTATATGATGATAAAAAGAAAAGTTATATTAATTGTATAAGACTAATTTTTTTGTTTTTGCAATAAATATACTAACATGTACTCGTATCTTTTATGTAAGGGTTTTATTATTATCATCATCATTATTATTATTATTATTATTATTATTATTACATTAAAAGGGGGTTAAAAAGTCAAATGATTAAATATTTGTTGTATAAGATTGTAGCACTAATAGCTTAGTTGGTTGTATCGTTTAATATCTCTTTTCAAAATAAATTATTGTGTTTATATTTACCCATTAAAATTTTTTAAATATTATCTCAAACTTTTATGCCGACATCTTAGTTTAAATTCGAAATTATCTTTTGAAAACTAATAATTACAAGATTACAACCCGATACACCCAAATTGATATACACATACAGCTATACACCGTCACATTATCGAAACAACTTAAAGCTTTACATGTACAGTGACACTATCATTGATACAACAACGGATATAACACTTACGAAAAAATCCAATAATCATAACCGAACCTCAAAACACCACATTTCATACACTTGACCAAGCACTTTTGGTCTAAACAAACCAAAACATATACCCCAAAATCCACAAATGTAAGACTTTATTACAAACTAAATATATAAAATCATTAGTCAGGACAATATATCAAGATCCAAAGATACCAAAATACCATAAACATCATTCACCCACTTCAAAATTTCAAATAACGATTTTTACATCCACGGCGTTAGATTAATAACTTGTCACATTGGGCAAAAATAATAACCTCAAATGCAGCGATAGGACTAACTGCATAGGCGTCGTTATAGCTTGTCCCCTTTTCTAAAGAAAAATCCTTCAAATGCCATGCAAAATCCTTGGTGCCATGCAACTATATATTGATTTCTTCCATACGCCTCACTCAGACATTATTACGTTCAGTCGACATTTCTTATATAAGCTGAATACAAAAGAGAACATTCTATAGTAATTGTACCATACAAATCATCACCTCCTTAACTATACCAAATTATTCAATAACAAATCTTACAAATTGCACGAAATCGGCACACACGCAAACCATATAAAATCAGTAAGAAATATCAATCAACTAATAACCTAAAAACTCAAAAAAAATATATCATATATTAACCAATTCCATAACAAATCTTAAAATTTCACAAAATCGGCATGAAACATCAATTAACTAACATCCTCAAATATAAAAATAAAATACAATATAATACCAATCGGACGGCAATCAGGCTTCAATCACGGTCACTGAACCACCACTTTCAGCTCTAATCGGACGAATCAGGAATAACTAATCTTCAAGCTCTAAATCGATCACTCGACTAAGCTCAACATCATCACATGTCACACCCCCAGAATCGGGTACAGCGGAAGCATACATGTAGCTGGGGTGTAACTCAATTGGTATTACAACACAAGTTCAAAAATGGTTTTCACTTGAATCATTTAGAATGAAATAGCTTAATCAAAAATGTTGAATTTACATTTTTAAAAGTAGTGCGGAAGTAGGCCCTTAAAATAGTTAAAAACGGTCCCCATATGAGTCTTCTATGACCATGCCATGCCCTGCCAAAACCTCCAGTAGCTTGCCATTGCTTAAAGCCTGAAAATACATGCTAAAACATCAGCATAAAGCTGGTGAGTTCATAGATTTTAGTGTAAAGTGAAATATATTGCATTTAAATGAAGATTTCCCAGCAAAGGCATCGTAAATCCACTCAGTTGCAAGTCCCGCCATAAGAGACTTGTAACCTGTGTGTTTACGACCCACTGCCAAATACGAATTGGTTTATGTAAACAAATATTTTGCGGAACACGAGATTTTCAGTAGGGATAACCATTATAATAAATACAATGTTAACCCAAAAATAAAATACAATGCCATAAGCTCATGACCCCGAAGCTCGACGTAATCGTATGCAATCAAGCATAAAATGCCCCAAGTAAGTGTTTGCCAGACACTCGGAAGTAATCCGAATGATATGCGTCCGTTTAACAGGTTGGCGCGACCAACTCGGACGGGGTGTCAACCCAAATAGATCTATCCACAGCATTCGCGCTCACACGCATGTAATTAACGGTTCATGATAAAGGGGACTTCAGTGGCAGTAATAGGTAACTCGGGCAATGTAACAGTTTTGTACTTATGTCCGCAATAAAGTAATACACTTGTGTCCATAAGAAAGTAATCAAGGATGGAATAGGTAATTCATAATGTATTCAAGTATTCAATCAAGTATTTCAACCATCCAGTAATGTTTGGGAAAATGAATCGCGTTCAAGTAAAACAAGCATTGAATTTAAATAGTAAGGAGCATGTATCTTCCCCCAAAACAGTTGTAAAACAAGTAAAAGTAGGGGTTATGAACTCACCTGGAACAATCGATATGATAACCAAAAAAAGGAAAACGCACGAAAATCGAGGCACAGACGCTCTAACCGTAACCTAAATGATTCATATGTCTTAGGTTCGAAAATAAGGTCAAGCATGCAAGTCATACACTACATTATCACTTGTACATGTTGTTGAAATTTTTGTCGTCAAAAATGTAGGTAATCAAGGCGATCTATTATTTAAGTCCTCCACCTTTTTTTTTTTAGAAAACGTAATTTGTAAATCTTATGACCAAACATTAGTCGTCTTGTAATTATGTACTTTGAAAACCTCTAACGTACCTAATAAGTATACATAATGCTTTACCATTTTTATTTACGTCATTTTAGCCAAATTACACTCTAAAGTGTCCAAAAATCCATTATATATATTTCCATCAGCTTTTAATAATAGCACAAAAGCTGTCAAAATTTTATTGTTTCGTGGCAACTTCCTTAGGCCATAACTTTTGCGTTGTAGTTCCTTTTTTCGAGTTCTATATATTCCCGCGAAGGTATTCAAGTATACTTTAGGTTTTTCAAGGTCTCGGCTAGTCTAGATATCATTAAATCTCAGTTTCCTAGCTAGAAAAATCGGGACAGATTCAATATTTCAGAAAATATAGTTTTCGTCGTCAATCTTGAAAATAGCATATCTTTTTCGTTATAAGTCCGTTTTAACTCATTCAAGCGGCTATGTTTTCGTTATTAAGTCTATTTTCTATATTTCTAGCCTATTAGGGCCACCAAGGTACTGATCTTTCTGTGAAGAGTCGAATGGGACAGATTCAACCTCAATAGTGTCCAACTATTTTTCCTAGTGTTTTATTTATTATTACCACTTGACAACAACTCCAAATCTAGTCCTAGTTCATCCATCAACTTCTCAACTAGGATATGGTGATCTAAACATAAACTTAACAATATTCAAGGTCCATGTACAAGATCATCCAAGTATTTAAAACTTCAAATCTACTAACATATATGTATATATAAAGTTTTCATCATTTTCTTGTAAAGATTTTTACTAGTAAATTTTCTTGTAATCAAAACTTGTTCAAAACATATTTTCTTGTTAAGAGATCAAGGTGGATGTAAAGCTTTATCAACATGTACCAAGTGATAAGTAAGTATAGATACTTGACAAGCATGAAAATCATGAAAATCATGAAGTATTAGTAGTGTAAAAATTACTTACAAAGAGGTTAGTGAGATGAGAGTTGTAAAAACACTTGTGTAATCCCCAAGATTAGTATCCAACCCTTGTTAATCTTGCCCTAAGTACTCTTGAAAGTGACCAACAACTTCCTTCTTCCCTTGCTCCTTGGGTGTGTCGACTTGTATATATAAGTGGGAAGGTGATAATTTTTCTTTTCTTGTAACTAAGTGTGAGTACTAAGGCTAGGTATATATATAGTAAATGAGTCAAATTGTGGTAAAAAATATCTTGTCTTGGTCTCTTGGTTTGCCGAGTTTTAAGGAAAAAGGAGGGGGCAAATATTTGTTCTAGCCACCAACATTTAATTAGTTGTCTCACATGTGTTAAAATGTTGAAATTTGGTAAGCTTTTGTAATGTATTTCTAAGACAAAGCATGGGGGGGGGGGGGGGGGGGGGGGCTCATTGGAAGAAATTGGTTTGAATTTGTATACAATGTATATTTTGAATGTATTGGGTAGTAAAAATATGTATTGGGTGTTAGTTTAGTAGTTAACGAAAGTTATACGTAATTAAACGTAAGATATAAAGAATTTAACTTGGACGTCGGAAAATATTCTTAGGACTTTTGTAATAATTTTGGAAGTATAAAAATACCCTAAAAATAACTGTTGAGAAAGTCGGGTATGTCGAGTGTTACATTCTTGAATAAAAATTTACGTTTGTTGAATTTAAAAAAAAACGTAAGTACTTAAAGAATAGGAATTTGTTTTATAGAATAAAATGGTGAACTGGGGAATGAGCAAGGTACCAGAGCGTTGTGGACTACAATTAGCCTAAGTCCTAGTGTTCTTAGAATTTATTCAAAGATTCGCGTCGATTCAAGTAAAAGAGCTCATGTAAAATGTTTCAAATTAAATGTCAAGAAATTCGAGTTTAGAAAATAGTATTAACCTGGGAAATAGCGGGTGGTGATATTAGCTGCGAATTTGAAGACCCGTAAACCCAGTTTACGATGAAATGAACGGCAATCGTGAATAGTGATTTCCTTCCGGAAATGAATAGTGTCCCATGAATAGTAAAATTTCTGAACGCTTCTCGGAATCACAAACTGACTCCGAAAATGATGAATAGTAAAATGATGAATAGTGACCGGTGAATAGTAAATGATGAATAATAACTGATGAATAGTGAATAGGAGAAATGTCCTGAAAATGCGGGTTGTCATTATTTATTCTATTGTCGAACGTTATTCTTAAACAATAATAAAAATACTACAATTCAAGTTTGTACTCATTCAGCTGGTTGTTGCACGACTAAGTTTGCGAATAATACTATTGTTATATTGTTTTATAGCTAAAATGTCCACTTTCTTAACAATTAAGAATGACGATTACAATTTCAAGTCCGACAAGTTTAGATGAAAATGTGTAATACTAAAGAAAAACTGGTGCAAGATTGATTTCGTAAGCTACAAATGGAAAGAACCTTCTGTGTATATTTTTTGTTTCAATTTAACTAAACCATATGTCACTTATTCAAAATCGTGAATCGGTAGTCGGGCGGTCGACCACCCTGCAGCGATTAATCGGTCAAGGCGGGATTAACCGGATTGCCATTTTCTACAAATTTTGGGTATTTCTGAAGAGCAAACTAAAAATCTTAACTGATTCCAAGCCTACTATATTTCTAAACCTCAATAAAAGGCTCCAATTCTGATTATGATGCCCATTGTGCATTATAAATGTAATAACCGATCCTCAAATTAAGTAGAATGCCTAAACTTTTATTTTTTTAAAGTTGACCGATTCGGCCGATTCAGCCAATTTTTTGCCGATTTAGTCGATTTTTGACTAATTCTGCCGATTTTTAACCGATTCGGCCGATTTTACTGATTAGTGGCCGATTTCTTGCTTTGGCCGATTTTTTCACCCATTTTCAAAAATCAACAAGGTGTATGACCTATTACCGATTAATCGGCAATTAATCGGTCAATTCGGCCGATTTTTGCTGCTAATTCATATATAAAAAAATACTACATTATGATAAAACAAATTTCTATGTCTTTTTCATTTATTTATGATTGCATAAATTATTGTTAGTCTGTAAATGTTTGAGCAAATTGAGTTAAACCATAACTCAAGTTTGTGCCTACTTACAAGCAACATAACAATGTCTCTTTCGTAAACTTTGTGCCTACTTACCTAAATGATAGCATAGGTTTTTCTTCCGATCCAAGTTATTTTCCATATATTCATGATTGGCATTTTGTGTTTGTTTAAGTTTATGTTTGGGCTTAACATCTTATTTGACTTGATTTACATTTTATAATCATTTTTTTTTCTAGCTTAGGCATATTTATGTCATAATTAGCTTACAAGTTAAAGAAAATAAACTAGAACATACGAGCGTTACGAGATATAAATTGAGTCAAACAAGCTCATAAGCTTGTAAATAAGCATAAACAAAAACACCGCTCTTGACATCTAATAAATTTTTACTACTAATAATGTTTTTACTCGGCAACGACCGGTCACTAACATGAAAAGAGGAGGAACTTAGTTTTTTATTTTTCATATTTTATCTATATTTAATTCTTACCCGTCGATCATGGAACTATGTTCCTAGAAGCATTCAATTTTTTAATTTTATTCACTTTTAATGGAAAATGTTTTATCAATAAATTATGTATTTTACGAATGATTTGTCGTAACGCGCATCATCACTTCCCCGCTTAGGCTGGACGTTGTAAGTTAGGGGTAAAACCACGAGTGGTAGCACCACCACCATGAGTGGTCGTTGTTACACCAAGGCCACCACTATGAATGGCGGGTACCAATTTGTGCATGATCATGTGGTGGTACAGAACGGGGAGGAAGAAAAAAAGAGAGGTTGGGAGAGGTTTGTGACCCTTGGGGTGTTTGGAGGAAAATAAACAATGAAGAGTGACATATACGATAACCACTATCAGAGTAAAAGTGGCGATATTGCTAGAGAAAAACTAGTGAAAAAGTAATGTGACGTTGATGTAACTATATTTAGATCATCTACTATTGATGACGTATAGCCTATAGTTGGGCCACGAGCCCAAATTATAGACATTACTAAGCCCAAACCCACCACGAGTGGGTTATCATGACAAATGACTTGGGCCTTTAATACCAACGGCATGGGCTCACGAAGCCCAAAGCCCAACCGATACGCATAATTAAGGGATAAGGATCCTCTATTCACGGATAGATATCCTTACCTAAGATAAGCACCACGAGTGCGAAGAGTAAGGAGCAAGAAACCTACACGGTTTCTGCGCCCTATATATAGAATGATATATTCTCATTAAAAGGTACGATTTACATAATCCCTAACTCTTCTACAAACCCTAAAAACCGATTACTTACTCTCACGTCGGAGTCTAATCGTGGGAGACAATCCCACGATAAGCCTAACGGTGTTGTTTGCTTTCTTAGTGCGCAGGTTTCACAAGCACTAAAGTTCTAATTGGTACGAGAGTAGGAGTCCAAACAAGGTAAGCCCAACTTTTGTATCAACAAGTGGCGCCATCCGTGGGACCCTACACTAAGAACTCAAAACCAGAATGCCAAAAAACAAGAACTCAGGTCAGCGGACTCCGCAGATGGAGAAAACACGTGATGATTCACATAGGAAGAAGCATCAAGATTCGACTTCTAAACCAACTTCTGGAACAACCAGTACGGCTGGTCATCGGGAGTCAAATGCAACTCCAATCCTGGCCGCAGTAGAATTGCCTTTGGGAACAACCCGAACCACGACCGTAGTCTCAAGCGCTGAGGACATTCAGCGCACCCTCTTCACCACTCCCCACCAGGTGGCACCTATAGTGGACAACACTGTGCCACCGGGAGCACCTAATAGAGAAAGGGAACCCCATGCGGAGACAAATATCCTCGCAGTAGAAGAGGATGCACCTGGAGTGGCATTAAATGATTTTGTGTCCCAACACTATGAGACTCTAACTCGTCTCATGCAAGAGGAGACAAGGAAAAGGTCAAGCCGCAACCTGCAAAATCGGCTAAACTTTAACCAAGAAAAATCTCCACCGCGCCAACATGAGCGCAGAAACAGTGAGAGGCGTACCAACGTCCATGATAGACTTGGTACAACATCTAACTCTCAATACTCGGAGGATTACAAGGACAATGCGAAGCACATCAGTGTCCATGATAGGCTTGGTAGCCGCAGAATACAAGATAGACTTGGACGACAACGCTCACCAAGCGTAAGCACCTCAAGGTCAAGGAGCAGAAGAATCCAAGATAGGTTGGGGAAACACCACTCCCCAAGTACAAGTCCTTCAAATTCATACTCCGAGGATAAACGGCGCAAGCGTCGTAGGAGAAACAACTCCCCCTCAAGCAGCTCCTCGGACAACGAGGACAGGGAGACGGGACACTGGAAATCTAAGAACCGATGCCGGAACAACGAAGATGAAGATATTTCCCTTCCTTGGCGTCGCCATAAAATTGATGCGTTCACGCGACGCATAAGCGATTTCTCAGATGACAAGAAAAGGCGCATGCCCACTAACGTGAAAACATACGATGGCACGGGGGATCCTGATGATCACCTAAAAATTTTCGAATCAGCGGCTGCTATCGAAAACTGGCCACAACCTGTGTGGTGCCATATGTTCAACTCTACATTAGTGGTGAATGCGCGAAAATGGTTCAGCAAGCTTCCACGACGAAGCATAAATGGGTTTGAAGAGCTGCGGAAAGCATTCCGCCTAAATTTCACGCAACGAAGGAAGTGCGCAAAGAACCCTGTGGAACTAGCCAGAGTGAAACAGCGCCAAGGGGAATCCACAAGCGCTTACATGGAGCGCTTCAAGGATGAATGCATGCAAGTCAAGGCATGTCCCGAGGTACTAAAAATCTCAGGGTTCATGAACGGGATCAATAACCCATAACTGATACGGAAGCTAAATGACAAAATACCCCAAAGCTTTGATGAGCTAACAAAGCGCACCAGATCCTTCGTTCAAGGGGAAGCGGCAGCGGCAGACAGCAAAAAAGGTTACTCAACCTTCAAACCACAAGAACAGTCAAGGAGACAATCCAATGACCTAGGTGGCAATCGCAACAGGAATTATTGCAACCAAAATAGTGGAAGGGATAACGACAAGTATGTCCCACTCACGAAAACCCCTAAGGAAATATTCGCGACAGAGGGAGCAAATTTCCCAAAACCTCCACCAATGTTAACGCCAGAAGAAAAGCGCGTTGGAGGAGGATACTGCGAATACCATGGACAGAAGGGTCACACCACTAACGAGTGCGTTCAACTACGCCAACTAATTGATAAATTAGTGAGGGAAGGAAAGATGGACCACCTCGTTAAAAACATTAAAGAGGGGAAAGATAAACAAAGGAATGGGGTCAAAAAGGAGATACCAAAAAATAAAGCTGACACAATATACATGATACAATCATGGCAACGAAGTACGAAGCAAAAAGTCAGCCAAAGGTTTTCTAAGGGAAACCATATCTCTTTCCCCACCCTCACTGCGGACAACGCAGTAATCGAACCACTCACCATCGAAATACAAGCGGGAGGTCACGAGATCCACCGCATGTATGTCGATGGAGGAGCATCCGCGGACATCATGTATGAACACTGCTTCAGAAGGCTAAAACCTGAGATACAAAACCAGTTAATTCCGGCCACGACGTCGCTGACTGGATTCGCAGGTGAAAAATTTGGCCCATGGGACAGTTACGCATACTGGTAGTCATTGGTAATGAATACCATTCTACAACGGCTTGGATGAACTTCATGGTCATCAGGTCTCCCTCATCATACAATGGCATTATTGGGAGACCAGGGATATCCGCTATGCGCGCGATCCCATCCACCGCACATGGGATGCTCAAGTTCCCAGTGGAAGGAGGGATCGTCACCCTCTATAACACTACCGCATCTCCAAGAGAATGCAACATAGTAGCAGATGAAATTCCGCGCGCTCCAGAACAGCACACGACCAAGGTGACAAACCTGAAAGTCGCAATCCACCCAGATTACCCTGGCCAAGAGATATCAATTGGGGGATCACTGTCCGATAAGGGCAGAGCAGCTGTGTGTGCATTATTGCAAAAGAACCTCAACATCTTTGCATGGGAACCTAAACACATGACCGGAGTGCCAAGAGCCATTACTAAACATAAGCTCGAAATCCGACAAGGATATCCTCCAATACGCCAGAAAAAACGTGGCCAAGCTCCAGAACGCGCAAAAGCTATCAAAGAGGAAGTACACAAACTCGTGGGCGCAGGGATCATGCGAGAGGTTTATTACCACGATTGGCTTTCCAACCCAGTCATGGTAAAGAAAAGCGATGGTAGCTGGAGAATGTGCGTGGACTTCACCGATCTCAACAAAGTATGTCCACAAGACTACTACCCACTACAAGAAATCGATTGGAAAGTAGAATCCCTGTGCGGGTATCCTTTTAAGTGCTTCCTAGACGCGTACAAAGGATACCGCCAAATTCAAATGGCCAAGGAGGACGAAGAAAAAACAGCCTTCCATACGAGCCAAGGGGTGTATTGCTACACAAAAATGCCCTTTGGCTTAAAAAATGCAGGAGCCACATACCAACGGTTAGTGGATAATGCATTTGAGAAGCAAGTAGTCCGCAATTTGGAGGTCTATGTTGATGACCTAGTCATAAAGAGCCATACCGAAGAGGAACTGGTGCGCGACATAGAGGAGACGTTTAAAACATTGGGAAGAATAAACATGAAATTGAATCCTAAGAAGTGCACTTTTTGAGCAACAGAAGGCATGTTTCTTGGATATCTAATAGAACCCGATGGTATTAAACCTTGCCCAGAAAAGACAAGAGTGGTTATCGAACTACCTTCACCGCGCACACTAAAAGAAGTCCAGTCACTAAACGGCAAATTAGCAGGGCTGAACCGATTCTTGTCCAAATCAGCGGACAAATCACTTCCTTTCTTTAAAACACTCACGAAGTGCACAAAGAAGGGGGATTTTCGATGGACTCCAGAAGCGGAAGGAGCCTTCCAACAGCTGAAACAAAACCTAGCAGAGCTACCAAAGCTTGTCGCACCCCGACAAGGGGAAGAATTGATCATGTATCTCTCAGCGACCCATGGAGCAGTCAGCGCGGTACTACTGACAGACAGAAACTCTGTTCAAACACCTATATACTTCGTAAGCAAAGCCCTCAAGAAGACAGAGACTAACTACACCGCTATGGAAAAACTGGTCCTAGCTCTAGTATTCGCAGCTAAAAGACTGCGCAGGTACTTTCAAGCGCATCCGATAGCTGTAATCACGGACCAACCCATCAAGCAGGTTATCTCTAAACCTGACGCATCAGGGCGACTTTAAAAGTGGAGTGTGTTATTGAGCGAACATAATATCTCCTACAGGCCGCGCACCGCGATCAAAGGACAAATACTGGCTGATTTCATTATCGAGAAGCCAGATGATGATACTCCATCACCAAAGATTGAAGTACCATTACAAGAACCATGGGTTCTATTTACAGATGGATGCTCATGCGAAGAAGGATCAGGCGCAGGTCTTATCCTTACAAGCCCAGATGGAACAGAGCACACTTACGCCCTACGCTTTGAATTCATAGCCACAAACAATGAGGCAGAATATGAAGCATTACTGGCTGGATTACGCATAGCAAATCAAATGGGTGTATGCAACCTAGAAGCTAATGTGGATTCCCGACTAGTAGCTAACCATGTATTAGGCGAGTATGTGGCTCAAGAAGAACACATGATCCAATACCTCGATAAAGCCAAATCCTTGATCAAAAATTTTGACAAGTTTTCCATCAGGCAAATCCCACGAGGAGAAAACAAAAAAGCCGATGCGCTTAGTAAAATCGCATCCACAAGCTTTGCACACCTGTCAAAGCATGTATTGGTGGAAACCTTAAAAAACAAATCCATCTCTGAGATGGAAGTATCCACAGTGATAGAAGAAGAAAATCCCACATGGATGACACCCATCATGGATTTTATCAGTAAGGGAACACTCCCCAAGGAACAAAAGGACGCTCGACGGATACGGCGCGCAGCGCAGAGGTTCGAACTTCGAGATGGTATCCTATATCGGCGTTCATTCCTACAACCATGGCTCAGGTGCGTCAGACCTCTTCAGGCAGATTACGTACTCCGGAAAATCCACGCTGGATCCTGCAGCATGCACTCAGGACCCGTCTGTTGTAGCGCGCGCTTTGCGATCCGGATACTATTGGCCTACCATGCACCGCGATGAGCGAGACATGATTAGAAGATGCAACGACTGCCAAGTCCATAGACCCTTCCCGTGTCGGCCACAACATGAGCTAACACCCATCACCTCACCATGGCCATTCCACAAATGGGGAATTGACATTGCTGGACCCTTTCCAGTCGCGGCAGGAGGACTCAAGTTCCTCATTGTCGCCATTGACTACTTCACCAAATGGATCGAGGCGAAAGCAGTGGCAAATATCACAAGCAACCAGGTCAAACGATTCGTTTGGGACAACATTGTATGCCGTTTCGGCCTACCTGGAGAAATTATTTCGGACAATGGAAAACAATTCTGTGATAACCCATTCAAAGATTGGTGCGCGCAGTTAAACATCACACAACACTTCGCGTCAGTTAAACACCCACAAACAAATGGATTAGTAGAACGCGCGAACCGTAGCCTGGGTGAAGGAATTAAGGCGCGCTTAGACAGACATAAAGGAAGATGGGTAGATGAACTATCGCATGTTTTGTGGGCTCACCGCACAGAAATCAAAGTCAGCAATGGCGATACACCTTTTTCTCTTGTCTACGGGACAAAAGCTGTTATACCAGCAGAAATTGGAATGCCAACCATTCGTACATCGGAAGTTAACATCGCAACAAACGATGATGAACGACGCATTGACTTAGATATGTTGGAAGAACGACGCGAACGGGCAGCTATTCGCGAAGCAAGATCCAAATCAAAGATGAAGAAGTATTATGATACACGAGTTAGAAGCACTTCTTTCAAACCAGGGGACTTTGTATACCGCGCCAACGATGTCAGCCACGCAGAAGACACGGGCAAGCTCGCACCAAAGTGGGAAGGACCTTATGAGGTCACAGAGGCATTAGGCGATGGTGCGTACAGAGTGCGCGATATGAAAGGCCACGAGCTACCACGCACCTGGAACATTTGCAATCTCAAGAGATGCTACCTTTAGGCCACGAGCCACACACCGACACATCCGCACTTTAGTAAGCGCTCAATAAATGTTGGTATATTTATTTTTTCTTTCTTTTTCTTAGGAAATTGTTATTTTTGCAATTGCGATAATTAATAAAATGTTGTGGTTTTTAGCTAACTCCACAACACAGTTTAACATTATTGCTTACATTATCTATTTATGTTTCAATTCTATTTATATTATTGCCTACATGGCGTGCATGCACATATTAAGACCACACGAGGGCAGACAGGATGAATAAACCTACTAAAGTACTCGTTGAGTAAGAGGGTTGCAAACCCATCAACATCGGATCACGCATCCTTGTTAAACACCTTACTATCAAGACGTTGGAGTAAGCTCATAAGTACATCCCACGATGGACGTACTTTATTGCACACGGTGCGCGTTTAACAAAACATGGACTCAAGACAATTGACTCCTACATAGTGGAACTCGCAGCACGCTGCACTCCACCACATGGGTTCAAAACAATTGACTCCTAAGTTCGTACACTAACTTCATACAAGCTCATGACTTTAGTACGCATCTCACAACGAATGCGCAACAACAAGTTGAAAACGAACTAATAAACCAAAACACTTGGCCACCAAAATGATAAACGTAGTACGCTACTCATTTATTCGCACGTTTGATAAGGTTATGGACCGCAAACGTTTTCTAAGTCACGAACTTAACAAACAAATTTTGGGCTCAAAGACAAGGAACAAATCTAAGTATAAAACAACATATCTGCACAAAAGAGTCCAATATTTTTATTTACCAAAAACTACGCGTTTTTACAAAAAGCTATAACTACGAGTTATACACATCTACACACTATGGACACGCTCCGTGGAAGGTTCTAGCACAGCTGAGCTTCCTGACTCTTGCAGCTTCCTCAACAATAATGCATCCCTTTGCGACACGGTCCCACACTGACAGCAACACCATCTGACCTAGGAAGATGTGCAGCACCCACGCCGCAGAGAGTGGCCTTTCCTTTAAGACATTTCTTCTTGGCCGCCCTCTCCTCGTGGCGCTCCAAAACTTCCTTCAGTGGCACCTCCGTCTCAAGTGCGAAGGGGTTCAGGATATCACGCGGTCGCGCAAATACCGGAACCTACAGTTAGGACTCATCAGGCTTTAAGAAGAAATCAGCCTCGGCCTCTGCATTTTCGGCTATATGCCTCCCAAGTGTTAATCCCTGCATGATTACTCGAATGGGATAATCTTGGTCGCGCTCCAGCTGCGCAATGTGGGGAAGCTCAAAGAGCCTCATCTTTTCCATCGCCTGCACAAGCTCGTCGTAGGCATCAGCATTATACTCAGGAACCTCAGAGGGAGATACCTTGAGCAGTTGCGCCTCAACCAACTCTTCAATGGCCTGCGTCTTGCCACGAGCAACGGCGCACTCCACCACCCTCCCAAAGGCATTCACAACCTCTGAGGACTCCAAAGTCCCCACGGCAGCCAAGCGCAAGCCATGGCTGATCAACCACCTGTGAAAACAACGACAAAGGCATTAGAAAAGAAACACAAAACATATAAAAGAAATTAAGGTACAACAAGTACCTGCGCTCTGCAATAGTCGACATCAGATGGGGATACAGCTCCTCATCATACTCTATGCTGAGACGGCGCAGCTTCTCTTCCTGCGCCTCCACAGAGTCCTCAACCTTCTTGCCAAACTTAGCAAGCTCACCGCAGAGCTCATTCTTCCTTTCCTCTAAGTATTTTACCCCCCAGGCAAGGTCAGCTTTATATTGCTGCGACTCCCCACGTTCGCGCTGTAGCTCAGCCAAAACTACCAGCTTCTCCTCAGCCGCCTTCTTGGCGCGTTCATCGACAGCTAACACCTCTGCCTGAGCCTCCGCCAATTGCACTTTCAGCTGCGCAATCTGCTCATCCCTTAGAGCAAGGCTGCCTCCCTCAACGACGGCCCGCGCCTTTAGCTGAGTGACCAACTCAGCCTGGCGGGTAGCAACACCAGCAAGCTCCTCAACCAACTCCTGCGCAGACATCTGCGCCGTAGCCTTCAAAGGCTCCTCTACATCAGCAACCTTGGGCGACGCGGCACGATCAACAAACACCGCGTCAGCCTCTGCAGCATGATCCCTATGAAATAAAGAAGATGAGGTTAGTACGCGGATATATATAAAATAAGAGAAAATAGCTACATTCGAAAATGCTTACACAAGTGGTGGAGAGTCAGCCCGATTCTTCTGTGCGCTAGTAGCAGACATCTCGTCTGGCGCGTCCGACTCATCTTCACCAATCAAACGACGTCTCCTATTGGAGGTACCAACTACATAACCACCAGAAGACGCTTCCTTGCGCTTCTTCTTGCGGACCTCCGTGGACTCCAAAATCTCCACGCTGTTAGACGCCTCAACATGCGTCTCTTCCTCCACGGGAGACCTCTCCTCAGTAGGAGGAACAACCTGTACTGGCGCGACAAGCACAGCTATAGGAGGAGAGTCTTGCTGCGCAACAGCCGCAAAAGTAGTCAGGTGCCCCGCCGTGGCCTGTAGTATGGGTTGCTCACCCTCCCTTAGGGGGCACACCCCTATCGTCACACGCTTCGGTTCCTTCAGCTTTACAACAGAGAACAAATCCATCTCTGCGACACACAAAAGACATGCAACAAAAGAACAAAGTTAGTTATTCAAAGGATTGATAGCAAAACACTTACGTTATAGATGCAGTAAAAGGATGAGCACCCACCATGGCTGTCCTCATCAAGAAAGGTTGGAACCTCGTTCGCACCATCAAAATAATTTTGGCTTAGCCCCATATGCACCAAGAACTCTTCAGGATAGGAGTTAATGGGAATGCGGTTAGCATCAATTATGTCCGCATCCGCAACACTGTAAGAACCAGGGATAGGACGCTCATCCCTCGGTAGCGACCTTTGAGTATAGAACTCAAAGCGCGACGGAAATACCACATCATCTACCCAAAAGAAGTACTCTCTCCAATGCCGTAGAGAATCTACCTTCTCCTCATAACATTGGAGGCGCCCTGCGCGCTTGGCAAACGAAACCCATCCGTGCGACCACGTTGTGTGGTAAAACGCACGAAAAAGGTCAACCGTCGGATTGATAGCCAATAACCGACAGTTAATCTCAAAGTTTGATACCTTAGCCGCACCTATACAGTGCAGCTGTGAGATATGGAGTTGGTAATGATTGAGCACGTTGCTCAAAAAGACAGAAATGGGCACACGATGATTCGCGTAATTAAAAAAGCGTGTATACAAGCCAATTTTCCCATCGGGGAAATCAGCAATGCACGCATCCACGTCTGGTGCTTCAGGGTGGACGTCAAAAGGAATGAAGAAGTCAGAGGAAAACTGACGTACATCATCCTCATCCAGCCTAGAGCGAAAGTCGTGTAATTGAGCAACCATTTTATAAACAAGGTTTGGTAAATTATTGCGCACGCGCAGTTACCTAACGTATACAGAGGATCGAGGAGAGACAAAGCTTTCGAAAAATTTGCAAATGATGAAAAAACGTTTTAACTGTGTGAAACACGGTGAAATGGGGCGGTGCTTTATATAAGAGACTAAGAAACACTAAAATGGAACGCCACGTGGAATCCACTCACGAACGTGTGGCTGGGAGGTGAAGAGTACAAGCACTTTCCCCCTTTTCCGGAGACACACGCGGATAGCTCCCCCGTTTCTCGAGGCACACTTTGTGATATTTGGGACTAGGTTCATTGTTCCTATCATTTGGGCGGGAAATATTTAATTTCTTCCCGCCACGCTTACCGCTCGTTCCTTTAGTCTAGTATCCGTGACTACGTGCCGCGCACACTAGACTGGGGGGACATGATGACGTATAGCCTATAGTTGGGCCACGAGCCCAAATTATAGACATTACTAAGCCCAAACCCACCATGAGTGGGTTATCATGACAAATGACTTGGGCCTTTAATACCAACGGCATGGGCTCATGAAGCCCAAAGCCCAACCGATACGCATAATTAAGGGATAAGGATCCTCTATTCACGGATAGATATCCTTGCCTAAGATAAGCACCACGAGTGCGAAGAGTAAGGAGCAAGAAACCTACACGGTTTCTGCGCCCTATATATAGAATGATATATTCTCATTAAAAGGTACGATTTACATAATCCCTAACTCTTCTACAAACCCTAAAAACCGATTACTTACTCTCACGCCGGAGTCTTATCGTGGGAGACAATCCCACGATAAGCCTAACGGTGTTGTTTGCTTTCTTAGTGCGCAGGTTTCACAAGCACTAAAGTTCTAATTGGTACGAGAGCAGGAGTCCAAACAAGGTAAGCCCAACTTTTATATCAACAACTATGATAGACTTCCCCCAACATGACCTAACTGAGGTGCGGATTGTGATATTCTTCTATAAGGGATTGGATGTAGCAACAAGGCAGATGTTGGACTCTCAAGGTCCAATTACTAAGATGAGTCCTGAAGATGCTAAGACAACAATTCAGGATATTGCCACTTTCAGCTATGGCATGACAGAGCATCTACTACAAGAGTGACGACAGTTCTGATAGTTTGGCAGCAATTAAGGTTGAATTGAATAACCTTGCAACGGATATGAAGAAAATGATTGAAATGGTGCACTCCATTGAAGTAAGATGTGGAATATGCCATGGAAATCATTTTTCAAAAGACTGTCCTCAAAGGAAGATATAAAATGACTGTGGAAAACTAGAAGGGGGGTTGAATAGTTTACTGCTTTTTAAGTTAATTTCCTTTTGAAACTTTACGTTTAATCAAAGATCTAAACTACAAGACAATATATAATATGCAAGTATAAGGAAAGAAATGATCAAACCACAACACGATTGTTTATCGTGGTTCGGCTACAAGGACTCTTTTTCCTTGCCCTACTCCACGCCTCGAGTTTCCAACTCGAGAGTTTCAAGCACTAATCAACAAGCTCCTTTCACGGGTGGAGAAACCTTTACAATCGTCGCTTACACTTTATCTGGTACAAAGCTAAATACCGGGTCCTAGTTCAAGGTAGAACCAACCTAACGTCGCCTATCCACTATTTCCGACATTAAGCTAGATGTCGAGTTCTTTTACAAGGGTTCTACCACTTCCATCACACTATGTATTTTAAGGCCTAAAATACTAACCGATCACTTCAATACAAGATACAAATGAAGTATAAACTATAAGAGTTTACATAATGCAAAGCTAACAAGTCTTGCAACTTCGTGTTGAATACTTGTAACTTCTCAGATGAACTTGTGAACTTCCTTTCTACATGAGAGAATCACACAAGTGAGTTGCTACTGAGTTAGATAAAATAAATGAGAGTATATGTGTAAATTATGACTCTAAGTGATGAGAGATTTCTTGCAAGTGGCTTGGTATTTATAGCCAACCAAACCAGTACACTAGCGGATCCGGCGGAACCAAAACAAGGGTTCCGCCCTTGTACCCCCAGGGTTCCGCCAGGTCTGACAGTCAAAGACTTCAAGAAATCTTTTCATATCTAGCAATGTCACATCAAGTTACTTCTAGTCAAACACACAAAAGATGAAGTGAGAATCCTTCCAAAGTGTGTAAGATGTCTTATGAAAAGTCAAACACTCAACTTTTCCATAAATGCTCATGATGCATGCCATGATGTCATGTTACACTTTCTATATTAAGAAATATAACAATGTTATGTTTAACTTGAAATGTAAAGTCTAGTTATACAATACTAACACTAAAATCATGTTTTACTATAAACTAAAGTTTACACTTTGTCGTTAACAAAACTTAGCAAAGATCGTAAAATATAAATAACGTTTTTAGGCGATATTTGTATTAACAATCTCCTCCTTTTTGTTGATAACAAAACATAAACTTTATTTTTAAGTAAATCACTAATTCTAGTGTTAAGTCTTTAAAAGTTTAATTTCAAACTTGTTTTACTCAATATCATGAATGATGTGATATGATATGCAAGAGTTAAGGATGAGAACAAGTTTAATATAAATTCTCTCCATTTTTGTCGAAACAAAAAGAAGAGTTGCAAAGCGAAAATATGCAAGTGCTCCCCCTTGGACAATACTCCCCCTAAATGGAGTGCCAAGTAAGGATACATGGATTTTGAACCTACAAAAGAAAGTTAGTGTCTTAAAACACAAGATATATGTTACCATAACAAGGTATAGTACACCCATAAAACCTACATGGTCAACCAACAATGCACACCTTATAGTAGAATGAAATTCAATTCATGTAAAATTTGACTTATAGAAAGTCAAATACAAGAAATGAGGAAGATAACATCCTACTTTTAAAAATGAAACAAAAGAGAGAAAAAGAAACAAAGAACATAAAGTCCTACTTCTATAAAAAGGAACCCATCATATTTCTTAATGAGAAACATCCTCTAAACATGGTCTAAGGATGTTGAGGTAGATGAGAAATGTTATTTAGACGCTCCAAGATGTGGTTTAGGATGAATTTTATTTCATTTGTTAGCTCACGGATGTCCTTTTGACATCGTTCACTTATATGAGCGGTTCTCTCACAATGTCCGCAATTATGGCGGGGAAAGTTAGGTAGAAGGGGAATTTCATTTGTTGTTGGTGAATCATGGATGGTTAATGGAGCAAATGTGGATGATTGTAAGGAATCAAAGTGTTGGGAATGCTCGTGTGGTGGTTTTTGTTTTTGAGCATAATGGCAGAAGCTTGGTTCTCCGTAAATAGGATCATGAATGTCATTGTAAGTGGGATGGAACAACAATGATTGTGGTTGTGTATGAGTTTGATCTTGTGGAAAAATTGAGGGTCTAGCATATCGGTAAGCCAAGCGCTTTACCAATGATGGTTGATGAGGTTCATGATCTAATTGCTCTCTTGGTTGTTGTTGGGGCTCCATTTGAGCAATGGTGTCAAAAAGTGACAAAGGTGGTAGGTTTGATGATCTAGGTGGTAGGTCTTCAAAAGTTTCCAAAAGTGAATGTGGTGATGTTGGTGGTGTTTGGAAAAGTTCCATTGGTGTTAATTTTGGTGATTGAGGTGATGAAGGTTTTGATTGTTGATTTGGTGCCGAATGTGGTGTTGGATAATTTGGTGTTTTAGTTGGTGGCGGAGTAGTGATTATGTTAGTATTACACGGTTTTGGAGATGGTGTTGGAGTAGCAAGGTTGAGGAAGTTTGAATCTTGGATGGGTGAGGAAATGTCGAGTGATGAATCACTTGATGATGATGAGCTTGGTTGGATGGTTTTGTTGAAGCAACATGGTTTTACACTAATCCTAGTGGTTTTCTTAATAGATCTTGATGATTTGGATGAGGTGTTGGATTTAGTCATTTCAAGACTTTGGTTAGCTAGAATTATAAGATTAAGAGAATTGATGGTGATGGTGTGAAGTTGAAGTATGAATGTTGGTCAATTTATAGTAAGAACAAGTTGTGGGAAGGAGTGTTTAGATTTGATGTTGTTCCATATAAATTTGAAGGTTTCAAATCATTTGGAAGAGTTCCAAGAACTTGTCAAGTCATTGGAAGTCAGTCTAATGGAGTTGGGTGGAGTGAAAGACTAGCTTTTGTACTAAATGCTATGTGATCATGGAAGGTGGTTTTGTTAGTAAGCTCCATGGATTACAAGGAACCTTATGGAGGGTTCCTTGCTTTATGAAGAAAGGTTCCTTGGTTTTATATTGTTTGAATTTGAATTTTGGCGGGAAATGGCTTCCTAATTGTTATAGTGAGTAAGGATGGTCCTAATGTGTTTATTGGAAGTTAGGGAATATGTTTCTCACTAAAGAAAAGGATTTGGTGTTTGTAAAAATTGTGAAATTTGGGAAATGAAAAATTTTCTGCAGGTGTATGGCGGAACCCAACGACATCAAGGGCGAAACCCTTATTTGGGTTCCGTCTGATCCGTTGGGCCAAACTGGGTTTACCCAGAATTTACACTGGCGGAACCCAATATTTGGTTCCGCCAGATCCGTCAGACCAGTAAATTTGGACAGACCTGGTTTTTCGGGGTCGAGGCGAAATCTAAATTTTCCGAAAACTCGTGAAACATAAAATTTAAGCAATAACTGATTAGGAAATGCAAAGGATGAATGTAGAAACACTCTTACCGTTAATCTTTGACCGGGGGCTAGCGAATTTTGCTATACTTAGTAAAAATTTCATAAACTAGAAAAATTGACAACATTTCAAATGTCGTCTACCTTCATAAATAGTTAAACTAATACATTGTCTAATAATAATAGTAGAGCATAGAAGTACATAAAACCATAAAACAACATAAAACACATAGTTTAATGACTACAAAGTTCTAACAACTTCATTATGCCAAACGCTCCTTAAACAAGATTCTCACATGTGATCAATCTTTTTCTTGAGCTTTCCAATATACCTTCCAAAGCACTTGAATATTCCCTTTGTTTGTTTGAATTCTTCTGACTCATTCTTGATGGTGGGAAGTATTTGAAGGTATTTGAGAGGAGCTAGCTTAGAGTTAGGAAGACCATCGTCATCACTCATTGATGAGGATGAAGATGAAGGTGAAGGAGAACGAAGGCGTTTCCCTTGAGTCTTAAAGACTCTCTTATTGCTAAGAGGAACAAAGGTGTGAGGAATGAGTGGATAATCAAGGCGAGCACCCCGGCTATTTGGTGGAATAGGTGATACGGCTCTAAAGAGACGGGTGAGGAGCATTCCATATGGGAGAGCGGTTTTTCCATTAAGAGGTATATTGGCCATTCTTTTAGCCATGTAGTAAGCCAAATTGAAAGGTTTTCTAGTGGAGATACTAAATAGCATATAACTTAGACATATGTTCACATGATCTCTATTTCCTATGGAACTTATGACATTATCCCTAAGAACCTCTTATCATTTCCTAAATTGAGGATTAAGCTCATTGAGTTCCATTCCAAATGGGTCTTTGTTCACTTCACTTCCTGACCGATTTTTCCTAGTGGTGGAAGTTCTTATGAAGAGATGGTCACGAAGCACTTCTTTGCTAACAAGAGGAGTGGCATAGAAGGGATCTTGTTCAATGGTGTCTAGAGTAGAGATTGGCCATTTGTCCGTGTAGAGGCAAGTGCCGTTGTTTGGAATACCAAGGATTTTAGCAAATTTATCTAGAGACAAAGCCGTTTTGTGTTCATTGATGAAAAATTCCACAGATATCTCACCATCTTCATTACTTGAGAGATCTACGGTGGCATAGAATTCTAGAATGAACCTAGGACAAATTTGCTCATCAATATCTAGGAGACAATCAAAGTTGATGCTAGCTAATTCTTGGCGAATTGAGTTTCCTTCTAGGAAGGATGGATCAATGGTTCTTCCCTCGTGAACATAACACTTTTCTAACCCCTTAAAGACATTGACTCGGTGTGGAGTAAGACCTTTGGTCATATGGTGTTTGGGTAGATACTTGACGGTGCCTTTGTGATCGGAGTATGTTGCGGGAGGCATGTTGATTCCTAGAAAGCATGAAATTATATATTTTAGTTAAGATCAATGACTTTTACAATGTAGATGTTCTAAGGTGTTCCTATTTGCTAACAATGTTGAGATGTGGTTATCTTGACTCTTTTTAATGCTCAACACATTTTATAATGCAAGTTTTAGTTATAAAACAAAAGATAACTCAAACGCTCCTAATTTAGTGTAGCTTCAATTGAATGTATCCGAAAACACATATTGGTTATGTGTCCTCTTTAGCATTCAAGAGATTTTATGCACATGATGTTTTCATAATGTTTTTCATTTGTTTTAACAATGTGGTGAAAGGTTATGTTCTAATTGTGTGAAGTAATAAAATAGAATGTACTTGGTGTGTTTGGTAAATCATGATAACGATAGAATGATGAAATTCCTAACTAATGAGAAGAATGATTAGTTCACCACCAAGGTTTTTCATGAATTAACAAGTTTATGCATAAACCCTAAGATTTTAGTTTTTGTAAATGAATGAAAATCCTAGGCTTGAATTAGACATGTACTTAATATAAAGAAAACTTACAATGATGATTGAAAGAGGGATACTTGAGAGAGAGCCCTAATTTTTGTGTGTGATGATGTTTATGAATGAATAGTGGCAGTTTGTGAGTTATAGTTGTGGGTTAGAGAATGTTTGGTTTAATCCTAAGAATAAGTTGATCTGCAGAGTTTGCGGACCGGGTGGAACCAAAAAGAGGGTTCCGCCCGTATAGTCTCAGGGTTCCGCCACACCAGCAGAGGAAAAAAGATGTTTTGATTTGTTTTGAATTTTGTGATTTTATTCTAATGTTCTAAACTATAATGTAGGTTCCATAAGTCCTAAGCCAAGCCTAAGAAGGTTGAATGGTTCTTGTTTAGGATGTTTTGTGAAAGTGTTGACAATGTGGTTTTCGTATGAAACTTTCTTGGTTGAGATGTCCTTCAATGAACATTTTTACCAAAGCGATGATGATGAATTTCACTATGTTTAGTGAGAGCATATTAGATTGGATTATCACTGAGGTCGATGCTCCGTTTGTTGTCGCTTAAATGACGAATATGACATCAAGTAAGAATATGATGTTGACGAGAGTCTTCTTGATCTTAAGGAACTTGTTGACATGCTTTTCAGCCCTTCGTGGCTTTAGTATGTTGAGGTATCATGAGTCGTTTGTTACTTGGAGAACTTATGAGGTGAGACAATGTCAAAATAAAAGTACAAATACCATTTGTGCTTTTTCTTCTTAACATAGTTATCGACATAATCCAAGTAGGCATGCACAATGGTGTCTATTCCCATTCCTTTGGGATACCATAACTCTAAATGTGCAATAATCTAAAAGTTTGTTAAACGACTTCAATGTTGATTAGGATCTTCTCGAAAACGATCACATAGACAAATACTAAACATACCTTTGGGTCTACTAGCCGTGAGGTAAAGTAGACTTTCAATCATACTACTTTATTTAGTGTTATCTACGGATTCAATTTTCTCATCCTTGGTGAGACATAGAACACGTAATTCATTGTGTACATGTGAGGAACTAGGAATGTCTTCTAAATGATTGTTCCTTACTTTTTAGAGCTTGAGAAAAGTCTTTCAAATTATGTTTGACTTTGTTTGTTTTCTTTCCAACATCTTTATTTATTCCGTAAGATCCAATTATGATTTTACTTCTTAAATTTAGATGCAAAGGTCAAAACTTCATTTTAATCAAATATGCTTATTTATACCCAAGATGCTTTCTTTAAACCAATGTTTGTTATGAGAAAACTTATGTTAATTTTAGTTTCAGCTTATGTCTTTAGGGTTCCTTTTATTAATGTTCCTAATGACACAAGTCTACTAAATGACTCTTAAACCTTTTAGCAAATTCTCTATTTAATAGTTCATCTTCCTTGTCATTTCCTAAGCTCTTTTATTTTACCATTATTCGATTTTTTTTACTAAATTATCTTCTACCAAAAGTGATGTTTTAAAGAAAGATGATCATTAGTTGAATGTTAAGTTTGACGATTTTTCGAATCATTAGGTTCCTTTTTTAAAATAATATAACCTTTGATATTACAAAACTATCCAAGAGGTATGTCTCCATAAAACTTAGAGTTGAATCTTTATGTGCAAAACCTTGGTGTTCTAGAGTACAATGTTATCTCCAAGAATGTTTTGATGTACTCTATTTCATTTTGTATTCTTCATGTGAAGATTTATTAAACGATAGTTTTAGGATATGATTGACAATTCAAGTCTTTGAGTTTAGATGATATTATCGCATAAACTAATTTGGAGCAATTTACTTTTTGAATTTGCAAGCATCATACAAGTGTTGGTCAACTTATCACTTAGGTGATTCTTAGTTACCTCACTTATAAACAAGCATTAAGTGAGACTTACTCAAGAGTTCCAACTTTCTATGTCCGATGGTTAAGTAGGATGCGGCACCTTATATCTCCCGTTTATTGTTATGTGGAAATCCTTTGACCACAGAGGATCCAATCATCTCTATAACTTACTAAAGAAAGAACAACTTAAGGTAAGACCTACTTATACTACACACAATAAATCCTAAGCAAAAAGCACGAGACAATACTAGGTAAGTTTGAAGAAAAAGCGTACCTTTTAAGCTCCAAAGAGATGCTACCAAGAAGGATAAACATAATGCATTACATCTTAACTTGTAGGAAAGCTTGGAAACTCAAGTACTCACGAATCCGAGGTGGTTAGTCAAACATATAAAAGCATATAACAAAATGACCTTTGTCCTTTTTACATAAGCTTCTATTTGAGATTTAGCAACTTCTAAACTTTTCTTCTAGACTTAACAAACTTCACTTCCTTTGTTTTACTTGTTGATGGTGCATTCAAGTTAAATCCTAATCCGGTTTTATCTCTAAATGACTTTTGATTTTTCAACAATCTTTCAAGAGATTTTGAACTTTCTTCAAATTTAACTAACATTTTTCCTTTTTCATTTTGTCTTTTAATTTCATGTTTGTACTCTTGACATGTTTTACATTCTAAATCAATTTTAACATTACTCTTAAGCCTAGACATTTTATCTTCCAACATGATTTCCATTTCATAAATGCTCTTGAGAGATTTTGAAGGTTCATTGTTAAAGATTGTTTTTAGGTTCATGCTACACAAATATTTAGACTCATTTTCTAGTTTTGAGAATTCTAAGATGAAAGTGTCAAAGCAAAAGTGTTTGGTTTCAAGTTGTACCTTGTTTGTGGTTTTATCAACTTCATGACTACAAACCGGATGATCATCTACATCTTCATCCGTGTCACTCCATGATTCACAAGCAAGTCCTCTTTGAGCTTGACACAAGTTTTCATCTTCACTTATACCTTTATTTAAAACATTTAAACTCGTAGCACATGTATATATTTCAACTAAATGTCTATCTATTAGTTTTTCTAATACTACCAATTCATATGTAAGATCAAATTGATCATCTTTGACTTGACATATTTCTTGATGAAAAATCAATATATTTTTCCAAATATCATTAGCCGTTCGGCAAAAATACACTCTTTCATATTCAATCTAAAGCTTTATAAATCATTTTCTTAGCTTTAGTGTTTTATCAACATTAGGATATTCATCTTGATTTTCAAAACTTGTTTTTGTTGGTTTAAAATCACCAATGGAAATAATATGCCAAAGATCTTGATCAATTGATTTCACATAGTTTTCAAATTTACTTTTCCATTCAAAGAAATTTTCTTTTTCAAATAGCGGTAGCTTTTGAATAGATTTCCCTTATTTGAGATTTTCAAAATCCATGGATCGATTCAAGTTTTAAAAGACAATATATTTTAAAGATCTTGAGTAACGTGGCTCTTGATGCCAATTGTGAAAAACTAGAAGAGGGGTTGAATAGTTTACCGCTCTTTAAGTTAATTACCTTTTGAAACTTTACGTTTAATCAAAAATCTAAACTACAAGACAATATATAATATGCAAGTATAAGGAAAGAAACGATCAAACCACAACACGATTGTTTATCGTGGTTCGGCTACAAGGACTCTTTTTCCTTGCCCTACTCCACGCCTCAAGTTTCCAACTCGAGAGTTTCATGCACTAATCAACAAGCTCCTTTCACGGGTGGAGAAACCTTTACAATCTTCGCTTAAACTTTATCCGGTACAAAGCTAAATACCGGGTCTTAGTTCAAGGTAGAACCAACCTAACGTTGCCTATCCACTATTTCCGACATTAAGCTAGATGTTGAGTTCTTTTACAATGGTACAACCACTCCCATCACACTATGTATTTTAAGGCCTAAAATACTAACCGATCACTTCAATACAAGATACAAATGAAGTATAAACTATAAGAGTTTACACAATGCAAAGCTAACAAATCTTGCAACTTCGTGTTGAATACTTGTAACTTCTCGGATGAACTTGTGAACTTCCTTTCTACATAAGAGAATCACACAAGTGAGTTGCTACTGAGTTAGATAAGATAAATGAGAGTATATGTGTAAATTATGACTCTAAGTGATGAGAGATTTCTTGCAAGTGGCTTGGTATTTATAGCCAACCAAACTAGTACACTAGCGGATCCGGTGGAACCAAAACAAGGGTTCCGCCCTTGTACCCCCAGGGTTCCGCCAGGTCTGACAGTCAAAGACTTCAAGAAATCTTTTCATATCTAGCAATGTCACATCAAGTTACTTCTAGTCAAACACACAATAGATGAAGTGAGAATCCTTCCAAAGTGTGTAAGATGTCTTATGAAAAGTCAAACACTCAACCTTTCCATAAATGCTCATGATGCATGCCATGATGTCATGTTACACTTTCTATATTAAGAAATATAACAATGTTATGTTTAACATGAAATGTAAAGTCTAGTTATACAATACTAACACTAAAATCATGTTTTACTATAAACTAAAGTTTACACTTTGTCGTTAACAAAACTTAGCAAAGATCGTAAAATATAAATAACGTTTTTAGGCGATATTTGTATTAACAATCTCCTCCTTTTTGTTGATGACAAAACATAAACTTTATTTTTAAGTAAATCACTAATTCTAGTGTTAAGTCTTTAAGAGTTTAATTTCAAACTTGTTTTTCTCAATATCATGAATGATGTGATATGATATGCAAGAGTTAAGGATGAGAACAAGTTTAATATAAATTCTCTCCATTTTTGTCGAAACAAAAAGAAGAGTTGCGAAGCGAAAATATGCAAGTGCTCCCCCTTGGACAATACTCCCCCTAAATGGAGTGCCAAGTAAGGATACATGGATTTTGAACCTACAAAAGAAAGTTAGTGTCTTAAAACACAATATATATGTTACCATAACAAGGTATAGTACACCCATAAAACCTACATGGTCAACCAACAATGCACACCTTATAGTAGAATGAAATTCAATTCATGTAAAATTTGACTTATAGAAAGTCAAAGACAAGAAATGAGGAAGATAGCATCCTACTTTTAAAAATGAAACAAAAGAGAGAAAAAGAAACAAAGAACATAAAGTCCTACTTCTATAAAAAGGAACCCATCATATTCCTTAATGAGAAACATCCTCTAAACATGGTCTAAGGATGTTGAGATAGATGAGAAATGTTATTTAGACGCTCCAAGATGTGGTTTAGGATGAATCTCATTTCATATGTTAGCTCACGGATGTCCTTTTGACATCGTTCACTTATATGAGCGGTTCTCTCACAATGTCCACAATTATGGCGGGGAAAGTTAGGTGGAAGGGGAATTTCATTTGTTGTTGGTGAATCATGGATGGTTAATGGAGCAAATGTGGATGATTGTAAGGAATCAAAGTGTTGGGAATGCTCATGATGCATGCCATGATGTCATGTTACACTTTCTATATTAAGAAATATAACAATGTTATGTTTAACATGAAATGTAAAGTCTAGTTATACAAGACTAACACTAAAATCATGTTTTAGTATAAACTAAAGTTTACACTTTGTCGTTAACAAAACTTAGCAAAGATCGTAAAATATAAATAACGTTTTTTTGGCGATATTTGTATTAACAGGGATGACAACAAATTCGGTTACTAGGAGAAGCGTTCGAGCTGAAGGAGACTTTGAACAAGTTCATGAATGAGTCAGCTAAGAGGCATGATGAGACTGCTCAGTTGATTAATGAACTGAAGGGTGCTAATGAAGGGAAATTCAGAAATCAAGGAGATGCCATTAGTGCTCTAGAGTAGGAGTGGCAATTAGGGTCGGGTTCAAGTTGGCGGGTTCAGGTTGTCAGGTTGGCGGGTCAAAAAACCTCAACCCGAACCCGACCCATTTAAATCATCAGGTCAGCTACATCAACCCTAACCTATTTACACGTAACCCGAACCTGACCCATTTAACCCCTGTATATACTTGGGTTGACGGGTTAAATAGGTTACACGGGTTGAATATGTTAAACTAGTTTCGGGTTGACCTATTTAACCTGTTTTATATACAAAAGTTAGCACATTACATGCGTTAAACGGGTTAGCAAATCAACCCATTTAACCCATATAATTAAATATAAATAAATTTTAGTATAAGAAAAAAATCTTAAACGGGTTGGCGGGTTGACCCGTTTACTTTATTCCCATCCCGAACCTAACCTGTTTAATAAACGGGTTAGATATGTCGACTCAAACCTGACCCGAAATCTATTTAGCTCAACCCAAACCTGTTAATTTTCGTGTCAGTTTCAGGTCGGGTTTCGTGTCGGGTCAGAAATTGCCACCCCTACTCTAGAGAACCAAATTGGGCAGTTATCTAAGTTTCTTCAAGAAAGGTTTTCCTCTATCAAGCAACACAGAAACTAACCTAAGGGACCATGTCAAAGCAATATCTATTGTTGAGGAACCAACTTATGAATTATTTATCGATACTACTTGTTAGGAATACATTTATTCATATGAAGACTCGGTCACCCCGAATGTAGTTTAGCATATTATAGCTCGTAGTATTTATCTTTTTAGTTAGAACGTAGTTTAGTGTTAGTTAGTATTTGTGGAGTCGGGTCGGGACTTTACCCACTGTCAGCCCGTTCCACAGCCCGTTTCAGGGGGCGTTTTATTGTAACTATAAATACCCCTTCCCTAGCTTGGAAGGGGTTGGAGCTTATGATCATTCAATTAGTTTTTCCTTCACTTTCTCTCTCTAAAGTTCCCAACTCTCTCTATTTCTCTCTCTAAACTCTCTTTTTCTTTCTTCTTAATTCGAACCACATCACAAGTATCATACATGTTACAATTATGAGTATACTACAATTGGTATCAAGAGCCATGGTTTCATCTTAGGACTTGGCATACTCGAATTTGCGTATGGTTTTATGTTCATTTATGATTCGAATGGTATTCTTTGAAAATACCTTGGTTTGATCTCATTTGGTGGGTTGATGTGTTGAAGTGTTTGTTCTTTATGTGTAGGAGTATTAGAAAAACTTAGTTTAGTGCTTGGATAGGTTGTTTCTTGTGCTTATTGGATGATTGGGTGATTTTCGTGTTTGCTTTATGCTTTGTTCTTGATAGCGAGTTGTCTTTCCTCTCAATTTTCTTCCTAGCGAGTTGCCATAATATTGCATTGTGTTTTGACTTATCTACATATTGGGATAAAGACAGAAATTTAGATAGTGACTGATTTCTTTTTTCGTGGCCTACTATTTGTCAGTTTTTGGCAGTTTGTGGAAGCTGCAATTTTATGTTCAGCGAGTTGTCTAAAGAAATGCCCAGCAAGTTGACAACAAAAATCAATCAGCTATTTGTCTATCCTTGTCCGTTTGTGTGTTAGCACTTTGTCTGGTTCTAGGGAATTGTTTAATGAAGCGAGTTGGTAACTTTCACTAGCGAGTTGGTTATTATAGGTTCAACAACATCAACCAACATCAATTGACAAAGAACTTTATACATCAAAGAAACGTAACATTAAATTCGATCTCAGATTATCTCTTTTGTTATCACAAGCTTTATTATCACAATCAAAGGTTAAAGAGACACCATCATAGATTGATTTTGATGTTTAAACCTTTTATATATCCGAATGTATTAAAGATAAAGAAAAAACATATACAGTTTCATTCTCTCTTTCAAATTGGGTCAAACAAAACAAACAACATCGAAAAGAAAACCAATCAAAGATCTCAGCTTTTTCTCTTGGTTTAATCAACAAATCGTTTCTTTTTTACAAAACCTTAGAGACTATTCATCGTTGATCTTTATCGAAGCTACATTTTTTTTAATACTCGATTCTCTTTTAAGTAAGAACAAAAACAAGATTGCTTCATTCATCTGTTGAATCGGTCAAGATCATAAACGAAATAAAAGAAACCTACCTGAGACCACTTCAATAAACCATCGTAGTTTTTTTTTGTTTGGATTAAACCAAAGCAAGGGCTGTTGTTGTTGTTAGATCCATGGTTTATATGGAGTGATTTAGTGTGTTTGATATTTGGATTGTTTTCAATATCAAAGTAACCAAGGACGAATTTTTTAAGATCTATTGTTGTTTGATGGTGACTGCGTAATTTTTTTTGCAAAAAGCGATTAGCGTTAGGAGAGATTTGTGTGTTATTTATATAACACATTTTTATTGGTTGTGTAATTAAGTTAATTGGGCCGGAATCACATGGATCGATTTTTGTTATTGGTTTTTCTTTGTTGGGCTGAGTTAGATTCATTACAAGTTGGGCCGAAAAATTTTCAAGTGTGGTTGGTTTGCTGATTTGTTTTCACAAGGACGTATTTACTTGTGTATTGGTAATTGAATTTGAAGTTATTGTTTGGTAAGGCTTATTGGATATAACTACGGGGCTTATTCGAACTTCAAAACACAAACGTTGTCTGAATTTCACTGAGACTTGTCTACTTCATTACTTAAACCCATTTCAACCAAACCAAATCATAACACATTCAATGAATCACTGTCTTACGGTTTTTTCTTGATTTTGTAAAATCCCGCGAAAGAATCTATTTCTCGGTTTAAATCATAGAATTGTAAAATCCCGTGCACGGTTACATCATGTCTACTACTTCAGACTCTGTCAGATCTGAGAATGTACTTCACCAGCCACTTAAATTGCTCGATAATGCAAAAGATTGTTGCATAGAATGTTTTCAACAACTTCATTCACACCTATCGGTACTTTTAGAGGGAACTGGATTCAAGATGGGATTCAATCGTGCATTTGCAACACTCTTTGGTCAAGATGTTCAGACTTTCACAGGCACAATGATTCTTAACTTAGATCAACTACAACAACAACTTGACCAAGGAGAATCTTCCAAAAATGGATCCATGGCTGCTTTCAGTGTGATCAATAAACAACTCCGAGTGTTCATCGACTCGAAATTCACACTGGAATATGACCATTATAGTCAGATGACGAAAAAGTGTTTTGCTGATCACACGGGAATAGAGGTTGATACGTTCAGAGACACACTACTCCAACTCATGGGTAATGTCAAGAAGTACATTGAGAAGAGAGCACAAGACAAACCTAAGTGTGACATCAAGATGAATGAAAGTCGGGTGCAATCATGTGATGGTATTGTTGATTCGGCTAAAGCATCGAATGTTGGGTCAGTTATCACTGAATGCAAAGGATCAAAGACTGCTTAGCTTGCCACTACTAGCAGTTCAGTGACACTTGTTACACATGATATGGATGCAGATTTTAGACCGGTAAAAGAACAGGAGTCATGTGCTGAGGTACCCTTGACTGATCAACATAATGTGCTTTCTAATTTACGGCAGCATACTGATCATATTAAGGCCAGTTATGACACAAATTTGTTGGAAAAGACTGATATCAATACCATCTCTAATTCAACAAATATGAGTAATAAAGGGGGAGAAAGTGATCAGGATGCTGAACATGATGACGAGTTAAGTTCTTTGTTTACGGCTGAGTCTTTTAAATCAAATGATATGGTTGATAAAGAAGTGTTTAATGAACTTATAAACAAATTTGCACAACTTGAAAAACATTGTGTTAATCCTTTGTTTATTGCTGAGTCTTTTAAATCAAATGATGTGGTTGATAAAGAAGTTTTTAATGAACTTTCAAACAAATTTGCACAACTTGAAAAACATTGTATTTCACTTGAAATCGCAATGCAACAAAAGGAAGAAAGTTTTCAAACTAATCAACCGTGTAAAAATTTGGAACTTCCTGATTTCCGCGAATTCTTTATGATAAATGATTTGAAAGCTCAGCTGGAAGCCAAAAACTTAACGATCAACAAATTAAAAAAATCAAATTACCATGATGCATGAGATGTGTGATGTGTGTAATGAAGTAAATGCTAAACATGAAAGTAATGCCATTGCAATTAGAAACACTGAATTGGAACCTAATGTGGCTGAATTACTTAAGGAAAATGAGTCTTTGAAAATCCATTGCAAAGAACTGTGTGATTCAATCAAAGAAACAAAAACTAAAATTGTTGAACAAACAACCTCTTTGATTGCCAAAAACGATGAATTCAAAGCTCAACTTCAGGAAAAGGGTTTCACTATTACAACATTAAAGAACGAGCTAAGAAAAACAACCGGGAATAGTGTGAACACTAAGTTTGCAAAACCATCAATCTTGGGGAAACCAATTTTTCAATTGAATAGAAACCAATCAGTTGTTAGATAATTAACTGCGTTTATATCTGAACGACCAAATTTTTCAAAAACACGTTTTGCCTCCCAAGTTGATGCGGAACATGTTTTGACAAAACCAGTCACTCCACATTATTTTCCCAAGTAATTGCTTCTAGTTTTGTTCAACCTCAACAAGTAGCTACTCCCACTTCTAGTGTCTCTAGGATTAGTTTAAGAACAGAGTCGAAACCAAGCATTAAGATTCAAAAATCTTATGATATCAAGGACTTGTACAAGAACTATGATCTAGAAAAGGCTAGGAAAAGGGCGTTACTTCAAAAGGATGGAATCTTAGGCTCACAACCTAGTATGATGCCTCCTAGGTTATTGAGGAACATTGCTAAGGTTCAACCTGTTAAGTCTAGGATTTATAGTAAGTCATCCACAATGCATAAGAAGCAAAACAAACCTAATATTTCTCCGAGGTGGATACAAACTGCTAAATCTTTGGAGACTAGGTATAATGATAAGCCTTCTACTATGCATAAGAAGATTAGCAATCCTAGACCTTGCCATAAGTGGATTCCAACTGGTAGAATTTTTAAGTACGTTGGACTTAAGTGGATACCTACCGGAAATGTGCTTACTGATGGCAATGCCATGGTTGACCATGAAAACCCTAAGGGTTTGGATACTGATGTCACTAACCCATATATATGCAATCAAGTTTGTAATGTTAGTGCAGGTAGTCCTTACTCAGTTACAGGTACATCAATCATTCACAACATGAGAAGACTCAAAGTCTGGAGGCCTAAAGCAAGCATATCTCCTGCTTCAGGAGGTCTGGCAAGTCAATGTTGATGTATGTGTGCATAATGACGTCTGATCACTTCAGTTCAGGCCTCGTTCCTCAACGACCATGACGTTTGAACACATCAGTTCAAGCCTCGGTCCTCAACTTCATCATTATGGCGTCTACTGATAACACTTCAGGCCCCGTTCATCAAAGAAAAGAAAGGTGTACGATTCAGTGCGCCTTATCTTCAGAAGAAGAGAAATCTTCTTAGTTTTGACCATTCTCTACAATACGGTTCATGTTTCCTCCATGTTCGTTCAGTCATCAAGTGGATCTACTCATCTTTGTTTGAATTCATATTCACTTGCTCATTCAAAAATGGCAAACTTCGTATGCAATTTTTGAGGGGGAGAAGGGTGAATAAACTACATGATTGAGTGTATTCTTATTCACATGCTCAATCAAAAATGGCAACCTCGTATGCAATTTTTGAGGGAGAGAAGTGTGAATAAAATACATGATTAATTGTATTCTTATTCACTTGCTCAATAAAAAATGGCAAACCTCGCTTGCAATTTTTGAGGGGGAGAAGTGTGAATATACCACATGGTGATTGATGATTGAAGAATGGTCATACGACTCATCATACGACTCTCTTCCAACACCTAATGGTCTATGTACTAAGGATGACTGGGATTTATGTTTGATGAATACTTCCAAGCTTCAACGAATGTTGATCATGTAGTTCTTGAAGTTGTTGCTCCAGTTCCTGCTGTCTCAACTGGTTCACCTTCCTCAATCTCCATTGATCAAGATGCACCATTTAGAAGTATTACTCAGACTACTCTAGTAACCCAATCTCCAGTTATTCCTCAAGGTGTTGATGATGACTATCATGATTGTGAAGTTGCACACATGAATAATGATCCGTCTCTTTATTCTATTTCATCCGAAGGACATTACGGAAAATCAACCCGAAGGACATTACGGAAAATGTCGACTAAAATGTCAAAACGGCTAACAATTTGGACATGAAATGTCAAGTGATCACGGAGTTTATTTGGCATCCCTTAATTGAGATTGAAGAGTATTTTACGAAGGCGTCTACTTATTTCATCATCGAAACTTCATGTATCGATTGATGACTTGCGTGAACTCTTAAAGTTTATGATTGGGACTTGGATTATCTAGTTATACCAGATGGAAAGAGTTACATTGTAGTACTCACGGGCTATAACTATCACTTCAAGGAGTTATATTGTAGTGTACTGTAAAACCTCGCAAAAATTCATATAATTAAAAATGTTTAATTATATCTAAATCTTTGTCATTATTGTAATCACCATTTTTACGGGGAAATTTAAAATTTTCTTAATATATTAAAATGGTCACGATTACGATATTGCAAAATTCATCAAACGACAAAACAAGTTCTCGACACGTTTAACGAAAACTAAATAATTTCACTAATCCTAATTAATCACTAATAATAATAAACAGGCCCTTAATAAACTCAGCCCATCTCTCGGTTACTATTCACAGGCCCAAAAACCAAAGCCCAATTTTTTTTTTCCAAAACATTCGACCAACCATGCTTCAAAATGCCTCGTTTATTCTCAATTCTTACACACGACGTGCCAATATTTTTGCACCATCTCGTTTATCACCTAGCCAACTATTAGTGTGTCAAATCCCAAGTTCATTGGGCAACGTTTGATACGTTTTTAAGTGGCAAAGTGTTTCGACATATATCCATATCAAACGGTTCATAAATCACTCAAATCTTAACCGTTTTGATTCCCGTTTGTTCCTACGAGTTCCAAATAATAATCTTAAGATGATTTCATGTCCAAATGTCAAAGATGATCAGTTACATTCAAGTTATACACGATTTCATAAATCGTGTATGTGTTAAATTGGTTGTCGACATGCATACATGAGTCACTAAAACATTTCCCTCATTTCAAGCTCTCACATTTGAATATTCTATGTTAAAATCTCATACTAGGAGTCTAAGTTACTGACATGGAATAGTGCATGAGGTTTCTTAGAAATCTTTCCCACATACGTGTATCAAATGGCACCATATATACGTTCCATGCATACACTTACTTCTTCTCATTCTCAAACTCTCTCACATATTCATTTCTTCCTAAAAACTACTTCTAAGAACAATAGCTCGATTGCTATATTGTTTGGAAGCAAGAAAAGTGATATCGGGTTTAATATATACGTATAACGTTTGGGTTATACGATTAGACGAGATTTTCTTGTGTTCCATCCTTTCCCTCTCGACTCTCCACCACCCTAGAGGTGTAGTAAGTCCTTTACAACTCATTTGAATCCATTCTACACGTTAAAAGTTTACATGCATCATTGTTATATTTAGTGTCGAACGTATATACTTTTCTATATATTTTTACGTATACATATTTATATATAGTACACAACGAGTGGCTAGCCTCTATCTTGGAAGGGCTAGGAGTCACGTAGCACACAAAGTTCACGTTGGTTTCATGTTACATGCATTACACGAATCCATTTTTGAACCATGTCCATCGTATGAGATTTTACCTAAACACTTAGAAATATTCATAACATTTTCATAAATATAAATGTTCCATGTGACCCAAGAAACACACGTATAAATTGAAATATAACTTAACGAGCACCCAATATTTTTACTCGATCTAATAGACCACCTAGAAAACTATTATTTTTGTTTAGATAACATGTAAAAATACTCACGTTTCGACACCCAAATTAGTCCATTTTGAATCGACAAACACAAAGTTTTCAAAATACAAATTTAGTTAAGAAAACTTAAATATGTCGAGTGGGCTTATTCAAGGCCCAATAAGAAATTAAGAACCATAAGCCCACTGGGCCCATATGAAATATTTTTGGAATCACAAAAGTAGCCCAAGTTCAGGCCCAAAACATTTTTCATGCCCTCGCCTCTAAATTTTTAAATGGGCTTTTGTAGTGGCTCGTTAAGGCCCATAAGCTGGAAAATAAGCACTTTTATTAAATAAGCAGTTGAAATAAGCTTATTATGGACTTAATAAGCTACGGAAATTTTTATAAAATTTTTATAATCATTTTTGTAATTTTGGACTAAAAATGTAACGCGACGACACCTAAAAGGACTAAAACTGCCAAACATTAAAAACTTGGACTAAAACTGTAAAAAACAGAAAGTTTAGGATAAAAATTGATATTATATGATGTTCCAAGCATAGATTGTAATTTTGGACATGTAGTGGACTATAATTGTAAATTAGATACGAAAAGGACTAACAGTGTAACGCTAACGCCGTTAGTATAAAAAGTGTAAAAATGAGAAAAGGACAAGGACCAAACATAATCTATTTGACATTTTTATTTTATTTTCTATTTTACGGCAACCATCACGTTATATGCATTTTATTACGTTTACGTTTTATTTATATATTATTTATTTTTACGTTAATAATATATATATATATATATATATATATATATATATATATATATATATATATATATATATATATATATATATATATATATATATATAACGATATTTCAAAAGTTAATATTTTTACTTACGATTAAAAAGGTAAAACTTCGATGGATATTTTAATAAAGTATTTTATCATATCATGCATGGTATAACAATTACACTGCACATCATCTATTCATCATAATGAATAATATTTATTCGTTATTCGTTCGTATTTACCAAATAGTATTTGGTTATATTCTCAGATAAATATATTTATCAGGTTCCGTATCAAAGATGTTTCCATAATCGTTCCCATAAATCTCATCCTACTTTACTTTTCATCATTTCCGTATCAATCAAGGTGAGTCATAGCCCCATTTCCAATAATTGTTTTTAACTCATTGGGGGAGATACATGCTTACATATACTTTGATAATTTGATAAGTATATGAATAAAATACATGATTCAAATCAATTTCCTAATTGATATTTATTTAATATGGTTTGTGATTTAAAATGTGATATATACAAATACTTGACGAAATGCTTAATTGAAATACTGATACTCATATGATAATGCTTCCAATTTGATTATTGTGGTATGTGATATATATATTTTACTGATGAATTACTTGACTGAAATACTGATACTCATATGATAATGTTTCCAATTCGATTATTGTGGTATGTGATATACATGTGTTACTGGCGAAATACTTAAACTGAATTACTGATACTCAAACGATAATATTCCCAAACTGATTACTGTGGTATGATACTTGATTACATGATGTTATTCTGAATGATCCCATTATTACCTTGATATTGCCTAAGTTACCTTATCACCATAAAGTCCCTCAATCATGAGCCATTAATCACTGTTAAGTAGGCGCGAATATAGTGAACAGATTAGAAACCTGTTAAGGACTGACCTCCTGTCCCACTAATACTTGACGGAATGCCATTTGCAAATGGTTAGTCGTATTAGCCGTGATACACTATATTCGTAGACAAATAGGAATTGGCAAATCACCTATTATTAGAGGGTAAAATTTATCATTGATTTGATAAAACACCTCTTTTGGTTAAGCTTGTGTGTCATGAGGCTTGGGGCAATATCTATAAAGGAAATGTATGTTTTCAACATATATTTAGATACAACTGTATAGGAATTTGACCATACTTGAATTGTATATGTTATTAAATTAGCATCATGAGTTTCCAGCTCATGTTAGGATTATTGATTCCTTATTTGAATGTGATTGAATAATTATATGATTTATTTGTGATTATAGTCAATATACTCAATACTTGTTTCATTACTGTTTGTATTCTATCAACACCAAATATTCCTAAAATCTAACAAAATAAAGGGTTTTCCATAAAACTCTATGAACTCACCAACCTTTGTGTTGACACTTTTAAGCATGTGTATCTCAGGTAATTTAACGGAGCAGGACAAGACACGGAGTAGGCATTTATTACTCTGATAAATTAAAATGGTGTAAAAATCAAATTTGTCATTTTTACAAGCCTTTATATCTTTTAACAAGATTTTAAATCAATTGGTTTATCTTTTTATCAAAAATATTATTTGAATGACAAATAACTTTCAAAATGCTTCTTTTAAGCCGTTTTATGAGATTAAAACTTCGATCCTCCCCGTAACACCCAAATTACTTTTCCGCTGCGACAAACTTAAATTTGGGGGTGTTACAAATTCTTCTTCAGTTTCAAGTTTGGTATATCGGGTTTACTTCATCAGTGGTCATTTCAAATAGCCTACACAAGGGTTGGTAATGATAGTCATAGAGAGTTTCTACAGCAGTTGATTCTCACAAGATATATTTGAGCATATGATGTTCTTCTAATAAATGTTGTTGATTCTGAGGTATCAAAACCAACAAGGGGGAAGGAGACGTACATCTGAATGGATTAAGAGTACACGTGATGAACTTAATACTTCTTCTTAATTGAAGTTATCCCGGGAAGACAAATGTCATAACCGCAAAGAATATCAGTGTATTAACTTGTGGCGTTTGGTGTATCATTCCAACTACGTGGGGGAAGTGGTCTTCTAATACTTGTGGTATGTATTACTTCAGCTTTTAGTAGGAAGAAATATTGAGAAGAGTATTTGGAGCGTGAGATGATATTGCTTATTGACATCTTTATATGAGCTGATAAGATTTATGGTAAAGTGCTTCTGGTTAATGCTTCATGTACACAATGTTATGCTGATTCCGATGAGATCGAAACCATCAGGGGAGAGATTTGTGTACGTCAAGGACGCGCAACAGGTTCACGTGATTGGGCTTAATCATATATTCCGGAGGTGATATCCGCAGAGATGATCAGTGCTTCAACCTGTTACTTTGGTGTCATCATTTCTTCTTGTGTTGGATACATGCGTACAATATGGATTGAGTTGGTATGTGTAAGATAACTGGAAAGCATTTGGTGAAATGAAGATGTTGATATCTTATTCCCCCGAATAGACAACTGCTCCAAACCGCAAAGTAATGTGTACATTGGGGACGCACAACAGGGTCATGTGATTGGGCTTAAACACATATTCCGGGATTGATAACCACAGAGATGATCCATGTCTCACCCTGTTACTTCGGTGTTATCATTCTCTTCGGGTTCTCGAGCTTCATACAATGAGACCTTTTGCATCACTTCAACTACTTGGGGGAAGTGGTCTCATGAAAATGATTGTCGGTTTGGGGGGAAGCTACCAAAGCTTCACATTGAGGAGGCTAAAACTCAGCGATTTAGTTGTGTCTAGTGATTAACTCAGTTGTGAGATTCTAGTGATTTGTTAACTACTTGTGTTTGGTGAATTGTCGTGACTTAAGTCGTTTCGATTAGTCTGATTGTAATTTGACGTTGTGAGTTAATCTTTACAACTTGACTTACTACGATCGGATCTATTGTAACTTGACTTGTCGCGACTTGACACTTAATGCTAATTGTCACTTATCCAAGATCTCTCTCTAAGTCTAACTCGCATATTACATCTTTCGGTTTCTTTTGTTGACTTTAGTAAAATCCCGGGAGAGAATCCCGTTTAAGTCACAAGAGTTGTAAAATCCCGTTTAAGATTATATCATGGCAACTACCGCTTCAGACGATTATTCAGGAGCCTCGAAAGCTTTGGTGGTGAAAGTTTCAGAGATGTTGACTACTGTTTTCTACAACGAGCTGAACGATACTATCATTTTGGTACTCATGTCAACATCTTCTTAAACTGATTGGTATCCTTTGTACATATATTATACTAAATTGTAAATAGATATATATAATCAACAAAAAACCCATAAAAATCTGAAAATTAGAAAATACCAAAAATAGTTGTCTTTTTGGCATGTCTTCTGGTATCGATAACATTTACGGACCTAGAAATGTCATTCAATAATGACACGGGTCTTTAAATGAAGTTCGAACAGAAGTTCAAAATGTTTTCAAAACATGCCTAAATGGCTTACAGTTATTTCAGACTGTAACCCGGATTTAATCTTATGGTTTGCTATTACTTCAGATAGCAACCCGGTCTTTATACTGGGGAAAGTTCGTCGCCAAAAAGACTACTGTTCCTAAAAAAGGCATGAATTACTTTATATCCGTGCCTTTCCGATCTGATGTACGCTTAAGTGCATCATTTCTGGTAAAAGAAGAGAAGTCTTCTTTGCATCTCAAATATTTTTCCTTCAATGATTCGTAGGGAAAATATTTGCTCCAAACTTGGTGGTACCATGGTTTTTTAAGATCAAACAAATTTGAAATGTTGTTTAAAATTTACCACTCAATCGATACTAAAAGAATTAATACTTTGTGCAAAATGTTTAATTTTAAAATGTGTCATCGATTGAGGGGGAAAACGATTTTAAAAGCTATATATCATCAAAACAAGATCTTTGTGCATAACTCCAGTGGATTAAGTGCAATTGTTATGTGTTAGTGTATGAATTTTTCATGAGTTTCTCGCTAAACTCACAATTATTTATATACTCATCATCTCTAACACATAACATACTCCCTCAAGGTTTGAGGGGGAGCTAAAATGTCGTCTCAAAATCAGTCATTCTTAAATATGACACATCTTTCTCCCAAAATCTTTAAACTTATTTAAATCACTTGGGATCACAAATCTCAATTGGTTTGAAATTTTTGATCGGGGGAGAATATGTGATTTAAATATAAAAAACTGATTAAAACGTGATGTTTTGAACCCAAATATATGTTCTTCCCTATGTGCCAAACTCTTTTGTATATCAATGCACATATTGAGGGGGAGCAAATGATTTGTGAAAAAGGATCCTTGCATCTTAAGAGTTCGAGACTCAGACTTGACTCATGAATTGACGATACACAATTGTCTTGAATCGAAAGGACTAGTCGTCGACGGGTAATAACTTCAAGCTGGTCTAACCAGTGATGTAAGCTTGTCTCAAAGAGGACTAGTTTGAGTAGAATGTACCGTTCTGAGAAACCTTAGGTGAATCTGATCGAGCCGGGTAATAACTTCAAGCTAGTTTAACTAGTGATGTAAGTGTGTCTCGAATGCCCGCTCATGTTCACTTAAGATAGATCAATTCAAAAAGTGAAACTCTTCCCCACATATGCAAATTTTCAAATCAATACATATGAGCACATGTTAAAGGGGAGCATTTGAAAATGACAAAACTCTCAATGTGTTAACTAAATGAGTTTCCTTTATCATAAACACGTTGAGAGAATTTTCAATGATTTGGTGTATGAAAACATAGGATAGTCATGAAGGTATAAGGTGGCTAAGGTTAGGAAAACCGTCCTATGATCCGCCAAAGCCGGAGGAATCTACCCATGGACAATACCAAATAGACAGTATTAGAAAGTCCATAGGTATGATTATGAAAAAAGGAGAAATGTGAGAATGGAGAAAGAAGGGGTTGAAGAATTAAAAAGAAATGAAATGAGAAAGGGTGAAAAGAAATAGTCCTCCAATTATTCAACCTTAGGGCAGAAACGGGGTTCAACTCATAATCTACTGATTGTTGCTAAGGCGACATTGGTATTGAAGACAAGACGTCATGGACCCAGTGACGCACTGCATTAAACCTTCCAGCCACTCAAGTTCTCTTAAAAGAACTTGTTTCATTCTCACGGGGAACCGGTGTAATCTATCGACATATCTCTTAGAGATGGTTGATATTGAAGCAGGAGACCTCTCCCTAATCTCCGCATAGGAAAACCAAATGTACTTATTGAGTCTAGAGCCTCGAGATGCATAAAAAGATCTCATAGGAACACGTGCTACTTCTACCATGGTTGTTCAACATTAAGGATACCAGTGGTAAACCTATGAGTCCTACGCAGATCTTAGCAATCTGCCAGAACATTTATGAGGGATGTTGCTTTTGTAACTCCCTGTGATTGAATGGAAATTCCTGCCAGGGTCAACATCAAGCAGCCCTGAAAGCAGGTCACCTAGGTAATTCCTTGTGAATTACGCTTAGTGGTCGCGATGGTTACAAACGATCAACAGTCGTGGAGTGATCTCCAGCGACTCACCCATTCGTTGATCTACTTAGGTAGTTCACGTAAATCCTCTCAGGGTTTACCGATTGGGAAAGGTCATGGTAAGGGTTAGAAGGAGTCTTCACACTATGCTGTTGACAATCTTTAATTCCAAACCTATAAGCACCGGATGATTTGTTGCTAACTGTCTATCTGCAGGAATTTCTGACGATTGCTGTTGATTGCTGAAAAGATGTTGATCCATCAACACATGCTTACACTTCAACATCACAATCTAAGAAATCATGATCATTGATTGGGCCTCATATATGCTTCCACAACTCTGATGCAGAAGATCATGATCCTGAAAAAGTGTGAGCATGCCAACACAAAGATGTTCATATCACATGGAGACGTTACTGCTCAAAGATGACTTTCAGACACTCATTTGGATGATGAACTTAAAGCTATTTCCAAAGATCATCCATTACATTGAACAAGTCATCTAGAGCCTACCACTTAAAGCTCAAAGATCTCAACTATGAAGAATCAAAAGGCTACGAGCTACAAAGATGTTGTCGAAGACATGAATGCTATGATTCAATATTTATTTTCCAGGGTGACCTCCCTTAGGGGGAGATTGTTAGGAATACGTTTATTCATATGAATACTCGGTCACCCCGAGTGTAGTTTAGCATATTGTAGCTCGTAGTATTTATCTTATTAGTTAGAACGTAGTTTAGTGTTAGTTAGTATTTGTGGAGTCGGGTCGGGTCTTTACCCACTGTCAGCCTGTTTCAGGGGGCGTTTTATTGTAACTATAAATACCCCTTCCCTAGCTTGGAAGGGGTTGGAGCTTCTAATCATTCAACTAGTTTTTCCTTCACTTTCTCTCTCTAAAGTTCTCAACTCTCTCTATTTCTCTCTCTAAACTCTCTTTTTCTTTTTCTTAATTCGAACCACATCACAAGTATCATACATGTTACAATTATGAGTATACTACACTACTACTAACGAAACTCCTTTATTCTTTAGTTTATATTTGTAGGTTGAACAAGAACTCATGAAGGACAGCGAAGAGGAGACAATGATGGAAGAGTGCAAGGCGACAAGAGAAGTGGTTGAACCATATCGACTACCTTCTCTCAAAAAGCTCACAGAAGGAAAGGATGGTGATCAAGAGAAGCAGGTTTTAACTGATTTAATGTAATTGCAGGTAAACATCCCTATTGTGGAAGCAAGGAAGCACCAAACTACACTAGGCATTTGGAGGATTTGTTGAAAAAGAGAGTATAAGTTGTGTAGAGAAGAAGCCTAGTCACCTTACTTACACACACCACAAAGGCATCTAGGTAAAAGACCTTTATTTGAAAATCAATTGATTTAGTTAGATGACTATGATGTTAAAAAATATAGCAGCAAGTCTAAGGCTAAGTTTAAGGGAAAAGGGTTATTTATGGAAGGTGAAGTTAGTAAAATGATCATTGATGATAATGAGGATGAAAATTTTACTAATAACACGGTTGATAAGGAAGAAGTTGTTGATAATATAGGTGTTTCTAATGATAATGTTGGTACTAAGGAAGAAGTTCATGATAATATAGGTGTTTCTAATGATAATGTTGGTACTAAGGAAGAAGTCGGTGATAATATTGGTGTTTCTACCGATAATGTTGTTGCTAAGGAATTGGTTGATGATACTTTGGTGATAACCAAGTAGTTTATGATAATTGAGTTGATGTGCACTTAGTTCTCTCACCTAAAGTTGAGGAAGATTTTGATGTTTTGGATTTTCTAGATGCTTAGAATTTGGATGTTTTAATGGACTCGGTACTTGGGCAACTTGTGGCTCAACGGGATTTAAAAGTTGAGGGATTACATGGCTGATGGAGATGTAGTTAATTCACTTGATAGTGTACTTGGTGATGGTTTACATCAAGAAGATTTACGTGTTGAGGATTATCTAGTAGATGGTAATGTGGCTAAAAATGTGGTTGGGGAAAGTGGTGTTGAGAATGAGATTATACTAGATGTTGATATAGAGGTTCATAATGAAACTGTGAATGATGAAACTGGGGTTGGGGAAGGTGGTATTGAAATTATAAGATTAGATGTTGATAACTTTGTATAGAGGTTCATAATGAAAGTATGGATGAAACTGTTGTACATGCAACTGTTGATGCTATGGAATCTTTGGATGACACTTAAAGCTTATGTAGGAAGAATGAAACTGTGATTCATGTTGGAATTGTGAATGCAGAAAATGGTGAAAATGCAGACAATGTTGACAATGATGTTGTGCTAGCACTCAAAGCTTGTGTAGGAATAATGGAAGGTGGCAGTTTTGGAGGAAATGTTGCTGACTATACAACAAATAATGTACATACACAGGCTGCTTTTGAAGGTAAATTTGTATCTATATAAATTTTGTTTGTTTTTGCATGTTTTAACTTGTTGCATACATGTTTTAACTTGAAGAGTTGAAGGTAACTTACCCAATGTCACACCAAATGGAAATGGGGGAACAGTGCAGTTTATTCCAACATGCAAAAGCCAAAGGATCAACAACCAGAACAAAGAACCAAAGTTAATGTGTGTAGGATCAACATCAATAGCTACTCCATGATATCCTAGTTTCTTATGATTGCAATTTGGGAAACAACTAATGTGCATTCTTTTATGTGTTTGTATGCTTTGCACATAAATAGTAGTTTATTATATATGCTTGTAAGTAAACTTAAGGAAAGCGAGCAGCTATATGCCACTTGGATGTGCCCTCTATTGATCAGGTTATTGGGTATTTTCGGTAGGAGTCAATTAATATTGGTGAATTAGAAGATATACGGTGTATTTAAATCTGGCAATGCGCCGTATCTGAAGCTTTGCAGTCAAAGCTCAAGTCAACCGTTGAAGGAATACGGCATATGAAACTCTGGCCATACGTCGTATTGATGATCTTATCCCAATCCAAGCTGTCATGATTTATGAAGAATACAGCGTATCGCTATTCCACTATACGCCATATTTAAAGATACGCACGTGTATGCTCAGAATATTCTTTTTTATCCCTGCTCGATTTGCTTGTCCAGTAAGTGTCATAGGAAAGACACACAACATCACATGATCTTGACTCACATTTGGGTATTGAAGCAAATCGACAATCTCGAGCACTCTCTCGACGTGCTCGTTAGCATCCTCCAAATCTGATCCACTAAAGGTGTTCTCACGAAGTTCCTTGAAAAATTGACCCTTTAGTTCAAAAGTAGTTGCTTCTCCAAAGGTTGGCCTAACAATTCCCGGGCAGAGTTGTCACGAATCTGTGCCATGTAATCCTCGATTGTTTGAGTCCCAAAACTTGATTTTTTCATAAAACTTCAATTTTTGACTTTAACAAAGTCAACTCCTCCTTCATTTTTGAAACATTACTGTTAGTCATAACCATATCATCAATTATACACAGGTTCCTTAACTGAACATTCTCAACATGCATATTGAACAACAAATCTTTGTAATACTGTGAAGGAAGCCCTAGATCAAGAAACCCATAAAGACGAAAGCTTTCTCTTTGTCCTAGTTCATAATCAACAACAAATCAATCAAAAGTTTAACATATAATAACAATGTAAGTTTATAAACAAAGAAGTTTACATAAATGGCAAGCTTTAAACCTCTTCCCTTGGTTTGTCCTAGTCCATGCCACTTGCTCCTCAATGGGAAATGGACACTTGCAGTGAATACAGTTGATGACGGATTGAACTTGTCAATGATAATACCTAGATGAAGAAGATGATGAATAGGCCATGGTTAGGGTTTTAGAGAAGGAAGAAGTGGTGGGGTAGGTGTTTAATTTGGGTCAGTGTAAATGAAAAGTGATGAGGTGTTGGTAACTTGATACACATAAGCATAACCGGCTGGGAAGTCAGAATTCGCACACAATAACTTTAAAAATAATAATAATAATAATAATAATAATAATAAAATAAAATAATCCAAAAAATTTAAAGCTACATAAAATAATCCAATGTATCAAGTATAATACATTTTGAGTAATTAGCCCTATTTATAAACCACGATATTGGATGATGTTAAACTACCACTTCAGCCTTATCAATCTGTGTAATTATGTTAATATCGTTGGCCACATGGGAAGACTGTTATACTCACTTTTTTACACGAATATAATCAATATATTCCAAGAAGATAATCTGCAAGTGGCAGATGAGATCTCACACTCGAACATTAAAAAAGAAAAAGTCTTTTGTTAAAACAGATCTATCCTACCACCGCCTATATTTTACGATGCATGTTCAACATTGCTGGTATTATATGACAACCTCGAATATATAAATATTTTAAACCTTTCTGTTACCTAAAATTTTGATGAGGAGTGTCTTTATTTCTTTTTTATATGCATGATTGATTTGGTGTTATTTCAATAAGTGATTACGAAGAAAAAAAATCCACATGCACTATTTCATCACGTCACATTGTGCTTTTTCTTTTTATTGTAGCTTTGTTATTCTGATATCAATTTGTTATTTAACTTTATACTCCATAACTGAAAGACTCATATTCATGAACAAGCTACGATAAAAAGAAAAAGCACACATGAACAAGCTAAAAAATTACAACTTTGTTCATTTATACCCGATAGTTATCACTCACCTAATCACATTTCATAAATAGATCATCCAATAATTACCAAACACATTAATATGATTATATCATCTTGCTACTCGAAAAAATCATATAGTTGTTACATGATATGACAAATAAACCAACTCAGAGGACACAAAAAATGCAAATCATTTTTTTTTTTTTTTGGTATAAGAAAGACAACATCTTAAAAGAAGATTAACTATATTCGAGCTATAACATCAAAAATAACAACACACAATGCCAATAATTCGACTCATTTATGAATCCACTAGCACCAAACCGAAAGTGGTAATGGGTGAATCTTAAAGCAACAAAAATTTAATGTAAATTTTTATGGAACTCCCACCAATGTCTAAAGACTAAAGGGATCATTATTAAGTTATTATAACGCATCCATTATCTACTTTTGCTTTATAATCCAAAAAGCATTTGAAGTGTAAAGTTTCACCCCCCACATGTCACTTTATACTCGTTTTGAGATAAAATTTGATTAAATATGTCTTCCTAGATTTCCGGTTTGAAACATAAAACCAATGACCTAAAGAAACACGAGTAGAGTGCACTAGAAAAGCAACAACAAAATTGGAATGCGACATTAGCCAAACCCTAGTAGGCATTTTTTTTTAAAGATAGGTTTTCTTTAGTTAGCTTACCATGAAGAGCGTGGGTACTTTCACTCAAATGTACGCAGTTTAATTAGAGTATTCATACTGTTTCTGGCATTCTTTTGGCCACCCTCAAATATACTAATTATTGCTCATTATATTCTTTAGTGTTCCATTTACTTGTCCTTTTTCTATTCTAGTATAATTTTAACTAAGCGCCCTCGGTGAATCAACAACAACAAAAGAACCAAAACTTGATTGGTCTAAGATGTGCGGTCAAGTTATCGGTACATGGTATGTGAGTTGTCCATCAACCTAGAGGTTGTGGATTCAAGCCTCGCTTGAGTCATTTGTGAGATATGTGATACACGATGTGAAAAAAAATTGTCTACTCGGTATGAAAATAATTCAGTTTTCATCCCAGTTTGTTACATGCACCCTGATTCGGCTTCCTTCCACGAAGTGATCTTTTGTTTTAGTTGATCATAATCGAGGGTTGGTTGGTTCTAATCAGTACCCATGTAAGCACTCTTCCTATTGGGTCTATTTCTAAAATATGATTTTTGGTCAAGTCCTTGTAAGCCAGTCCATCTTTGAACTGGTATGGCAAAATGCATAGAGGCATAGAGCAATTAGTTAGATGTATAACCAAACCAACTTGCATCTTGGGTCAAGTGAGCTGGGAGTGATAGAACCACAAACACTTTTTTCTATCGGCAAGTACGTTAATGATGAGTTAACAAAGCATAAAGATAATTTAGGATGTTCTATCGTTTAACTGGACCTCTGATACTTTTTGTCTCATGGTGTTGTTCCCTAATGAAAATTCCTTTATTTAGTTTGCCATTCACCTCTCGTGGTCTGCTAGACAAGTACATACAACTCATTAGAACACTCTTGTTGACAAACTCCCCAGATGATACAAGTCTTGGTTTCTTACTTTATTGGATAAGATTTGACAACACATTAGAACGCCGTTGCTGGCAATCCTCACACATCTAGGCCTTCTAAAAAATACATCATCTCAGTAGATCCAAGGCTTTTGGCCTAGTGGTATGTGAGTGCGCTCGCAAACATAGAGGTTGTGAATTAAAGTATAGTTGGAGACATTTGTGAGATAGGTTGACGAAAAATACTTGCCGCAAGTTTTACTCGACCCTTTTGATATAAAAACACAACAAAAATAGCAAGCGGATGCATGTAACCACCACTAAACTAATCACACTTTCTAAATTGAAAATGGCATACAGCTTCTTGTTAAATTAAGAGACTGCACAACCACTGCATCTTATGTGTACTAAAAACTCAGGAAAAGTAACAATCAGCGGCTCAAAATGAGTCAAAGGAGATAAAAATACATTCAATGGATAAAACTACAGGGCAAGAAAACAACATGACTATTGAAAGAAGGATTAATGGTACATTAACTGCTCCTCATGCAGCCAGACCATGGATAATTCATCCATCTGGATGTACGACCGAGCCAGCCAAAAGGAAACGAAGGAGATAACCGTGCAGTTAGGCGGTGTTTGGTTTGCAGTCAGGAATAAATTACGAGTTTGAGTTTACAAACGGGGAAAATGAGAACTGCGCAAGTATTTCTAAAACCAAACCCTTTGCATATGGAGGGTTCTCAACTTTTCAGGTCTCAACCCCTAATCAAACCCCATACCAAGCACCCGTCTAATTAGACCACACATGGACTAAGCCAAGCCTATTACCAGTATAGATCTCGTTACGTTCTTCATCATAGAAAAGAGCAGTGATGTCTTCCAGGGCCTCTGAAACAGAGCTTGTGATCCTTCTACCCTGGATTCGCTGCTTTGAGTTGCACGTGCATCTTTTGCTACTAGACCCACTAGCTTTGTTAATGCTACTGCAAAGACAATCATCTATTATTGCACCATTCATTGCCTTTACTTTAGCAAGGCATTTTCCTGTCAGAATATTGCTTATATTGATGGAACCTGCTGCTGCATAATAACCAGAATGTGATCAGAAAGGAACAATATAATTTTAGTATGCTATCATATCAAATTGTAGATATCGGCCACAGCTCTATCAAAGAAAATTAAAAAAAAAGTATATCAAAAGTTTAGGTGCGTTTAGTTGAGGGAAAACACCTTTGTTTTCTACAAAATGTTTTGTGGAAAACAAGGAAAACAGAGATCGCGTTCAAATAAGCATTTTCCAGCAAAATGTTTTGCAAAACACAAAATCCCCTATTTCCTAACTTAACAAGGAAAATTACAAAACAAATTTTAGTTGTTTTCCTTGTTTTCCTTTGTAACCCACAACCCTCCCTCCCCTTCTTCAAATAGAAAATACAAACATCAACTAAACGCGATTTTATGTTTTCAAGTGTTTTGTGGAGATAAATTTCCCTTCTAAATTTTTACAAAACTAGAGATAGAAAACAAGAGAATTTTTTTCTCCAACTAAACGCACCCTTAACATTTCCATCAGTTTCAGAATCATCAAAATCAGCTTTGCAACAGGTTATTATAAGATGAATGGGGAACACTTTTTTGTACTTGTTTTGATATGCTTTTTTTTTTTTTCTGTTCAAGTTTATTAATTCCGAATGCTATCATATCAAAACGTAGATATCAGTCACAGCTCTATCAAAGATAGCATTTCAATAGGTGAATTGGGAAAGTTACCATTTCCTTCACTTTCAGACTCATCAGAATCAGCTTTGCAATAAGATATTATAAGATCCTGATCACTCGTAATATATATGTTGTTAGTGTTGCAGTCGGGATGCCACAGTAAATGATCTTCAAATGAAGTCACAAGCTCCCCACGGAAGTTCCAAACAGCCACTGTTCTGTTTCTGAATGTCAAGAACAGCTGGTTCTCATATAGAAATATGAAGGCCGATGGTGTCATAAATTCTGTTCTGCTAACTTCTGTTAACTCAGAGTTACGTACCTGCATAAAGAAATGGTTATTAGATTTCAAACTGAGCAGGGGCAGCAAGGTTGTTTTAGGTCAAAGACGGCATTTTTTAAACAGGTAGAATACGATTGATACAAAAACATTATTTCAATAATCATCAAATTCTGCGACAAAAATGCTAGTGTCTTTATCATCAAAAATATCCATTTGACCAGTTAACGATCATACAACCTAACTCAGATGGACTAGTTCATAAGTAAATGGCTCTATCTGCCATAATAACAAAGTGGGGAAATAAGAAAGATCCTTACATCAAGAATCTGAAGATTTTCGTTCTCTTGCTTGACAAGAAGCTTTTCATTGAACTGTTCAATGAAATCCACCTTCTTATTTCGATGAAGGAGATGGTTGAAAGTTTTCAGAACAGTTCCATCTTCAATGGAGAGAATCTTTAACGGGACATGACCACTGGCTTTATTAAATATCAACAACATGATTCCAGGGCTGTTTTTGAAAATTAAAAGAACATAATGTCAGGGACAATAGACTGTAAACACTACATTATGTAAATAAGAATAGAAAGAGCAGATGTTTACCTAATTTTGATCTCTTGAACATTTTTATCTGAGATGGAGTACAACATCATGTAGTTTTTCAAATCAAACACCTTGTAAATGCTGAGAAAAACAAACAAAAACAGATATTAAACTCAGCCCCAAGAAACGGCAAGATTGAACGGACAGATAGTAATCATACTCTTTAAAAAATTACCTATCTTGTGCTGAGAAGGTAAGTACTTTCCCGTTCACATCATCAAACTCGACAAAACCAGGCCATTTCAAAGACTCGGACTCAAAAAGAGCAAAACCTGCATCTGGCTTACCCCTCCGTATGTATCTGACATATTTAAAGGTACAACAAACTTAGTACTAAATCCTGTAAGATACATAGAACAGCATTATAACATAACAGGTTAAATTTCACATACTCGATCCCTGTCGTTCTACATTTCAAGGAACTAAAACTGTCTGATGCATAGACTGAAACCGTAATGAGTGAATCATTGTTCTTATTGTAAAACAAGCTTCTTATAACTTCATCAGGGCTAACATTCAGAAAGCATATTCGCTGGTTGGTTTCTGCATTAAATAAATATAACGTCAAACACTAACTTCCATCATTCACTACATATATCAAAAAGACTTTTTTTTCTAGTTCATAATTATACCTCGACTAAATGCAGCACATATTCCAGATTGTGCAAGAGCAAAAACTATATCGCGAGCAGCAACAATCTCAACAATTTTCGACCTCTTTTTAAGGAATGGCAATACCATAGAGCAGTGTCCCTTTGGATCATGGGTATCATACTCCTCCTGACGTCATCAATCATTTAATAAAAACTTAATGAGATAAGAGTCACTTATCAATGGGAACTTACAAATAAACCAACTGAGAAGTAAGAATATTGAACACACCCATCAAGTCCTTAATTTTGTTAACCAATTATGGCATGTGAATCTTATCCCTTTTACAGAACAAATTTAAGGTACAAGCTATGAAAAATGTTAGAAGGTAATACTCGCTTCTCAACGAGAGCTTATCAATACACCAACTCAAAAAAGAACATTAAACCTGCCCATTAAGTACTTAATGTTTTCAAACTAAATTTTACATGGTTTAGATATAACTTTTTAAGAAGGCAGCTATAAGGTGCGAACAAACAAAAACAATCACAACCTATAAGCATCGAATCTTAAACCAACAGGCATTACTTTATTCGATAAGTATTCAGCCAACACGCAGTGATTAAATCATATTAATTACAATTTCAGGCATCTCAAGATCCAAAACAAAAGAAATATGCATAAGTACTTAAACGTAAATACAAACCAGCAGTAAACTTCTAAAAGCCAAGTGATTGGATTCTCTTTTAATTCTACTTACAGGGTATTTGTTTAAGCTTATTTGGTGAGATTTTATAGCAAACATAAAAATGTTCTAATTTTTTAATGAGCTAATAAGCTTGGGTCTATGAGCTTACTCAGGGAATTTTGGTAAGCCCATATTTGTGGCTTATTTAAGAGGGCTTTAGATTTAGAAGCTTACTTTAGACGTTTTGCAAGCATAACTTAATCCAAACACCTTTGCTTATCAGCTTATTATCATAGTCTAATAATCCAAACAATCAGCAACAACTTATGAGCTTATTCATCATACGCCAATAGCTGCTTTACTAAGGGATGTTAGTTTAAGCTTACTTGTCCGGCATATAAGCTTACTGCACTTTTGAAAAGCTAAAAAGTTAAGGCTTGCAAGCTTATCAACTTGAGCTTATGAACTCAAACAAGTTCATAAGCTGTTGTTCGTAAGCCAAAAAAATTGAACTTTTTAGCTTTTAAAAATTTCAATAAGCTCATCAGCCGCACAAACAAGTAATTTAGCAACAGTCGCTTAAAGTATCTCATCCACATCTACCCTAAAACACAATCATTTCCAAAATTACATCATTTCCAGTTTCAACGCACAATACATAAACTATTCAAATATCGAAACAACTCGAAACAACAAACAACCTGCAATCTAATATTCCTAAACCGCTCTTGAGCATCACACATACTAAACGACCTATCGCGTCTAGAACAAATCTCCCTCCTTTGCAACTTCTTAACACTATTCAAAAACCCCTCACCACATCCACCCCTCCTACGCTTCTTCGCCACTACTCTTCGCCCATTACACGGCCTCGGGCTCGCTGTTATCCTCCTCCCATCCATCTCCCCTTACCCCCCAAACCCTAACCCTAACCCTAAAAAAAAACCCCAAAAATCACATATACACAATATCTACCTTCCTGAGCTCAGTACAACACATCTCATTATTCAATATTACAATACTTATATCAGAATATACAATTAATCATTTTTTTTAAATTAAATTAATTGAACATAATTAACGGTTCAATACTTATTTAAAGATACTAATTTAATTCAACAATTTTTTATTTTTTTAAATAAATAATAATTAAAAAGACTCAGGACCGTTGAAGAAAAAATTGGGGGTTTTGGATTGTTAATGGTCCTGAGTGATAATCATTAACACAAATTGAATTGATGTGTTAATTTTTTATATAAATTTGTTGTTGATTTTGTGAGTGTAATATTAAGACAAGGGGTTAGAAATGTAGAAATGGAAATGAAATGAAATGTTATGTTGAGTTTTATGATGTCTTTGGAGTCCGTGTAATGATTTTGAATTTGGATTTTTACTACGGAGTGGTATTATTGTACTTTGGCCACAGGTCATCGCCACCGGTGGCGAAGTTAGAAAATTTTTAGTAGGGTCGTAATCTAAAATTTTTTTTTTAACGTTATTTTTTGGGTAATATTAAAATTTTGGAGGGTCAAAACTGAATATATCGAAATTTTTCTACACGAAAACTATATACCCCCTACATCACAAAAAAAAAAAAAAAAAATCGAGGGGTCGGGCGCCCCCTCCCGCCCCTATGTAGCTGCGCCCCTGATCGTCACATCAATTTTCTTTCTCCTGATCAGACATGACCCAAGTGCTACAGTGATGACCGACTTACTATTTTTTTTTAAACATTTTAAATAACAAATTTAAAAATATAAAAATATAAACGTTTAAATATAAAACCACAACGCAAGAAATTAAAACGTTGCATATATTTCTTGAAATTAAAACAATACATAGATTAAAAACATTACATAAACATTAATTGGTAATCTGGGTGATCTCAGGTTTAAGAGTTGTCCGACCGTCGTCGTAAGCAGAGTAGTTCACAAACTTGCTCTCTTTGTACTCTGCTAAGCTCCCGCTCCTTACTCTCGTTCCAACCCGCATCATCTTCATAACCTAGCCCAAATTGAGTCAGCTGAGGTTGATATTCTTGTTGCTCAACAAAGATTGGTGCATCAGATGAAGTTGATGCACCTTACCCAAATTGTTGGTTCTGTTGTAATACAGAACCAACTGCCACATTTTTCTCAAAACTCCAACTGATCTTGTTGGAGATTTGGGTTGTATCTATTCACACAACCCCACAACGTTTCACTAACGGTAACGTCTTTGCGAGCTTCATCATTCAAAAACTGGTCGATCACAGCTTTTCTTTCTTCAGAGATGTCTTTGCACTCTGTGTATCGTTGTTTCAGTGCCTTTGCGAGCTCAAACTGCTTAATAACTTCGACAATAGCCTGTTTTCGATCCGTGTCGTCTTTCTCGGCTTGTTTTTTATATACTTTTGCATTTGTTCGACGGTATGAGGGAGACGACAAACCATATTTTTGTGTTTGAATTGTGTTTGAGATTCTGTGTTTAGAAATGTGTTTGAGATTGGTATTTATGGATGTAAAGTGGTAAAGTTTTTTGTGTTTTTTTTTTTTTTTTTTAAGGTTTTTTTCATTTTTTTTAATTACAAACGGTAAGATTTTTTAAAAGTTTTTTGAATGTTTGTGTTGTGTAAATATCGGTCGCAAAACGACCGATTCTTGTTTTTCCTCTAGCTCGACCGATATTTGCTCGACACTCCACAAAGGAGTCGACCGATTTGGAAATCGGTCACATGGCATGCTCGACTGATATTTTGTTTCCCACTGCGTCTAGCCTAAATGGTCCTTCAGTTTGTGAATGAGTTGTGAGTATGAATATATTTTTTTTTTTAATTTTATATCATGGGCTTAAGTTGAGGGCCTATTTGGTTTTGTCGATGAGTTTAGGATTTATGATTTAGGGTGCGTTTGGTTTGTTGTCGGATTAGGAATAGGGTTATGATTTGGCTCATAATTAGGATTTGACAAAAGACAAAATTATAAATTATTTTAATTATTTAAATATATTTGTATGTCCAATCAAAATATGTGGGTTCATTTTTATTTATATCACTTACATACTTTGAAATAAAAAATTGAGTTTTGCTAACAACAGTCTTTAAGGTTGTCATTAACAACAAACTTTTCACTAAAATATTGCATTGTCCAAACAAAATCATCATGAATTAGTTATTGGTTCATATTATTTCTCAAACACATTTGTAATTCATTTCATTCATTGGTTGTATAAGCGAAAAAGATGGCGCATGTTTTTGTTCATGTCTTAATGTTAGTATTATTTTGAAACAAAAAAATTGAAGTTTGTTGTTAATGATAACCCTTAGAGCCGTGGTTAGCATTTCCCTAAAAAATTATATATGTGCATACAACTAAAGTGATATGTGTGTCATATAAAAGAGAGAAAACATACTAGTGTGCATGTGATTATAATTTAGGACTAACTCCCTAATATTTGGTTTAAAAGTTGGATGCCAAACAATAAATTATATCTTTCACTCCATTCCTTAAGTTCAAATACCCCCAACCAAACTGGCCCTTAAATTTGGATTATGATTTGGTATAAATTTTAGAAAAAAGTATGAGTAAGAAAATATATTATTCACTACAAATATAATTCATTTATAAATGAAAAGTGTTATTTGTAATTAAATAATTTAGTTTGAATATAATATGTGGAGACAGATAGAGACATTATGTGAATCGGCCCTCTAAATAATGCAAGTCCCATCTAATTGATCTTTTTAGAATAGTGCACGTTAGTGAGGATGAGACCTACTATATAATCCCAAACCGTTAAACAAACAAAGTTTATCAGTCCCACATCATATCTCAAACCCACCAATCCTCTCGAAACAAATAGACCCTGAATCCACATATCATGATAGATTTTTGGGTAAACTGCAAAAATGGTCACTAAAGTATTGCAAAAACGCAAAAAAGAAACCGAGTCATAAAGGAGTGCAAAAAATGCCATTAACGTTACGTATAAGTGCAAAAAAGCCACCGAGAGCCAAATCCCGTTAGTTTTCTCGTTAAGTGCCAACTCATTGAGGGTAGTATCGTCATTTCACTGTTCATACTATCTCCCGCCAACCTTTTGGTATAACTGTGACATGACCTCAATAGCTAATTTGCAAAGTTATTTTTATGTTTCCATATTAAATTGTCAAAGCCTTCACACGCACACACACATACACAAGCAGAAACACACACACCCGTAACCAAAAAATTGTCATTCCCTTTTCCAGTAACATGTCTCGCTGTCTTGATCTCGTGATTCCCTGTAAATCGTTTGTCATATCAGAAATGATGCTATCCCATTACTAGCGAGAGGTTGAGGAGGACATTCATCATGCACAAGAGTTGATGAGTAGGTGTCAAAAGCTGTCTAATATGCTCAATATTAGGGGGACCTAATTGCGGAGCTCCAAATCTTAAGGGGCTCGAGAGCTGCAAGGGCCAATGTGAACAAGCTTAGGAGGATTCAGTCAGCTAATATGAGAAAGGTGAGGGGGTTGATGAGGATGCTTAGGCAAACTAACGACATCATTGTTTCCAAGATTGAGTTTGCTGTGAGGCAAACTTACATGTGAAGGGGTTGGGTGCTGGAGGCTGGGGTGGGTTGTTTTGTTGTGTATGATAAATGTAGGTAGTAGTTGGTTGGGCACTTGTGGAGTTGTGGTTTCTTTTGTTCCTTTTGGTGCCCCTGTCGTAAGGTAGATGTAGGATTAGATGTAGATAGGGGTTGTGGTTTCCCCTATCCTAAGGTTGTAAATCTATAGTTTATGAATGGAAGGGGTCGTTTGATCCCGATTTTCTTGATATACAGTGTTTGATTCGTATCACAAACACAAACATGAAACTGACATAATTCTAACCATAATACACAAAAGAAACTTGTAAATGCTATTAATCGAAGCAAATAACAGAAACACAAAACAAACACAAATAACAAAGTATTGATGGGAGTCATGCATCAATAAACATTTAACCCAAAACAAGGTAATGATAGGAGTATTGATAGGAGTATATAACACAAAAAACAAAAGAAACAAACACAAACATAGTATAACAGGCACACAAAACATAGTATTTGATAGGAGTCAAGCATCACTAAACATTTAATCCATATGAAATACTTCAATTTACATAATATTGTTCGTCATGTACCAAAAAGATGAACCCATCACAATGCCTGCACATACCCTTTGGTGTATTCGAAATAGATGTAAAATAGTTCAAGTTACATTAGTAAATACAACCAAATTAAAGTGTTTTTGTTTCTACAGATTACATATTCCCAATAGATGAACCCATATGTCAATCTTCAAAACTTTCTACTGGATGAACCAACAGGTGATCAACTACACCTACACAGTCAAAATATGCCATGAAATGAGGTTACTATAATAGGCAATGTAATATATCCAAAATATTTGCTAAACAATTCATTAGACTCACATAGTCAAAATAACACCACATTGTTACCCATTGATCTTGGTGCCCTTAGTCCCAGTACGCTTAGTGATTCTAACTTCACTTCTTGGTCTCAAAAGACCCCACCCCTTGCTCCCACATTCACTGAACCACTGTCTCTAATGACAATACCAGTCGGTTTATTCCTGTTAAGAACATCATCCTCATCAACCATGTTTCCTTTTCCCTTATCCCCAGACCACTTCACCCTCTTTTCATGCCTCCCAGATTCAAGTTTTGAAGCAGCAGCATCATCCACAATCCTAAAAGGTTTTGAAGTGCTAGTCCTAAAAGGAGTTGAAGTGCTAGAGCACCGCAAGCTAGCATCTTCTTCTACCCATCCGACAACCTCCTCACCTTCACCCTCAGAATCAAAGTTTTTTAAATAGTATTCAGATAGCATATGTTTTGTGTGAGCAACAAACAACTCTACAGGACGAGCCTGACAACCTAGTTTGATCATTGTATGCACATCATTGTCAGTGTGAATTAACTTCAAACCTTCTTCTAATGATTTGTCAGGCAAACAAAAGAACACAGCTCATTTTTCTCCCCTAATGCGTGATAACATATCATTCAGACCTAGGCTAAAGACATGTCTATCACAGACAAAGCCACAAAGTGTTGAAACATTCCCTTGTACATACCTTAATGGACCAAATTCAAAGACTCCATTATTGTGCATGCTGAACACAACTTCACCCCCATAACCAAGTAAATCTGCCACATTTTAAATTCAAACGTCAATAGTCAATTAAAGTAACATTTGAAATTTGAAACAGTTGACCCACATTGACTATTGCTATAAGCTACTACAACTGATAAGCTGTCACTACATTACAATCAGTAACCTAATTTGCAACATTGTATAGCAACTAAGACATTTAAGATGGTGAGAGTAATTAGAAGATATGATTGATGGGATCTTCTTGTTTGTAGCTTCTTTAGTAGTACAACTGCAATGCCAAACACTCTCACTTATGATATTCTAATAGCCTACTTAAAACCATAATACTCTGTTTATCCTAAACCTACAAATCAGGGCACTCAATCATGCCACTCAAAGGGGATGCATATAAAATTCTATCAAAATTATCATAGCATCCAACATAAGCAAATTAAAAATGAAACGTAAATGAAATATACTACATTAACATACCAATATCTGTATGCTCCTCCTTCCCCTTACTCTTCCTTCCACTCCCAACAAGCCTTCCCCTCTTCCTTTTTTGTGTACTTGTACTCGGATTATGACTCCCCTCCTTCTTCTTCCCACTCCCAACAGGCTTTCCCCGCTTCCTTTTTGGTGACATTGTACTCGGATTGTCGATTGGTACAGAAAAAGTTATTTTTTCCTGGGTCTTCCCCTCCCTCTTTTTGTCTATGCAACTACCTCATTGGAGCAACCGCTACACTTTCAAGGGTAGGAATAGATATCGCACCACTACCACCCACGTTTGGTTCGTTGTAAGTTTTGTTCTAAAGCCATTGAAGAATTTCTTCTATCATCTCCTTCCCTATATTTGCATACGAACCATACGTGGCAATTACTTCATCACCAAATACCTCCAAAACTTCATCAAAGACATGATCATTCAATAAAACCTTCCCCTACGACTTTTCTGATGATTCCTCCGCCCCAATCATCAAAGACTTTCACTTATCATTATTCGCCATAGCTGGTTTTAATTTTTCCGATTTAGGATTTTTTTTAAAGCTAGGGTTTGACAGTTGGTTATCTTTGAGTCGGATAAGTGGGTGGTTTTGGGGAGTTACACTATGTTCTCAAGTTGATGAAAAGGGGTGAAAGAAAGTGAAAGTGATGAAATGTAAAAAGGCTCATGTTCTCAAGTTTTTTTTTTTTTAAGAATGAAAGTGAAAGGAATGGAGTGAAAGTGGATGGATTTTGGCTTTAAGACTTTCACCCCACTTTTGGAGTGAAACATCACTTTACTTCCTCTCCTTTTCTTTACTTCCTTTTTCTTTACTTCACTTTCACTTTCTTTTTAATTTTTTTTGAGAACACAGTGTTAATGTTCTGAAAAAGCAACTCTAGTAGTAATCTAGTTGCTTTAACTAAAGACTTTACGTTTGTTTGCAAATATAGTCCTTCAATTATAATTGGCGGGAAATAGTATGAACAGTGAAATGACGATACTACCCTCAATGACTTGGCACTTAACGAGAAAACTAACGGGATTTGGCTCTCGGTGGCTTTTTTGCACTTATACGTAACGTTAGTGGCATTTTTGCACGCCTTTATGACTCAGTGTCTTTTTTGCGTTTTTGCGATACTTTAGTGATTATTTTTGCAATTTACCCTAGATTTTTTAATTTCTTTTTTTCTTTGTTAAAAAGGTAAAATATATTACTCCAAACTATATATATGTACTATAACTTTTGGTAAGAGTTTACAGTCCCAAACACCACAAAAGATAGAAAATAAAGAGAAATTGTACATACAAACTACCCTTATGTTTCACCAAAAGCATACAAGGATATCATACAATTGTGACTACATTTGCTCCAAAATGTTAGACATACTTTATTCACCAAAGTGCAAAAAACTACCAACCTCCCACAGTAGTAAAATAAGTTTTTGAACACATGTAAGCATCATCAACAGAAAATGATCACTTAGAGCCAGTTCATCCAAACAAATGCTATATTTCCATTCTAGAATTTAAACCACATTAAACCTGCAGTGTACCTCCACACAAGCTTAAAGGGTCACAAACTGTGATGGCATCACCATTTGTTTTGAACTCTACCAATTTTTGAATACCAAAACTCTATGGATATCTCAGGACCAGAACACATTTCCTTTAAGGAATCAAACAATCATATTACTACTATTGTGTAGATGTACTCCTCAACTCACACCAATAATAATAAGACTACAGAATCCTTAAAGGCATCATCTTAACCCTTAGATCACATAGAGTGATACCACTGCAAGTACATCCACTTCCACATTCATATTTATACTTTGTAGGGCAAAGTAGTTATCTTTCACAACTTACTAGCCCCCATATAAAATCTAGTTTTGACCCAATACAGTGATTCTTTCTTTATACATATCAATTCTTTGCTATCCCAAACACCCTAAATTTTGATTCAACTGAGAGTTTTCCTTTGAATATCAAAACTAATACTCCACTTGTCTGCAACTTGTGATACAGCCATGGAATTCTTAAACCTTTAGCCCCAAAAGTCTCACTTTCACTGTATCACAAATTAATTCAAAGATTACTTCCTAGTTTCTCTTTTCATCTCTAAAAATTCTATCATTTCTTTCCTGCCATATAAAATATACACTTGCAGCAAAACAAAGCCAGCTGACTACACTCCATATGTTGTTTCCGCAAGGCTATTAGCCATTTCTTTGATTACATTGTTCCATCTCTGAGCCTTAATGTTTGTTTTCATTCTACTTTGGACTTGATTTCATATTTCCTTAGTAAATGAACAATAGAAAAACAAATGATCATGAGCCTTAATGTTTGTTTTAACTAGATTCCGGCTTAACCTATTACTCATTTAAAACAAATTTCCAGGTCTATATATAACAGTAGTTCGATCTATATTGCATAAATAAGTGCACGCCAAGATAAAATCAAGAAATGACATAATGTAGTATGGTTTTTTATATGCACTCACTAATAGCAACCCCTCGCAAGAATAGGTCGCACAATGGAAGTGTTTCTAATCTAACAATATAGATTACATACATCAAATAACCCTATTTCCTAAACAACATTATCACTGTACAAACTGACAGGAATTTCTAATGTGTTGTGAAGATATTTGAACTCCAATATTCATGTGGCACAGCTCAAGATGCTTATATGAGTTTTTTATATTGCTGCTTGAAGTGGTTGTGATTCTATTCTATTGAAGAAGACACTTGTCAAGAAGTTATCAACAATCGCAACAAATTCCTGTGGCTTTTCCTCCTGAGGCAAGTGACCACATTTCTTTATTATTTCAAGGCGAGAACCAGGGATGGCTTGCGAAAGTTTCACTGCGTTCCAAGATGGTACAAGACGATCACTATCACCCGTCACAATCAGAACTGCTTCATTGGTCAAAACATTAATAAATAGCTTGACATAACTGTATCAAAGATGTAAATATATATTCTGTGACTATGCTATTTCCGTTTGTTCATCATTATTGCTACGAGTGTCAAAAAGGGTTGGGGGTTGACCCACAAACACTTTGTTTGTCCATTTTAATATGAATATAAGAGGTACATAATTACATTTGACCCATTTTCATTTACAGCTAAACTTTTGATTGCATGTGTCTTGGATAATAAATAAACCATAAGTAAATGGTTCAAAATTTCCATTACTACTTAATTTTATTGTCCACCGTGTGATTCGTAAACTGAGACCCACAAATTGATATAACACTATAATGAACCTCCACTTCTTGCGTTGTTTAATAATGTTTTGAATGTCATTGATCAGCAATAACTCAAACTTATTTATGGGATTAATAATATTTTCATAATGAAAACGAAACTTAAGAAAGATAGTGCCAGCATATGAACCTGGACATGAGATTTCATTCAATCTTTCTGTCAATGACGGATTTGATTCGGGCAATGAACTAGCAACCATTTCTGCAGTGAATTCCAAAAGAGCCCTATCCCAGCCTTTCGTTCGCAAAGGCTACAAACAGTCACAAGAATACAAGATGATCAAAACAGATAGAAACGACTAGCTAATACTACATATATTTTAGAAAGTCTACGTTTGGCTTTTATGTACCAAATGGGTTACTTCTTGCACTTAAAAAAAATTCAGGTTTTGATGGTATTTTCTGCATTTGAATTTCCACAACTGTCCAAAGTTATTTTTCTAAGAAGTTTTATGTTTCTTTGGCATTCATGCAAAAACTACCCATTAGTTTGCAATGAAAAGGCAAACAAGATAGTTCAAAAGGCACTAATAGGATGATTCTTTTTTGGCGGTTCTGTGTGTGAGACAAAACATACTTACTCTGGTATAAGTCTCAAGAATGCTGTCAGTAACTTTGCTTGCATCATACCAAGCATTTTTTATGCCGGCTATTCCAAATTTATCTATAACCATCCTTACCTAACAAGAACACAAACTAATGTTACAGCTCTTAAGAAATACTATAATTGAATACCAAATTTTGCTAAGCATCGCAAAATAAAAATTAATTACCAGCATTACAGCAATACGGGACCTAAGGAAAGCAGATAAAGCTTTCTTGTACAGTGAATCAACCATACTAGCCATTCCTTTGAACAAATTAATTACGGTTCGTAATAGGAATCTAGAGAACGTTGACACAATAGCGAAAAGATTGAAACCGGGGTTTTTGGGAGTATCTGAACTTGAACTGTCTTGCTGATCATTTTCTTTGACTTGTTTGGGTGGAGTCAAAGGAGCTATAATTGCAGGGGCGACAAGAATCATAGCAGCAACACGTTCAGGTGCTTTAAAATATGTTTGAGCTGCTACAAGGCAGCCAGCAGAATGCCTGCATCTCATTATCATTGGTTTTCAAAAGTGTTACCTCTATTCCCGTCAAAAATATATGGATTTTAATGCATAAAAATATCAACATATTTTTTCATTTGTTCTGTTTAGTCATTGTATATATCTTAATATATAAATCTAACATTACTAAACATATGTTACATATATAATATAAAGCTGCCGCTTTTATATAAAACTAATCCTTTTTGAAAGTCAGGTTTTGGGGGTTTTTGTTATTAAATGACCCAACCAGAACAGAAAGCCATCTTTTAATAACTCAAACGTACCCCATAAAAAACAATGATTAAAAAGGGACATATGAAAAGGTACATTGATATTTAAGTGTAACATAAAACCCTGAATTTATCAATTTATCTTCAGAATATTTGATCACTTTTAACATTTTGAGTTAAATTGAACTTGATAAAAGAATATATATGTAAAAACTGAACTTGGTAAAATAATTATCATGTGTGAGCCAGGATATATAGAAACATATATGAAAATAGAGAAACTGTGCGTACCCGACCAGTATTGCTTTATCAGCACTCAAGAAATCGATGAAGTACAAAGTTGCCAGTACAGCAAATGCCATAGAATATGGATTGACCGGCTTTGTATCCTGGTCACCACTTTTTGGAACATAATTGGATGGATTATCTACCCTTGTTGTCAATCCAAAGGCCGGTCTATCAAATGATAAAACTTTTGAGCCAGCAACTTTTGCCAAACTCTTCATAACTTCATTCCAAGAGAACAAAGAAGCTCCAAACCCATGTAATAAGATCAATGGGAACTTAAGTTTTTCCTTTACTTGAGATGAATCGGAATCTGCTTCAGATTCTGGATCACATATTTTATGATGTAGTTGCAATCCTTGAAATTCACAAAAACAGCTGTCAGGGTCAGCTAAAAGTGTAGGGTCCACTAATTCATCCTGATCTATGCCAACTATTGTCCTTCCTTTCTTCTTCTTCTGGGCTACGGGTAATGGTTCTGGAAATGACTAAAATGGCATCCCATCAATTATCCAAATTCTGGATGTTGTACAAGTAATAAACATTCAGAACAACATAGTTATCAAGCGAAGAAAATTCCAGAACCAATTGATTAAAAACTTATCTTATGGTTTCAAAGATCTATTCATATGTTAACCCTGATTTAATCTCATGATGAACAGTTAAATTCACATTGTTCCATTACATATAACTATAATATAAGCTCCATCAACGCTACACATTCTTTGTCATTTCATCCTAGTTATCGGCTGTGTCATATCCAAGAGTTCAAATTATGTTTCTATCCTGCTTCGCACAAGATACGTCACTATAATCTATACTATCCAAGCAAAAACTTAGAGTAACTAGATACTTTACATGTTTTACCGATTATCAGCAATAGCAAGATACTTGCCTTTTGTTACCAATTATAGCAACATGAGCCAAAAACCATTGCTATTATTTACAAGAAGTTTGTAAGTAAATTGCTGTACAACTGGTAACAAAATACAAGTATGTTATTGTTATTCATAATGTTGCAGCAAGTTACTATTAACCTTTAAACATGTAAAGTCTCCTGCTATTCTAAGCACCAAAATTTACCATTAGCGGATATGCATTGGGTTGGGCATTAGTGAATATGCATACAGTATTATCATAGAACAATAAGATATTTTACTTGTTTTCATTTAAGATACTACGAGAACAAGATTGAAAGTTATTTGTGATAATTGGTATCAAAATACAAGTGTGTTACTATTACATATAATTTTCCTAGTAAATTATTATAATCCGTGTGCGCGTAAAGTATCTTGATATTCTAAGGAACAAAACCAAAATGAAACAAATTTTTTTATGTGAAGTTCATCAACTATCATAGATTTGTGGCAATGTGGAGTGATTGCATCTCCTGATCTCCACATAGCAATGTAATTGGGTCTATTGTACCAAGATCTAGCTAAAGTACTTGAAGTAGGTATACGTTGTTTCATTTGAAAGTACATGTGATGTGAGAAAGAAAGAAAACCGTTAGCCTCGTAATCAAGCCTGGATGGGCAATCAAGTAAGTGTTTATATTATGCCAATTTAGACCAAAAATGTACATATATAAGAAAAGTGCACTTGCCGATGAGGGTGTTTATAGTCGTTGTAATATGAGTAATGAAACGGTGCAGTCCTATGATTTTAAATTTCGATTTCTTTCTTGCGGGTATAACCAATCGAGAAAAGAAAAAAGACAAGACGATAAGAAGTGGACCCATGAAAAAGCAGCTCCCTAAGAAAATACAGTTGTTACAAAAATTTATAAGGAGTACAAATACCCTAGTCTACAACATAGGTTAGTCCGCTTTTGTTATCTTATTGCTTCTCTGGTCCAATGTCATAATAAGAAGACCTAGTCGCAAAGAATGTCCTTAATAAGACTAGTGATGACCTTAATTCCGAGGTCCAAACAAGCAATAAGTAATGTTACCCATAGTAAATCATGAACTAAAAAAAACAAAAATACATAGCTACAACAGGTAAGAAATAGTAATAATTTTACCGGAATATTGGGCATAAAGGAAGAGGAAGCCGCAGCAGCTTTAACGGATAAACGGCTTTGTCTCCCAAGTTGACCCAAAATAATAATATCCCGTTTAACCACCGGAAACTTGACAACAAGCGGAGTTAATAAGAGGTGGTGATTATAAGCTACAAACACGCTCATAATTTATTCTTCAAAGCATAACCGGTGCTCTGGTCTGGTTGTTACTTCAGTGTCTGATAAGTCTGTAACTGTAATGTGATTCAGTTATTATTATTTTTTTTTGAGAATATTAATTTACTAGTAATAAAGAGGAGATTTGGAGCATTTTATACCATACAATAATGGAATGGAGGGGAACCCCTGATTTGTAACTATCAGATAACCACACCAATTTTATTATGTGGCTTCACTCTCTCAGTTTTGCGTTAGTCGACTGATGACTTCATTTTTTTTTTTTTTTTTTTTGTGTGTGTGTGTGTAAAAGGGACCTTCTGTAAAATAAGGGTTTGCCAAATAATTATGGAACACTTTAGTTCTGGGGCTGTGAGCAAAATACTTGTAAGGCTGAGCAAAAGGACCGTTTCGTCGGAATTGACCAAGATCGGACCAACAAAGGACCAGCGCCCAGCGGTCTGGTCCCGATCTCGAGTTTTTCCTTATCTTGGTCTCGGTCCGGTCTAAAAATCGACCATCTTGCCTTCTTGGACCGGACCGGATTGAACACATTCGGTCTTGGTCTTGATCGGTCCGGTCCGGTCTTCCCTTAATTAGGGGCATTGACATACATCCCCATATACACATTAGTATTTACATAATTTTTTTCAAATCTTGTTTTAATAGACTTGTACATAATGCATTAAACACTTGTGTTTAGAAACATATATAAATATTGATGTGTATATAAGATGTATGTCAATAACAAAAACTTACGGGAAAATGATTTGCATGACTAAAATTCATGCCTAAAAACATGTCTAACTCTAAAATCACAACACATGAAAAGATTAGTGGTGATAATTATGAAAGAGAATATGTACATTCCACATGTCAGATGATGAATTGTTTAGGCATCAATTTAGTCATATGAATTATGTTTCCTTATCATTAACTTAGGAGCACAAATAACAAAAACTTTTTTTTTTTTTCTTTCAAAGCTCTAGTATTTGTCATAAATTAAATTATTTACTAAGAAAAAAATATGTACAATAAATCAAGTGTATTAAAATATCTAACATAAAAAATTACAAAACTCAAATAAAAAATAAAAAAAGTAAATGTTATTTGAAAATAAAATTGTCATTATCAAAGAAAACAATCTATTATATTTATGTTTCCCAAAAACACATTTCTTTTATAAAACAATTAATTTAAAACGAAAGAAGAACCTTGGCATCTCCATAGACACAATCGTTGAGTGAGTCATGTATGTTCTCACATTATAGAAAGTCAACCAATTATGAGCCAATACAAACTACTGATTATTAAACTTTTGCACCCAACACGCTTATCATCTACTCTTATTTGGTATTCCTGCTACCTAAGGCTGCATGCAATAATGACTAATAATAAGGGTCAATCTCTCTTATTTTCTCTGTCACGTTAGCTTTCTCTCTCCAGCGACCTGCAGGCGATTCAGTGCCACAGTAAGGGCGACCAAGTTCAATTTTTTTTTTTACTACAAACTTAATAAAACATTAATTTCATCATCTTTTTTTTTTAAATAAATAAAAAAAATAACACAAACACAAATTTTATTAATAAAACATAAACATTACATAAACGAAACGATACGGAATTAAAACAACTAAAAATTAAACGTAAACATTACATGATAAAACGAAACAATTTTTAACACAAACACAAATTTTATTCCACATAGCCGTAATACTATTTTTATTACGGTGCTCACCATCAGTCTGATTGTTGAACCTTTGTGTAACTTCATTTAAAAAAGAACGTCCATTCACAAGGTCTCTGGAATCCTGAACTTCAAGCCATACATTACCTAGCAGGTGTTCTTCTTCCATTGACCACCGATTATTAATTGTGAAATGCTTTAGGAGTATGTGAAGAAAAGTGTTGTATGGTGTGTTATTTATAGGGGATAAAATATAAGAAGCGGGATATTTTTTAATTCAAAATTCAAACAGAAGGCGGGATAAATTTTAAATTCAAAAATTAAATACAAGGCGGGATCTTTTAAATTCAAAAATCAGGCGGGATCTTTTAACACAAACGTAAATTTTTTATTAATAAAAACATAAACGTTACATAAACAGAAATTAAAACATGACAATACTAAATTAAAAACTAAAAATTCAATTATAATCTGAGTGATCCCAGGTCTGCGAGTTGTCGGAGCGGAAACCGTCGTCGTACGGATCAAAGCTCGCAAACCTCTCTTCTTCGATCTGAGCTTCCAACCTGCTCAGCTCCCGCTCGTCCTCAGAGTTCCAGCCATCATCAGCAGGTTTCACATTTTTCTCAAAACTTAGCTGAAAGTTATCAACATGAGATTGCTGTTGTTGTGGCTCAACAACTCTTGGTGCAGATGAACTTGATGCACCTTGCACAAATTGTTGTTGTTGTTGTGGTGCATCAGCAGCTTCCACATTCTCCTCAAAACTCCAACGTATCTTGTTGGATTTTTCGTTCTCTATCTTCTGCACACAACCCTCCAATGTTTCAACAACATCAGTGTTTTTGCGAAACTCATTGTACAAAAACTGGTCGATCACATATTTTCTGTCGACAGAGATATCTTTGCACACTGTGTATCGTGTTCTCAGGCGTTGTTTGTGTAACTTCGCCAGCTCAAACTTCTTAATAACTTCGATAATTGCATCTTGGCGTTCCTTGTCGTCAATTTCGACTTGTTTTTTGACATAGTTTTGAACTTGTTCCACAGTGTGGAAAAGTTTACAAGCTATTTTTTGTGTTCGATTTGTTGTTTGAATTATGCTTGAAAGTGTGTGTTTGAAAGGTGTGTATCAAAGTGGTATTTATAGTTTTTTTTTTTTTTTTTTTTTTTTTTTTTTTACTTTGAATGCATCGTATACTTTGTTTTTAAATTTACTTACAACGGCTAGAAACATAAAAAGTTGGACATATTTGGATCAAAAAGCAAAAAAAATTGGGACTAGGACTCGATCGAGCTTGAGACCGAGTAGGATGTTTTATTGCTTGATTCTGGGTCGCGACCTACTACCCACACTAAAGCCGACCGAGTCGACCGACTTAGACTGAGTCGGTCTCAGTCGTTATTGCATGCAGCCTAATAATTTTAATTTGTTCTTATAAAAATTGACTATTTGAATTCAATCAGTTTTCTTGTTAATTTCTCATTAATTGCTTTAAAATTCTAAAATGATTAATTTTATTATGAACCTTCCTCATTAAGTTTTTTTAAGAATTTTCAATTAAAAATAACCACCTTACAACAACGCTTTAAAAAAAATAATAAAAAATTAAAAAATAAATCCCTACAATCACTTATGTTGCATAAGATTGATAATTCAGCTTTACATTTCACTCATTTGTTTATTTATGCTTGCGAATGCTAGATAGTCCATTTTTATTACGATTTAACTAACACTTCAAATCATCTTATTAATTTGGATTTCGTGCGGAACTCAAATGCACGCTCTGATTAGCCCTAATAATTAGGGCATGTTTAGTTGATGAAAAATATCTCACTTTTTTAGTTTCTAAAAAAAATTCATGTAAAACTTAGAAAACTAAAAATTCGTTTAGTTACATTTTTTTCCAAACAATTTTCAAAAAGAATAAAAATTTCATTTTTTAAATGTTAACTAAGAAATTAAAAAGGTCATTCTACCATTCTTTTTTTTTTCTCAATAAAAAAGGATGGTATCTAAAAAAAAAACACAAACATCATTCTAACTCTAATCTCTCGTGTCATCCTTCATCGTCCACCCTCGTCGCCATCGTGGCATCGTCATAATTCGAGGAAATCTTTTGAAAAAGAAAAAATATAACTCCAGCTAAACGGGTTTTCAAAATGGGATAATTCCAAAAGTAGTTCTAAAATCGAATTTTGCTCCACACCTAAGTGAATTTTGAAAATTCCAATTTTGGTCATGTGCGACCTGTGCGACTCAAATAATATTGTGACATGTGGCTTAACAAAAGGTACAAAGGGTACAAGTGGGTGGAAGAGACAAAAATTTGTTATGCCACATGTCACAATATTATTGGAGTCGCACAGGTCGCACATGACCAAAATTGAAATTTTCAGAATTCTTGACTTAGTTGTGGAGCAAAATTCGATTTTAGTACTTACTTTTGAAATTATATCTTTCAAAATTCTCAACTCTAAAGAACGAAAAACATTCACAAGAAATTTAAAAATGAAAAAACAAGAAAATTTTTCACAACTATAAAATTTATGAATTCGGATCTTGACCATTCGAGTTTTTTGGACACCTCAAATTACGCACAATTCTTCACATACAATATCATAACTAGGAAATAATCGTGTGTGATACTTTTAGATGAAAACGAAATATTATCCTACCGCAACACGTAATTAGACCGTTCAAGTTTTTGATCGACTCAAATTATGCACAATTCTTCGCCTATAATATGGCTAAAAAGACCATTCAAACATTTTTAGACAGAAAAAAATTATAATATTGTCGTAAGTTCGGGGTTTTTTTATTTTTTATTTTATTTTATTTATTTTTTTTTATGTAGCATGCAATCATTAGCATATACACTTCAGAAATTTTGCCCAAGTATTTGGAGTCTGTTTATCTGGAACTTCATGACGTTCAAATAAATCAACAAAGCAGTCTTTTGCCTTTGTTTGTAACAGTCTTAACAGATAAGCCCCTTTTTCATGATAATGTCCCAAAAATTACACTACAAGAAACTTTGCCACACTCGATCTGTGAAGCTTTTCTAAAAGAGTGGTTGCTTTGCAGGCTAAACCAACACGAAACCAGTCACGCATATTAAGTGACCAGAATTTACTGAAAATTAAGCTGTGTCAATAACCTTTACATTCTGTGCTCGACACACAAACTACAAATTGTGGTAGTAACATAACCGCATGGATGAACTCATGATTAAAGCCTGTAAACTATTTCAAGATGCAATATATATAATATCAGCAATTCAGCATAATGTCGTAGTAAGTAGTAAAGAATTCTTTTGTTTTATATGATCAATATATAATTCTTTGAGTGAGACATTTAAAGCTCAGCTGTACAACTTGGGGAGAAAAAGAAAAGAATTTACTGTAACGCCGTTCAAGAGTGAGGCAAGAACAATGGACCAAGCAAACTTTAAGGCTAACTGTAATGTTTTGCACAGAACGCAACGGCCATAAGAAAACCCATGTCCGATAATGGAACTTTAGAACAGCCGGAAGAAAAGACTTGTAGAACCATCACCAAACGATCGTATATCAGCTGGCCTAACCAGAGCTCTGCATAAAGGGCACGTTCGCTCTCTTTCAAACCTGCAAAACAAAACAACTGATATCAACACGGAACTCTTTCCTAAACACTTTTGAAACAACTTGCACCAACAACCAAAAGAAAGAATTGTGAAGAAAAAAAAAAAAAACAAAAGAAGTTTAATACTAGTCAATTTCACTCGACTAATATTCTAAGAATAACACGCGTGACATATACAAACATGTACACGTAAACGTCTCAGGCCAAAAATAAAAACAAAATGCACATACATATACAATCAAAGGCGGAGGTTCGTGAAGACTAGGAAGGTCTACGGCCCCCTAGAGCTTTGATCTTTATTACTAAACTAACACTAAATCTATTTTGAGAGGTGTATAGTTTACAAGAAAACTAAATTTTGGGTCCTCTATAACAAACATAATATATATACTTGCCTCTCCTTAGAGAAATATTCAAGCTCCGCCCATGATATTGTAGAAGATGATGCATATACATAAAACAAGCACATATGCATACAGACACACATATAGGGTAGCTAGTAAGTAATATCTAACCAAAAGATTGTTTTGTTTGAGAATCTAACCATTCTGAAACACAGTCTTCGCAGAAGATGTGGTTACAGCACAACAGTATTGGAGCCTGCATCTTTTCCTGGCATATAGCACACATGTCGCCTGCCTCACTTACCTGCAAGTAAAAAAAACAAAAACAATATGAAAACAGAAAGGAAAAAAATAGAATGTACTCCTGTCTCGCAACAAGCCAACAAAAGCAGTTCGACACTTTACTAGATAAATGCTTAGTTAGTAGTTGAATACATCAAATGCCCCTTAAACACATAGCTAGCAAGATCTCATGCAAAATCAATGCAACAAATTTTCAGAAATGATTATTAACAGGAAGCAAGGTAATTACAAATTTAAACTTTTCCAAAGAAAAGGAAAAGTTGAACTGTATTTAAGCCATATCGAAAAGATAATCAAAGCAGTTATTTTAGAATAGAGGAAGTATTCGACTATTCGTTATTGCTATCAGTGTAGTTTTAGCTTTCAAAGTTACCCTCTGTAGCACATCGTCAACTATCATACATTCATACAGAAAAATAAAATAAAATAAAGGATTGTACTCCCTATGTCCAAAAATAAAAACATATCTTCCCAATTTGGTAACTGTCCACTCCAAATCATACTGTTAACTTTAGCAATCATTGCAAGTATTCAAGACATCAATTTTGATCCACAAAATTAATTTATTAAGGTACATATTTGCAATACATAATTGAATAATATGGTATGACATTTTTTGTTATATTATATTAGAAAAAAAGGGCAGTTATTTTGGTTTTTGTACTTTTGCTGAACTGAAAAGTTATACAATTTATGTGGCACATCCTTGACCATTGTTATGGCATCTTGTACAACAGTCTAGAGGTGTCAATCTTGACCATTTACTTACGAACGTTAATAAGTGTTATGTTTTATATCAAAAACGTCAAATAAAAAGATTGGCTTACACGAAATGGTTTGAAGGCTGCCCAAAGTGTATTTTTAATGCATAAAACCTCCAGTCATTTTATTTAAAAACTTTGATAATTTGAAAAGAACATGAACTTTTACAGTCATGCTTGAAACGCTAAATATTAAATAAGAACTGTACAAAATTTAAAAAGAAAATGCTTCGGGTCAAACCAACCCGTTTTGACCCGTGACCCAACCCCATCCAATCCCCATGTTGCCAACTCTACCAGAGTACAGACTACAGAATGTCTTAATTGCCACACCTGTTCTAATGTTGCATATGATCCATAATGCATTTCTTTACGTGATAAAGCCTTCAATGCAGCATAGAAGGACCTAACCTGCAGAGGACAATAGAAAAAGTTAATCAGTTCACTCATATAGAGCATAAATAGTTGTGCTATGTGTGCTTTGCATCATCATGCACATCGGGTATTAGAAAAATGTAACAGTCACATCTGTATATTTCATAAGTCAAGTGAAACAAAGAATCAAACGACTTTTCTATCGTATACCTTCTCCACTAATGAAGTAAGCTTGAAAGTTAGATATAACCCTGTTATAAATGAAGAAAATAGCCCGCCGTATTCTTTGTTTAGAAAGAACCGATACCAAACTGGAGCAGGCAAGAATGCACGGTATAACAATAGGCCGTACTCGACCAGTGTCAGCATTTGACCCTAAAATACCAAAAGTACCCATTAGAAAACTCTGAAATCATGATAATTCATGGCAAATGTCATTCATATGTTACATCTTTAAGCTACATAAACTTACCTGTCTACGGAAATTATGACCCCTGCCATTCCTATAGTACATAAGAAGTACCAATTTGAAAGCCATTGCTGCCTGCCGGACCATTGTATCTGCAGGCAATAAATTGTTCATAAAAGCAATTAGGTACTCACTATGCCACGGCAGCTGTAAAATTGATGTACTATGTTAATAGATTTGTATTTATACTTTTATATATTTTCTTTGTTCAAAACATATGCAGAATAAACTTCCCATTAAAGAAAATATAATTACATCAAACTCATACCATTTACAATTATTATAAATACAGCATGCCAGAATGGAGGTATTGTTTTGGGCGGAACCATCAATAACGGATAGCTAAGATCATCATTCTGATACCACCAGTACACTCCAACCACATGGAGCATAAAAATAATACTGTAGCCAACAAGAACAGATAATTTTCTTTCCCCCTGCAAAATTCACAAATTATTAAGTTTGTCAGGAGACTACTAAAAGGGGTTTTAAATCATTTAGTGTTAATGTAAATTCTTACCTTGAGAGCTGTCTGCTTACGAAGAATATCGTTTGACTTGTACATGAAAGCAGTTACATAGATTGTTACAAAGAAACCTACAATCAATCATGAAGAATCATTAACAAGGTTCTCAAGTGAATATTACAGTTCAAAAGGATAACATGAGCAGCATGTAGTATTAGTAAAATAACAAACCCTCAATCATACCAAAAAGGCAAAAATGCCAAAGTTAATAGTGAAACGCAACAAGTTCAGCAAATATGTAGATAATGAAGACTGAAGAAAACAAATGGCCAAACTTTCACATTATTATTAAATCTAATTAAATGAGTGCACCTTTCCAGTTGACATTTTATATCACTATATTGTTGTCTATTGAGCAAACAAATAAAATCTGATGTGAAAGGTAGAAGAGGCAGCTAGTCCTGGCCCACATAGAGTTGATAAGTAACAATGTTAAAGGCTTCTGATAACTGGTTTAGCTACCAATATGTGTTGATCAGTCATTGTTGTAGGAATAGATGAATGGATTGCATATTTGCATGCAACAAAAAAGAAGACATTAGTGATTCTAAGTTGGTTCTTCTGTAATATAGTTGGTCACTAGACAGTTTATCGCTTTAAATTCTAACTCGATTACTGTTTTTCAGGCTAACAAACACAGTTCATAGGATTTATGTTATATAAGAGTGATGCCATATGATGCGCTTGCAAACTTCCGGTTCTAATCTAATTTGTAAAGAAATGCAGCCATTGGGATAGTGCGATCCAAAGTAAGTGGCCATGGTTCCAAAATTGCTAAACTTGTAAGGTCTTGCAACTTGAGAACAGCCAACACACGAGCAACCAAACACGCTTTACTTAAGACCAACTAATAAAACATGAACACTCAGTTATGACTGAGAATTATTAGCCAACATACTTTTTATGCCCTAACATATGCACGTCTATGACTACCAGTCTGCAAGTGAGATATTATGCTATTCAATGGAACTAAAAACGAGAGTTGCACAACTAAAGCTTACAATTGACTGAGCACCATATAAATAATTTCAAACAAATGAAGATAAGTTATCGGCTATCGGTACCTTGCAAGTGTTGACGAATGAAGACAATAATCAACAACAACGAAAACGGAAGAATCTGCTCAATCCACCTCGATACTTGCTGCAAATCATACCTCTGTTGATTCGACGAATCACTAGTATTATTATTACTCCCCTCACCACCACTCCTACCATCCACGTCACTAGAATCACCCACTTCCCTCTCTCCGCCAACACCACCAACACCATCTCCGCCAACAACCCCCGATTCCCCACCGTCCCCACCATCTTCCTCCTCTTGCTCTCCATCCCCGATTATCCGTATCGAAACCTCCCCTTCATTATTACCCCCATCACTACTACCACGACTACTTCCGGAATCACTCGAACTATGATTCCGACTATGTGAAATCAAACTCTCCGATTCACGAATATCGTTACTTGACCTGGGTCGCAAAACACCAGAGTACTCAAATAAAGTAGTTACAGGCGCTTGTAAAAAACGAACTATGGGAAACGAATTCGACGTGGACAAAACTGTATCTGAATTCGTCGTATCAACACCAGCACCTATTGTTTCCATCAATCACTTTTTATATAAATAAAAAACGCAACTTTCAAACTCTTAACACAATCTTCAACCTACAAACTCTACAAATCAATCAAAACACTATTCCGAAATCAATCGCAATATAAAGCCCTAAACTTCACAATCCTTCAAGCTAACAAACTCCGCAAATTAATCAAAACAAATACGAAAATAGCTCGAACGAATTCAAACCTTAATTATCAATATTCGAGCTAACCAAACACATAAAATGAGGTCGAAAAGGTTCCGCACGGTACGAAACCCTAACCGTCACCTTAATTAACGATACTGGAGCTAACAGACTCTACAAATTAATCAAAACAAATACGAAAACAAGCTCAATATATAAATATATAAAACCGACCGTTGATCTAACAAACTCTACAATTGATCAAAACACATACGGACAATACGAAACCCTAACTTTTGAGAAGTTGTTAAAGTTCGTAAAACAAGTAACGAAAATAAAGGTATATAAATTAATTGGAAGAGTGATGAAATATAGAAAATAGGAGTTGTGATTGATAATAATGAAGAGGGGATTAAAGTCAATGGATTAGGTTTTGAATAATAATTATTATAGGGGCAATAATAATAATAATAAGAAAGGGATGTTATTATTATTATTTTTGTTTTGGTTGATTGGGTGTGGAATGAGATTGAAGAAGGATTTAGGGAGGAAAATGAGGGGATTAATTAATAAAAGTGAAGTTGAGTGGAGAGGAGAAGAGGAGACCAGAGCGTGTTGTTTTGTTTGGTTTCAAGACAGGAGTGAGTAACAGGACCGGCGAAAGAAGAGGTGTGTTATGGAGTATGTGGCGACTGTTTCCGGACAACCTATTTTTCAACCTTTTCTATTTCTTTACAACTTTATTTATTTATTTATTTATTTAGGTTTTGAAACATTTCGAGTAACCAGGGGCGGAACTATTCATTGGTAAGGGGCAGCGGTCGCTACCCCTGAACTTTTACCCGGCAGTGAATTTTTTTTTTTAGTTTTATGTTTTTCGTACTATCTTTCGTATTTCGCGACCCCTGAAACAAATTTTCGCTACCCCTAAACAAATTTCCGTACTATCTTTCGTATTTCGCTAGCCCACTAAATGTTAGAAAAAAAAAATGAAAAAATGGCTACAGTAAAAATTAGACTCAAATTGATAGTAGGCTACTAGCTTGTGCCTTATTATTAAAACTCATGTAGTGGATTAGTGGGCTTGGACCAACTTAAAAAAAATATAATAATAAAAAAATAAAAATAAAAAAAGCAATTGACTAATTGTTATCTATTGAAAACGTCAAGTTAAAGACCATAAGAAGAAAAGAAAAAAAACCTGCGCCCTTTTTGCCTTAAAAAAATAGTAATTGACTAATTGTTATCTGCTTGACTGCTTCTGTCATTCGATTATCCCCCTTCCTGGCTTCTTGCTGTTGCCTTAGGTAATTTCATTTTTCAAGTTTATTTCAATAATTTCAATAATTTATGAATACTGTATTAGGGTTTTGCCATTTTGGTTCAATTTTATACGTTATTGTGAATTTGTGATTTCTGATTAGATTGAAAAGATTGAGTTTCGAGATAGTTAGGTTCAGATTGTTACTTTGTTAGACTGCTTAGGTAGTTAGGTTTATTATACCCTTGAAAAAATAGTCAATCTTTTACTAGATTTTTATCATATGTTTTTGTTCAATTTCATATGTTAAATTGTTAATTCTAAGTGCAATTTGTAATCTTTTTGTATTAGGAACTTCAGACTTGATTTTTGATAGTTGAAACATGAAAAAACAAGTGCATATTGGCAATTTTTTTTAAAAGAAAATTTCAAGAGGACGATGTTGGTTCTAATAATGTTAATGATATTGGTTCAACTCCTTCGGGTTCAATTCCTTCGGGTTCAATTCTTTCGGTTTCAACTCCTTCGGGTTCAATTCCTTCGGGTTCCATTCCTTCAATTCGGGTTCGATTCCAAATGGATTTGATTTGAATGATCTACCTTCGGACCCTTTTGATAGACCACCCATTGCTAGTTATCATCCTAATCAAGTGGATGATATAAGAAGACATTATCTTGTTAAAAAAGCTTTTCAACCACGAAATCATAAATTTTCAACCAAAATGTATGGTAAAGATAACGTTTTGTTGTACAATGGTTTGATACATACTCGTGGTTAGAGTATATTGTTAAAACAGACAAAGCCTATTGCTTATATTGTTATTTATTCAATGAGGTATCAACTACATTGGTAGAAAATATGTCGGGTTTGAATCCTTGTAATGGATTTTCTAAGTTGACATATCTAAGATAGTAGCCTTTTCTGAAATGTATCCGGATGATTTTAATATGAATGATAGTGGGTGTATTTTGGGTGAGATTAAAATCTTTTATCACTCGGTAAAGGAAGATGATAGATTTTTGAATTTGGATGGGATTTGTCACCTAGCTCAAGTAATGCTGGAAACCTGAAAAAATCTCTCATTTCCTTTATTTTATCGGATTTTGAAGCTTGCATTGGTTTTACCGGTTTCAACCGCAACTGTTGAAAGATGCTTTTCTAAAATGATGCTTATTAAAACGGATTTGCGGAATCGAATGGGGGACGAATATTTGAACAATGCTATGGTATGTGTTGTCGAAGGAGAGACATTTGACGAAGTAACGAATGAAGATGTAATGGTTCGTTTTCTAGCTATGAAAGACCGAAGAGGGGAGTTCTGAGATCTATTAGGTATTTGTTTAACTTATTCTATTATTGCGTTCTTTTAATTATTTAAATGTACGGTTAAAAAAAATTATGGTTAACTTTTTTTTTTCGCTGCCCTTGAAATTAGTTCCTGGTTCCGCCACTGATTTCGAGTAGACTAATCTCATAATAACTATCTTTTTGAATAGCCCACAGTCAGCGTAGGTGAGCTTTCTTAGCTACAAGGGGGCTAATTTTCTCTCCAATAGATCCAAACCCATAACCTTCGCTTCAGAAGGCTGGTAGCTTTACCACTCCGGTCACCTTTTATGGCTTTTTTACAATTGTTGAATGGCATGTGTATAGAAAAAATCATTTTATTTTTCTAGTCTTAAGGGCTTAAGGGTTATGTTAAAAATTAAAAGTTAAAAGCATGCATTAATAGTGATACATTTAGTTGATTGTAAATTAGTAAATTCATGAAGTGGATGGTTATACCGAAAATGTTAACAATTTATAAATTTCAAAATTTTTTAAACATATCCTAATGGCCATGTTTAGAATTTTCCTAAAATAAAAAATAGAAAACTACTACACACCACGCATTTGAGCTTTTGAGCTAAAATAATAAGATATTAACGTATTTTTTACTGGTAACCTAGTTTCTCATCCATTTCGCATGAGAAGTGAAATGCATGTGAACCATTCAGAAGACGACATGTGTCCACCATATATCTACCTATATTATAAGTAAGGGCCTTTTTTACTATAGTCATCCCAAAAAATGACACATCAGCACCAAGAGGCTTCACAAAAAAGACACATCAGCACTTCAAAAAAAAGACATATAAGCACCAATACAATTACGAATTGTGCTCTCACCCACTCTACACCTTCCTAACAATTTTCTCTTCCTCCTTTTAGACTAGTGGGCAAGGAGGTGGTGGCTTCACCTGACACCTCAGTGTCACCTCAGCTTTCCCTCTCCTCTCACTTCCCTTCTCCAACCTTCATCAATTTGTAGTCAAGGTTACCTCCAACTTCAATTTTTTTTATTAAATATCCACTTTATACAAATATACCCCACTAAATACCCCACACACACTCACACATAAAATATCAAACAATATAAATGGGGCCCTTTTTCTTTCTTTTTTATTTGGTTAACAGATCACCAATTGTTGTTTTGGTTTTTGTGGTCCCGCGTGAAGTGGACGAGAGGGTAAGGAGGATCACCAATGACATGGCAAAATGGTGGTGCCTTCACCTATCCTTGCCTAGTAGCATTATAGATAACTTTGTGGTTACTGTATATCACAAGTCAAAACACACAATTGCACTCCACCACTCCCTTCTTTTTCTCTCTACAAATCCGGGCAAAACAAATTTTATATCGGTGATCGGAATATGCACGCCTTTAGTTATGTCTCCATTTTAGTCACATTTTTGGATTCTTTAAGAAAGAAACATCTCAAGAAATCGTGTAAGTTACTCCTTATGCCTTGTTTTTACTTTGATATACTTGGGTTTCATACTGCAAATATTTAATTTTGGGTTTTGTTTGGTTTTATGATAGTTTATGGTGAGAATGTGAGATACTAGATGGCTTTTGTGTGGTTTTTAGGATTTGGATACAGAAGATGATAAATTACTACTAACTTTTTCTTAAACTTGTTTAAGATCAACATTATATTTTATGTATTTATGTTTTCATTGTTTGATATTTTTGTTTGTATAGCTAGATTTATGAGAGGGGTGGTCCAACAACAAAAGGTACATTTTTCAACCTTTCGATTAATTTTTTGGTGATTATACCCGCTTTTGTTTTGGTTCCTTACTTGCAACTCATAAGTACTCAAAGGTGGGTTTTGTTTTTATATTTGCATTTTCTATTCACTATACTCTAACAAAGTAACAAGTGCTCCATAACTAAGTTTTGCTTTCGATTTTTTTTTTTTTTTTTTTTTTTTTTTTTTTTGCAGCTCATAATGACTGGATGATGCTATCGTTAAGGGCTTCAGATAGTTTACTGGTCATAGCTAAAGAAGAGCTTTATGCTGTTGCCGTTGACAGTGGTCAACGCAAAGAAGAAGATGTCACGACACTCCGTAGACATGATTTGGTTGGCAAAGAATATTAAATTTTTTAAGTTATGAATGAATCTCTACAAATGGTAATTAAACTAAATGTACTAACTTTTATAATCAAGTAGATAAGTTGATAGTAACAATTGTTTCACGTGTTTTTGTTATCCCGTATTTTCTCACTGTTATATGTGACGTTGTCAAAAGAGAAATAAGAACTAGATAAAATGCAGTATGTTAGATTTATTTATTTTATTCTTGTATTCAATGCTTTTGATAGTTGGCATATAACTTAAACAATGTGTACAATAAAAGTTGTGATGTAAGTTTTTGGTTAGAGTACTAATTTATGTTAGATTGTTTTGGTAGAACCAATTGTGCATATCTAACATGTTTTTTTAAAGTCACTATTGAGATAGATTTCTAAAAGAAATAGGATTCAAGAAAAATACAGTAATAATTTTCTTAAAGAAAAAAATCAATGACGAAGCATGTGATCAGTTGGAGAAATTGGCTGGTACAGTCACTAAGAGATAAAGAATAGTGCGTTGAAATAGATGGATGTTACTTGTTTTAACTGTTGCGCATGGCCCTATAAGGGGGAACATGTAGCAACATTATTGCTTGAAATTTTAAATATTTTATGCTAAGGTCGTAGAATTTTGTTACTGAGAGGTGGGTTATCTTTGTTGACCAAAAATAACTCCAAAGTTGATATAGTGACTATGATGTTGTGATGAAGTAGATATACGGAGAATAGCAAATCAATTGCGTTGTAGATAAATCATGAATTTTGCGACTTTATACGGTGATCGTTGTCATTTGATTGTAGCTGATTTTGATTAAACTTATTGGTTGCAAAATTATCTTAACTATAAATATATGTATAAGTTGAATTTGTTGACCATATATACTCATTTCATATACATTGCGTGTTTTTAATTACTCAATTTAAGTAGTAAATACTACTTATGTTCAAAATAAGTAAATTATTACAGTAACTCTTTACATCACATAATATTGTCGTGTTCATTTTCTTGCTTGCACCACTTTTCATCTATTAAATCTTAAAGCCAGTTGTAGAATGATTATATAATGATATTGATGAGACCTATATGTCTAAAAGATTTGGATGATGGTTAAACACAATAGTCAACAGTTCAACACGATTATTTGTACTTCTTAGGCTGAGGCATAGGGCATGTATGGGATGTACATGATATAATAATGTGTCATACATATTTGACTCAACTTTTAATGTTGTAAACTTCCTTCTTTTACGCAATACCATTTGATGTACGCATTTATTTGTATCTTAGACCACCCCTAAAGGTCACCAAACCGTTACGTGGTACCCCAACCTAACATGTTGCACACTAAAAACACTTAACGACCAAAAATGTATACGTTGATTAGTATTGATTAGTATAAATACCTCAATATTGTTTCATTTTTCTTTACAATTTCATATCTCATCAGCTTATAATCATCGACTTCAGTTTGTATACATCAACTTATAATCATCGACTTCAGTTTGGATACAAGGGACGATGTCAATGAGTATAAGTCTCTAAACAAAATCATACTTAAAACATAAATTTTAATTTTCTTGAGCAACACGGTTGCAAGTCTTTTTATGATATCATAGTATCAGTTGTGATACTTATGTTCTCTAACTAATGATCGTTCTCTAACTAATTGCCATAGTAGTGTTTTATTCAAAATCTTCTTAAAAAGTCGTCTTTTATAAGTCGCTGAAAACCTCAAATATAAACACCAAGGGCCGTGCTTAGCACGGCCCTATATATTACCTAGTTTTTCTAATAAACTTAACATGACAACAAGCGAACATGCATTTTGCGAGGGCCTCAAGGTGAAACGATGACGTGTTTGCGTAATATTGCATCAGGATGGACCAAAGATAGTGTAAGATTTATTTTGATACGTGAACAAAAAAAATGTGTTTATGAATAAAATTAACATACCTGAAATTAATTTGACATGTCAATTTTAATAGTTACTTGTCTTTTATTTAGAGCAAGGAATTGTGATGTAGTTATTCACACTTTAAAATATATATTTCATTGACATCTAGTTAATCATGGCTAATAATTCAAATGATGTTATTATGTATCATTGAGAAACTACAATCTGAAATTGAAGAAGAAAGAAAAGTTAAAGAAGAAATGAGGGGATAAATTCTTTGTAAACGAAAGATGGTTTTTCATTAAAGGAAAACGTAATTCTTTGAATCTTGAGAGATAGAATTAGGATCTGCGGGTAGTCCCAGCTAGGTGCATAGTGGGTTAGGTAGTTGTAGTAGTTTAGCCTTTTAGGTGTTACTTGGTTGCCTTGCCCCTTGCGCTCTGGTTTTTGGTGCCTTGTTTTTGCTTTGTTGCTCCCTTAGGTTGTCTGCTTTTCTTGCCCCTGCGGTTTTGGTTTTTAGTACCTCGTTTTGCTTTGCCTTATCTTTAGACCTCGTGCGTTGCTTTGCTTTGCTAGGTTTGCTCCTTTAGGTTTGTTCTCTTTTCTGGGTGCTTTGGCTTTTTGTTTTCGTTTGAGCTTTGTTTCGTGCTTCTTTGCTTGTGCTTTTGCCTAAGCCCCTTGCCTGTGCCTTTTGCGGGTTCCTTGTTTGTTTCCTCGGTTTGTTTCCTTGTATTGCTTATTTTCCTCTGCTTGCTTTTACATGTTGCTTTTTGCCTTTTGTTCTCTTGCTTTTCTCTCACCCCGCACACCTGCACTTGCCAGAGGTCTCGTTGGAAGCAGTCTCTCTACTCCTGAGTTTATCCTGGGGTAAGGGTAGGATCTGTCTATATTATACCTCCCCCATACCCTGCCTCGGCGAGATTGGGTGTTGTTGTTGTTGTTGTTGTTGGTAGTATCACATGTTTGTTAAATTAGTTCTAGTTACAAAATCCATTTCAGGAACGAGTGTTCAAAGTGTTTAAAAGCAAAACATGATTTGTTTATATAAATTGTTAACTCAATAATAAAATTGGTATAATTTGTCATTTTTTGGTTGGATTTCATGGTGGAGAAATTTCTTGGCTTGCCGGGTTTAAACGCCATTAAATTTGGATCCACACATCACTGCCATGTACACAGTCATAACTACTTTTTTTTTTCTTATTGTTAAACAAAAGTACACTGATAAAACATAACCAAAGTATTTTTCATTTGTCTTAGTTACACAATCAATCCTGAAACACCATCCTCTCTTCAGTTTCTCTCACACACAACACAAATCGTTTCTCTCACACACATGAGCTTTTCTTTTATTTTAATATTTTCTCTCACCACCTGAAACTACCATTATCTATATTTTACAAAGATAAAAATCTTTTGAAACATTAATCTCAAGCAAAAAATCATCGTTCTATATACACAAAAAATAACCAAAAAAAGATCTTAAATTGGTGATGGTGGTTGTTTTGGATGGTGATGAATGAGTTAAAGATGTAAAGGATGATAAAGAGAGATAGTATAAAAGAGTGAAAAGGTATAATAAATAAATTTGTTGTCTATCCACATGCAGACTTTACATCTTTTAGAAATATTAAAAAAAAATACATTGAAAAATGTGATAGAACAAGTATATAAAGTGGTGTGTAAAACCACATAACTCAATTTCTTTTGATTAAATATGAATTGTCAACTTTTTGTCATATTTCATGGTGAAGAATCACTTTTCTCGAAATGCGAGTTGACAAATCAATATTCCAATGTGTTTCTATATAAATTGTCAACTTTTATTAGATTTCGTGATGAAAAGTTAGTTTTCACGAAATGATAAATGTGAGATGTCTAAGAAATTGTTATAAATTTGAGTTGTCAAGTCACTGAGTTTTTATGTGCATTGCTAATTTTTTGTCATATTTCGCGATAAATTATCATTTTTAAGTCATAATAACTTTTTGTCAATGAGTTGAAAGTGAGAATTTACAAGTCATTAAATCCGATTTATTGCTTTTTCAGTAGTTGAAGAAGACTATAAAAATGCTAAATAAGCTAATTCGAACACATTATGAGGGTGTTTGTTTTTTCAAAATATGTCTGTCTGAAGTCCGATTCGATCAGACATTATAAGACATTTATGTGTTTGTTTCCTTTCAGATTCAGAGGCTTATATGTCTGAGTAGCCTCTTAATAAATTTGACCTAATTACACATCTGATAAACTCTAAAACACAAAATCACGCCTCTTATCCTTCTCTCCCCTCTTGAAGTTGCCCATCTTCATCTCTACACCTCCATCGTCGTCGGTGGGCTTGACACCTCTGACACAACCTTTTTCTTCGACTTCTCTGCCCTATCAACTCTTTAAACAAGTATTATTGATTGATTTTCAGTCTTTAAAATGATATTTTTTTTCATGCTAATGCATGTGGTTGGTAGATGTTTTATTTTTCTCTTTGCAATGTTCACATTGTTTAATCTTAAATTCATCATGTTCGTTCGATTATAATATTGTTTGATCTAAAATACAAGATGTTTGTTCAATTGTAATGCTGATGTGTTCTAATAAATATGGGTTCAAGATTTTAGGTAAAGTTTTTATAGTTATTCATGCATAACAGTAGGTTTTTGTTGGTGTATATCCTTTGTCATTTTTGTTTATCAATTAAGCTCTAACACATGTTAGATTACTTGAAAAAAAGAAAAGAATCATACAATTTACAAGTTGGTGGTCAAAGCATTATTATGTCCAGAAGTTTGTTGTTGTACAAAAAAAAACTATGATCACACAGTTAATCTAATGAATCTCAAACTTCTCATGTGTAATGTGTTAGCTGACTACAGAAAAATTTTGGATTAAAACTCATTAGTTTGCTATGTGAACGAAGCATTTTGCCACGGCCGCGCAAATGGGACATCAACTCGTAATATGTTTATTTGTTGTTGTACGAAAAAACAACTATAATCACACCCTTTGTTTCGATGAATCTCAAACTTTACAAAATTCATGTCTAATGTGTTAGATAACTACAAAAAATAATTTGGATTATAAGTCATTAGTTAGTTGTGTGAATGAGGCATTTTGCCACGATTGCGCAAACGGAACAACAACTCATATTATGTTTATGTGTTCTTGTACGAAAAAAAGACTATAATCACACCTTTTGTCCAGTGAATCTCAAACTTTACAGAACTCACGTATAATATGTTAGATAACTACAGGAAAAAAAATGGAGTATAAGTCATTAGTTTGCTATGTGAACGAGGTATTTGTGATTGTTATCAAAAAGTTTTAGCCATTTGTGATTTTAACATGATCTTTACTTTCGTTGTAGCCAAATATGAAGGCACAACACATGATTCTATAATGTTAAATGAAGCTTTAGGAAATTCTCATTTTGATTTTTCACACCCTCTTGCAGGTATTACTACAAGTGAAAAGAAAATGTTATATGTATGTAATATGTTATACATCATTTCAAATATTGACTATCTCATAACTTTTTCAAATATTGACTATCTCATACTTTCGTTGTGGCAAAATGGGACATTACCAAGTCATGAAAATATTTAAGGGTTCAAGTGCCTTGAAGGCAATTCATTAAACACCAACTTAATTTTTTTTTTTTTTTTTTTTTTTTTTTTTTTTTAAATTAAAAATTGCATTCAATACACATTAATTAAACTCTTAAATTATCATAATTAAATCTTATTTTTAATTCAATAAACTCAAAGTCCCTTTATAATAATGCTAAACATTGCCCTCAAGCACCCCTTAGACAATCATAATAATTAATATTTAACTAATGTAATTAATCTAGGCATTATATTATTCGATTGTTAGTTAAAACAACCATTAATATTCTAATGTACATGTGATACATTTTTGCTTCTACGTAGTTGAAATATGAACTAAAACTCATATCTAACAAGTTACAGTTCATAAATGAAAGCGACTCATACTCGATTTTGAGATATATAAATAGAACATATAATCTTGTACCAAAACCACAAACACTAAAACTCATATCTAACAAGTTACAGTTCATAAATGAAAGCGACTCATACTCGATTTTGAGATATATAAATAGAACATATAATCTTGTACCAAAACCACAAACTTTAATTGCTTGCTTTATTGTTCATCCAAAAACCAATAAAATACAAAAACAAAGTTGACTAACAATACCTGGACGTCACAAAGTTCAGATTGTGACATAGGAGTAGTTCACAGGTTGTTTTAGATATCTGATTATTTCGTTAAACAGATATTTTAAGGACAATTTATGTACAGTAATAAATTTGATGCTACATTTAGAAAATTCTAACAATAATACTCATACTTTTAAGTAAGTATTAAATGAGAAAATAAATAACATTTTTTTTTGGATAAACAAACCTCTTGACATTCGTAAAGCAGGTAGATGATGATATAATATAAGGCCTTGTAATATACTCGTACGAGCATTAGGTGGATTATAATTATATTAACACATTTAGACAATTGTATTTATATGAAAGGAAAAGAGAATAAATTCAGACCAACGTTAGTTGTTTAGCAAGTTTCTTAATTGGAGCAAATTTATTTCTTAAGAAGTAAGGCTTAATGTCATTATCAACAAAAGTATATCCAAGGAGTTTAGAAGTCACTAAAGTTAATTAGAAAACCGTCTTTCTTTTTTGTCTTTATAAAAATAAAGACGTGATATATTTTGAGAAACTATGGTCTATGATATGCTCTTCCTGTTAGTGAGACATCCATTTCAACAAATAAGAAGAGACTTTAGTGAGTAGTTAAAGTAGTAATTAACGAGATTATCTAAAACTTTATTTTATTTTGGAACGAAAAAAGAAGTATTTATTAAAGGAATTCGTTTGTGCATATTTATTTTCTATTGATACACGTTTACATGCTTCATGTTTTGTCTGATTATACTTGATGTGTACAAACCATAAATGCACATTGTCTTCTATTTATCAGTACTTTAGCAGCTTAGCTACTTTTAACTACTTATTAAGACATGTGTCGAATCTAGCTCTAGATTATTGACCTTCCATTTTCTGGTACGAAAACCAAAAATCAAGTTTCCAGCTTTGGGCTTTTCTTGTGGGCCGGACCAAATTATAAAGACGTTTGTTATTTTTGATTGCTCAAAGTTTCTAAAGAGAAAGGAGGCCCAACAAGCCTCAGCTTTAAAGCTTTTTAGTTTTAGATAATCATACAAAATTACCATTCAAGAAAATTCAGTTTGACATCAAAATGTTTTATGCGTTTATAAAGTTCCATGATACTCACCAGATTTAATTTCTGTTGAATGACCGTCTATCTTTTGAATTTTATTTAATAGTTGTAAAAAAATCTTCAAAATCAACTATAACAGTTAACAGAATGCAATAACCGAGTTAAATTCTAATAAATTTTGATCTATCTTGCTTCAACAAAAATGGTTCATACATGCACCTTAGCTGTTATAGTCATCTTAACTAGACAAGTATTTCACCAACGTTGGCCGTAATAGTAATTTTGCAGCTCATACGATCGCACTAAATAAAAGTTCTTGAGCTGTGGCCTCATACGAAGAAATCTTTGTTACAAAAGGAATAATTGTCATCACAAGTAAACACAACCTCATTAAAATATACATGTTGTCAGTTATGTAGTTTAAATTTGAACTAGAAGAATAACTTAAAGAACAAGTCTTCTTGCCGTTAGTTTCATTTAGTTAATAAACAAGTACAACTAAAAAGTCGATTAAGTTAAAATGTGATATCTCTAATATTTCTTTTTTACTTTGAAGGACATACCATGTGATATATGATGATGTTGTGGCATTGACAAAAATAAGGTTGAATTTGGACATTTTTGATAGAAAATTTCAAACAAGTGCGAATCATGATTTTGCTGTACAACAACCACCTCCACCCTTAATTGCTACCACATTTATTTATTTTTATTGGACATGATTATCTCCTATTCAAGTAGGTGTTAGCTGATATTTCAAGTTCAAGATAAAGTTATTTTTAGCAATAATGAAATAATGTGTCACACTACTAAACAAAGTATGCATCATCATCACTTCACCGAAATGTTCAAAATTCAAATGAATGCAACTGTCAAATAACTTTCTACAGATCGTGTATGTTGGTAAAAAGTAAATATATTTGCTTAGTATAATCTACAATTTTACATTATCTGTTAATCGGGTCAAAATTCTCAAATAAAACATATATTTGTTAAACGAACTCTTCCCAAAAATTAAAGACATCTTGAAGATGACCAACACGAAAAGAAAGCTAACTGGAAGCACATTTACACCGTTTTAGCTTTTTTTTTTTTTTTTTTTAGTTCATATGACTCGTTTACTGGAAACAATTTTACACCGTACTTTTAGCTTATTTTTTTATAGTTAGTAACAAATGAGAAATATAATTAAGATGAAAATAAGATTAAGAAAATGCACAACAACAAATTTTTGATGCAATCATAAAAATAAATGCATCTCTCCATTGTTACTATCTCTTTATTTGAAAAATGTGATTTTACCGTTTAGAATAAAAGACTACTCAAATCAACTCTTTATCATTTTAATAGATGGATGATGATTATAATTTACTAATTTGATGATAATAATCACCTACATAGATTATCAATGTTAACACTAAATGGCTCATTTGGTTTGCGTCATTCCGTTTATGCGATCAAAATTTATGAGGATGCATGAATTTGATGGAATTGGACTTTGTATGAATTTGAATTTGATTGAATTCAAATTTTCAAAACTATGACATGTGTAATCGGCATAAAAATGAAGTGTAAATCAAAATAGTTTATTAATTTAATGAATTTACTTTAATCTAATAATGTATATCATAATTATAGTAAATAATAAGAGAAAAGGGAATATGAGGTTGTTTGTCATCTAAGCTTACATGAAAAACCCATTAAAATATACTAGTATTGTTTTGAGCAAAATTTACTTATATTCAAAATGAATAATTTCATTATATTTTCCCCAACTGCTCTAATCTTTATTTATTATCTCAAATAAATGTACATTTTCTGTTAAATACACAAACAACATTGATTAAATAAGCATCTTGATCGCAACAACTCATATCTTCGTTTGAATATATATATAATCATTTTTATTTTGCAAAAACTAACTTGTGTTTGAATATATATAATCATTTTTATTGCTTATTTTCATGACTAAAGAAAAATAATACGAATACCGATTGTGGTTTGGAAACAATAGTACTTTAGGATATTTAGTAATGGTGGGGCTGTTTTCATTTATTAGCATTCCAAAATGCGAATTTTTTTGAGAATACTTTGAAACAAAAAAGCTTGCATTTCTATGAGTTGAGTGGATTTAGGAAATTTAGTTTGAGTTCTAATAATCAAAACTACATAGTTTTTAAACAATACGATGTAGTTTTGGTGAGTTTTTCATATAAGCTTATGGCTATGTTTGGCAAAAGTAGCAGTGAGCAGTAGCTGTGAGCTGTTAGCAGTAGCCAAAAAAGCTCACAGCTTCATAAAGAAGCATTGGGAAAATGAGTTTTCCTAAAAAATAGCAAAGCCCACAGCTCTTATGCCAAACAAACATCAAAAATAAAAAAGCTCATTCTCACCGCTCATTATCCCAAAAAGCTCCAAAAAAGCTCCGCACCAAACATAACCTACATGTCTAACAATCTCATATTCTCTTTTCTCAAATAAAAATATAGATAATCAAAACATAATGCTATGTAATAGTTAAAAATATATCTTAATCAATGAGACTACTACCAATTCTGTATCAGCAACTCAAGACAGTCAAGTCAAGTCTACTGGACAACACTCAGTCTCTCATATACAAAGGTCAAGACAAGCTCCAAAGATGTTAATTCTACATGAAGCTGCTCAAGTATACTGTGACAAGATGTAATCAAATGTATCTGTAACTATAACATGTCTAGATTCAATGTAATAGCTGTTAGGCAATGTAACAGTACATAGTGGTAGAGTAGTATAAATAGTTTGTAATAACTCATTTCAGAATAACAATTCATTTTATATCAATGCAATTTCATAATTTCTCTCCCAATGTCACATTCTAATATGGTATGAGAGCAAATATTATGATCAACCATCACCACCATAACTAACCACCACAATTCCGCCACCTCTAACAACTTTTCTCACCTGTAACTAACTCAGGCCACCATAACAGAATAACAAACCACCATAACTAACCACCACCTATCATCTTTCACCATTAAAACTGATCAAATCATACAGATTTCTTATCCTTACATCATTACCAATCCAATTATCATTTCAGATCACTTTCAATTTCAATAACATCATCAAGATTCATCAAAACTGATACAAACACTTCAACCTTGGCATCCACAATAGAAGACATCACCAATGTGAACCACCCTCTTTACTTTCATCCACAAGATCACCCAGGAATGATCCTTATCTCTAAAAAGCTTACTGGTTCAGAGAATTACAGTTCTTGGCAAAGATCCATGATGATTGCTTTAAATGCTAGGAATAAGTTGAAATTGGTAAATGGTGAGTTTGAAGAACCTGCTGTGACATCACCAATAAGGCCTTATTGGGAAAGAGCAAATGATATGGTTATTTCTTGGGTACTTAACACTGTTTCAGAGCAAATTGGTAACAATCTCAACTTTGTTCATTCAACACATTCTTTATGGCACCAACTACATGATCACTACTCACAACTAGATGGACATAGGATTTACCAACTCACCATTGATAGTGTTCACCTCAAACAAGCAAATGGTTCAATTGAAGTCTATTATCATAAACTCAAAGGACTTTGGGATGAATTAGATGCACTAGAAACACCATACAATTGTACTTGCAAATGTATGTGTGAAAATGGTAAGGCAAATGGGGAGAGAGATCAGAGAAAGAGACTTATTCAATTTCTAATGGGCCTTGATGAAAGTTATACCAACATTAGGGGCCAAATTCTACTATTACAGCCTTTGCCTATGGTAGCTAAAGCCTATAGCATGTTGAGGCAAGAGGAAAAGCAGAGAGAGGTTCCTAAGCAAACTGCAACTTCTGTCCCATTTGCACTAAACAACTATAGAAACTTCAACACTGATCCATCAGAAAGTGATACCACAAGGTCTGCAAGATCTGCTCAAACCTCATCACAAACTTAAAACAGAAGAAGCAACTTCAAGGTTGGAGTGATTTATGGAAACTGATTCAAGGAAGGACATACTAAAGAGGAGTGTTACAAACTTGTGGGATACCCAATTGGCCATCCACTTCACAACAAGTATCAACCATCATAGAGAAGAACCTATAACTCAAACACTCAGGCAACAAACACACCATCAAGACATAAGATAGTCAACATGACTATGACTGATGAAACACCTCTTGAACCAGTGACCAACCCAATGATGAACCCGCCACCTAACTATTCAGTGACTGCAAGGATGGATCAGCTGCAAAATCAACTGAATCAGGTACTTTACATGATGCAAAACAACACAGAAGCATCTACCTCAAGCTCTTGCAACTTCATGGCAGGTAAAAGGCTTATTGCAACTTATCTTACTATGCATAAAGAGGTTTGATTATAGATAGTGGAGCAACTATGCATTTCCATCACACTCATGCATAACATTATCACTAACATCACACCTATCATGATCCATCTTCCTAATGGTCAAACTGTAACATGTAATACCATTGGCTCTGTCACACTTCAACATAACATCACACTACACAATGTTTATACATCCCCACATTCACTTATAATTTAATCTCCATAAGCAAAATTTTACAAAACACACTCAAGTCCATCACTTTCACTCACAATATATGCATTTTCCAGGGCCATGATGGACTTCAAACCCAAGGAACACTCTGTGGTGGCCTCTACATTCTCCCAACTAATTCTGTATCTTCTACACTCTCTACTTCACCAACATCTACTATTCTATCCAGCACCAACAACAACAACATCAGTGTGGCATGCAAGACTTGGACATCCATCACCCCAAGTACTCAGAAGCATCAAACAACTTTCATTTTCAGATAGTGTCAATTTAGATAACAAGTGTACCATCTGTCCTTTAGCCAAAAGTCACAGTTTACCTTTTCCATCTAGTTTTTCAAATGCTACTTCCATCTTTGAACTTGTACATATGGATGTATGGGGTCCTTACCATCATTTCACAATCAATAAATGCAAACTGTTTCTTACCATTGTGGATGATTTTTCCAGAGCTACCTGGACTTATTTAATTCCCAGCAAACATCATGTAGCAACCACAATCAAGCACTTTCACTCTTATGTGCAAACACAATTCAAAACTCAAATTCAAAAAGTCAGAAGTGACAATGGGACAGAATTTGTAAACTCAACTCTCACTGAATTTTTCAATGAAAAAGGAATTATCCACCAAACATCTTGCCCATACACACCTCAACAAAATGCAAGGGTAGAGAGAAAACACAGACACCTCTTGGAAGTAGCTAGATCACTTCAATTTCAAGGCAATTTTCCTAAGCATCTATGGGGTTATTGCATTCTCACAGCCACATACTTGAAAAACAGACTCCCTTCAAAACTTCTACACAATAAAAGCCCATTTGAAATTCTCTATAACCATCCACCATCACTTGATCACCTCAACGTTATACAGAGCCTTTGTTCACCAACATACCCATGACAAGTTTAACCCGAGAGCAATACTTACTATTCTTATTGGATATCCTCAAAATCAAAAAGGTTGTCTCCTTTATGATCCTACAACCCATAAAATTCACACAAGCAGACATGTCACATTTGATGAAACAATTTTTCCACTTCACTCACCCAATAACTCATCTGCACAACCATCCACTCCATCTCCAACACCATTTTACAACCATTTTCCTTTCTCCACCACTGATACACCTCATATCACACCTACTCAACAACCACACTCACCCATTCATACAACCAACACCCCAAACTCATCTTTACATACTCACCCAAAAACTCCTTTATCAACTAATTCTCCTGCTTCATCAACACCAACACCTCCAATCACCACCAAGACAGTTAATCCATCATCTTCATCTTCATCTTCATCAAACAACCAACCATCCAACACCACCACCAATACACCACCACCACAGGATATTCCACTCAGAACCAATACACCACCTCCACCACCACCAAAAAGGACTTCAATCAGAACAAAACACCAACCTTCAAAACTCACTGATTATCATTGCACTTTACCACCATCATTATCAAAACATCATTACTCAAACTTTCTTAATTATTCAAACTTGCATTCAAAATATTTTCACTTCATCAATAGCATAGATAGATCAGTTAAACCACACACCTACTTTCAAGCCTCTAAGCATCCTTAGTGGGTTGAAGCCATGAACAAAGAACTTCATCCTCTTGAAGCCAACCACACATGGGTGTTTATCACACTTCGAGCTGGTAAATTTGCTATTGGGTGTAAATGGGTATTCCGAATTAAGTATAATGCCAATGGAACTGTGGAAAGGTATAAAGCTAGGCTTGTGGCAAAGGGGTTTCACCAAAAAGAAGGTATAGACTACAAGGAAACTTATGCCCCTATTGCTAAGATGGTAACAGTAAGAACACTCCTTGTAATTGCAGTATCTCAAGGATGGTATATTGAGCAGTTAGACATCAACAATGATTTCCTACATGGTGATCTCAATGAGGAAGTTTACATGACCATTCCACAAGGTTATTCTCAATCTTTTCCTCCAAACACAGTGTGTAAACTTACCAAATCACTCTATGGCCTCAAGCAAGCAAATAGATAGTGGTTTGAGAAGTTAATCACCTTTCTTCTATCTCTTGGCTTCACTCAAAGTTATGCAGACACCTCTCTCCTCACAATCAAAGACCAAGGTTCACTCATCTCAGTGCTAATCTATGTGGATGATATCCTTATTTCAGGAAGCGACAAATCATATATCACTCACCTCAAAACTGAGCTTCATACCAAATTCAACATCAAAGATCTTGGAGCAGTGAAGTACTATCTGGGCATAAAATTTCTTAGAAACTCCCATGGTCTTGCTATGATACAGAGGAAATACACCCTAGATCTCTTAAGACTAGGTAATGTCTTGGATGCTAAACCTTATGCTACACCCATGGAACCAACCACCAAACTCAATCTCACTGATGGCACTCCAATATCTGATCCTACACTCTATTGTTAGGTGCGCATATTGATGTTACACAAGTAAGAATGAGGTAGATATAAGGATTGGTTGATTATAAGATTTATGAAAAGTAAAAGTGCAATAGTTTCATTAAGATATCAAAATAACCAACAAAGTTTAAGGCAACATAAGCCTTGTATTTATAGGAGGGAAGCTAGGGCAACACTCCCTAGTCCCTTTCATGATCTCAACGTGGGCTTACTAAGCCTTTTGGGCTTATACAACTTGCCCATTAACTTAAACATAAACATAAATAATACTTAAGTAACATATTACAAAATGTAATGACCTAGACTTGACTAAATACAAAAGTATGTTCCCAACAATCTCCCCCTAAGGGTCGGTTATCACGGTTGCTGGACGTCTTCATCTTTGTCTTTGACTTTTGACTTGTATAACTTTTGACGTCTTCAAAAATGTTGTTAGAAGAATGTGCTTTGCTCTTAGTCTTTGTTCTTTGGTGATAATGTAGTGATTGTGTTATGAAGTTGTCTGCTGTTCGTCACTTCTGTGTCTGTGGTGGTTGTCCGCCATTCCAACATGCTCATACATCTTTGGACTTTGTCTTTCAAGTGCACGAAGTTCCTTAACATTCAGATTGATCTTTAGTCTTTATACTTTGTAGATTCTTCTTTTTGGCGTAAAATCTTTCTTTGAACTTTGTGGTGCTTAGATCTTTGGGGGAGCTTTCATTGACTTCAAGATGTATGCATGAGCATGCTGGAATCTACCATCATGGAGGTGATATGTACCTGCAGGTAAACAGTTAGCAATAATCAACCGGTATTTACAGATAAGGAATTAGAGATCGTCAACAGCATATTGTGAAGACTCCTTCTAACCCTTATCAAGGCCGTTCCCATGTCAGATACTCCCGAGGGAGCTTACAAGACCTACTTAGTAGCTCAATGACTGGGTGAGTCGCTGGGGATCACTCCACGACTGTAGACCGCTAAAGAACCACCGCGAACACTAGGTAATTCTCTCATAAACGTTCTCGGCAGATTGCTATGATCTGCGAAGGACTCGATAATTTACAGCTGGTGTCCATTGATGTAGAACACCAGTTGTAGAAATACTAAGTGTTCCTAAGAGATCTTTGATGTATCTCATGGCTCTAGACTCGATAAGTGCACACTTAGGTTTCCTATGCGGAGACTAGGGAGGGGTCTCCTGCTTCAATATCAATCATCTCTAAGAGATAAGTCGATAGATTACATTGGTTCCCCGTGAGAATGAAACAAGTTCTTTTAAGGGAACTTGAGTGGTTAGGAAGGTTTAGTGCATTGAGTCACTGGGTCCATGACGACTTTATCTTCAATACCGGTGTTGCCTTAGCACCAACCAGTAGCATACGAATTGAACCCGGTGTCTGCCCTAAGGTTGAACATATGGAGGGCTATTTCTTTTCACCCTTTTCTTTGCTTTTCTTTTTAATTCTTCAACTCCTTCTTTCCCCTTTCATTCTTTTCTCCTTTTTTCGTATCATACCTAAGGACTTCTATAACTAACTATTGGTGATGTCCTTGGGTAGATCCCTCCGGCTCTGACGGATCATAGGACGGTTTTTCCTATCTTAATCACCTTATAACTCCATGATTATCCGACAATTGCCATCAAACCTTTGATTGAAAATCTCTCAAAGTGTTTTAAGATTATCAAGCATTTTGTTTAACACATTGAGAGTTTTGTGTTTACTTTTGAAGGGCTCCCCCTTCACATGTGCTCATAAGTAATTAATAAATTTGCACATGCGGGAGGAGCAAACACTTTTTGAATTGATCCACTTTCAGTGAACAAGACCGATTCGAGCCACGCTTACATCACTAGTTAGACTAGCTTGAAGTTATTACCCAGCCTGGTCAAGTCCACAGAAAGTTTCTCGAAATGGTACATTTCTACTAAGACAAATCCTTTTCGGGACACGCTTACGTGGTTAGTTAGAGAGTTCCATTGTCAGCTTTTAGGTGACAACTAGCTCTAGTAACTAACTTGATGTTATTACCCGTCGAGGATAAGTCTTTTCAAGTTTACTAACTTTCATGTTTCGTCAATTCTGAGTCTAGCTCGCACAAGATACAATTTTTAGCTTTTTGACCACTTATATTTTAACCACTTTTACATTTTCTCCCCCTCAAAAATAGCATACGAAATGATGTTTTTGAAGATCTTTTTAGATTAAAATATGCCTTTTTGAATCTTATGGGGAGATTCACCAAGAACTTTTAACTTTTAAGAACAAAGTTGTTTTGTTTGACAAGTGCTCCCCCTCGACCTTAGACCGATGTCTTTTTGATTTGTAGAATTTGTTTCAATAGTCAAGGAGAGAAACCCGAAAAACCTTTTAAACAACACATTTAATTTTAAGAGATAGAAAAATGCAAGTACGAAGTAAAAGTTTTGAAAATTTTAAAATTACTATAACTCCCCCTCAACACTTGTTTTTGAAATATTATAGAAATTTGTAAAAAATAAAGTGTTGAAAAGAGAGGTTTGTACTTGCATTTTTTTTTTAGATAAATGAAAGAGTAGAAAAGATAAAATCTTTTTGTGTTTTTGTTGGTTTTATATTTTTGTATTTTATTTTTGGAAAAAATATTTACAAATATAGTTTTGATGTTTGACAATCACTTGTGTTTTAAAAACTTTTCCTGGAGTCAAACATCGCATACCAATTTGGTGGACTAGATCAGCAAACCTTGTTGGAGGTAGTACTTTAGTGAGTAAGTCTGCCAATTGGTATTCAGTTCCCACAAAATATAATTCAATTGTAACCTTTTCGACATGCTCCTTGTTGAAATGATATCGGAGATCAATGTGTTTGGATTTGCAATGATGAACGGTGTTGCAGGAAATGGCAATGGCACTTTTGGAGTCACAGTAGATCGGAATCTTATTGAATAGGTAGCCGTAGTCCTTAAGTTGTGATCTCATCCAAATGACTTGAGCACAACAAGCAGACATAGCTACGTATTCAGATTCTGTTGATGACAGTGATGTGCAATCATGCTTCTTAGATTGCCAAGACATAAGTTTATCTCCGAGAAACTGTAATCCACCAGATGTACTTTTGCGTGTTTCTAAACATCCTGCATGGTCAGCGTCTGAAAAAGCAATTAGTTCAAAACCAGAATCCTTCGGATACTAGATTCCCAAGTTAATGGTTCCCTTTATGTATTGAAGGATTCTTTTAGCCTCATTGAGGTGCCTTTCAGTTGGTTTGGACTGATAACGAGAACACATGTAGACAGCAAATACTATATCAGGTCTACTAGCTGTGAGATACATGAGTGACCCAATAATACTTCGGTATTTGGTTGGGTACATGAGTGACCCAATAATACTTCGGTATTTGGTTGGGTCAACCGGAGTCCCATGTATATCAGCATCTAGTTTTATGGTATAGGCCATTGGTGTATTATAAGTATCACAACTAATCATTCCATGTTTCTTTAAAATTTCCAAAGCATATATGGACTGATTTAGAAAAATTCCACAGGGTGATTGATGAACTTGTAGTCCTAAAAAGAACGAAAGTTCACCCATCATGGACATTTCAAAATTTTCTTTCATTAAATTTGCAAAATCATTTGAGTAAGTTCTATTTGTTGAAGCAAAAATAATGTCATCGACATATATTTGAACAATTAGTAAGTCCACCCCGTATGTTTTAGTAAATAATGTTGGATCCACCGAACCTTTAGAAAATTTATTGACCAGCAAAAAAGCAGATAGTTTGTCATACCACGCCCTTGGGGCTTGCTTGAGTCCGTAAAGAGCCTTTTTGAGTCGATAAACGTGATTGGGACGCTCAGGATCAACGAAGCCTTCTGGTTGGCTGACATAGACCACTTCACGGAGTTCACCATTCAGAAATGCTGTTTTCACATCCATTTGATAAACAACCATGTTCCTATGAGCAGCATATGCCAGAAAGATCCGAACAGCTTCAAGTCTAGCAACTGGAGCAAAAGATTCTTCAAAATCAATTCCTTCTTCTTGGAAGTATCCTTTAGCTACCAAGCGTGATTTGTTACGTATGACAGTGCCCTCTGCATCCAGTTTGTTTTTCCAAATCCATTTTAGCCCAATGACAAAGACTCCGTCAGGTCTTTCAACTAATTCCCAGACTTCTAATCTTTTGAATTGCTGAAATTCCTCTTGCATAGATTCAATCCAGTTGTCATAATTCATTGCTTCTTTAATGTTCTTAGGTTCTTCTTGACAAACTGTGAGTGCATAGATGCAAGTTTCACCATCTGTGTGAAGCTGTTGTCTCGTCATGATTGGTGCATCTGGATGGCCAATAATTTGAACTAAGGGATGATCTCGAGTCCATTTGTGTGTCGAAGGGTGTAGTTGATAGGTATCTCGCATGTTAGTAGGATCCAAATTGCGTGTGGACGACTCAGCTACTTCAGGAAATGTTGGAGCCGGTGCAAACGGGTTAAAGAACGCATTTGGATCATACTCTGCGGTTTGTGGAACTGATTGTGGTGTAGGATCTTCAGCCGATTGTCGTGAATTGGAAACGGTGTGTTCTGCTGTTATGGGATATGCAATTGGAGGACCGTCTTTCTCAACAGTTGTAGTTGTTTGCTGGGGTGAGTCTGGTACTTGAATATTTTCAGGTTGTGCAGCGGAAATTGGTGAGACCTCAGAAGAACGGTATTCAATTGTATGATCAAACAGTGGAGCAAACAGGGTTTCCAATTCTTTGCGGTTGAGAGGCAATGGATCAGCCAAAGAGTCCGGAAAGTTGAGACGGTTGGATTTGGGTCATAAGCTGTTTTGCTCAGAAGCCATTTGTGTGAGTTCATCAAAATTAGCATGAATAGTTTCTTGAATTTCCCTTGTACGACGATTCCATATCCGAAAGCCTTTGGAATTTTCACAATATCCAACGAACACTCCGATGTCAGCCTTTGCTTTAAGTTTACCTAAATCATCACGATCATTTTTCGGATAACAAAGTGCTCCAAATACATGAAAGTAATCGATGTTTGGTTTTCTTTTGTGAACAAGTTGATAAGGTGTTTTGCGATGGCGTTTTGTGATCATGCAACGGTTTTGGGTATAACATGCAGTTGAAATAGCTTCCGCCCATAAGTAATCTGGTAATTGAGCATTTATCAACTTGGTTCTTGCAGCTTCCACTAACGTCCTGTTGCGTCTTTCAACAACTCCATTCTGTTCTGGGCTTCTTGCAATAGATGTCTGATGTTCAATTCCCACTTTCTCAAAATATGACCGAAGTGTCTGATTTTTAAATTTTGTACCATTGTCAGTTCTGACCATTCGGACCGTGTTGCGTAACTGAACTTGAATTTTAGTGAGAAAGGTGATGATCATTGAAGGAGCTTGATCTTTACTTCAAAGAAAATAAACCAAGTCCATCTGGAGTAATCATCAACGATTACAAGTATGTAGCATTTACCATTGATACTTTGAACACGCATCGGGCCACACAAATCCATATGAAGTAATTGTAAAACATGATTCGTACTGTGCTCGGTTTTTGAAGGAAAATGAGCTCGAGTACTTTTTCCTTGTTCACAGGCCGAACATAAGTGATCTTTGGTAAAACGGGATCTTGGAAAACCATCAACGAGTTTATGACGAGCAAGTTCAGTCATAGTTTTGAAATTCAAGTGCGAAAGACGTTTGTGCCATAACCAAGATTTAGTTGATTCTGCTTTGGAGAGAAGACATATCGGAGATGTTGCAATCATGTCAGACATTGAGATAGTATAAAGATTTGAACCACGTGAGCCAGACATAAGATCATTTCCTTGTAAGTCACGAACGAAACAAGTTTTCTCACGAAATGCTATTTCTAGATCTCCATCACAAAATTGACCGACTGAAAAGAGGTTGTGACCTAGGCCTTCCACATAATATACATGACTTATTTCAATGTTCCCACTTACATAGTCACCGTATCCCATAATTAGAGCGTAATGATCATTCCCGAATCTGACAGTTCCTATAAACTTTGAAACAAAGTTGACTAATAGTTTGAGATTGCCTGTCATATGTCGGGTGCATCCGCTATCAATAATCCAGAGAACAATCTGCACCACCTGCATCACAAGAAGACGACGAGGATGGAACAGAAGTAAGGGTGGAACCCAAAGAAAGTGCGGGTTCCTGTTGGTTAGAAGCACATGTATTCAATAATTTAGGAATCCATTTAAATTTTGGTTTATATTGTAACCAACGTTGCCAATTCCAACTAGTTCTCGCTTTCTTTTTGGTGAACTCACTAGTTTTGGGCTTGTTCCTAGATTTGTTCTCTTCAATTATGGGGGTAACTACAACATCATTAGAAGCCGTAGATGGTGGTTTTCCTAATATAGACTTAGAGGCAATAGTGGGCCTAGAAGGAATGCCTGTCCTACGTTTCTTATGATGATTTAAGAAAGAATTAGCTACACATTTTGCATGATCACCAGATGATACACTTTTACGACAAAACACACAAGATGCATTAATATTCAAAACATTCAAAAGTTCATCATTCGTTACATTAAGATTTTGATTACAATTTGCCAGATTAGAATCTAAATCAGATGCAACATGAGTTTTATTCAAATTCCTAAGTTGATCTTCTACTTCTTGAGCATCTAGTGTTCCTCTTTTACGTTGCAAGATCCTATTCTTCTTGTTACTTTTTCGCTTGGGTCTGCTAACGCTATTAGTGGAGACTAGTCCTGTGGAAGTGAAAGGGTCAACATTAGTGTTTTGAACATTATTTCCCTTATCAGTTTTGTCTAATTGATACAATTCTAATGCTATTACAGTGGTGTCAACAAACTTTCCTATTTGAAGTATCTTAATTTTTTCTTTCAAATCAATGATGATGTGATTTTTATCCTGAATATCAGACTCAAGTAAACCATTGCAATAATGAATGTGATCGCGGTTTTGTTGCCATTCGACGTTTTCAATTTTTAAATCCGCAATTTCTTTTTCATATTGAAGACATTTAGTTTTGAACGACTCATTGTTTTTGCAAATCTGACAAGATTTTGAAACATTTTGACTTTGAAGTTGCAATTCCAGTTCAAGACTTTGAGCTTGACACCATTCAAGCCTTTGTTTGAGTTGACAAATTTCTTTTGAAAATTGTTTTCTCACATCATCATTGTTTTTCCTCATTTTATCATTTTCTTGTTTTAATATCTCAATTTCGGTGTTCAGCAAATCATTATCAGCACAGTGATCTTCCACAAGCATAAAAGTACCAGATTTATAGACATCATTCATGATAATAGACAAAATATCAGCATTGAGAACTTTTTCCAAGAGTCGATCAGCATCATTTTTTAAAACTCTGTTTCTTTGCTTTTGAACCAAAATCGCATTTTCAGTTGAATTGAAAACGTTTATCATTGATTTGACTTCTTTTTGAAGTTCCTGTTCCCAACGTGTAGCACATTGACGGAGGTGTTGAACGATTGGCAACATTTGTTTTTGAAAAATATCTCTCTTTTCTCGCTCGTAAGCGGATTGAAAAGTTTCAATTTTTATTTCTGAATTACGTTCAATTGTTTCCTCCAAAATTTCGATGTCTTCCATAAAAGTTTTGAAATAATTTAAAACACGACAACTTTTTGGTAAAGGTGAAACTTCACCTGAAGATGGTAAAGGACAATTTATTTGTGCCACAGTTTGGACAGGATCCGCATTTGAAGATGAAACATATGACTCAGTGACAAACCAAGATTTCTCAGGTATTTCCTTTTTAGGAACAAAAGATTTAGAAATGTGAGGAGCTTTTGAATAATCATATGGTTTCCAATATTCAACTTGACTCATTTTTTATCGACTCTCTTCTTCAAGTTCTTCCTCTTCCTCAGTATCATAAACAATAGTACGCACAATCGTATCATCACGCATATATTCCATACTGTAAATTTTAGGATTTTCTTTGAATGCTTTGTGAAGAAACATTGATTTGTAATCACCAAGTGCAAAACCTTTATCGGGTCTCGGTTTTAAAGTAAATTTCTGAATTGTTGTGACAGAGCCCCCCGGTTTTGTAAACAACATTACGAAATTATTTGAGTTGTTTTTCAAGATCAACATTCTCACCGATTAATTTATCTATATATTTCCTTTTTCGTATTTTATGTTCACAAAAATCCTTTTCGAGACACGCTTACGTGGTTAGTTAGAGAGTTCCATTGTCAGCTTTTAGGTGACAACTAGCTCTAGTAACTAACTTGATGTTATTACCCGTCGAGGATAAGTCTTTGAATGCTTTGTGAAGAACACTTGTAGGCAAACTAATCTACCTAACCATCACTAGACCTGACATCTCCTTTGCTGCTCAAACTCTAAGTCAGTTTCTCAAAGAACCTAGGACTCCTCACATGGCTGCACTAACTAGAGTCCTCAGATATCTTAAATTATGTCCTGGCCAAGGTTTATTCTACTCAGCCTCAAACAACCTCAGCCTATTGACCTATTGTTACAGTGATTGGGCTAGTTGCTCTTTTTCAAGGAAGTCAGTTTCAGGTTATGGTATTTTCTTGGGTACTAGCTTAATCTCTTGGCAATCAAACAAGCAAGGAGTGGTTTCAAGATCTTCAACTGAGGCAAAATACAGAGCATTAGCAGACAACACTTGTGAAATCAGTTGGTTCACTTGTCTTCTCAAAGATCTACATATCAAGGTTCCAACTCCTGTTCCAATCTTATGTGACAATGCTTCTACTATAGCCTTGGCATCTAATCCTATACACCATGCTAGAACAAAGCATATAGAAATAGATTGCCATTTTGTAAGGAACAAAATCAAATCAGGAGACATTTTACCTACATTTGTTCCCTCAAAAGCCCAAGTTGCAGACATTTTCACAAAAGGTCTTTGCAGAGCTTTACATTATAATTGCCTCTCCAAGTTAGGCATCTGTAACCCTTACAGTATGCCAACTTGTGGGGGGGGGGGGGGGGGGGGGGGATAATGAGACTACTACCAATTCTGTATCAGCAACTCAAGACAGTCAAGTCAAGTCTACTGGACAACACTTAGGGGCTGTTTATTTTCTGCTTAATGGTATTAATGGAAGTGGGTCCTGATTCAAACTGAAAAACAACTTGTTTCTTTTCTTCTTATTACAAAGATATTTCCTTAATGTAGAGTCCCTAAAAATTCCAGTCCTCCCTAAACAGGATGCTACCAAAGACAGGTATGCCCTCACCCACTTTATTATATTACTACTTTTCTTCCCCAAATCTCACCATCACTCCATAAAACCTCCACACCTTGAATTGCTGCACCTTCCCACCAACACTCCTCCACGGCACTCCATCACGTCACAGTGTTTTCATGCCTCTCCAACTCTAACCCCTAATCTCACGATCCACTATTTGAAACAATCTTTTTGTCTCCTAAATTATTCTCATTCCTTTAAAGGTAAGTCATTGGTAAACAAGAAAGTGGATGGCCTGTTCTTGATTGTTCAGATTCCACTTGATGATTTCATGATTTTAGTATGTGTTCGTCATATTGTTTTGATTTCTTGAAATTGATAATTATGAGTTATATTAGGAAACCCCAATATGGTCAAAATATCAAATGAGTTGTCAATTATCATAAATAAATTATACTAAAACTTATCAGAGATTTATATTTTGTGTGATTCAAAATTCATGTCAAGAAAAATATATAATAATTAGAATAATAATTTCTATCTTATACATCATGTACAAGGAAAAACTGGTAATTTACTGTTATTGATATATTTTATTAAGCAAAAAAAGAAACAACATTTGGACATATAGAACTTTTTGTAGACAAGCAAAAGTTATTTAAAAAGTCACATTTTGCAAACAGGACCTTAATGCTAAAAAAAAGAAACAGCTCCTTAGTCTCTCATGTACAAAGGTCGAGACAAGCTCCAAAGATGTTAATTCTACATGAAGCTGCTCAAGTATACTGTGACAAGATATAATCAAATGTATCTGTAACTATAACATGTCTAGATTCAATGTAATAGCTGTTAGGCAATGTAACAGTACATAGTGGTAGAGTAGTATAAATTAAGGGTGCTCACGGTCCAAAAACCGGACCGGACCGAGACCGAATCCGGAAAAAATCCTAGACCGAAACCGGACCGAATATGGTCGGTCCAATCTCGGTCTCGGTCCAAATAGCCTAAATGTCTGGTTTTTAAGCCGGACCGGACCGGACCGATCCGAACCGAGACCGAAACTATGAAGATCCCTAGACCGAGACCGGATCGAATGTGGTCGGTCCGGTCTCGGTCCGGTCCGGTCCGGTCGGTTTTGTCGGTCTGTCCGGTCCGTTTGCTCACTCTTAGTATAAATAGTTTGTATTAACTCATTTCAGAATAACAATTCATTTTATATCAATGCAATTTCATAATTTCTCTCTCAATGTCACATTCTAATATTAATATGCAATTTCATAATTTCTCTCAATGTCACATTCTAATATTAATATATACTAGTTAGTTAACATAACATAATATAACATAATATAAAATCCTTTGTAACTTGCTAAATAATATAACATGCAATAACCTAAAATAAATAATAACAATATTAATAATTACAAAAATAATACTCTCACGAAGTCCGAAGTAATCTCATCGAGGCATTGCGCTAACCATATAAATTTGATATATGAGTCCCAAAACATAAGATTATAATTTTTGAATCTCGCTAGCTGCAATCTCAGCGAGGCACTGCGCTAATCATATAATCCACGTTTATAGAGAGCTACTCATTTACAATGCTATATGAGTCATGCATTATGGTAAATTGTCCTGAACTAAGAGCTTGTTACCAAAAATAACATGGTAAAATTCTCTCACAAGAAAAAAGTGAAATAAATAAGCTAACACGACCTTCAAAAAATCCTTTTAGTTTATACCTACACATAAAATAACTATTTTCTATTAACCAAATTCAAATAACAGGTTTAGTATAAATTTAAAAAGTGTTTTTTCTATCTTTAAAATAGGGTTTTTCCGGGAACATACATTCACAAATAATGAATTTGGAAATTCATAAATAAGAAATCAACTTTGTCTTATTTCAAAAAGTTAATCAATTTTTTTTTTTTTTTTTTTTTTTTCAAAAAGTATATAAACGAGTATGTTTGAATAATTTGTGAATGTAATAGTTTGAATAATTACATTATGGGGGGGGGGGGGGGGGTGGTTATAATAGTTTGAATAATTTATTTTTATTTTTGGAAATTCACTTTACCTTTTTGCTACTCAAACATACATTCACAAATAATGAATTTGGAAATTCATAAATAAGAAATTAACTTTGTCTTATTTCAAAAAGTTAATCAATTTTTTTTTTTTTTTTTTTTTTTTTTTTTTTCAAAAAGTATATAAACGAGTAAAAAAATGAAACCCATCGTTGACTTTTTGAAATAAGATAAACTGATCTATCATACATAACATTAATGTCAATTCAGTCTAGAAAAAAAAAAAAAAAAAAACATTACCAATTTTTGGACACTTGTCAACTTTTTCATGTAGCGGTCGCACAAGACTAAATTTGAAAACATTTTTTTCGAAGAAAGTGGACTATGTTGGAGAAAATGGACAAGTTTTGGAATTATCACTAATAAAAATGAATACTTGTGTATTTAGGGCCTGTTTGGTTTATAAGTGGGATTGAAATTGGATTTGGATTTAGAAAAGGTTTGAAAGAAATTGTATTTAAGTATAGGTTTGAATTAAATGAGGAGAGAGAAAAATAGATGATACTAGTAAGTTTATTTTATATATATTTTTAGCATAGAAAAATAAAATATAAAAAAAAGAATATCAAAATTTGTGGCTAAAAAGTACTCCATCAAATAATTTCTTTTTTCTTATTGGTTCAATCGTGGAAACCCACCCAAAAGATACCAAAATAGTGTGGATTGAAAAAGTGGAATGAAAGTTCACTGTTGGGAATGTGTCAAGGAATGAAAATGCAACCAAACAAAACTTTTAAAAAATCTATGAATCCATACCCCTAAAAAAGATGTACCAAACGGCCCTTAATGATTTGATTTGTTGATTTAAAAAAAAATGATAGGATGATAATTTCGAAAAAGAATGCATAATACACTTATCACATGATTTATAGATTATACATGTATTTAAGCATGCCTTTTAAGTCTAAAAAACATTAATCATTAAACTAATTTAGCATTTTTCTTACAAATACAAATGACTTGGAAAACATTTATTCAAGAACTAAAGAAAGTAAACAAAAAAATTGAAAGTAAAATGAAACCTTAAAAAGGATGATAAAATAAATTAAAAAAGAAGGAAGAATGAATGATGAAAAAAAAAAAAAAAAAAGTTGAAGACAGCAAATGGAAAAGCATTTAAACCCTGGGCCAACAAACCTCCCAAAATGAACTTTTATTAAAAATGAATTATTTTTGAGAGATAATTAAAACCTCAAAGTACCATAATTCATCCCAACGGTAAAATAATAAATTAAATAAAACACCATTTTAATGCAGCACTGCTATTTTCCATTAAAAATTAAATCCCATTTCATTTTCTTTCAATCATTACCGTTGCAAAATTTTAACACTACATTTCCATTCGTTACATAAATTAAACCCACATTTTTTAAAAGAGTATTATTTTATTTTATTTTTTATGCTCAGCTGCCATTGGAGTCTGCTGCTCATTTTATAAATTTGATTACAGGTAATTTATTTATTGTTTTTTTTATTAGTATGTGTTTATTAATTTTGAATTATATATGCTGCTAATGTAATTTATTGGTTGCTCATTTTATCATTTGGAATACATTATAAATCATGGAGGTGGCTAGGTAAAAGGGTTGTTTAAGGTGGGTTTATGAGCTTATCTGTTTTCTGGTTTTTTTATAAGCTCGTTTTTTTCCGCTTATTTTGAAACTTGTGGCTATATGAAATATAAGCCGAAAACAGATAAGCTCATAAGTTTTTTTTTTTTTTTTTTTTTTTTTTTTTTTTTTTTTTTAAAGAAAAGAAAAAACCCTTAGTATGTTTTTGAGGTGAAAAGTAGAAAAGTTGAATTATGTTAATATAATGTAGTTTTGCAATCCAAAAAGGGCCGGCGGCGCAGCTTGTTGCTCATTGGCCTTATACCCCTATGTAAATCCAAATATAAATATATGTGAATAAAAATTTTGTGAGAAAAAAAAAATGTAAATCTGGAAAGGTGGATTTTGTTTTGTGGTTAGGTGATTTTTTTAATAGAATAAGTTGAGTAAGATTGTTAGATTTGGATATACATACATGTGGATTGATTATTTATATATTTAAGACTCAAGTCTGTAGGTCAATTTTTTTTTTTTTTTTTTTTTTTTTTTTTTTTTTTTTTTTTTTTTTTTTTTTTTTTTTGTGTTGAATTTAACCCTGAGAACAAATTTTGTTTGGATACTCTGTTTATGTTGTACTAGTATATTTTATAAGAATTAAATACTTCTCTTAGATACTTAGATCTGTATCAGTTCATATTTATTGTTTCGTTTTCGGTCACCTTTGTTTTTTCTTCCAACACGTGCCTTCAATAATTACTCCGTAATTGTATATTTTCCGTTTATAATTTAGTTGAGATCATTAGTAAAGCTAGGATAATAGTTAACCGAAATTTTAGTACATAAACAAACATAGGGCACATACATTTTTCTGCAAGTTTCAATGAGGTTTTGAGATTAACAGTTACCGTTAGAAATATATAGGAATAATGTTATAGGAAACGATAAATCGAAGATGCAATACTTATGATTCGTTACCTGAAACAATTAATTCAAGGTTACCAGATAATGCATCAGGGGACGTTCGAATAAAGGCCTTGTGGTATACAATATCGATAAGATGCTGCAATTTACCTATAATGTAGTCCAGTTCTGTTTATAACGGGAATCTACATGGATACGATATTCCTTAGCGTTTTTAATTTTGGGAAAAGTCAATATATTCTTTTTGGGCAAGTACTTTCACTAATCAGTATCTTGCTTTCTGTGTAAGACATAAACCATGATGGAAAAACAGAATTTGCTTTACGTTTTACTAGCTGTAATCCTCTTGAAACCCCAAAACAGTTTGATGCAATGTCCTTTAATGAATGATACATCAATCGGGTGTTAATCATATGTCTAATTCAAACATTTTAATAACTATTTCCTTTTATTACACTTAATGTCTCTTCATTATGTTTGTGAAGCAAGTTTGTTTGTTTGTGTTTTTTTTTTTTTTTTTTTTTTTTTTTTTTTTTTTTTTTTTTTGCGAATTACATTTCGATAAACAAATAAGTAACTAATGGGTTCGGAAATGGAAAAAGCTCCAAATAAAACTAAATAGCAGCCATATGCTGTAAATTTTAGACATATCTTACTAATTTATATTTGCTTACTGAGAAAACGGTCTGCAAATTTAAACAAAAATAAGTACACTCAAGAAATTTTTAACAAAAATTAGGATTTCAAATATGTTTAGAACTCCAAATATTTTAGTTGCTTATGTTTTAGTTAAGAAAAGCTGCACTACTTGAGTGTTTGGGTGGTCCAGAAACTGGGAACATTTTGGACTTTCTATATCATTAGTACCTATCAGGATACCAAAACTTGGTGCTATGTTGATATTAACTTCACAGAAACCACAGCTCTACAATTAGTTTAAAAACCATATTATGATCCATCATGCAAGTTGGTCCCATCGACCAACCCATGCCTGATAAATGCAGTTTTGTTCCCTGCATGTAAGTAGACAATACACACGAATATAGTGAAGCCAATTTATCTTGCAGTTTATATTATATGATTGGAATTATGCATTTTACTTTATGGTCACAAATTTCTCTGCTTTTGGCAGAAGAAAGGAGTGTACTTTTGCTTTTTCTTTTTATTAGTGTTCCATCTTTTTCTTTTAGGTTGGATTCTCCTTGTCACTAACCTCCTTTATTTTGTATTTTGTATAATATTTTTGTTCTCTATCAACGCCGAAAATGACCCCTGTTTTCCACTATAGAAAAGGTTAATGCGGAACATATCTAAACTCTTGCTTATGGTTCTTTATATCAAGACCATATCTTTGATTAGCGTAAATAAATGAATATATGAAAAGATTTCGGTTTCTTTTATTCTTATAATCAGGAAATGAGTTCTTCCCCCCCTGTGATATTTTGTTTGCTAAACATTTAAGCACATACTTTACACCGAAAAACTAAAGTTCAAATAGTTATTCTCTGCTTTTTCCCATATGGAAATAAAAGTTGAGGAGGTCAAGATAATCATAATTGCCTTTATGAAAGTTTAAACTTTACCGAATTCATTTCTTTGCTTCATCACTTCCACCATGCAGATCTTACAAGGTAACAAGCCATTCTCTCATCAGTTCTTAATTTGTGCCTATTAGTCTTGAGTTACATGCATTTTAGGTTCTTCACATGGATCTATTTATAGTATCTTCTTGTTGCTTATCATAGGTTAGATATCTTGAAAGGTGTTTTTGTAGTTGATTCAAATCTAATATTTGATGGTCTTTTTCTTCTGTTTGTTTGTTCTCCTTTAACAGCATTGTCTTCAATTATGTAAACAATTTTCTATCTATTCTTCTTCATTTAGGTGCCTGATCAAGAAAGATTCATCAGAGGGCCGAGCTCAAGGTTATTTATGTAATTGTGCATACAAATCCACAATGGAAACTGCAATGAAGCTCCGATTATTATCAGTAACCACTTTCATTCTTTTACTGCACAATCTTTACGTCACAGCTGCTGATCTAAATTCTGATGCTCAAGGCCTCCTTACTTTCGCTTCATCAGTACCACACCTGAGAAAACTAAACTGGAATCCCACTATCCCTGTTTGCACTTCTTGGGTTGGTATCAAATGCAACGACGAGAAAACACGAGTCGTAGGTATCCATCTCCCCGGAGTTGGACTTTACGGTCAAATTCCTCTCGACACCATCGGAAAGTTAGATGCTTTAAGAATTCTTAGCCTAAGATCCAATTTTCTAAGTGGGAATCTTCCTTCTGATATACTATCTATTTCTTCACTTCAATCACTTTACCTTCAAAACAATAACTTTTCTGGTAATATTCCTCTTATTATCTCCCCCCAAATGACTGTATTAGACCTCTCTTTTAACTCGTTCTCTGGTAATATTCCAGAAACAATAAATAATTTGACCCGACTCACCTCATTGTCCCTCCAGTTCAACTCATTTTCTGGATCTGTTCCTGAGATTAACCACACCAAGCTTCGGGTACTAAACATTAGTCATAACATGCTAAATGGTTCAATTCCCATTTCCCTGGAAAAATTTCCAGTTTCTTCATTTGAAGGGAATTCTTTCTTATGTGGGCCCCCTTTGAGTCAATGTTCATCTTTGACCACCCCGCCTTCTATTGATCTCCCATCCGTACCCGGTCACTCAAAGAAACATAAGACACTCAGTACTGGTGTTATCGTGGCGATTGTTGTAGGTGGTTTTTTGATCCTACTTTTACTTGCATTGTTCTTATTTTGTTGTTTGAAGAAGAAAAAGGAAGATACGGTTAGTGAGCTAAAAGTCCAAGCTGTTGCTCCCGGGAAAAATGAAAAGTCTGATGATTTTGGAAGTGGGGTCCAAGCAGCTGAGAAAAATAAGCTAGTATTTTTGGAAGGAAGTGTGTATAATTTTGATCTTGAAGATTTGTTGAGAGCATCAGCTGAGGTTCTTGGAAAAGGTAGTTATGGGACAGCTTATAAGGCTATATTGGATGAGGAAACTGCTGTGGTGGTCAAACGGATACGTGAAGTTGGGGTTCCTAAGAAAGACTTTGATCAGCATATGGAATTTGTAGGGAGGTTAGGTAGGCACCCTAACATTGTGCCACTATGCGCTTACTATTATTCCAAGGATGAAAAGCTTCTTGTGTATGAGTACATGCACACTGGCAGCCTCTCGTCACTCTTGCATGGTACGGAAATTAATCCCTATGTATTGGTGTGGTTTAATTGCTTTTTGTATATGTGGTATAATCTTAGGGTCGAACGGGTTGGGTAAGATGTTACGGCGGTTTATTTTTTGGTACAGATCTAAAACAGGTCAAGTGAGGTTGACCGGCTATCTTTGTTTTGTACTTTTGGTATAAAACTTTTTTAAATACCATATCAAGTACTCTTATGCCTTTCCAAATAAAATACGATTTTAATTTTAATTGCAATAATGTTGTTTGACAATATAACCTATTACCTCATCAATAGGTCCATTGAGTTGTGTTTTATCTATAACAGGTAAAATGGGTAAAATAGAAAAGGTTAGCTTTATAATGAAATGTTTCAAACTTCAAAGGGGTCTTGAAGTCATCTAGATTGCATTTTCAATGCATAAAACCTTCTAAATCATTTAATATGCAAATTAGATTATTATTATAGAACAAAAGGCTAAACTTCTGCTCATAACTAAAAGTGTTTAGGGTCAAACCAACCCGTTCCATTTCGACCGATACCAGAATATCCATTTTGACCCTTTCATTTTGCTACCATTAATAATGATCCAATCTTTTAAAAAGGAACTATCATAGGAGGTGTTAACTTATGACTGTCATGGCTACCTTCAAACCGTTTGACTCAATTCTCATGGAGTCAACTCTTAAAATTTCACCAATTCAACCCATTAGTATAAAAATAAAGCCTAAATCAATTCATTCATACAAACATAGCTTGCTTATGATATTCTTTACTTACAGGTAACCGAGGCTTAGGAAGAACTCCATTAGATTGGGATGCAAGAGTAAAGATATCACTTGAAGCTGCTAAAGGAATTGCTCATATCCACTCAGAAGGAGGTCCTAAGTTTACTCACGGTAACATCAAGTCTTCAAACATTCTTCTCACCCGAGACCTTGACGGCTGCATAGCTGATCTGGGCTTAGCCCCATTAATGACCTTCCTCCCTACAAAACCCCGATGCATAGGATACTACGCACCTGAAGTGATCGAAACCAGAAAATTCACACATAAATCAGATGTTTACAGCTTTGGAGTCCTCCTTCTCGAAATTTTGACTGGCAAAGCTCCTTTGCCGGAATTGGGTCAAGAGGACGTGGTTGACTTGCCTCGGTGGGTCCGGTCTGTGGTCCGTGAAGAATGGACTGCTGAAGTGTTTGATGTGGAATTAATGAAACAACATCATGTTGAAGAAGAGATGGTGCAGATGCTTCAGATTGGGCTTGCTTGTGTGACTAGAGTTCCTGATAATAGACCGTCAATGGAGGACATTGTTAAGATGATTGTTGATTTAAGACCTTCAGATTCTTCTGATTATCGACCATCTTCTGAAGATAACAGGTCTAATGTGGTGACTCCTTGATTGTTTTTGTTTCATATGTTCTTCAAAGTGATTTGAAGAAAGAGTTCAAGAAAACATTGCATTGCATTTACATTTGCATCATCTTATTAAGACTACAAAAAGCTGTTTCTTCTTTATTCCTTAAGTGTTTCCAGTTTTGAACACCTTAGCTTTGTTTGAATGGTCAATACAGTAATATATGTTGAGAATGTTTTTGATAATATCTCCAAAATTAGTTAAAGTAGCTAATTGCGACGTCTATGTAAATTGCGTAATAAGTTGATTATGTAATTCAGATTTTGTATACATCGAGCATTCGCTTTCATGCTTTGTGATATATATGTAGGGATCTCATGAGGATGCAGGTTTCATACAATCTATTCATGGCAAAACATAGCTCAAGCAGGAACAAATTTTTACTTGGCCTGTTTTTCCCTAAACAACAATTTCTTATATCTGAATCAGAAAGCAATGAGAACATTTAATTAGAATGGGTGTTATGGTTACAATTGTCAAGCAAAAACTGAAAGTTCTATATTTATATTGTGAAAAACTGAAAATTTTGAATAGATTCACTAATTTCTTTCATGTTTTTATATGCTTTAATATTCTTTTGAAAAATAATGGTTATATTTACACCAAAAGAAAAAGGCATGCACATACAATCTTGCTAAACGTATTATTATTTGGAGTAATGCTCTACCCACACAATTTTTACAACATTTATAAATCTACTATTTTATTTTTTGTAAATTCGGGATCGTCTGTACTTAAGGGATGTTTGGGAATGGTTTTTAAAACAGATTATGTCGATTGAACAAGCAATCTAGGTAACATTCCCAAACAACACCTTCATATATTATTCAGCATCTCCCATTTTCATCTGTTGCCGTTTCTCTCCATTTTTCATTGGTGGAGGCCGGGAACACGACCAACAACCATATTCTTCAAATGTTTGTTATCTCAGCCAATTGTGCCGCCTTCAAATTTGCGTTAATCATAAAATTTCGAGTTTATCAGATAATATTCAAACGTGTTGGATAGCTATATTTAAACGATCAACATGATCAGCAGGTATATCTCAATGATATAATGTTGTCTTGTTCATTCCTATCGTAAGAAATTGTTACAAAATTTGTTAGAATTCAGATGTTACATTGAGGTTGTCTTGTTCTTTTTTCTTTTGACAAAACAACATTCACATTGCATAGCTGAAATGATTTATATTTTAAAATTTTCTATGTACAATAAAACATTAGAAAATATTGTGTGTACATTCAAAGATTTTTATAATCTCTATGAGCCGGTGATTATAACCTTTAACTTGGTTATCTTCGACATAACATGCTCTAATATGCTAGTATTTCAACGTGTAGGTTCGTGTCATAATATGGTCCTCATAGTACTATTTAATCAATGGGAAATCGATGGATTAAGGTATGCAACGATGTGCCTGTTTTCAAAGATCCCTGTTTTCAAAGATCCCTTTTAGCTATGGTTCCTAATCTTAGGCAAGAATGCATGATGTTATTTTCTTAATGTTTCCTTCCTGATAAAGTGATAAATAAGCATGATTTATTGCAAATGAATCACAAATTATTTAGAGGCTTTGTATTAATAATTTAACATGGTCATGAATGAAAAATGAGTGTTTGACAAGTAATCTGAATGGACGGTTTAAATTACTATTTTACCCACGGGAAAGTTCTCATTCAGAAATCAGAATAGTTAACAAACATCATTTTTCTAATTGACTTGCTTGATTATTTTTCGACACAGGGTCTAAAAAAAGGACACTGGATGCAATGTGCTAGACCAAAAAAAAGTGAACAATATCTTGCAACTGAACTTGGTGGAGGAAACGTTATCCTTATAACCACCACCGAGAGATGGGATGAAAAGCTATCAGAAGCAACGAATCGAAGGAAGATGGTTCGTCTTTTTGTTCACTGTGTTTTTTAGTAAGACGATAATCACAAAGAAACACGCAGACACGCATAAATGTTGCCATTTGCTTACTTTTTTTTTTTACTCCATAGGTTGTGGCCAACTTTAGCACCTCTTGGAGTACTCCTTGTCGTTTCATTGCAACAACATACCGAAATCTGGCTGATAAATATGACTCACTTGTGTTCTTGACCGTCGACGTTGATAAGTTACCTGTTAGTCCAATGTAACAACTATTTTGGGTGAAAATAATTTTTGAAAACTTCTTTAAGTTTACGTATTTGACAGTTATCGATAAAACATAACCTGAATCGACCTGTTTAAAAGTAAACTGGTCAAATTACCACTTTTAGATTACATCATATGGCAAACAAAATCAAATTTGATATTTTTTATGGTGTTACAGGAAATTAGCACATCATGGAAGATTAAAGCCACTCCAACCTTCTTTTTTCTTAAAAACGGCCGGCCAGTAGGTGGATTCGTAGGAGCAAATGAGAATGAGCTTGTAAAGAACATAGAAGCGGCTGCTAGTGGTTTCATCCGTAGTTCAGTAAAATGAAAAGCTAAATTTAGTAGCCTTATATATGTGTGAATTTTGATAGGCCGGTTATTCACAATCACCACTAAAGAAGAAACTTTATGCACAAACAGATTGCTTAGCTTAATTGCGATAGGTGAGTCCTTAAGATTATGAGCCATAAATTGTACATGTATACACGAAGAGTAGTACGTATTGTGATTATGTTATTGTCGAGGTGGTTTAATTACAACTTTACATAGAAGATTTACTCTCGTGTTAGATTACCGTGCCTGTCCTAAAATGAGTATTCATGACATCGACTGAGCCATTTCTAAGACATGATCATATCTCATTGTGTAGATATGCAACTCCAAAAATGAATTTGGATATGTACGCTGAACATGGATATTTTTGTTTGTTGCATTAAAAAAGATGGCCCATGCAGGTCTCGAACCTGCGACCTTCGCGTTATTAGCACGACGCTCTAACCAGCTGAGCTAATAGGCCATTTTGCTTCTATGTGTGAGTGAAGACAATATATTTGATGATACGGAATTCTATACAGTGCGTTTTAGTTTTCACAGTTATGTTATAGCAAACGTTTTTAGTTGACAAAACTTAAAACTTTAAATAAAAAACCATAGATCAATAGTTTTATTTATTGTGCATATAGAATAATAGTAAACGAGCAGCTATGCATAGCAACGAGATTTTATAACGGCTTATAATTATAATTTTGATATATTCGTTGATTGTTTCGCGTAACGTTTATTTATACAATGTAAAATAATCAAAACTTTATTTAAAAATGTTGTAACATATGATAATTCAAGTAAAAGAACAAAATTTAAAATGTACCAAAAGACGTTATAACGAATGAAAACGTAAGAAAAATAGATGAAAACGTATAACGACGGACGAAAACGTATAAAAACGGACGAAAACTAAGAAAATGCATGAAAACGGGCGAAAACAATAAAAACCGCGTAGAAATTTTTTTTTTTAAGAAAACCAAAATTTGAGTTAATTAGTAACGGTCGTTAGTATAAAGGACTAACGTTGCAAATGATCGTTTGGTTAATGGACTAACGTTGACACTTGACGATTGTCTCCTAACAGAGAATATAACGACAGTTAGCGATAAGGACTGACAGCGTGCAATATGTAAACCATAAGGATCAAAAAAGCAAAAAAAATAGATCAGGGACTACGATAGTGATTTGGAGTAAACCACAGGGACGAACGGTGTAATTTACTCTTTATTTTTTGACCATAAACTGTGGAAGATGGTGTGATAGGAGTGGTTTCATTATATATAATGAAAGATAAAAGGCTATAACACAAACACACTGTTAATGTAAATATTTGATACTTATAAAGTACAAATCTTGCAACCAATTTTATGCAGTCATGTTATCACCAATTCGTTGTTTGTTTGTAGACAATCTGCAACACTCATTTCATTATAAATTTGTAGTTTCCCACCAAAACTTCATAACCAATGTTCATCAAATACATATGTCATAACTACTAGGTTTAAGGATTGAAAATATTTCAGAAACGGCTACAGATAGCTCATCGCAACCTTCTTGTAAATGTGTTTTAAGTGATATCTTTCTGGCCATTGTTTCATTTTATCTTTGCCAAACACACGCTTGTATTTCTTGTTATTGTACCAAAAAGTGAAATTTAAGAATGTAATTCTAGCATGGTAGCAATAAAGAAAGTATTTGGAGAATAATAACATATATATTAAACATTCGCGTATAACACATACAAACCTTGCATATATCACTACAGATTATAAAAGCAACGGATTGTGAAATCACCGATAAAAGATACAAAGCAAAAGACTCCATATGTGGAAAAAACACAAAAAGCAAACTGAAAACAGTAAGTTGTAATATGAAAACGGCAAAATGGACATGTAAATAACAAGTTAAAATGGTAAATTTCGTATGGGTCACTTGGTCAGGTCAGGTTGACCCAAAACCGTCTGACGTACACTTTGTTTTAAAGATGCTACGGATTGTAAAAGTATTAACATAAAGCTATCAGGCTGGTTGTGTGAATCAAAGATACATTTTGGATGACTTTCAACCCACTCATCCTATTCAAGCCGATCCCTTTTTTGCAAAAAAAATCTTCATTTCACACATTTGACCCGCTACTAAATTAATCGGCCCATTGATAATTGAATAGGCAAAATTGGTACCTAAACTTATAGATAGCAATAAAGAAGAGCAAACAGATTAAAAGGAAAGCAACAAATGATCCCCAAGATAAAACTAAATCATTTCAAAGAAGGTAAACTATCTCTTACAACCACAATGGCCTCACGCACATAAAGGCGCGGATAATCTCCTACACCTAAGAGCATTAAAAAACAAACAAATTCCTACATCTGACAGCAATAAGAAAAAAACTTAAACGAAAGAATAGAACTCATTCGACACCTAATCTGACCTGATATTTTCAGCTGGTGCAGATGTGATAAAGCTTTATTGATAACAGAACTTTTCACAACTGCAGCTTCTAACTCAAAGAAGTTATTAACTAACCAACAGTCCAATAATCCTTCAACAGAACTTCCAGTGATTATCACAGTTGACACATGTCACGAACGTTGTCATAGGTTCATCAGCACTCCGAGTCTGCAACTGATAGTAAGTACACTTCCGTTGCCCACATCGCTCACATCTAAACTGATCAGTAGTAGCCTTTGGTGGGCCCCCACGTTCACATTCAAATAAAGCTTTCTCCTTTATTTTCGCATCCTGCATTTGTCTTTCAGTACTCGCCATTTCTCCGGGTGTTAACTCCACAATCCTCTCAGGCTTCACATGGCCAAGTAGTATTTTCCTTCTGAAATCTGGATTTTTTGGATCCTTAGCATTAGTAATTACTGATCTGTACTTCAATTTATGAGCCCCGTTAGATTTTCCCCATTTTTCAAACATTGCTGACTCAACTGATACAGCGACCCTATAAGGGTCACAGGCATTCACTTCATTCCTTGATTTGTCATCAGCTTCCCCTGAAACTTTGCACAATGCTTCTGCAACAAGTTCACGAATCTTGTCACGAATGGGATCTTTGCAATAAACGAGGGATGTCAGCTTCAGGGGAGCAACATCATTTATTGTGGGTTTCTTTTCGACCTTCACATTATTAAGCTTTATTTCAGAAGTTGGTGTGTTATTATGACCATTTTTCTCAGCTTTTATTTCCTCCGTCTTAATAACCTTTAGTTCCTCCTCCCTTGAAAACTTGACGGAATTGGTCCTATGAAATTTATTTTGGGACATAACTGGTGTGTTATTAGATTTTGGAGATTCAATGATGTCCAAGTTGCCATTTTTCTTATTCTTTATTGTTTCTTCAACAATTATGCCTTTCCAAATCTCGACTAGTTCAGACGCAAGTGACTGAATCTTCTTCTTTGGATGTTTTGTTAACTGACGAAGACGTTTTCCCACCTACAGAAATCACATATCAATAAATATTCATCAGTGTGTAGTTAATAATCCCCAGGTCAATAACCACCGCACAAGCCACATATCAATTCAAGTATTATTCTATTCCAATATTAACTCAACAGTTTCCTTTCACAGATGTCGTTAATGAAATGTTTCTTAGTAAAATTCCAAACAAAATTTACTGTTTTTTCCATCAGCAAGCATTACGCAATTCTCGTAGTATATAATTTGGTACACAAGATTGCAAATCCACAACACCTATAAAATTTGCTTTTGTTTCTGTATCTGTAGTGAAATTCATACACAATCATTACTGCAAATGCAATCAGAAATAAACTTAAGAGCCAGTTTTCAAGAAACAACAATAAAAGATAAATTTCAAATTTATTAGCACAACTTTTCCGAAAGTGTTGCCTTCAATTTTACACTAACAAGTGACGTACATCAAGATCTGGTTTTTTACAGCATGTGTCCACCAAATCAAAAACTAATTTATTCACAAGCCTCTATTTATCTCACATCCTCCATCCCTTTTTACACCTTTTTGTTGTTTCTATAACATGCCGGTCCTTACATGTTAGTAGATTACAAATCAAAATCTCCATATCATGTAAACCACAAACTCACTATTTGAATGAAAACACTTGATAATCAGATAACCTGCATTCGGCTTTACACCTTCTTTTAGTTGTTTCTACAGCAAGCATGTCAAGAACTAGAGTTTCTAATTTTTATATTATTGATACCACATATTCTCGATTTATAATGAAACATCAAGAAGCTGGATAACATACATTCCTTTCTACGCTTTTTTCGTTATTTCACAACAAGCAATTAATCATAAATAAAATTTTAATATTACTAGTACCTCGAATTCTCCAATGCAACGAAAAGATCATAAAATCAGATAACCAACCTACTTCCAAAATCAAATCAATTTTAACCTAAACTTCAAACAGAAATTCGATGCATTCAATTAAACACAGATTAAAAGTCACGCAAACCTAGATCAACAACAATAACATATAAAATCAAGCCTTCCATATTATCTATACACCTAAAATTCTCAATTTTAATAACATTTGAGACCTTGGCTAGCCTCTGTTTTTCTTACGTCTTACATTCGTTTTTACACCTTATTTTCCTTATCTTAACTTACTATGCATGTCTGTCTTTGAATGTCAAAGTATTAAAAATCAAATTCTACGTGTTATTAGTATTTAGTTATTTACACGACAAATTCTCGAATTGGACAAAATATCCAATAAGATAACCTACATTCTATTTTACACATTTTTTTCTTTACTTTAATAACATGACTATCTTTGACATCCCATCAATTGCAAATCAAAATCTTCATATTAGTTAAAGTTTTAAATCACAAAATCTCGATTAGAATGAAAACATCTAAGAATCGGATAACCTAAATTCTCTAACGTTTTTTTTCCTTGGTTATTTCAGTAACATAGCCTGCCTCCAAATCCAAGTTTCTTTAGAGCTTGTGAGTTGTGACCATCAAATTGAAAACTATTCCGTTCACAAACATCTACCTCCGCCATATAACACGGCAGTAAATTAAAAATTAAACTTTCTGCTATTCGTATCTCAAAATTCCACACAATTCAAATCGCATTCAAGTTCACATAAATAACATCCGATCACAACTAGCATGATAAAAAACCAATTACAATAACAACAGTTGATATATTAAAAGAAAAGCCTTATATTATCTGTCAATAACATAAACTCTAAAAATCAAAACTTTCACATTATTTATACCAAAAAAAACATCCAAAATTTTTATAAAAATCAAAACTTGTTATTAAAACATTTTTTTTATCTGTCAAAGAATTGGGAAATTTTATAAAAATAAAAACTTTCACATTATTTGTACCAAAAAGAAATCTTGGTTTCAACAAAAACAGCCAAAAATTGGATTAAATTCGCCTAAAATTCAAACATATCCAATTTCACATCAGAAACATTACTGTAATATAAAAAATTTATTATTATTGTCAATCAATTGAATTTTTATAAAAATCAAAACTTTCACATTATTTATACCACAAAAACTCTCAATTTCAACAAAAAAAAAAAAAAAACATAAAATCGAAAATAGTAAAATCAAATTTTATCTAAAACACATTCAATTTAAAAAAAAAAAGCTAATTAAATAACAACAATTTAATATAAAAAAAAAAATTAAAAATCAAAACTTTCACATTATTTATACCTCAAAAAATGGAAACTGACCTAAAACACAAAACACATTAAAAAAACAAATGAATTAATCACATTGAATATATAACATAAAAAGAAAAAGAAATAATACCTGTGTAGAAACTAGCAATTGATAATTAACAGGAAACTTCTTCAAAGAATTCAAGGCATCCAAACACCGCTCTTCCTCCCCCGCATCTGCCGCTTTCTTCACCGACTCGAACAATTCAATCAGCTCTTTCTCCATTCTCCTCTCTTTGTTATTACTATTTCATTCACACAATGTGCTTTTTATACATGGATATGGAAATGAAAATATCTTGGCCGTTGTTTTGACACGTGTGGGATGATCTGACGGTGTGAGCAGGTGGAGGGAGTCCGTATAGTTCGAGAGGTTGGCACGTGCGTTTCAGGGTTGAGAGGTAACTTGTGTTTAGGGTTGTCAGTTGTGTTTGTTTGAAGTGCATGGTTTATTATAGTTTGTTATGGCGCGTGATGTTTGGGATTCTTTTGAGCCTATGGTTTTCTTGTTTGTGGGCTCATATATAGGATGAATGGAACAGAAAATATTATGGAAGTGTTTAGATGGAAAAACACTTTTGTGTGTTACAAATGTTTCTTGGAAACAAGGAAAATAGAGACCACGTTTAAATTACTATAACCATTTGTCGCTGTAAAATCTCATGCTAATCACTATGTAAGGATACACACCTAGTCTTTTTCTAAAGGGAATTAATTTGCACACTTTGTAGAATGATTGAGACACTCATCTCTGCATTAAATACTTGTACAATATTAAATATTATGCTTTAACCGCTTGTACTTTGAGTGTGCAAATCAGTAGCCTTTTCTAAAACTTGCAAATATATTTACTCAAAACTTGTCTTACATCCATTGTACATCTATACTACTATATAAGGCATTTAAGACTATTCTATCATTAGAAAGGCTTAGAATTCAAACTTTTACTTGCTTATTATAGAAGGATTTCAAAATTAATTGGTTAGAAAGCAGGTTGGTTAAGAAGCAAGTTGGTTAGGAAGTTTGTTAGGAAGCAGGTTGATTGTTCAAACTAAAATTATTTGGCTTAATCATCTCTACCATATGTACTTATAAAGCATAAAAATAACTAAATGTGTAACCGAATAACCGAATAATGCAAAATATACTCACAGGTACCCGCCGCCGCATTACGCAGGTACCATTCTAGTTATGTATTAAATTTGAATGAATATAATATTTTCAATCAAAAGGTCAAGATAAATAAAGTTTTCTCAGAAAATTAACAATCTCATCAAATAATCAATGCAGGGTTACCATATGATGATAGGGGTGAGATCCATATAGTATATATTATTCTATATTCTAAAACCCAAAGTGGTACTCCGTTCAGTAGCTTGGTATTACGGGGTTCTTATGAAGCTAATCATGGTTCTCATTGGTTGTTAAAGTATACTTTGTTGTTAGTGGGACACGTTGCATAGCATGAATGGTCACTTGACACTAAGTATAACGGAGTGCTACAGTGCTTGAGCAACAGTGCACTCCGTTTACCATTTAGGATGCATGCAATTTCCAACAATTTTACTGTTCAAGTCTTATGCAAAGGTAACACATGTTACAAAGTTGTGGTGTTCCCACATGTAGCATTTAATATACATTGTACCATCTCAGTTTCATATGTCGGTTTACAAATAAAAAATTGTATTTAGAAACTTCTAAAAATCATCTTGGTCTTCCTGATTTCACCATTTGCTGCCATTCACAAACAAATTACCAGAATCTTTCTCAAAAGGTATTATATGTCTTCTCTTGATCTTTGTCTTATTTCATATATTGCTTTCATCTAACTTTCTTTCCTTCTTCTTTTTTCATCATCAGCTGCTCTTACAAACCATTTCCTGCATTCACACAAAGGAACAACCAGTCACATTATTGGAATAGGTAAACAAATTTTACAAATTTACTAGATTTTTTCCCCTTCATCTGTTATGTATAGTTACTGTGGTTACCTTTACTGATGGTTTTGGTTGCTATTTAAAAAAAAAAAAAAAAAAAAAAAAAAAAACAATGGTGATTGTTGACAGATTACTTACCTATATTAGCTGTTACAATTCTATCAATTTAGTTTCCAGTAATTTCCTTATAGTCGTTGTTAGTAGAAGCAAAGATATATCGAGCATGGATGCACAGAGACCTACCAGACACAACAGACAAGGGGTTTCGCGCAATTTTATTAGACAAACAGGTAATTAATACATATAACTATCACGTTACAAAAATAATTTACTCATAACTCATTCCCAACTAATATTGCAATCTGACTAGGGTGACGCAATACAAGCAAACATGAATGCGGACGACATTAACCACTTTAAAAAAAGTGTGACACTGGAAAAACATACCGGATATCCGGGTTCACGTGTGTTGATACAAATAACTGGCAGCAGACACTTGCAAATGCAACATCGCTATCATTTACCAGATTCTTCACAACCTTTGATGCTATCGAAGATGTTGGATTCCCTGACCATTATTTTGATTTCGCTTCTTACAATGAGTTACTTGATAGAGTCATTGATCCAAAAGAGAAGCCGAAGAAGCCTTATCCAGTCCTGACAGGTAATCACAAACACAATTTCCACTTTATTAATATACACAAAACATATAATAAAAAGTTTTTTTTATCATTTATTGAACAGACTATATTAGGTGTTACATACGATCTGGGGACAAAGGAAAAGTTGGCAACCCAAACAGAACCCAGTCCGTTCAACGAAAAGTGGAGATACAAAATTTAAAGTAAGCAGATTAATCGAATTTATTCGTGTTTATTTGATAGTAAAACAGATAGCAGAATAATAAGCAACTGTCATACCATGCTCAAACAGCCGTAATTCTCTTGAACTGACACTGTGGGGCGACCTTGCTGAAAAGTTTAACAAAGAGGCTATAGACGCGCTGGAGCGACCAATTATCATAGCTGTTTCATCGTGTAGAGTCTCACGCTACAGTAACAGCCTCCAGCTTCAATCAACAGCAGCAACATATTTTTGTATCAACCCAAGGATTCCACAACTTGAACAATATCGAGCTGAGTAAGTGTACCATTATGTTAAAGGTATAGGGAGCTGCACAACCTTAGACCACCATTACAGATCGTGAAACATGCTTTCCAGGACAGAGAGAAAGAAAAAACAAGGAATCGAATCCCTCTCGCAGACCTGATACAAGAAAAACCAGACACTCATGTTGTAAGTTAAGGCTTGCTATTCCTATGTACTTATTTTTTTGTGTTTTTTTTTCCATTTTTTCCCCATGTTTTTCCATTTACATTTAACAATTATCAAAAAAAAATATATAAAAACTAAATATAAAAAATGATGACAAAAATAACAGGGAGTTCGATTCACCTGCGATGGAACAATAGAAAGCATCAACACAGCCCGTGAATGGTACTATGTATCATGCACCGTCTGCACAAATAAACTTGATATAAACGAAGGCGTGTACCAATGCAGCAACCATGGGCCAATGCCATCTCCAACCTACAGGTAATACTATGATAAGTAACACTTCCTCAATGGATTGCCTTATCTAAAATAATATACATTCTATGTTCAGGTATAACTTCAAAGTATACATAACAGACAACACGGAAACAGTTATGCTAACATGCTTTACACCAAAAGCAAACGACATTGCCGGCACTGACTGTCACACATTAGTTACCTCACTCACTGATCCACACCCAAAAGAATTCCCAGAGAAAATAACAAGCTTAGTTGGAAAAAAACACATCTTCCAGTTTCACTTTAACACAACCAACAAACATGGACCACCAAACTTTATTTTAAACGAAATCTTAGACAAGGCAGATACACAAAAGCAAGTAGAAGCCAAACCATCAGGTAACCAAATACAAATTATGACCAACTTAATCTCCTTTATGTAACAAAAACTACAATACATCTTATATCTAACATTTACTTTCTATCATCATTGTCACAGATTCAACTTCAGCAAATGAACCATACAAAACTATAAAATATCAACCTGATGCATCTGAAACAAATATATCTACATCAGGTAAGTGTACAATACAGAACGGTCAAATAAATTAGGACACAATACTTTTATCTACATAACTAACACATAAACAACTTTCATTCCTTTTCTCTTAGTCTCTGAAGTTATCCCACATTTACCAGCAATTAAAAAAGAATAACAAGGTCATGAAGCTGAACAAATGGAGGAAAAAAGTATGTATTCAATTTACTTTTATTTACTTACTTTCTCTTTTAAAAATATATAAATTCATCCAAAAGATTCAAAAAACATGTTCATTACCATATTTATTTTTACTAAATTATAGGTGCTGCTACACCACCACCAACGGTTATGAAGCAAGAAATGACCTCAGAGAAACAGATACCAGCAACAGGCGATCAAAAGTCCACTAAACGACCACTTTTCCAGGGTAAGCCAAATGACACAAAAAATACAAAGAAAGAGTAGCTGCTCTTACACAAGTAAGTAAAATCGTTCTTGCCACAAATGATAGATAAAAAACATGTTCTACCTTACCAGCTCATACCTAATACATTCTAACATACTTTATTACGACAGGTTTTCATCATGCAACCACGCTTTTGTTCCTCCATACAACATCCCAACATCATCCTATGCTACTCCTAATGTAAATATATGTGCATTAGCACATCAGTTGTGCAAAAAACTTCTATAAACTTTATAATGCCATAAAGGCATCCTTTCTAACATAGGTGCGCCGATGTTATTTAGATAACGGATCTGAAACCTACTGATAATGCACCTTCTTATTTTGTAACCTACGCGGCATATCCACCAACTGAAAGCAACCCTTTCCCTTACAATTTCTACAATTGAAACTTATCGAAACCCTAATTTACGTATCCCCTTTTCCCCAATTTTTTTTTGTTCTTTGATACAATGATAACGGCGCGTTCTTAAAAAACTAAACACACACGCAAGTGTATCTTCTAACCCAATAACACTAAATGTCATGTGGCTCAAAAAAAGGATCAAAATTTATAAGAAAGGCCCAAAGAAGAATAACATAGATAAGCAGAAGCCCAACAACTAAAAATGTAAAAAATAATACAACATTCTACAATACAACTTCTTATTAGAAAACATCCAATATATATATGTTTTCATAACTACAAAATACCACAAACTTTCTACAAAATATTTTCGAACCAAAGCAATCCCGTAGCAACGCGCGGGCTACCCAGCTCGTTATTTTCAAAGATCAAATGGTAAGATCATAGCCATCCAATCTACTTTCATCCAAAAGCCAAGATTAAATCTGATATTTACGCTAAAGGGGCATTGTGGTCCAAAATAAAAACATTTTTTCCCCAAAATTTTTCTTTTTTCCTTCTTAATTCACGAACCATACACATACATAGCCACAATTTTTTTCTCCCTCACACAAAATAAAACACACACATGAAAGATCCAAAAATCATCCATTTAATTCATCACTTATTCTTCAATTACAGCACTTTAGTCATCAAATCCTTTCGTAAATCATCAAAATCATTCAAATCCGATCTGAAAATAATCAAAATCATCTACTAAATTTATAATTAATCATCAAATTAGGTCGAATATAATTCAATTAGAGTAGATTTAGTCATCAAATTCATTCCAAAATCATCAAATTCATTCAAATCTGATCGAAAATCATCAATATTATCGAAGCTATGGATAATATTGTAGAAATTGTACACGTTAAAAGTGTTGAAGGTAGTGCAGGTAGTGTCGCTGATGTTGAACAAATTGAGAGTGTTGAATTAGGTAGCGTAAGTAACATATGTATGGTTGTTGATTCTGTTGAACAAGATCAGAATGTTGAAGAAGGTAGCGAGGTTATGAGTGTTGATAATAATGAACGAAGAGGTAGCGAGGTTATGAGTGTTGATGTTGTTGAACGAGTCCGGAGGTAGCGAGGTTATGAGTGTTGATGATGTCGGACAAGTTCGGTTTGTTGTTGAAGATGATCTCGGAAGTGGTGAAACAGATGATGAAAACTGTAACCTCCCGTAATTTTTCATCATGAATAGTAAATGCAAACTTATGATTTACGAATCATTACGATAATTTAAAAACAGTTTTTACCAATAACAAAAATTTTTGTTTGTTAGTCGAGATACACTTTTTTTAATCACAATGTCGTTTGTGATTACCGTTTACTTTGGAACGCGCTTACACACGAACCTAGATAGTCTAAGTATCGGGAATAAATATTTTTATAAATAACGTTTATTAAGTAATGTAATATATATATATATATATATATATATATATATATATATATATATATATATATATATATATATATAATCCGATAACTAACCTAATACGTCCTAATAAATTCCCGAGCTCACGAAAACTTCCACGAACACTCAGTAACTATTCATAACTTCGACACGACTTTCGAGACGAACCATATGGGCCTACAAACCTCATTGGGCCTCGGCCCAATTCTGCTACACACCACACAAGCCAAACGGATCCTTTTTATTTATTTTATTTTTCTCTTTGGGCCTAGTCCACCTGTAAGCCCAACAAACCAAATCCAAGCCCAAAATACCTTTTAATATTTTCGAACCATGCCTCTACTCGTTTACTTTGCCCCGTTTACTCTCGATTTTTATAAACGACACTTAGATATTTTTGCACCCCTCGTTAATACTCCTGCCCAAGTATCATACGTGACAAAAAAATTTTCCTAACGTGTATGTTTAGTCATTGAAAATCAAACCAAGTTCAGCCTTGTTATTACGTGACCACAAGAACCAAAATACATTTCCAAGTTCAAAACCCCTCGTATCTTTCTAAACTTGATACCAAAGTTTCACAAAAACATTTAAAAAACATTTTTAGTATGATTTTGACTTCCACAAACCCACAGATGAGTCAAGACAAGTATAATGACGGTTTTTATTGTTGTTTTCTCTCGTTAACATACCACAAGGACGTATACGTGTAATCCCTTCCATATTCTACTCGTTTTGGACTTAAGAGGCACTATGAGATCTCTTACAAAGGTCATGCATAGTTTAAAAGGAATTGACCATCTCTCTACCAATAAACTCAACCTCCTTTCATGTTATCTTGTTGTTTTCTTTCGGCAAACACTCCACAAGGACGAAATCATGCACCAACTCCACTATTTGCATGAGAATCCTACCCTTCCCCTTATTGACCACGTTTTTTTTAAACATACAAACACAAACATGAACCTTATTGTTGTCTTTCTTTTGCTCGTATGCACACAAGGATGATCCACCACCAATTTCCATCATTTCTACAATATTTGAGTTTCTATTCCTCGTACCATACTCCTTGGTCACCACGTTTAGAATTCCACACGTTTTCTAAGTCTCTCCTATATATATGCATGCCTACATGCATGTATACGACTCATGCACACTTCCAAAATCTCACTTACACTCAAAAACTTGTTTCTAAGTCATTTTTCACAAGATTACTCCATTTTGCTTAATTTGAGAGACTCTTCTTGCTTGTACCATTTTTCACAAGATTAAACTTTTTGGTAATTTTTATGTATTGATTTCTCAAAATCTGTGATATACCAAACAGTTGATTATCCAATTATTACATGTTGAAACATCATAAGTACATTTAAACGCTATATGGCTACTGTTTTATCATTGCTGATTATGTGATACTGATAATTCAAAATCAGATAATCAGTTTCAAGATCTCGCAACTAAATTCATGTGATGACATAAGTATGCCACATTTTGTAGGTGATTACAGCTCAGTACTTTGTGTGGTTCTTTTGTCTGTTGCCATTGATATTACCATGGAGCAAAATGAAGCTGAAATGGGAAGGTATTTTCTACATAGTGTTCTGGATGGGAGCTCAAACTCACTGGCTAAGCTTCAACATATGGAACAGACATGGGATGTGAAGGTGATTCACTATGGTGATAGAGTGCGGTTTAATGACGGGTGGAACTTGTTTGCCTTAGAGAACTGTGACATTTCTAAAAATTTCATATCAAATATTTTAATGGTTTATTATGTAAATAATCTATTTTAATTTATTTACTTAGTCGGAAGATATCCGCGTACGTTTAAATAAATTCTATCGCGACTAGACTATGCTCACTCTACGTTTTCTATGCACCATTGTTTTATTTCAATCCTATTTTAAAGTCACAATCCATTTTATTTCATTTTTACTTCCACTTTTCATTTTTACTCATTTTATTTTTTATCGCGCGGTTTAAACTCGTATTTCACGTTTTAACCTCAAATAAATACTCCGATAATCTCATCACTCATTTATATTTCAAAAATTCATCATGAAAAACTAGTTTTAATAATTTAAAAATTAAAATATTAATTTACCCGGTATTTTGGAAATTTATTTATTTCGTATCGTACGTCTAATTTAATTTCGACGGTTTTCATAAAAGTTAAACGACGATTAACCAAACACTCAATAATTTTACCCAACCTATTTTTATAATTTTTATAACTTTATTTTATCCCGGTTAACTCCGTTAAAATTTATTTTTAGTTAAATCGGTACCCGATATACCCTAAAACTAATACTATCTACACTAACTATCTTACACACTCTTACACTCATCCCCCTTTTTCTTACACCATCATGCTGCCCCCCCCTATCCCATACCAATCAACTTACAATTCTTGAATTTTATACTAACTCCACTTAATAATTGTACTAGTTCTACAAGTTGATACATAAGTCCTACCAAAAATATCTACATTCATTTTCACCTCATTTACACTAGCTCAAGAAAAGTGTATTCTCTCCTTTGCTCTCTCCCTAACCCACGGCACAAACACAACAATAAGGAGGAATAGATCAAGTTTTTATCAAGAATATTAAACCTAGTATACTTCTTTTTCTAGTTTTGAAATAAAAACTAGGAAGTATTAGGAACCTTGTTACCATAAACCTCATCATTTCACTTGTAAGCTTCAAGTTATATTTTTCATATTTTCATACTTCCATTTATTCACTATCTTGATGTATTTGAACATTATATAAGTTATAATGCTTAGTTAAGCTTGGTACTTAAGTTAGAAAACTTTAAAACCAAAGAAAAGCTAAACTTGAAACTGTATTTTTTTTAGATCCGTGTATAAAAGTATTTAACTGTACTAATCTATAGACAATGGACATAAACTAAAAATATGTAGTTGTAGCCCTATGTCTTTTGGTCATTTTGACGGGTATTTCGTCGAATAACTCCTTACGATGATTAAACTAAAAATGTTTTGGTGAAACATGTACTAATCTGAGTAACAGTTTTGAAACGTGAAAAAGTCATTTTTTTTGTATTGAACCCTCTGTTACTCAAAGAATAAAAGTTGTAGAGGACATCTTAACTTAAACGTGGCCGAAAACGGGGAATAAATCGGGTTAGTAAAACTCTAGATATCGCACTTTTCGTGAGACCATTGAAAATTTGAAAGCTGAATGGATTGATAGTTTGGGTAAATGGACTGTTTTACTAAGGTTATGTAATTTTTAGCTAAGTGGGACCAATAAATCTCGTTAGTACAGAAATAGACCTTTCCGGGGATATAAAGAACGAGACTTGAGGACTTACGGTTTGCAAATGGCGATTTTTCTAAACATAGACAAGTTATAAAAATTCCATCAGCACTAGTTATAAAAAGTATATAAGTGTTATACACTTTAAGGATTGGACCTTTTAAAACAATTTTGAACCACCTAGTATATTTTGAACCCTTAGGTCTAAGGTGAACCTTTTTGACCAAAAACTTGACCCATGGACTAAATTGAACCTTAGAGTTAATTTGAACCTTTACATCAAAATTTAACCTAGGGTAAATGTAAGTTTTATACTTATATAAATGCAAGGATATACTTTTGGATAATTTGTAAGTAAGTAACTAAAACCTTTTTATGTATCTAGGAGTATTGTACCAAGCTTAAGTAAGATCATAATTTGTATAATCAAAAGTACATCGATATCTATTTTCGTAAACTAAGACAACGTATATTAATTAGGTTCATCGTAGAGCTTTTGCGACTATTTCCTTCGTTCGCTTGTTCATTGCTATTTTCCTTGCTTTAAGGTGAGTTCATAGCCTCGCCTTTACTCTTATTTAAATGTTTTATAAACCTCGCGAGGGGGATACATGCTAGTTTTATAAACTGAATACAGGTATAAATTTTTGGTATGCTTGACCCGATTACAAGATTATAGACATTGAGTAATTCTTGCCAATTAAGTCCCCATCATGAACCGTTAATTTCGTTGGAAACGCTAGTATTATGAATATGCATATTGGGCATTGACCAGCCTGGCCGAGTGAGTAGCGCTCACCTTTTAACGGTCACATAATATTGAGAGGTTGAGGTAAATGGCAAATATTACCCTACCGGGGCAACTGTTAAAACTAGGTTAAGGTTCGGTTTCATGAGCTCTATACTATAATCTGATTATCCGACATGTATTTGTTATATGTCTATTGATAAATAATACTTGTATTCAACTGCTTACTTATTAAACTCTATGAATTCACTCAACTTTATGTTGACTTTTTAGCATGTATTTTCTCAGGTATTATTTTGCTAGCTGAGCATTGGGAGCAATCGGAGTCGCGTGGATATCAAACATTGAAGGACTTGTTTTCTTCACATTCGATAATTATTTTCTTTAAATATGCAAATGAGTCATTTTTGAACTCTTGTAACTTAAGTTTTAAATATAAATTGTTGGGACCTTTGTACTCTGATTTATCAAATCGAATGTGACATTTTATTAAACGTCTCTTTTGAGGTCGTTTTATGTAACTTGTTTTTATGAACTATGAAGTGACACCCAAATTGGTATTCCGCTGCGTTGTAAAATTTTGGGGGTGTCATAAGAACTGCCTGGCTGTTGGAGACATTTGCTGTTTTAAGATGCTTGACATTCAACCGGAGTTCTATTTACTGGACGTATCAATTTGCAGGGAAATATAGTGATATCGAATACTACATGTTGTACACAAGTTCGTTCTTGGAAATTACTTGTACAAGAGTTGAGTTTATACAGTTCAAGTTTTCTTTTAGGAAGGTTTTGACTTTGAAATTTGTAACTTGAGTTTCACTGCTCAAAGTAATGATATTATAATCTCAGGTACGTATCATCACTGCTCAAGCCTTTACGAACCATTGGTGATCTAATGGGTTTTGATTTGAATGTGTGGGTTTTTGTTCTTGATTTTATATTGTTGGATCTGGGTTTTGACTTTCTTTCCTGGGTTTTTGCTCTTGATGTTCTTCATTTTTTATTAAAGTTAAATATAAATTAAAAAGAAATTCAAATGGGGAAGAAGACGAGGGTATATTAGTCATTTCGCTGCACTTAAAGAGGAAAACTAACGGAAATTAACGGAAAAGGCCTTTCAGTGGCGATTTTGCAAAAATGTGGAACGTTGGTGTCTTTTTTGCGCTATTTTTTGTCTCGGTCCCGTTTTTGCAAATTCGTAGAACGTTAAGGACCATTTTTGCAATTTACCCTTTAAAAATGTTGTAACATATGATAATTCAAGTAAAAGAACAAAATTTAAAATGTACCAAAAGACGTGTACAAATATTTAGTGAAACTGAAAATGAAAGCAACTCTTTTTTAATCGTGTATTGTTCCAGCATACATAAGACTCTGGCTTTTTTTTTAAACATAAGTCAACTATTTTTTGTAATATATTAAACAAAATTTTGAAATTTAAAACCACTAAAATTAAAAAGTATTTTAGGCATACCAAATTACCCACTTTTAAGTTTAATATATATATATATATATATATATATATATATATATATATATATATATATATATATATATATATATATATTTTATGTAGTTAAGAGAAGTTAATCACAAATATTCTCTACTATTATATTTTGGCCTTTCTGATGACATTTTTTCGAGTGAACATTAGACAAAGTGAATTGACTTGCACACTATTTAAAATGATTGACACATTCAACTCTTAAAATGATTGGCACATTCAACTCTTTGCATTATATGGTTGTATTATGTTTACAATATCGTTTATCTGTACAGTTGAGTGTCTCAACCATTTTTAAAATTGTCCAAATCACATCCCTTAGACAAAAGCCAGGACCGAACCCATACTAATTTGAGTCCGGCTTAAGCTCTAACTAACCTTGCCAATCACACCCAGATTACCAAATTATTTTTTGACAATAAACTGTGGAAGATGGTGTGATAGGAGTGGTTTCATTTATATATAATGAAAGATAAAAGGCTATAACACAAACACATTGTTTTTGTAAATATTTGATACTTATAAGTACAAATCTTCCAACCAATTTGCGCATCACATACAAACCTTGCATATATCACTACAGATTATAAAAGCAACGGATTGTGAAATCACCGATAAAAGCTACAAAGCAAAAGACTCCATATGTGGAAAAAACACAAAAAGCAAACTGAAAACAGTAAGTTGTAATATGAAAACGGCAAAATGGACATGTAAATAACAAGTTAAAATGGTAAATTTCATATGGGTCACTTGGTCAGGTCAGGTTGACCCAAAACCGTCTGACGTACACTTTGTTTTAAAGATGCTACGGATTGTAAAAGTATTAAATCAGGCTGGTTGTGTGTGAATCAAAGATACATTTTGGATGACTTTCAACCCACCATCCTATTCAAACTGACCCCTTTTTTGCAAAAAAAATCTTCATTTCGCACATTTGACCCGCTACTAAATTAATCGGCCCATTGATAATTGAATAGGCAAAATTGGTACCTAAACTTATAGATAGCAATAAAGAAGAGCAAACAGGTTAAAAGGAAAGCAACAAATGATCCCCAAGATAAAACTAAATCATTTCAAAGAAGGTAAACTATCTCTTACAACCACAATGGCCTCACGCACATAAAGGCGCGGATAATCTCCTACACCTAAGAGCATTAAAAAACAAACAAATTCCTACATCTTACAGCAATAAGAAAAAAACTTAAACGAAAGAATAGAACTCATTCGACACCTAATCTGACCTGATATTTTCAGCTGGTGCAGATGTGATAAAGCTTTATTGATAACAGAACTTTTCACAACTGCAGCTTCTAACTCATAGAAGTTATTAACTAACCAACAGTCCAATAATCCTTTAACAGAACTTCCAGTGATTATCACAGTTGACACATGTCACAAACGTTGTCATAGGTTCATCAGCACTCCGAGTCTGCAACTGATAATAAGTACACTTCCTTTGCCCACATCGCCCACATCTAAACTGATCAGTAGTAGCCTTTGGTGGGCCCCCGCGTTCACATTCAAATAAAGCTTTCTCCTTTATTTTCGCATCCTGCATTTGTCTTTCAGTACTCGCCATTTCTCCGGGTGTTAACTCCACAATCCTCTCAGGCTTCACATGGCCAAGTAGTATTTTCCTTCTGAAATCTGGATTTTTTGGATCCTTAGCATTAGTAATTACTGATCTGTACTTCAATTTATGAGCCCCGTTAGATTTTCCCCATTTTTCAAACATTGCTGACTCAACCGATACAGCGACCCTATAAGGGTCACAGGCATTCACTTCATTCCTTGATTTGTCATCAGCTTCCCCTGAAACTTTGCACAATGCTTCTGCAACAAGTTCACGAATCTTGTCACGAATGGGATCTTTGCAATAAACGAGGGATGTCAGCTTCGGGGGAGCAACATCATTTATTGTGGGTTTCTTTTCGACCTTCACATTATTAAGCTTTATTTCAGAAGTTGGTGTGTTGTTATGACCATTTTTCTCAGCTTTTATTTCCTCCGTCTTAATAACCTGTATTTCCTCCTCCTTTGAAGACTTGACGGAATTGGCCCTATGAAATTTATTTTGGGACATAACTGGTGTGTTATTAGATTTTGGAGATTCAATGATGTCCAAGTTGCCATTTTTCTTATTCTTTATTGTTTCTTCAACAATTATGCCTTTCCAAATCTCGACTAGTTCAGACGCAAGTGACTGAATCTTCTTCTTTGGATGTTTTGTTAACTGACGAAGACGTTTTCCCACCTACAGAAATCACATATCAATAAATATTCATCAGTTCGTAATTAATAACCACCGCACAAGCCACATATCAATTCAAGTATTATTCTATTCCAATATTAACTCAACAGTTTCCTTTCACAGATGTCGTTAATGAAATGTTTCATAGTAAAATTCCAAACAAAATTTACTATTTTTTCCATCAGCAAGCATTATGCAATTCTCGTAGTATATAATTTGGTACACAAGATTGCAAATCCGCAACACCTATAAAATTTGCTTTTGTTTCTGTATCTGTAGTGAAATTCATACAATCATTACTGCAAATGCAATCAGAAATAAACTTAAGAGCTACTTTTCAAGAAACAACAATAAAAGATAAATTTCAAATTTATTAGCACAACTTTTCCGATAGCGTTGCCTTCAATTTTACACTAACAAGTGACGTACATCAAGATCTGGTTTTTTACAGCATGTGTCCACCAAATCAAAAACTAATTTATTCACAAGCCTCTATTTATCTCACATCCTCCATCCCTTTTTACACCTTTTTGTTGTTTCTATAACATGCAGGTCCTTACATGTTAGTAGACTACAAATCAAAATCTCCATATCATGTAAACCACAAACTCACTATTTGAATGAAAACACTTGATAATCAGATAACCTGCATTCGGCTTTACACCTTCTTTTAGTTGTTTCTACAGCAAGCATGTCAAGAACTAGAGTTTCTAATTTTTATATTATTGATACCACATATTCTCGATTTATAATGAAACATCAAGAAGCTGGATAACATACATTCCTTTTTTCGTTTTTTTTGTTATTTCACAACAAGCAATTAATCATAAATAAAATTTTAATATTACTAGTACCTCGAATTCTCCAATGCAACGAAAAGATCATAAAATCAGATAACCAACCTACTTCCAAAATCAAATGAATTTTAACCTAAACTTCAAACAGAAATTTGATGCATTCAATTAAACACAGATTAAAAGTCACGCAAACCTAGATTAACAACAATAACATATAAAATCAAGCCTTCCATATTATCTATACACCTCAAATTCTCAATTTTAATAACATTTGAGACCTTGGCTAGCCTCTATTTTTCTTACGTCTTACATTCGTTTTTACACCTTATTTTCCTTATCTTAACTTACTATGCATGTCTGTCTTTGAATGTCAAAGTATTAAAAATCAAATTTTACGTGTTATTAGTATTTAGTTATTTACACGACAAATTCTCGATTTGGACAAAATATCCAATAAGATAACCTAGATTCTATTTTACACATTTTTTTTTCTTTACTTTAATAACATGACTATCTTTGACATCCCATCAATTGCAAATCAAAATCTTCATATTAGTTAAAGTTTTAAATCACAAAATCTCGATTAGAATGAAAACATCTAAGAATCGGATAACCTAAATTCTCTCTACCGTTTTTTTTCCTCGGTTATTTCAGTAACATAGCCTGCCCCCAAAATCCAGTTTCTTTAGAGCTTGTGACCATCAAATTGAAAACTATTCTGTTCACAAACGACTATCTTCGCCTTATAACACGCCAGTGAATTAAAAAATAAACTCGTATCTCAAATTCAACAAAATTCAAATCGCATTCAAGTTCACATAAATAACATCCAATCACAACTAGCATAATAAAAACCAATTACAATAACATCATTTGATATATTAAAAGAAAAGCGTTAAATTATCTGTCAATTAAGATAAACTTTAAAAATCAAAACTTTCACTTATACCAAAAAAAAAAAAAAAAAAAAAAAAAAAAAAAAAAAAAAAAAAAATCCAAAAATTAAATTAAATTCGCCAAAAATTCGAACATATCCAATTTCACATAAAAAACATTACTGTACTATAAAACTTTGTTTTATCTGTCAATGAATTGAATTGAAATTTTATAAAAATCAAAACTTGCACATTATTTATACCACAAAAATTCTCAATTTCAACAAAAACATCATAAAATTGAAAAACCTAATTTTATAGCAAAATCAAATTTCATCTAAACCTTCTTTTTGTTGTTTCTATATCAAGCATGTCAGTACATTTCACGAACTAGAGTTTCTAATTTTCATATTATCAATACCACAAATTCTCGATTTATAAAGAAACGTCCAGAAATTGGATAACATACATTCCTTTTTACGCTGTTTTCGTCATTTCGTAACACACGATTAATCACAAATAAATATTTTAATATTACTTGTACCCCGAATTCTCCAATTCAACTAACACATCGTAAAATCAGATAACCAACTTCCAAAATCAAATCAAATTTAACCTAAACTTCAAACAGAAACTACATGCATTCAATTACACGCAGATTAAACATAACACAAACCTAGATTAACAACACTTACATATAAAATCAAACATTTCATATTATCTATAACCCAAATTTCAATTTTACTAACATTCAAGACCTTGGCTAGCCTCTGTTTTTCTTAAGACTTACATTCGTTTTTACACCTTCTTTTCCTTATACTAACTTACCATGCATGTCTTTCCTTGAATTTCAATGAATTAAAAATCAAATTCCACATGTTGTTAGCATTTAGTTATTTACAAGACAAATTCTCAATTTAGAGATAACATCCAAATATATGATAACCTACATTCTATTGAACGCGTTTTAATAACATGACTATCTTTGACATGCCATCAATTGCAAATCAAAAGCTTCATATTAGTTAAAGTTTTAAATCACAAATCCTCGATTTGAATGAAAACATACAAGAATCGGATAACCTACATTCTCTCTTACGTGTTTTTTTTCTTCGTTATTTCAGTAATATGCCTGTTTTTTACATGCCACTAAATCAAAGATTTCATACCTACCTCCAAATTCAATCAAAGTTAACCTAACACTAAAAACACAATCGCATGCATTCCATTACACACAGATAAAACATTACACAACCCAAATTAACGTCACATAATATATACGGGATCGAAACTTTCCCAATACTATTACCTAAAAAATCCCAATTTTATCAAAATATCAAATCAAATTTCACCTAAATTTCATAACAAATTAAATTTCCCCACATCTTACATTCACTTTTACAGTTTACTCTATGTTTTCATTCTCGTATACATGTTCCTTCAATAGCATGTCTGTCCTTGACAAGCCAGCATATTAAAATTTATAAATTTAAATTTTTATATAATTTAAACCTCACATTCTCGATATTAACCAAAACATCCGAAAATCCTATAGCCTGCTTCCAAAATCCAGTTTCTTTAGAGCTTGTGACCATCAAATTGAAAACTATTCCGTTCACAAACATCTACTTCCGCCTTATAACACGGGCAGTAAATTAAAAATTCAACTTTCTGCTATTCGTATCTCAAAATTCCACACAATTCAAATCGCATTGAAATTCACATAAAGCATATCCAATCACAACTAGCATAACAAAAAACCAATTACAATAACAACACTTGATATATTAAAAGAAAAGCGTTATATTATCTGTCAATAACATAAACTTTAAAATCAAAACTTTCACATTATTTATAACAAAAAAACACCCAAAAATTTTATAAAAATCAAAACTTTTTTTTAAAACATTGTCAAAGAATTGGGAAATTTTATAAAAATCAAAACTTTGACATTATTTGTACCAAAAAAAACTCTTGGTTTCAACAAAAACATCCAAAAATTAGATAAAATTCGCGTAAAATTCAAACATATCCAATTTCACATCAGAAACATTACTGTAAAATAAAAAATTTATTAATATTGTCAAAGAATTGGGGAATTTTATAAAAATCAAAACTTTCACATTATTTATACCACAAAAACTCTCAATTTCAACAAAAAAAACATAATAAAATCGAAAAAGCTACTTTTATAGCAACAATTAATATAAAAAAAAGGTAAAAATCAAAACTTTGATATTATTTATACCACAAAAAATCAAAACTGACCTAAAATCAAAACACATTCATAAAAACTAATAAATTAATCACATTGAATATATAACATAAAAAAACACAATTAAATTAAATAAAAAAGAAAGAAAATAAATACCTGTGTAGAAACTAGCAATTGATAATTAACAGGAAACTTCTTCAAAGAATTCAAGGCATCCAAACACCGCTCTTCCTCCCCCGCATCTGCCGCTTTCTTCACCGACTCAAACAATTCAATCAGCTCTTTCTCCATTCTATTTTTCTTACTGTTTCATTCACACAATGTGCTTTTTATACATGGATATGGTAATGAAAATATCTTGGCCGTTGATTTGTCACGTGTCGGATGATCTGACGGTCTGAGGAGGTGGAGGGAGTCCGTATAGTTCGAGAAGCTGGCACGTGCGTTTGAGGGTTGAGAGGTAACTTGTGTTTTTGTGTTTAGGGTTGTGTTTTGTTTGTTTGAAGTGCTTGGTTTTTAATGGTTTGTTGTGGCGCGTGATGTTTGGGATTCTTTTGGGCCTATGGTTTTCTTGTTTGTGGGCTTAATATTAGGATGAATGGAACATAAAATATTATGGATGTTAGGGGAAAACTTTTGTGTTTTTTACAAATGTTTTATCAAAACAACGAAATTTTTCTGACAAATATTTTGCAAAATACGGAATCTCTTCTCACTTAATAAATCTTATTTTCTAACTTTAACAAAGAAAATTACAAAACAAATTTTAGTTGTTTTTCTTGTTTTCCTTTTTAATTCACAACCCCTCTCCTCCCCTTCTTCACATATACACCCTACCCATAGAATTCAAACTTCGGAACTACTATGAAGACCCCCAAACCCCTTGTGTTCACTAATTTCACCCAAGGGTTTTAGGTTTTCTGCTGCCTTAAAAAAAAGGTTTTAGGTTTTCATTTCTTCAAAAGCAAAGCAAATTCCATTAAGGGTTTTAGGCGTATAACCAGATGTGGCAATTTCAACCACTCTTAGTTATAAATGACTTGATTCTAATTCCATTTGTATCTCAAATAGATAGATAAGCTGAACAAGTAAAACATGTCACAAGTTGTACTAAGAGCACTTGGTATAGTAACCAAATTCTTGGTTAATGTTTCACCATTTCGTGGTTAAGGCTTTGGTTACCATACCGCCCCCCAAATTTGGTTAAGGTTTCACGAACTTGGTTAACCTCTTAACGCAAGGTTAAAAGGCTTGAATGAATTAAAAATAAATAAATAAATAAAGTTCACTTCTGCCACCTAAATGAAGGGGTGTTTTTATAAATTGTTGTTTGGTTAAAGTTTGCTTATGATACTGGAGGTTGCGCCAGCAGAAATCGGGCTTGAAGCTCTCACCTTACCAACGAGCCGACAACTGATGGTAGCTAGCCTATAAGCTTCCCTCTCCGATCATTGCTTGACTCGCCATAACCCTTACACCACACCGGGTGTTTTGGTTAAAGTTTGGTGGCTGATGTGGCGCTGACGTGTTGGTTAAACTTTAACCAAAGTTACCTTTACCCTTTGCTCTAAGGGGGGTGGCAACCTTGCCTAAGTTTGCCTCAAGTTTTTATACCAAGAACCAATCACATTGTTCCAACACATTTTTTACCTCAGCATGCCTCAACATAGATTTTAGGTGGCAATCTTGGTCCTCAGAATACTAATTATTATTTTTTTATTTTATTTATTTATAATTATATTAAACAATTTACAAATTTACCAACATATAAAAACACAAATTTACAAACCTACCACTTCCTTTAGTCAACCTATAAAAACACCCCCACTTTCACCTTTGTTTAGAAAAACACAGATACATAAAGTCATAAACAGACAACAACATGTAGATACACCAATTTGGTCCGAACAATCCTCAGCAAACCTTCCTTTTTTAAAGTGTCTCCGGTCTTCTTCTTGTCCCCCTTCTTTTCCAGCCGCCCTTTTTATATTTTATATAAACTTTTTTTTTTCTTAAGCTTTTTCAGGCGATATCTCGCCGGAAAATAGTCAAACATTCAAATCTTAAGTCAACTTCATTAGTTCTTGAATGCCCTTGCATTAATGCCAAACGGTCATAATTTTCTTGTTTTTCTCCCCCACCGAAACGGTGAGATTCACCGATTGAGGCACCGAATTGGGCTTGCCGCTGCAGTGGCAGCCATGCTTGCCGATCGGTGACCTTTGCCGATCCTATTTCACCGCAAGGATGCCACCCCCTAAGTTTATTGTTAATATCGTACAAGCTTTATTGTTAATGTTTATAACCTCGATCTTTTTCATTTAAAGATTTAGATAACCTCGAGCATAAGTTCTTTAAAGCTAACACAAGTTTTGACCCATTCTTGTAAATGCCCCATAACCTGACCTTCCATTACCGTACCACTATGCATAACAGCAGGAACAGTTTCAAAATCATTAGAATGTGATATCATAATATAATCAACATGTTCACATCAGTAAGCGAATTGAAGCTAAGTGTAATTCACAAGGCCAAAATTCAACAACATTCAACTACAGCTACTTGAACAGAAGGGTACATTTTCAGTCTAGAACAAGTGATTGTCTAAGGAAACAAAATGGTTGACTTTTTTCATCACACTGACCTCGACATTTGGGCATCACCCGCATGTTTAGTATCCGCTGTTTTTGCTGGCCTACGACCCTTGTCAGGCCCACCTATCACGCCCCATTCTTCAAATTGCCTTTGCCGGGCTCTAGCTCTCTCCTTTTCTTCCTCAGATTTTGATGAGTAACAATAGGGACAATTAACACCGTATTCCCACTCTGGTGATTCCATGTCAGCATCACTTACAGGTTTCTTGCAGCCATAGCAAAGTTTGAAGTTTCCAGGCACCAGCCCGTGTTGGACTGAGACTCGCTTGTCAAAAACAAAGCACTCGCCCTCCCAAAGAGACTCATTTTTGGGGACTTCCTCCAGGTATTTAAGTATCCCGCCTTTTAAATGATAGACCTAATTCCATAAAGAGAGGATATATCAAACATTCTACATGCCATGTCAAGGAGGAAATAGGGACGACGTCCTCAAAAAATACATTAGAAAAAAGAACAAGTCGCAATTTTGACCAACTTACTTATAAGTGGGTCATTATGGGGTGTGGTTATCCCGGGGTATAACAAAACTAGGTTAAAGGGGATATGCATCGAAGGGTCAAATAAATCGGAAGTTGTTCAGTATTTTGGTACACATAACCTCCTAAAATCATTTTATTCAATATAGAATTTCATGATAATAAAGTAAAGTATATAAATTACATAAACTTTGTAATTATAATTGACACATTAATTATCAATTAAAAAAAGAGAAAATGTTTAAGGTCCACCCAACCTCACACACAAAGTATGTTGCGTATTTTGACCTGTTATCGCATGCGGTGGCTTGACCTTAAAACTTAGAAGTACTTGTTTTATAGTGGTTTCTTCTTCTACGATGCTTCTACCTTTTTATTTAGTTTTGTATTTTTCCTTAAGAATAAATACATTCATATTAACTATAATATTAAAAGTTGTTTGTCTGACAGAGTTGCTGAACAGAACTAGTAATAAAGAATGATGGTTGTAGTTGATAGAAGATCATATGTTGAGCAAAAAAGAAACCATTAACTGTAAATTGTTATGATCTTTTGTGTCAGTCATTATATGTGTTAAACCACACATGCAACTAGGACTACGAAATGGTTAACAACTTGGAGTTAAAACGACATCTAGAAAGATTTGTTCTTGATTATCATTATGGATTTATGGCTATATTCTACCACGGGCACTGCAGAAGTATAATAAGGTAACCCTGCCTGATAACTAGAGGTGAAAAATCGAAGGGTTAAGGCATGGGTCAAATGAAGGAACTTTCGTACATGTTTCAATTGGGTTGACTGAAATAGTACCATTGTCCACAACTTTAAGCATTTTTATAGCTAAATAGTGTCCTATGATTCCAAAAGTTTATCATTTCAATAATGCTCTAGTTTATAACTAAAATGATATATAGCCTTAGGAGGTTTTATGGATTAAATATACACTATGTGAATTGTGATCCCTTTTTCAGCTAATCTTTTTAAGTTACCATTTGACTCTTAGAATAAAAGATAATCCGAATGTACCCCTTCATAATTAAATTAGTTGTAATTGCCATCCCTGCTGATAACAGTAATGTAATAGAGAGGTTGTAGCACTGTAGCAGTGCAAGTTACACTCATGACTCACCTCTTTAAACCCTTTGCCGAGAAGGAAACTTGAGGCTTTTTCACACCGAATTCCACCTGTACAATACATTGCAACACGAGGCGTAGATTTCCGTTCCTCCTCAATTTGTTTTTCAGCCTCTTCAGATGAACCTCTGCATTCCACTTGGGCATCTGATGGAGAGAGTTGGAATTCATCGTCTACCCATGATGGGAATTCCCTAAAAGCTGTGGTACGTGGATCAACTGCCCCTTTAAACTTGCCTATTCTGATTTCATAGTCATTCCGCACATCAATCACAACCTATAGAAGTATCCACAGAATTAAGTCAGTTGCAATTCACGGACATCGGGTAGTATGCCACCTAGAATCCAAGTCATCAAATAATATTGCATGTTGTTCCAAGGGTGGTCCCCTTGTTTCAGGTTAAAAAAAAAAAAAAAAAAAAAAAAAAAAAAAAAAAAAAAAAAAAAAAAAAAAATTTCAAATTTCCCATAATCAAGCAGCAGCCATCGAGATGGACGTGTTTGTTTTTTCGGAATTGCATCTGTCCCACATGAACTGCAAGCGTTCCTTTTATTACTATTTCTAAGTCAAATTGAATAGGATCTAGTATGTGCATAGGGTCCACATTTCAATTTTAATGGGACAAAGAAGTTGCATATTGCATTTATTTTAATTGAAAGGGTAGGTTTAAGCTACCAGCAATTATTGCACAAACTGCTCATTGCAAGTCATCCAAATCCTGCATGAACTAATGGTACCATATGAAAATACGGCTTTAGATTATGCACTATGGGCGCTTGCTGCACACTCTAGTGCACCATTTGTGTGCTAATATGGTTTTCCTGTGTTATTTCAATTCCCATGCATTCATATTATGTATGCAGACGATTTGCACAAAATTTTGTTAAAAGCCACCCAGAAGAAATGTTTCCATAAATGAATTACGGGAGCGTGCTATGCCCTTTAGGTCCACTAATTGCTTATGAATCTATCCTTGCTATGTTAACATCTTCCTGCATGCATTCTAAAAGTGCTCTTATTGCAGGCAATTACTTTACAAAGGCATTAACTCCATACTCTTAATAGATGACACCTCCTAATTAAATAGACCACAAAGACACTAGCAATAGGTCCAACAGCGAAATGTATCAAACAATGTTTCGATTTGATTGCTCATAAATTGTTGAATTTGGAAGATGCTGTATAAAGACAAGTTGTTGATTGGAATTATCGCACATCCAAAAACCATTTGTCCATTAAAAAAAGATGAAGAGACGTAACGAAGTAACAGAGCTAAATAAATTCCAACCAAAATAAGTCTCAAAATTGGAAGAATGACCAAATCGAGAGACTTACTGTATCTGGATCAGTGATCAATGTATTCCACTCTTTTGGGCTGACATACTTCCCAACTCGTTCATTAGGTGATACTGATGGCATTCCAAGAGAAACTATCTGCACACAATTGAATTAAATAAGTAATTAGGAAGAGCTAACTAAATCATCAGTACATACACTTCCTGTGCAACTAATACATTGATATGGTTACTGTAATTACCTCCTTTTTAAGTTTTACCCTAACATGGTCCCATCTGAATGGTGCATCTTCCCCTGCGGCAAGTGGAGAACTGCTTGTGTGGCCATGGTGAATTGCTTCTTCTTCAGGGGTAACAGGTGACTCTATTCGTCTAAGACCCTTTAAGCGATCATCAGACTGAATGAAGTCAATAACTTTTTCAACTGATTTCCGGATCCCACATATGCTGCCGTTGATTCCCTCTGGTGCAAGAATGATTCCACCTGAAATGTACTGGAAGGTATAAGTTATGAGTGACGAGAACAAGGAGGATCGTAAAACATAGGATAATAGAACTACGAAAGCCAATTGTGTGACACGAAGCAACCTTATTAACATGCAGAATACATATATTACAATGGTGGTTTTGCTCATGAACAGGGCAATACGGAGGTGTTAGGATGTGTGTTTTAAAAATGTATTTGTCTGATTTAAGGAACCATGATCAGATAATCAACAGTAACAAATCAGGTTATAGGAGATAATGTGCTTCTCTAATTTAACATTATAATAATATATGAGAAAAAAAAATTATGATTATTTAGGGAATTAGGGGGTGTTTGTTTAAGCTAATATTTGGGCTAACGAGCTTATATGATTTCGGCTTATATTTCATAAGTGCATATTTTATGGCTTATTGTCTGGCTTATGAGCTTATCATGACTTCAAAGATAAAAAAATTGTTCATAAACTGGAAAATAAGGGGGTGTTTGTTTAAGCTTATATAGCGGGCTTATGACTTATTTGGTTTTCGGCTTATGTTTCATAAGCTCATTTTTTGTGGCTTATTTCGACACTTTTCGGCTTAATAGCTTATATAAGATTATCATGTCATAATAAGCTTACATAAGCCGAAAACTTTAAAAATAAGCCACAAAAAGTGAGCTTGTTAAATATAAGCTGAAAACAACATAAGCTATAAGCCCACTATATAAGCCTAAACAAACACCCCCTAAGCTGAGAATAAATGAGCTTATGAAATAGAAGCCAAAATCATATAAGCTCGTAAGCCCACACATAAGCTTAAGCAAACACCCCCTTATAATAGATACGGGAGCCAAATGCTGTAAATTAAGGCAACTTGTGCAGACGCAAATTCAAACACCCTTGATACGTTTAGGATATCCAAAACACAATTACTTGTATCATTCACTTGCATAAAATGTAAATTCGAAAAGTTACTTGCAGCGTATATAGATAAATTTTAGTACTAGCATTTTACTTGAAAGCAGATCATTTTAGACAAAACAAGCGAAAACCGAACTTCGCCACAATATCATAATCAATTAAATCTACTACTAATTCACATTAAAGAATACTAGAAAGGTGCCCGCGCGATGCGGGGCGGATTGTTGGGGTGAAGAGGAGGGAGGTGGGGTGGTGGAAAGTGGTTGTTGAGGTGGTTATAAATTGTTGGGGGTGATTGTTAGGGGTGGTTGTTTCCATAATTAGTAAGTAAAAGTCTGAATTTTTAAGACTTTCTAATTATAGAATAGTCCCAAAGTATAGATTGATCAAACAATACAACAAAATAAGCATAAAATTCATACCAGCTCTTCACATAAATCCTTCAAAGGCTTCCTAAAATCCACATAATCATAAAAATCAGCAAACTTATAAAACGACACCACCACAAGCTTATTCATCTCATCTCCATCACCACCACTAACCGTAACCGAATTCGACACTGAACACAACGAGCTAAATCTCAAACCATGACATTTAATCTGTTGATTACTGGGTAAAGGAATAGGGTTTGATGATGACGTGGCAGGGGTCATGGTGGGGTTAGGGTTTGGTGATGATGATAGGAGTTGGAGAATGGGGAGATGAGTTGTTCTACCGTGACGGCAGCTGAGTAGCGGAAGGGAGTGCATTGGTAGATGTGCTGTAATTAAAGGGCTTCTTTGTAATTAATGGTTTTTTTATACATGGGTTTTACACTTTACTCCTTCTACTTATCATTCTTGGTCTTTATTAGTTTATCTAAACTTTAACTATAATTTATTAAACTTAAACTTTTTCTTCTAGATAAAAAAAAAATTGCATAATACACTATCTTATTTTTAATTTAGGATAAATACAGTATTTAGGGGTGGAGAATGGGTAAGAGATTGATTACTATGTAGCGGGTAATGAACCATTATAGAGTAAATTGGGAGGGGAAGGTAAAAGATTGATTACCCACCTCAATCATTCCTTTGCATTCTCTTTCTCTTTCTTTTTCCCTTTCTCTTTCCCCACTTTGAACCAAAGATTAAACTTAAACTTTTTCTTCCAAATAAAAAATTGCATTTAATACACATCGATAAACTTACAAATTGTCATAAATATATCTTATTTTTAACTTAATAAACTCAAAGTTTTCTTTTATAATTACGCTAAACCTTGTCGTGCGGGCACTTGGTGGACAAGCCATTTTTATATAGAGGACGTTAACCTTTGAAATCTCCTTGCTCGGTTGAAATATGAAAATGAACAGTTAGTTTCGAATAAATCAAAACAAAATGTGGACTTGGAATTTGGGACGAAAGGATTAACAAATGAGCTCATAAACCCATTAAACTATTACTAGTAGTATTTTACATCATCTTTCTTATAAATGTAACATTATTTTATTTAATAAACTTATAAAATTTATATTGCATATAACACGCAAACTATTACAACTCATTTTAGTAAATTTGATAATATTTAGTTAGAGATAGAATATAATTGATATACATAAAAACGTCATTATAACAAAGTAACCATACATTTTACTTCTCAAATGTGGATCGGGATTTTTGAATGATGTTGGTAGAGTTTATTGATGTCATGAGAAAAGAGTTGTAGCCGACGAACTCAACATTTAAACAAACAAATTTAGACTATGTTGTATCATTATTGTCACGGTTCTTTTACCTTCTTACTATTACCAACAACTACCGACCTGTCACATCTATTACAGTCTATCACCACCAATCGCCGTTTATGGCGTCACATTGTGCGGGCATTTTGTTAGTTTACTAATAAGAACTAAAAGATAATGAATGGTTCTTTCCTGCCCACACATAGATTCAACTGAAATTCGAAACTTAAAGTAAAAAAAATCATTCTCTGTTTAAATTTAAAACTGAAAATAAAAATTCTTTTAAGTATGTGGTTAAGGACATTACCTGGCCTTATTTGACATGTTTCAACATAATAAAGAAAAGTACAAGGACATATATGAAACTTGTATTTCATTGATTTTTTATTTTATTTTATTATTATTTTTTTTAAGGATAACTAAGGGTCCGTTTGGTTTGAAGATGAGTTTAGGATAAAGATTTGGATTTAGATTATGATTTGGATTTTGATTTGATGTAGAAGAGAGAAAATAATATTTAAAGATAAATTATAAATTAATTTTTGTATATATTTTTTTTAAATAAATATAATAAGCTTTATTATAACAAATGAAAAAAAATAAAATAAATATAAAAGGTGGAGGTTAAATGTGAACCTACTTAGAAAATAATATTTAAAAAAGTAGTCAATTGAGTTAGGATTAATAGATAGCCAGTTTTTAGGACTCATCCCCAATAGTAAGACCCACAAATTTATACCAAACAACCAAATTTTGGGTTGATCCCCAAATCCAATGCCAAAAGGCATCAAACAAACGGGGTCCTAACATAATGGTGTTTATAGAATAAAGCAGCTAAAGTCACCATTTTAGGCCTCTAATTTTTTAAAGCATCTAATTTGTAAGCCTCCGACTTTTGATAATTTCTTGGAGTAGATGATACAATTTGGAAAAACTTATGTAGTGGTAATATGTCTGAAGTTAAAAATGCAAATTTAATCTAAATGACATAAAATGAAAATGCTACAATTAGAAGTGTTAAAAGATAACTGTATCCGGATATCCGAAAATTGGGACATCCAAACTGTGAGTTTTAGGATTCATATATAAGTTTTCAAAAAAATGAGATAGGATACCCGATTTTTGGATATTCGGATATAAAAAATTGTCATAAGAAATTTATAATATATGAAACAAACATCTAAATGTGTGTTCTGGTCAAAACCGGGTCATATCATGGTATGAGTGGAAGCGGGTTGACCCAAAACCTTTTTATTGAAAGTTATTGTCTTTTACAGATAAATAATGTATCAAATATGATTACAAACTGTATATTACTCCAACGATAGTCTGATTTATCGGATAAAATGATATATGTTAGTTTTATGCATTTAAGTACATTGTGGCTTATTTTGACCCGATTGACTCATTTTTTTTTCAAACTTTGTTTTTTTACGCGTTAGAGATAAATTTTAGCCCGAGTTGACCCATTTATTAAATATGAAGTTGCATTATGGTAAGCAATAATAAATATGGCTAGGCGATGTGCTGTCGTGATTAGTAGATTAGTGCAAATATGTGGAGGTGATTTTTCTCTAGTCGTTTCCACACGGACGGGTCCCACTTGTGGAAACTTGCAGGCGCATCTCTATTTCAGAAAAAGCCCATTAATTAAAAAAAAATAAAAAATAAATGTAAAAAAAAGAAAAAAAAAAAAAAAGATCTTATAGCATCCATACAGAAGCGCTTAAATGCTTTCAGAGGATGAGCCAACGGCTGAGATTTCACATTTGAATGTCCACGTGGCGGTGCTGGAGATGATAGTTGAGATATCAGGGAACAAAAAGAGTGCTTTGGCTTTTGAAAGTGTTGTTAAGAAGGTGAGTGGGATTGTTGTAGGGATAGCTTGCACTGGTGTCGGTGGACTCAAATATGCATTTGTGAATGCCTTTAGACGAATTTCATCCATTGACCTTGATCTTATTTGGCTCATCCTTGCTCATGTTTACTACTCAAAAAACTAGGAAGCTATTTCATCACTGCCACCGGTTGAGAATTTACCACCACTTTTACAACTTGTGCCGCCGCCAGTGTTGTTTTGAACATGGGAAATACTAAATAGATGAAGTTGTAATGCTACTATTGAGGTATTAGATTGTTTTGGTTGAGTAATTCACATTTGATAATAAAAATAACATGTGTGTCCTCTTTATAATCTATTGTGTTGCGTTGAAAAGTTTATTTGTTGTTAGTTTGTTTTATTGGTTGGATAAACAAGTGATGAATCATAATTTTTGAGTTAATAATTTGGTAAATTTGAAAGCATAACAAAAAACCGAAAAAGACCCGACATCGAACTAATTTAATTAAAAAAATGAAAAGCCAAAACTGAATGGTTTGCAATTCTTAAAAACCGAAGTTTTCGGTTCGAGGTTTGGTTTTAGTCAAAACCCGCCCCAAACTGTCCTATGCACACCCGTTTCAAATATATAAAATTGTCATGCGAAATTTATGATACCCGAATTTGAACAACATATGTTATAATAATCTGTCTAATATAAAAAGCGCCACTAATATAAATTCTAGAAATAAATCATAGATCATCTTATAGTTGTCATGATGTGAATTTAGTATTTTGTGAAATGACTAATTATTGCCAATTCATTTTAATTTTTTTTAATTAATAGCAAATAATTTCAATAAAAAGAAGTAGGGATGAGCATTTCGTACCGAATACCGGAACCGAACCGGAACCGTACCGAAACGGTACCGATCCCGAAATACGGTACGGTACCGGTACTACGAAATAAGGAGGAAAAAAATTCGGTACCACTAATTCGGTACGGTACTAGTACCAAATCGGGAAATTCCCGAAAAAAAACGGGAAAATCCCGATTTCCCGGTACCAGTACCGATTCCCGAATCCCGTTCGGTACGGTACCGGTACCCTAATTTATGCTCGGGAAAAATTCGATACTTCTAATTCGGTACGGTACCGGTACCGTGCTCATCCCTAAAAAGAAGTTCTTCAAATAATTTCTAGTTGATGCGGAACCCCAAACTCAAAATTTAGTAATTTGTGACATGACTAATTATTACCAGTTTTTATTTATTTATTTTTCTCTTCTGGTAATATAGCTAGTAGCTATGCTCATCTTATTTCATATTTTTGTTGTTATCCTCCAAAAAAAACTTAAAAACTGTTAATGATTTGTTTTGTGATTACTTTTCCTTTAATCTGAATTCAACATAAAACAAATGCATTTTATTATTATTTCGAGTTTACTACTTTATTTGTAAGGATATGTCTTAAAATGTATCTAACTTGACATTTTTGTTGAACCCATTTTTGCTACATGTATTAAAAATTATTATTATTATTATTTTTTTTTTCTTAACCAACATAATAACCATACCCAAACACCTCTTTCTTCCACATTTAGCTCACCAACCCTTGCATATATAAAAATATTTCTTCTACATAAAGTCATTCATTAACTGTTAGACAATGTAAACTATAATTTTATTAATAACCATTATTTATAATGGTAAGATCTTATATACCCTAAACTCACAGACGGGTTTGGGCCTATTTATTCTCTAATACTCCCTTACAGTCCGAGCGGCGAAATCGCGAAAGCTCGTACTGAAGTAGTAAACTAGACAAAAAAAAAAAAAAAAAAAAAAAAAAAATTAACAAAGTATAACTTTATTCGACTCGTTAAAAAAGCTTACCAACGATCGACTTTAGTCGACTTGTACCAACGGTCGGCTAAGTCGACTGGTAACAACACCGTACCAATGATCAACTTTAGGGACTCGTATGATCAACTTTAGTCGACTGCTAATAAAGCCGTACAAACAATCGACTAATAAACAAAATTATTATTTTTAAATAAAACAAACACGATGACACAATATTGAAAAAAAGCTACCGACCTACTGGCTTCTCATCTAATACACATCATCTCTGATCCATCCAAAAGTCAATAAAGTAATCAATATGATAACAATATTATATTTCCTTGCCCAGGCTCCACTTGATCTTCTTCAGCCACGGTTTTAGGGATGTATTTAGAGATCGATATTTAATAATTGAGAGGGTTAGGGTTTATGATTAGGGTTTGATGGGTGGCCTGGAGAGACGGCTCAACATAGCCATCTAGGTCTGAGGATCAGACCCGTTCCAATATTATGTTAGATAATCTAAACCCAGTAAGCATAACTTTATTAATAAACATTATTTATAATGGTAAAACTCTATATACCCTAAACCCACAGACGGGTTTGGGCTTATTTATTCTCTAATATTAACAACAAAAACCTTTCTTCCACATAAACTTATTATTATTATTATTATTATTATTATTATTATTATTATTATTAAATAAAACCATTAACAAAAACCCTTCTTCTGCATAAACCGATTAATATCCTATAATGTTCGGAAATAATGGTATTTATCTTTCTCATTCTATCTGAAGTGATTTAATCGCACAAACCCTTTCTCGTTCTATCTGACGTATAAAGATTTGCGGCTGCAGTGGTGGTTTTGATACACATGGGAACAAAACCCTTACGCGTTCGGCCCTAAAATCCCAAATCATGATCGGAAATAAGGGATACTGTATTGTGGGGTTTTAGCTAACGACGCTTTGTTCTATAGTAATGATAATATCCCGAATATCTCAACCAAATGTTTGGAAAAATGTATGCATTAAAAATGGAGTTTGTGCGAAGTTTTGCAGTTACGAAAATGGAGTTTCTTGTCTTATTCTGTTAAATCGTATAAAGATTTGCGGTTGTAGTGGTGGTGGCCGCTAAAAATGGTTGGTGGCGGAAAAGTGGAAGCAAATGTGATGTTTGGAAAAGAGTTTTGTAAAAGTGATTTGGATTAATATATTGACATGATAAAAGAAAATATAAAATAAATTAATAACTTGAATCTACTAAGAGCAGTCCCAATGCTAACGTGATTCTTGCGTTAACCTTTCACATTGCCGTGTTAAGGCTGAGTTAACCATTGCAATATGGTAAGTTAACCTCGTGTTAAAGTTGCACGTTAACTACTTAACGTGGTGTGAAACATACACATGCAATAAATAAATAAAAATAATTTCATTTCTGCCCCATAAATGAAGGGGTGTTTTTGTAAATTGTTGTTGAGTTAAGGTTGAGTTATGATTGCAGGTGTTTTTTTTGAGTCAATGTGAAAAGGTTAAGGCTGATGTGGCACTGACGTGGCAATGTGTTAAAATTTAACCCAGGTGACGATTGCGAGTGCTCTAAGAAGGTCACCGGGTGCATAAAATAATCGAAATTATAACAGGTAATTATTAAATTGTTCGATTGACATAATGCTACAAAAAACTCTAAAAAATGTCAAGTTTTATAAGACAATTATTCCTTATTTATACTAGAAGATGATACTCATAAAACTAAAGTTACATTATGGAGAAAAGTAAAAGATAAAGATGCACAAAATAATAAAGTGATCGTACGTAAATGTTGAAACTTCAAAACAAAGATGTTGGTTATAAATATGAATATAATATGATCTACTTGGAAAAGATTTAAACACAATGTCTTTAAGTATTACTGTACTTAAGCTAAAACCAATTAGAATACTAAACCACTTGTTTTAAACCATTAGCGGCTCAAATCAGTTCACCTATCATATACTATACTAATTAACTAGAAGCTAGGGCGAAGGTACCTCCGGCCAATCAGCCTTCGTTACAGTCACGGATAACAAAACTCAATGTGCCAACATGATTTATAATATATATTGTTTTCTTTAACTCATGACACTACTCTAGTATTCTATCACAGGAAATGAGAACATAGTATCATAAGAAAAAGAAAAAAAATATGTGTCCCTATCTTATGTTTGGAGGGAAAAAATAATCCAAAAGGGTCCAATCAGTTTGGCAAGATCTTACGAAAGAAAACATTAAAATATTTATCCCTATGTTATGTTTTTAAAAGTATATGAATCGTGTATAAGTGATTGACCACTAAATTTAACATTTAATATATTTTGTTTAAGTACGGACACAATATGTCATTTTGTCAAAGAGCAATATAATAATGCAAGAGGATAAGAAACGAGAAGAACAATAGTGTATAGCATTAGAATACTAATTAGTGGGGTCAATATTTTTTATTTTATTTATTTATTTATTTTTATTATTTATTTTTTCTCTTTTCTTTTTGAATGACAGTTTTATGCATGGTGACTATCAAGAAGCTAGATAGTGGATGATTTGTGCCTCTAAAATCTTTGTTAACTAGTGTAACGTCGTCAACACTAGCTCGACTAACACACAAGTGTAACACTTTTGAAAAAATTACACAAATGGTTCATGTGATTTACTCAGATTGCATGTTTAGTCCCTAACTCGTTTCAATTACACCAGAAGAACTATCCATGTAATTTTTTCTAACACTTTTTAATGGGGGAAAACTGTTGGAGTGGTGCTACTGTGCTAGTAGAAGTGTTGGTAATAGTGTTGCTTTATATTCTTCTGGTCATGTGTTCGAAACTCAGTACTTCCAAGAAGGCTGTTCAAAATATGTGAAGGATATCATTCATTCTCAATAAATAGGGCCATGGTGAATTGGTAACTCGATCTATATACACTATGAGACGGGGAAAATCTTTTTGGTAACTCGACATCTTAGCTAAAATAGTGCCGTGGTGAATTGGTGATCACATTTAAGCTCTAAGATGTTGCTCTATGTACGATGAAAGATGATTCTTCTCGCTTGAGGTGACAAAATGGGGCACCAAATGAATATATGCTCACGAAGTAACTTTTTAAGATTCACAATTATTCCATTTTATATTTTATATTTGGATAACACCCACATACATTATGAAAATAATGTGCCGTAACTTTTGAAAAGCAAAGAAAATTACGTATAATATTGTACGTAGTATCTAATTAAGAATAACGTTGATATAGACAAGTGGCGGAGCTTGATCGCCTTGACTAGGGGGGCCAAAATAATTCGAGACAAAACTGTGACATTCTAATATGAAAGACTATCCTTATAGTCAATTACTGTATATAGATAACAAATATAGGAAACTAGCTGGGTAGCCCGCGCGTTGCGGCGGATGTGTTTTGTGTTTTGTATTTTGTGAGTTGTACGGTGTAATTAATAATTTTGTTATTTGAAGTATGCATATATTTACTTGGAAGCATAATTTGTTTATGCTTACGGATTTTTTTTTATTTTTTTTTTATGTTGCGGTTGAAAATTTTTTGGGTTGTTTGTTTTTTCGGTATGTTTTTTTTTTTTTTTTTTTTTTTTTGGTATTTTAAAAGAAATAAATTTGTATAAGAAATTTTTTGTAAGTATATTAGTTTTTGTACTTTTGTATTTTTATTTTTTGTTATTATTTTTTTTAAGCAACAAAGTTTCATAAGAAAATTTATGTAAAAAAAAACTGTAGCGACGCGTGAAAAAAAACCTGCCAAAATTACTGTTCATGCTACAGTAAATGGTACTGTTAATGTTGCTACAGTAAAAGAGCACGTGGCAGGCTCTCCTTGAGTGCCCGGGGTTTATATATATAGTATAATAACACATTAAACTAGTCCACTGTCATAAGTTCATATCTGATTACACAAAGTACCAAATGAATGAAACTATCTTCAAGAGAAAGAAAGAAAAAATATATATATTATACGAACAAGAAGTGAACAATTAAATATTTACAAGTTACTAATTATGTTTTAAACTTGACATCCCATGTCTGTTGCCACTTTTTTTGCAGCCCACAACATAAAATATAAACTTAAATCCCTGTATCCATAATAATCGCTAATTGTGGCCCAAATTTTAGGGGGGGCCAGCACCCCTCCTGCCCCTTATATCCTTCGCCTATCGATATAGTGGAAAGGTGTGTGTGCATAACTTTTTATTCGAGAACCGAAAAAAGATGAAAGCTTTATTTGAGGACTCAAATAAGCAAATATCTAGATAAGCATGGATATAATGACGTCAATTGTGACTACGTCACCTCACTGGTCCATTTTCTTCTTTTAACATTTGAAATTACTCAGAAGTTATTAGGTTGTTTCTCATCACCTTCCTTAATCACACACTTATAAAAAAAAAAAAAAAAAAAAACTTTCTATATATAATGACATCGACTTGAGTAGTAGTTGTTCACTTGCACACTTGTAGTACTTTATTTTATGTGGATAACAAACCAACACCACATTTGCATCTAAAAAAATGGAGGAAATATCATCACCCAACAAAAAAAGATTGATAGGAGAGTTGATCAAAGGTAGAGATTCTACTAAAAAGCTTCAGAATCTACTACGTCAAAAAATCTACAATGATGAGGTTTTGGCTAATGATCTAGTGGCGAAAATACTTGGATCATTCTCCAACACTCTTTCGACGTTGAGTTCAGTGGGTCCGAGTGAGTTGAGTCGGTTTTCGGCTTGTTGCAATGACCGGGCTTTGGATAATTCAGATGAAAGTGACAAGAAACCAAAGGATCGAAGAGGATGTTATAAGCGAAGGTGACAACTAGTCTTTTTCAACATGTGTTTTATCTATTTAATCTCATGTTATTGCTACTTAGAATTACCTAGCTTTACATACACATAATCACAAAACTATATGTTGCATAAAAACTGACCGAGTATCTGGCATTTTTAATCCAACTAGATTAATAAGGCGTGAATTAAATTACCATATTTTTATAGGTCACACAAGATCTTTAAAACATTTTGATAGACCTACCTAAAAGTTAAATTATACACGTGCATATTCTATAATAATTGATATCAACTTTTTAAAATGCAACGAAAAGATATATATAGTAAGATGGCAAATCTCACAAAAATATATCACCTTTTAATTTCTCTCACAAACAATGTGATTTGATCCATTTTCATTTCTCCTATCTCATTTTCCTCTATTAAAACTACCATAAATTGGAAAGGGGAAAAAAATTGATAACTAAAATTCAAATTAATCTTAAGTGTGGTACCTTTCGTGATTTGCCCATAGAACGCCACGTTTAATATATACCATATATTGTCTGTAGTAGGATTTGGTTTCGCAAAATGTTGCTTAATACTTTAATAGGCTACTTAATAATTCTAATATGGTAAAAGCTCGTTGGTTATATTTACAGTACGCAATATTTAATGATTACTTGCGTGTAACAACGACAATAAGTTTTTAAGCAAAACTAAAATTTAAGAGTAAACTACATTTTTGGTTCTTGTAGTTGTATCAAAATCTCACTTTTGGTCCAAAATTCAAAAAACGTTCAATATCAGTCCAAAAGTCCACGTGGACTTCACTTTTGGTCCAATTTTCATCCCTAGTTAGTTTAGTCGTTAAGTACGTTGCACCGTTAGTCCTTTAACCTAACGGTCGTTAGCAATGTTTGCACCGTTAGTCCTTTCAGTTAAAAAATTGAAAAAATTTGAAATTTTTTTTTCCAAAAAAAATAATTTGAAAAATTCGAAAAAAAAATTTTTTGACGAAATTTTTTTTTTCCAAAAAAAAATTTGAAAAAAAATTTATAATAAAAAATTTTCTTAAAAAATTCAAAAAAATTTATAAAAAAAATTTTTTTTGACGAAATTTTTTTTTCCAAAATTCGAAAAAAAAATCCAAAAAAAAAAATTCGAAAAAAAAATTTCTAATAAAATTTTTTCTTAAAAAATTCGAAAAAAAATTCTAAATTTTTTTTTGACGATTGTCCCGGTTTGACACTAAAATATATATATATATATATATATATATATATATATATATATATATATATATATATATATATATATATATATATATATACACATTTTAATTTTAGAAATTTTTAAGAAATTTTTTGACACTAATATATATATATATATATACATATACATATACATACACATTTTAATTTTAGTGTTAAACCAGTACAATCATCAAAAAAAAAAATTAGAAATTTTTTTCGAATTTTTTAAGAAAAATTTTTATTAGAATTTTTTTTTGAATTTTTTTTTTGGATTTTTTTTCGAATTTTGGAAAAAAAAATTCGTCAATTTTTTTTTTTAATAAAATTTTTCGAATTTTTTAAGAAAAATTTTTATTATAAATTTGTTTTCAAATTTTTTTTTGGAAAAAAAAATTTCGTCAAAAAACATTTTTTAGAATTTTTTTCGAATTTTTCAAATTATTTTTTTTGGAATTTTTTTTTTTCGAATTTTTTCAATTTTTTAACGGAAAGGACTAACGGTGCAAACATTGTTAATGACCGTTAGGTTAAAGGACTAATGGTGCAACGTACTTAACGACTAAACTAACTAGGGACGAAAATTGGACCAAAAGTGAAGTCCACGTGGACTTTTGGAGTGATATTGAACGTTTTTTGAATTTTAGATCAAAAGTGAGATTTTGATACAACCACAAGGACCAAAAATGTAGTTTACTCAAAATTTAACCATTCTCTCTATATACATGTAGTATAATTCCCACATGTCACTATTTAAATATTAATCATAACATGCAATGCAACCAAAAACCAAACATACTCCGCAATAAATTGACTGTTGGACCAACCTATTATGTTTTTTGTATGATTTGAACTTATTTGGGCCACACTTGTCCAAATTGCAGATATTAATGTATTTGGTTCACTGGCTGTGTTAAATGCTAATGGATAAATATAAGACTTTTTTTTTTCTTATAAATTTTTTTATTCTCAAAAAGATTTGATGACATGACACAAAAGCTTGAAATACAAACTTTTTTAAACGTGATTATGTATGAATATGCAGAAAGACTGAAGATTCAAGGATAAAAATTGTTGACACAATTGAAGATGAGTTTGCATGGAGGAAATATGGACAGAAGGAAATTCTCAATTCTAAATTTCCCAGGTACGATCCTGCTTAATAACATACAAAGTACTACTAGTAGTATATACCAACTTATTTTACATATAGTTTAAAAAGCAAAAACCTAACAAGTTGATCATGCCTAATATGTTAAAGCTGCCATTGTTTGTGGTCGTATGTTTGTCTTTAGAATCAGCGAGAATGATAAATGTGTGATTGGACATTATGTGTGTGTGTTCAATCAACTATTGAATGACAATGATTGATGTAGCATAACTTTATTAAGTTAAGTGGTATTAAACTGATTAGTTTCTCACGGATTGGAACTATTCGTAATCGTTTTGTAGTTTCCTATATATGCCCAGCCTGTGCGATAACAACAAATATATCCCATTTACACTCGTAAATTTAGGGGACTACTATTGGTATCCAGTATACCAAAAAGTACATATCTTTTACAAATTAAGATTCTACTACTACTACAAATTTAGATGTCTTATCAATTCTTACATAAAATATATGTTGTGCAGGTGCTATTTTAGATGTAGACATAAAAGTGAGGGTTGCAAAGCATTAAAACAAGTTCAACAATTGGAAGATGGATCAGAAAAGTTTCATGTCACATATTTTGGTTATCACTCATGCCAAAACATGCTAAAAAGCACACAAGTGTTTTCAAACACAGGTGCTCTTAAAGTTTATCTAAATTTTAAGGACTCCAACATTAGTCATTCACCAAGTAGCCACTCAACTATCACAAATGCCAATACTGCACATTCATTGAAGCAAGAAGATGATTCAAATGCTCAAAGTGATCATCATCATCTTGCCAATAGTAATGATGACAAACAATCCATTGCCTTGTGGAAGGACATAATTGGTAATTTGGAGTCTCCCCATTATGATATTTTCAAGAATGGTAGTTCTATGGATGATTTTAATTTTGATGAAAATGTATTTTTACAAGTTTAATGGTGAATAGTGGAATGTGTCTGATGTGAGTTTGTAGTTTTAAGTGATCAAACTCGTTCGAAATAGGTTAAGGGTATTGAATTTATAGTGGTTTTTCGTATGTTATCCAGGGCTAATGCGATCGATGCATGACAACATGTGTCGTGGACCATAGTGTGATAGTTGTCTGTTGCGATCACTCAATGAATGTCGTCTGGTGACTATGATGTATATTGTAGTACAATAAATGCAAATTTTGATCATTCTATCATAGTTTATTACTACGTACTAGTGAAATATCATAAAGGGAAGTAAAGATGATACTATTATGCAGTAGAATGAAACGAGGTGGGTGGCACTCACGCGCAGGGGCGCAGCTACATAGGGGCGGGAGGGGGCGCCCGACCCTCCGAAATTTTTTTTTGCGATACAGGGGGTATATAGTTTTCTTGTAGAAAAATTTCGGTTATTCGGTTTCGACCCTCCAAAATTTCGGTATTACCCGAAAAATAGCGTTAGGAAAAAAAAATTTAGATCTCGACCCCTACTGAAAATTTTTTAGCTTCGCCACTGCTCACGCGTTGCGGCGGGACTTTTTGATTTGATCTTTCAAACACCCCAAATCAGCAATATCATCATCTTGACAGCAGCAAACAACAATAATACAAAGATTATCCCACTAATCCATTTACTCGCATTAAAATTAATAGAATTTATATAAGTTTCCTAAAAAGATAATCAAACTGTACATAACCAAAGTCAAATGACACTCAAGTATAAAAATTATGCCTTTTTTTTCACATCAGTTTCAATTTGCCCAGAAGTGTAGTAACTATGCTTTGCGGCATGTATTCATTTGAAACATGGCTATTGCATTCCCAGCAAAAAAATAAAATAAAAATAAAAATAATTCACTACGCATTTATTATGAGGATATTCCAGATTGTCTTTTTGTATGTTAGTTCAATCGATGTTCTATAACCACATAACCAAAAATAGAATGTGTAAATCCAGAATGTTAGTTGATAGTTATTATGTTAATGGGCTTTATGTATTTTGTATAGGCCTAGCCCACCTTGATAACTTATATATTGAACTCATTGGTGATTAATGGAAGACACGCAAATTACAAAACTAATATGGTAATCAGAGCCATCAAATTTTTCTCCTAATCTCTCTCTAACTCTCGTATCAAAATTACGCCTCTCTCTCACGCCGGTGTTTCTTTCCTCAACCCTCCAAAACCCTCGAAAAAATAAAAAAATAAAAAAATCTTCCTCTTTCTTTGTCACATAAAATTCTACGTCGTAATTAATTGTTCGCAGCCGTTTTGTGATTATGTGGATGACGACAAGATAGACTTCCACATATTGTATTAATGGTAGAGAATATATTGTCTATTGAAGATCTTGAAATATATTATAATATTGGTCTGTAGTTCTTTTCATCAGTTATAAGTTCAAATATTGAGATTTTGGAGACAGTTTATATGTATCAGCCCCCGGGTTTTGTGGATTCTCGGTTTCCACTTCATGTTTGTCAGTTACAGCGTTCCTTATATGGTTTGAAGCAGGCACCTCGTGCTTGGTTTCAACGGTTTTCCAGTTATGCTTTACGCGTTGGCTTCTATTCTAGTAGATGTGACTCTTCTTTGTTTATTTATCGCTATGGTAGTGAGGTTGCATACTTATTGATATATGTTGATGATATTGTATTGACCGCATCTTCTACAGCTTTACTTCAGCGTATTATATCATCGTTGCATCAGGAGTTTGAGATGACAGATTTGGGGGCCTTTAATTATTTTTTAGGGATTTCTGTTACTCGTGATTCTACAGGTATGTTCCTCTCTCAGAGGAAATATGCTATGGAGCTTTTGGGGGGCGCACACATGGTTTCTTGTAATCCTTCCCGGACCCCTGTTGATACGGAGTCCAAGCTTGGTCCTGAGGGGGATCCTGTTTCGGACCCTACATTATACCGGAGCCTTGCAGGTGGTTTGCAGTATCTTACATTTAGTCGTCCTGATATCTCTTATGCGGTTCAGCAGATTTGTCTATATATGCATGACCCTCGGGAGCCTTATTTGGCGGCTCTCAAGCGCATTCTTCAGTATGTTCGTGGTACTTTAGACTTTGGCCTACAGTTGTTTGCTTCTTCTACTGGTTCTCTTATTGCATATTTGGATGCTGATTGGGCGGGTTGCCCTTCTACTCGACGATCTACTTCTGGTTATTGTGTATTTTTGGGTGATAATCTTCTTTCTTGGTCTTCTAAGCGACAACACACCATATCTAGATCTAGTGCAGAGGCCGAATATCGAGGTGTTGCTAATGCTGTAGCTGAGACTGCTTGGATTCGTAATCTACTTCGGGAACTACATTTCCCTTTATTGTCTGCCACTCTTGTCTACTGTGACAATGTCAGTGCTATTTATTTGTCATCTAACCATGTGCAACATCAACGGACGAAGCATATAGAGATTGATATTCATTTTGTTCGTGACATGGTTACTAAGGGTCAGGTTCGTGTTCTTCATGTACCATCGCGCTATCAGTATGCAGATATATTCACTAAGGGATTGCCTTCGGCTTTGTTTGAGGAGTTCCATACCAGTTTGAGCGTTCGTTCCTCTGTAGCTCCAACTGCGGGGGAGTGTTAGTTGATAGTTATTATGTTAATGGGCTTTATGTATTTTGTATAGGCCTAGCCCACCTTGATAACTTATATATTGAACTCATTGGTGATTAATGGAAGACACGCAAATTACAAAACTAATACAGAAAAGGTGCCTCTAAGTGACCTGATCATTTGACTGCAAAAACATTGGCCAGCAATACTTAATCCATGGTTATTAAGAAAGGACCCTGTTGCAAAAAGTACATCCTAAGCTGTAAATAACAGAATTTATAAGGTAACACAATATTTTTTTTTTCAATTCTAAAATTGCAATCATATCAGCACCATTGCTAGCTAGTATGCCAATATGACATTGATCTTGATGGCTACAGTTAATCAGTTCTCATCTTGATTACTACAGTTAATCAAAACATATTTTATACACATTCTACTTATCAGCATAATAGAAACTGGGTTTTTCTGATGAAAAAAATAACATGACGTAGCTTTGTAGTCCACGGGGCACCAGCATATTTTATACACATTCTACTGGTAGCTTTCTAATATACACATTCTACCACACATTTGTTTCATCTGCAAATTCCAGTAATTAGTAGTATACTATAAGATAAAACACCCCACCACTATTTTTAGTTGAGTCAACTAATTGTGACCGTTACTACATTAACACGTACAGTCATTAAACATATATGCATACACCATCATAGAGTATTTGTTAGCACAAACCAAAAGTCAAGAGAAAAAAGGTTTCAAGATTTGCAGATATGAATTTATACCTTATTTGGGGCAGTACATATGTATGGAGCTTCTGGCCAGTTACCAGTTTCTGGAGCATAGTTTCTGGGTAACAATCTAATGCACTGTCACATTCATCTAAATGTTCAGGAGCACATTTAACCCAAAAAATTTTGTAAGAGGTATAATAGGGTATCAACAAATAAGATTACCTGAAATTTGATGGTGAAAAAACTCCAACCCAGTCGTCATTCACTAGGCCAACAAAACATATCTAGAGACTAGAGTTGAATTCTTATGGTTTTTTTTTTTTTTTTTTTTTTTTTTTTTTTTTTTTTTTTTACCTTTTTTGATGGGCCTGTGAAAATAGTGAAAAATTATAAAGCTAATTAGCTTACTTTTTATTGCTTATAAGCTTAGGAACATGAGTTTACGAACTTGAATAAGTCATAAGGTCAATAAGATAACCAAATAAGCTAATGAAAGCACCTTAAATGATACATGGGGTCCTTACAGATTTTTCTGCAGATGTCCCAGCACCCACTTACAATCTACAAAAAAGCACGTGACTGATTGAATAGATAATACTTTGCAAAGACGGTTGTAATGAATAACCTTTGTAAGAACAACATATAGGTAAAATGATCGAAAGTGAATAACATGCCTATGTGTGACTATATGTAGTGTCGCTGAACCAATAAAGTAGATAATAGAAATAATATTGTGAAATCTGCATTTTATAGAACAAAATTCTACAATTGTTATAGCAACAACCCAACAACATCAACATATATATCGACCTTAATTACTCAATTGATCTAGCAGACTACGGAAACTAACGTGACTGCTTGTGTGTGTGACTGTTTAGCCAATAACCTTCCGCGCCTTCAATAATGACAACTATAGTTCTTAACTACTTATTTAATCTAATACAAATTCACCAAAATTGAAGTGCGTGAGTGCGCGTGATTACGATTTGTTACATTTTCAACTATTAACATTTCATATTATCCAGAATGCACTACAATCTAGAGGACCATAAAATACATTGAATACTCGCTAGTATCTAAAAAACTACTGTAAGAAAGTTAAAGTTTTTGTTATAACAATGAAAGTACAACAATACGAACTCTATATTAACTTCAATTATAATTGAAGACTCAAGCTTAAAAACGAACGAAAGACCATTCAAATGTTACCATACCATCACTTATTAATAGAAGTAAAAGCAATTATCAAAGTATAATTTATGGGTGTTTGTTGACAAAAACTATCTCTTCATTGTGCTCATTTTTCCAAAATGACTTGAGCTACATACAAAGATACCTGCAAAAATAGAAAGCTTAAGACAATTAAAGCGGCAAATCTTTAGATATGACCAACAACTACACTTCTTAACTCGACGGAACTCACATGTTTATATTTGAACATAACTGGCATATTCATCGAAAGAATTAGTTACAAAATATAAAAGAAGGAAATTTTGATTGAATAATGGAGATCTCCAGTGACCGTAAGTCAAAAGAGTTTGTAACAGGAGATTAGTTATCGTTGGGACTAAAACATGCAAATTTACACCCTTTAGTTTAAAATTGAAAGAAATGAAATTAATGGGAAGGTTTAATCAAGTCGTCTATCCTTTTTTCTTGCTTGTGTATCCCATAAAATCCACAAAACAAAATTCACTACTGTTGATACAAAAGTTAGGCGTTTCTGATTATGGGCTTTTGCTCTCGTACCAATCAGCTTCTTAGCACTTGTAATCTGCGCACTAAGAAAATAAACAACACCGTTAGGCTTATCGTGGGATTGTCTCCCACGATTAGACTCCGGCGTGAGAGTAAGTAATCGATTTAGGGTTCTCGCAAAGAGTTTAGGGTTTTTGTGAATCGTACCTTGAATGAGAGTTATGTAATTCTTTATATAGGCGCAGAATCCTTGTAGGGTTCGTGCTCCTTACGTTTCGTACGCGTGGTACTTATCCGGGTTAATGATATCTATTCCATAGATAGATGATCCTTATCTATACCTTGTATAGTTTAATTGGGTTTGGGCTTACGTGAGCCTATTCCCATTATTGATGCGGCCCAAGTTATAATAGCCCACGCATGGTGGCTTTGGGCCTTAGTAATGTTTATCATTTGGGCTCGTGGCCCATATATAGACTATACGTCATCATGTCCCCCCAGTCTAGTGTGCGCGGCTCGTAGCCGCGGATGCTAGACTAATCACAACAGCGGTAAGCGTGGCGGGAGATCATTGAAATATTGCCGCCTATTTTTGGAGTGCAATGTACCGTTTCATAGGTATTTCCAAGAAATACCTCGAAAGTCGGGGGTTGTGTCCACGTGTCCCTCGTAAATCGGGAAAAAGTGCATGTACCGTTTCGGTTCTAGCCACACGTTTTTGTAAGTGAAATCCACGTGGACATCATCTAGGGTTTTTTACCCCCTATATAATAGTCACTGCCCCCATTTTTACAAAAACACACAGTAAAACACACACTCACCCTTGCTTACTTACTTGAAAGCGTGTTTTTGCAAAGAAAGTAATCGTTTCATTAGGTAATTTTGTGTGCGTTTCCCAGTAAGGTTATGAAAATGGTTGCCCAATTAGAAGATTTTCGCTCTGCGATGATTGAGAATGATGTTACTCAGTTTACATCTGACTTCTTCATTTCTCTGGATGTGCATCCAGAGGCTCCAGATGTTGACGCGTGTATAGCCGATTTCCCCGAAGGGAAAATAGGATTATACACGCGCTTCTTCGAGTACGCGAATTACCGAGTACCGATATCTATCTTTCTGAGCGATTTGCTCAACCACTATCGCATCCACATCTCACAGCTACACTGTATAGGTGCGGCTAAGGTGTCGAACTTTGAAGTAAACTGCCGTTTACTTGCGATAGAGCCGACCGTAGCCTTGTTCCGTGTCTTCTACCACACAACGTGGTCAAATAGTGTCCTTTGCGAAGCGCCCGGGGGCGCTTCAGTGTTACACTGAGAAGGTAGACTCCCTGAAACATTGGAGGGAGCATTTTTTCCGGGTTGATGACGTTGTTTTTCCATCGCCCTTTGAGTTTTATACTCAGGATACTTTGCCAAGGGATGGGCGCCCCGCACCCGGTTCCTATAGGCTGACCGATGCGCAGACTCTTGATGCCAACCGCATACCCATTAACCCTTACCCGGAGGAGTTTTTGGTGTACATGGTGTTGAGTCGCAATTACTTCGGCGGTGTTGACGAGGTGCCAACCTTCATAGATGAGGAAGGCCGGGGTGGGTGTTCGTCCCTTCTACTTCAAATATGTAAGTCTTTTTATATGCGCACATTTAGTAACTAATCCTTTCTGTTTTGCCGTTTGTTTATGTGCGCAGAGATGGATCTATTCGCTGTGGTGAAGCTGGAAAAGCCAAAGCAAGTGACGGTGGGAGTGCGCCCTCTGAGGGAGGGTGAGCAACCACTACTGGAGGCGACCGAGGGTCGTTTGACAGTGCTGCCGGATGTTGTCCCTGAAAATACGCCGCCGCTCCAAGTAACGCCTGTTCAGAGCGTGGCGCCAGATGTGGAGATGGCGCAGGAGGAGGAGGCGCACGCTGAGTCATCTGACAGCGTGGAAATCCTAAAACCTGAGGAGGTGCTGAAGGAAGAGATGGCGCAGAATCTGAAGCGCAAAGGGGAGACTGGGAGCAGTGGCACTTCGAAGAGACGACGCCACCTGATTGGGGATGCGGAGTCATCCGCGGAGGAAGATACGTCCGCTCCTGGCGCGGATAAGAAGGCTGCAGAGACCTCTCCATTTCTGTAAGTATCTGCGTCTTTATTTTGTTTCCTTTGTATTATTTGTCGTAATATGTGCTAACTATTTTCTTCATGTATTGTAGGGATGATGCCACGAAGGGTGATGGGGTCTTCGTGGATGTGGTTTCCTCTCCGCAGAATGAAAACAAGGAGGGAAAAGATAAGGTTGATGAGGGCGTACCTGCGCAGCAGCTGATGGATGAGCTGGCTGAGACTGCTGCGCGTCAGACTGAGCTGGTGGCTCAGTTGAGGACTAGGTACGTCGGGGAGAGCAGTACTCTCGCCCAGAAGGATAAGGAAATAACGAGGCTCCGTGCGTAGCTGGCTGAAGCGCAGGTGGAGGTGGAGTCCTCCAGGGTGTATACTGAGAAGGTTACCCATGAGAAGTTGTCCGCACTGGCTGAGGTGGAGCAGGCGCGCGGACAGCTTCATCACTACAAGTCCAACATGACTTGGGCTGTGAGGTATTTGGAGGAGAAGAAGGAGGAGCACTATGCGAGCATTGTTAAGTTTAAAGAGCGTATGGAGGAGATCATCCAGATGCAAGAGAACAAGCTACGTAGCTTAAGCATAGAGTACGATGAGGAGTTATATCCTCATTTGATGTCGACCATTACAGAGCGCAGGTACTCCTTCTTTAGTCTTCTTCATTTTATTATATTTTGTTGCGATGTCTTTCCTTGACATAAGTTGTCCTTGTTTGATGTAGGTGGTTGATCAGTCACGGGCTGCGCCTGGCAGCTATGGGCACTCTGGAGTCCCAAGAGGTGTTGGACGCCTTTGGGAAGGTGGTTCACTGTGCGGTGGCGCACGGAAAGTCGCAGGCTATGGAGGATCTCCATGAAGCCAAGCTTTTGAGCAAGGACCTGGCAGAGGTACCTGGTTACAACGCGGCTGCATACGATGAGTTGATGCAGGCGATGGAGGGGTTGAAAGTCCTTGAGTTGCCTCATATTGCGCGGTTGGAGCGTGATCAAGACAACCCCATAAAGGTAATTATGGCGGGGTTGACCTTGGAGCGCCACCTTTTGGAAGATTCAGAGGCGCAACCGGATTACTTCCTGAAGCCGGATGAATCGCAGCTGCAGGTTCCCGTGTTTGCGCAGCCTTGCCACATGCTGAACCCATTTGCCCTTGAGAGGGAAATTCCCTTGAAAGAAGTTCTAGAGCGTCATGCGCAGAGGGCTGCCCAGAAGAGAGGCATTCAGGGCAAGGCAATGTTGTGCGGTGTGGGCGCTGCACACATCCCCAGGTCTGATGGGGTTCCTGTGAGTGTTCCCACCGTATCTCCCAAGGACGCTTTGATTTTGAGAAAACTTCAAGAGGCGGGGAGTTCTGCTGCCCCGGATGATAGCCCTGAGCATCGCCATACCGTGTAGGCTATTTTTGTATATGTATTATGTAAATAATGGAGTGTATCTTTTCCTTGTAATTTTTGTGTGAAAAATGTTGAATAAGATACCCTTTTGTTAACTAAGTGCGTGACTTAAAAATATACTTGCATTGTTTGCTAAGTTTTATTATTTGACCAAGTGTCTTGGCTCGTGACTTTAGGAAATATACTTGCATTGTTTGCTAAGTTTATTATTTGACCAAGTGTCTTGGCTCGTTATTTTAGGAAATATACTTGCATTGTTTGCTAAGTTTATTATTTGACCAAGTGTCTTGGCTCGTTATTTTAGAAAATATACTTGCATTATTTGCTAAGTTTTATTATTTGACCAAGTGTCTTGGCTCGTTATTTGCTAAGCTTGTACGGTGTACTTAATATTTGCGTACTCGTCGTGGGATGCGCACGTAAAACTTACCTCGACGTCTCAAAAGTAAGGCGCTTAGCAAGGATGCGTGATCCAATGTTGATGGGTTTGCAACCCTCTTACTCAACGAGTGAATTAGTAGGTTTACTCATCCTTTATGCCTTCGTGGGTCTTAATTAGTGCATGCACGCCATGTAGGCAAAAATATAGGATAACAATATTGACATATATAAGTATGTACGTAATAAAGTGAAATACGCTATGGAGTTAGCTAGAAACCATAACATTTTATTGATATTTGCAAGTTTTTTGAAAAAATAAAAATACAATTCCTAGGAAAAGAAAAGAAAAACAAACACTTATTGGGCACCTCTTAGGGTGCAAAGGTGTCTGTGTAATGGCCGTAGCCTAAAAGTAACATCTTTTAAGATTGCAGATGTTCTAAGTGCGCGCTAGATCGTGACCTTCCATATCGCGCAGTCTGTATGCACCGTTGCCGAGCGCATCAGTGACCTCGTAAGGTCCTTCCCATTTTGGTCCGAGCTTGCCTGTGTCTTCTGCGTGGCTCGCATCGTTGGCGCGGTATACAAAGTCTCCTGGCCTGAATGAAGTGTGTTTGACCTTTGCATCATAATACTTCTTCATTTTTGCCTTAGCCTTTGCTTCGCGTATAGCTGCGCGTTCACGCCTTTCTTCCAGTAAGTCCAAGTCTATGCGCCACTCCTCGTCATTTGTTGTGACGTTGACCTCTGCTGTTCGTATAGTTGGCATTCCTATCTCAGCTGGTATGACGGCTTCTGTTCCGTAGACAAGGGAGAATGGCGTGTCGCCAGTACTGGTTTTGATTGTGGTGCGATGCGCCCATAAGACATGCGAGAGCTTGTCCACCCACCTTCCTTTGTGTCTGTCAAGGCGCGCTTTTATTCCTTCCCCTAGACTGTGGTTTGCGCGCTCAACTAAGCCATTGGTTTGTGGGTGTTTTACTGAAGTGAAGTGTTGCGTGATGTTCAATTGCGCGCACCAATCTTTGAATGGGTTATCACAGAATTGTTTTCCGTTGTCTGATATAATCTCTCCCGGTAGTCCGAAGCGACAGACAATGTTGTCCCAGACAAAGCGTTTGACTTGGTTTCCTGTGATGCTCACCACCGCCTTTGCTTCAATCCACTTCGTAAAGTAGTCTATGGCTACGATGAGGAACTTTACTCATCTTGCTGCAACTGGAAAGGGTCCCGCGATGTCAATGCCCCATTTGTAAAATGGCCATGGTGAGGTAATGGGTGTTATCTCTTGTTGTGGTCGGCGCGGGATTGGCCTATGTACTTGACAATTGCTGCATTTCTTTATCAGATCGCGTGCATCGCGGTGCATGGTTGGCCAATAATACCCCGACCGTAGAGCGCTTGCCACCATAGATCACGGCCCTAAGTGCATGCTACATGATCCAGCATGGATTTCTTGGAGTACGTAGTCTGCTTGAAGAGGTCCAACACATCTGAGCCAGGGTTGTAAGAAAGAGCGTCGATAGAGTATGTTGTCTCTTAGTTCAAATCGTTGCGCTATGCGCCGCACTCTTCGAGCTTCCTTATGATCTTGTGGTAAGATTCCCTTGCTAATGAATTCAATGATGGGTGTCATCCATGTAGGATCTTGTTCATCTATCACTGTGGATATCTCCATTTCTAAGATTGACTTGTTTTGTAGGGTTTCTACCAATACCTGTTTTGAGAGGTGCGTAAAGCTTGTGGATGCGATCTTACTGAGCGCATCAGCCTTCCTGTTGTCTCCTCTGGGCACCTGTTTTATTGTGAACCTGTCAAAGTTTTTAATTAAGGACTTGGTCTTTTCCAAGTATTGGATCATGTGTTCATCCTTGGCTTCATATTCACCTAGCACGTGGTTAGCGACTAGCCGAGAATCTACATTTGCTTCCAAGTTGCGTACACCCATTTGGATTACGATGCGTAGTCCGGCTAGTAGGGCTTCGTATTCTGCCTCATTGTTTGTGGCTATGAATTCAAAGCGCAGCGCATAGGTGAATTCCATACCTTCTGGATTTGTGAGAATAAGGCCTGCGCCTGATCCATCTACACATGAAGACCCATCTGTGAACAGAATCCAGGGTTCCTGTAGATCTGTTTTGGTTGCAGATGTTGGACTATAGCTATCTGGCTTCTCCACGATGAAATCGGCTAATATTTGTCCTTTGATTGTAGTGCGCGGTCTATATGAGATGTTATATTCACTTAACAGTACACTCCACTTTTGTAACCGTCCTGATGCATCAGGTTTAGAGATAACTTGTTTGATTGGCTGATCAGTGATTACAGCTATTGGGTGTGCTTGGAAGTATCTGCGCAGCCTCTTGGCTGCGAACACTAGAGCTAAGACCAGCTTTTCCATAGCGCTGTAGTTAGTCTCTGTCTTCTTCAGGGCTTTGCTTACAAAGTATATGGGTGTCTGGACGGAGTTCCTACCTGTCAATAGTACTGCGCTAACTGCTCCATGAGTTGCCGATAAGTACATGATTAGCTCTTCCACTGGTCGCGGTGCAACAAGTTTGGGAAGAGATGCCAGATGGTGTTTAAGTTGTTGGAAAGCTTCTTCCGCTTCTTTGGTCCAACGAAAATCTCCCTTTTTAGTACACTTCGTGAGTGTTTTAAAGAGAGGAAGTGATTTGTCTGCTAACTTAGATAAGAAACGGTTTAGCCCTGCTAACTTTCCATTCAATGACTGGACTTCTTTGAGTGTGCGCGGTGAGGGGAGATCAATAACAGCCTTTGTTTTTTCTAGACAAGGCTTGATTCCATCAGGTTCTATTAAGTATCCAAGGAACATGCCTTCGCTTATGCCAAAGGTGCACTTCTTGGGATTTAACTTCATGTTTATTCGTCTCAATGTTCTGAACGTTTCCTCGATGTCGCGCACCAATTCATCCTCTGTGTGGCTTTTGATGACAAGGTCGTCCACGTAGACCTCCAAGTTGTGGCCTACTTGTTTCTCGAAAGCTGTGTCCACCAGTCGTTGGTATGTTGCGCCTGCGTTTTTTTAAGCCAAAAGGCATTTTTGTGTAGCAGTAGACTCCTTGACTGGTGTGGAAAGCTGTCTTTTCTTCATCTTCGACTGCCATCTGAATTTGATGATACCCTTTGTATGCGTCTAGAAAGCATTTGAAAGGGTATCCGCACAGGGATTCTACCTTCCAGTCTATTTCTGGCAGCGGATAGCAGTCCTGTGGACATGCTTTATTAAGGTCTGTGAAGTCTACGCACATTCTCCAACTGCCATCGCTCTTTTTTACCATAACTGGGTTAGAGAGCCAGTCGTGGTAGTACACTTCGCGCATGATGCCTGCGTCTACGAGTTTATGTACTTCTTCCAGAATAGCCTTTGCACGATCTGGGGCCTGGCCGCGCTTCTTCTGTCGTATTGGGGGATATCCTTGTCGGATTTGTAGCTTATGCTCTGTGATGGAGTGCGGCACTCCTGTCATGTGTTTTGGTTCCCATGCGAAGATGTCTAGGTTCTTTTGCAAGAGTGCGCACATGGCTGCTTTACCTTTGTCAGATAAAGATCCACCAATCGAAACTTGTTGGTCCGGGTAATCGGGATGAATAGCGACCTTTAGGTTTGGTGTTTTTTTTGTGCGCTGTTCTGGAATATTCTCTACTTCAGTTGTTACTGCGTTGCATTCCTTTGGTGGTACTGTTGTGTTATAGAGGGTGACAACTCCTCCTTCCACTGGAAATTTAAGCATTCCGTGCGCTGTGGATGGTACAACGCGCATGGATGATATTCCAGGTCTTCCAATGATGCCGTTGTATGGTGAGGGAGACTTTATTACCATGAAATTTATCCATGTTGCGGTTGAGTGTTGTTCATCTCCTACGACCACCAGCAAGCGTAACTGCCCCATGGGCCAAATCTTTCCTTCTGTAAATCCAGTCAATGACGTTGTTGCTGGTATCAGTTGACTTTGGATTTCAGGTCGCAGTCTTTTGAAACAATGATCATACATGATGTCTGCGGACGCTCCTCCGTCAATGTACATGTGGTGGATATCATGTCTCCCCGTGTGTATTTCAATAGTTAGAGATTCTACAACTGCGTTGTCCGCAGCTAGAGTAGGGAAAGATATTTCTTTTTCTGGAGAGAATTTGTGGCTGACTTTTTGCTTTATCTTACGCTGCCATGACTGTATCATGTATATGGTATCAGCTTTTTCTTTGGGGGGTTCTTTCTTACCCCCGTTCCTTTGTTTATCTTTTCCCTCTTTGATGTTTTTTACAAGGTGGTCCATTCTGCCTTCCCTTACTAATTTTTCAATTAGTTGTCTTAGCTGGACGCACTCGTTAGTTGTATGGCCTTTTTGACCATGGTACTCGCAGTATCCATTCCCTACGCGCTTTTCCTCTGCGGTGCGCATTGGTGGAGGTTTTGGAAAGTTTGCACCTTCTGTTACAAATATTTCCCTCGGAGTTTTTGTGAGAGGGGTATACTTGTCATTGTCTCTTCCGCTGCGGTAATTCCTGCTGCGGTTGTTATTCTGATCGTTGGATTGTCTCCTAGGCTGTTCTTGCTGCCTATAGTTCGAATAACCCTTTTTGTTGTCCGCAGCAGCTACTTCTCCTTGTATGAAGGACCTGGTGCGCTTTGTTAGCTCATCGAAAGTCTGGGGAACTTTGTCATTTAGCTTTCGGATAAGTTCTGGGTTATTAATCCCATTCATGAACCCTGAAATTTTTAGAATTTCAGGACATGCTTTGACTTGTATGCACTCATCCTTGAAGCGTTCCATAAAAGCACTGGTTGATTCCCCTTGGCGCTGTTTTACTCTTGCTAGTTCAACAGGATTTTTAGCGCACTTCTTTCTCTGGGTAAAGTTAAGACGGAATGCTTTCCGTAATTCCTCGAACCCATCGATGCTCCTACGTGGGAGTTTGCTAAACCATGTGCGTGCGTTCCCTACCAACGTAGAATTAAACATATGGCACCACACAGGCTGTGGCCAGTTTTCGATAGTGGCGGCTGATTCGAAAACTTTTAGATGATCATCTGGATCACCTGTTCCATCATATGTTATCACATTTGTGGGCATGCGCCTGCGTTTACGGTTGGAGTAATCGCTGATGCGTCGTGTAAACGCATCAACTTTCTGGCGACGCCATGGAAGAGACATATCTTCATTCTCTTCTTCGCGACGTCTTCCTCTTGACTTCCAGTGTCCTGTTTCTTTATCCTCGTTGTCCGAGGAATCACTCGAGGAAGAGTAGTTTCTTTTTCGGCACTTGCGCCGGTTTCTTTCAGAAGAAGAGCTTGAGGGGCTTTCACTTGGGGACATTCTTTTTCCCAACCTGTCATGAATTCTCCTGCTCCTAGATTTGGAGGACCCTTGGCTTGGTGAATGCTGAGGTCCTAATAGGTCTTGTATCCCTCGACAACCAAGTCTGGAGTGAATATTAGTGCGCCTCTCGCTGTCTTCTGAGTACTGTGAATCAGATGTCGTACCCAGCCTATCGTGGATAGTAGTACGTTCAGTGCGTCTTCCTCGTGGGTGGCACAGTGGTGATGGTTCACGTTCAGGACCAAAATTGAGTCGAGCTTGTAGGCTCGTGCTTGCCCTTCTCCTTGCTTCTTCTTGCATGAGGGCAGTTAAGGTTTCATAATTTTGGGATACAAAATTTCCCAACGTTAGATTGGGTGTGTCCTCAGTTGCTGCAAGAATGTCCGCCTCAGTGTTAGGCACCCTATCTCGGTTAGGCGCGCCTGGTGGCACAGTGTTGTTCACTGTGGGTACAGTTTGATGAGGAGTAGTGAAGAGGGTGCGCTGGAGTTCCTCAACGCTTGGGACCACTATGGTGGTTTGGGTAGTGCTCACAGGCAGTTCTACCGCTGGAAGAGGTTGGGTTGTCCCTGCCTCTTGGTGACCAGGTGCCTTGGTTGTCCCAGCAACCTGCCTAGGGGTCGAATCTTGTTGATTCTTCCTTTGGGGGTCACGTTTTTCTGGCTGCGGAGACCGCTAGCTTGAATTTTTATTCTTCATCATTCTAGTTCTTAGTTCTTAGTAGGGTCCCACGGATGGCGCCACTTGTTGATACAAAAGTTGGGCGTTCCTGATTATGGGCTCTTGCTCTCGTACCAATCAGCTTCTTAGCACTTGTAACCTGCGCACTAAGAAAATAAACAACACCGTTAGGCTTATCGTGGGATTGTCTCCCACGATTAGACTCCGGCGTGAGAGTAAGTAATCGATTTAGGGTTCTCGAAAAGAGTTTAGGGTTTTTGTGAATCGTACCTTGAATGAGAGTTATGTCATTCTTTATATAGGCGCAGAATCCTTGTAGGGTTCGTGCTCCTTACGTTTCGTACGCGTGGTACTTATCCGGGTTAAGGATATCTATTCCATAGATAGATGATCCTTATCTATACCGTGTATAGTTTAATTGGGTTTGGGCTTACGTGAGCCTATTCCCATTATTGATGCGGCCCAAGTTATAATAGCCCATACATGGTGGCTTTGGGCCTTAGTAATGTTTATCATTTGGGCTCGTGGCCCATATATAGACTATACGTCATCAACTACACATTCAAATAAGTCAAGTGATTATGATGAGAAAAATATGAAAGAGACTCACCTTGAGATAGTGAACTATCACTACTAGGGGTGTTAATTGGGTCGGGTTGGTCGGGTTCGGGTTCAAGTCGGGTCGAAGCTAAAAGTAATATATCCGAACCTAACCCTATTTAAGGTCGGGTTAGTCGGGTTCGGGTCAAATCAGGTCGGACCAAGCCGGGTTCGGGTGTGTTTACAAAATCATAAAATTTGATTACTTAAACTTAGTAGTTAAAATCATATAAATTGTTTGTTGCATAAGTTGTATATAAACTATAAGTCCACATAGTTTTTTTACTCTTGTAGCAATGTTTATACAAAACGAGCGGGGAAACCCGCGCGTTGCTGCGGGATTTTTTGGATGTTCTTTTTTTTCATCCAAGATTTTTTACTCGTGCGTAGAAAACAAACATTAGAAACAATACCGGTTATACATGAATTACAAAGATAAAATTAAAAAAGAAAACACTAAACTCACAATTGAACAAAATGAAAAAACACAACCGGCACAAACAATTATTGGATCAAGTTCAATAAACTTTTAGATATTATCTCATATTCTCATCTAATACAAATGTGAATCTATTGGTTTACCTTGTTTGAGTAAAATATTTGTGCATTGTGAATGTAGCTTCTCATTATTAAGAAACAAAGATTTTGCCTTCAAAATGCAGCTATAAGAATTCCAGTTGGCATTTCAGAAGTGTCTCAGCATCTGCACAATGGTAAGATATACAATAATCATTTAAGCAAGACTACCAACGATAATAAACAAATGAAGTAAAGTTCTAGATGATTTGGAATACCTCTGAATAGGAGTATCATGGAGCAAGCATCGAATGATAGAAAAAAAGTGTTGGCTGATGTTGGTAAGGGACGACCACTCTGGTTCTGTGCCTCCTCATTTGTAGCAATGTCACATTACAACGTCTTTTTTCATTTCAATCCTTTTATTCCATTAAACCTATAGGTTGTTGTGTCATGTGAGACTATTTTAATGCATATAAGTAAAAATGAAAAAAATTTCAATCATTTGCAATGCCAAAATTATCTAGGAATCCATTCAGATCCTTGAACAAAAACTGGAACAGGCTTCAAATAAAAGAACAGAATCATGAACCACTTATACAAATTCAGGCCATTCACCTGGTTAAAATTCTGCAGACTCTTCTTCGAGTAAATATGTCTCCACACAAACCCAACATTACTAATCATAGCACCCCATAACCTATCAAGATTAAATGAAAAACCTCAGTAACAGCAGCAAAAGAACACCCTATGGAAACAAATAAAAGAAAGACATGTGATTTCAAAAATTTTATATTGTTACAATAATAAGTCTGAATCATGAATATTTTATGGTATTCCTGCACATGCCGCCGTTAATTAATTCTTGATGGCCGGTAAACTTATTAAGGGCATCAATGTCAATTAGATATATTAACATTTAAACAGTGAGAAACATGGAAATATTGAAACAACTATAGGTGAGTTACTGCAATTTCTTCAAAACTTTAACTACTATAGGTTTGTGGTCAAGCTCTATTCACTTCACTTTTTCATTAGCCACTCTATTCACTTCACGGCACTTTTAACATTTACTCTATTACCAGGTATTTTAGGATGGGTCAAGCTCTATTACCAGGTATTTTTCTACCTATAAAATTTAGTAAAGGTACAGTCAGACGAAAATCAAGACATTATATACTTGAATCAGTGGACTGAGAATCAAGACATTATATGATCCAATTTGGTGCTAACTTCATGACTTAAACCGCATCAAGCAACCTCCTAACCTTAACTCTTTACAACAATCGTCATCAAATACCTACACAAACATTCAATAAAAGTCTTTCCAGTAACTTGTAGCAGTTTGCAACAACATAACACATCTACCGAGAAATACATACTCTTTCTAACAACAATATTAGGTAAAGGCCTTTATGCGTACCTGAATGAGTTATCCAGTAAAATCGGCTTGAACTCAGTAAGTTGGTTGTATAGGTTTCAGGTCCTATTCAAAAGAGGTAATTGAAGTACAATATGGAAATAGCAACGTTTGGATTCCTCTGACATTGAACAGCCCCATTCATAAGCTTTAGGATTTTCACACACATGTTTAGTCCTAAACCTTCCTCTGATGTCCATTGGCAGCTATGAAACATGTCTTGAACCACAGCTCGGGTGAAAGACCGTTACTGGGGCGCACTATCATGTAAGAATGTATAATCTTATTACCAGTACTTATTAATACTAACAGGAGAATTAAGGAATTTTTGTATAAAATATCAATGTTTTTTTCGTTTTTGTGTCCCATTCGTGAGTCATGTTGTAGGAAAAAAAGGAGCTGATTAAAATTTGTTGATATATAGTTATCTTATGTAATATTAAAGTCTGAGTAAATATTAAGAATACCAGTTACAAAATGACTGAACGGGACATACAACAATCTTGTAATGAATCAGAATATCAGATGATAAAAAATAAGTACAATGACTAAAATATATAAAAAAATAAATTTGTCCAAAATCGGGAAAAATATGTATACCAAAACACCCCAGATGACAAAATATTTTGGCTTACAATCCATTCTTAGGGTGCTTCTGTTCATTTTGGTTCTTCTAGGTTCAGTAGCCAAGTTTGGATAGCTTATTGTAGCAACTATTTAACTTTGAATCATGCTTATTAAGGCATGTTTTAATAGCTAATTTCAGTAGCCAAGTAGCCTTAAACTCTTGTTATCAGGGGTTGTTAGGATAACTTATTATAGCATATGTAATCAAACAATATGAGAATAAAAAACAAAACTCACTTGTGCATATAGTCTTTTAGATCCGGCCCAACATGTATCAGCTTCATCCTAAACTCCACAACTCCCTATAATAAACAACATCTAATCAAATTAAAATAAAAAAATAAATAAAGTAACCAATTCACGAACCATGATTAATACCTCATTAAGTTTTCACCATCTCATACCTCAAAACTTCAAGCACACAAATAACAAAAAAAAAAATATATATTATCAAAAAAAAGATCATAATATCAAAAAGATAATAGTAATTAAACATGATATATTTATCTCTTACCATTTCTAAGAATAATTCAATACGAACTTCAATTCTGATAGTCAGACCCAATGCAAAAGAATCGTAACCTTGATTACAATCATCAACAATACTGGGATCGTCCTCATATCTGCGAGCATTTCTAAATGCAAAAGAATCGTCTTGTCTGAAAAAAATCACACAAAAAAGTCAAACATCAGCGCAAATTATCCAAACCATGAACATTAGCGCAACATTGAACATAAAATGATCTGTTTAAAAGTTTGTTATTTTAGACAGCCTAATCATATGTTGTTGAGATCACTAAAAACTAATTAGTGACAGTAGACTAATTCTAATTTTTATGTTGAGATATATTAGGCAAGATATAGTCTATTCCTAGTTTATATAAACAAATATTTTCAAAACTATAACATGCTCATCTCACTGTAATCATATTGAAATTAATATCCACCACCAACGATTCTTTAGCCTATGCATGTCAAAGATGTTTCATTATCCCAGTACGCGTTTCTGTTTACTGCTCCACTATTTCGTTTGGATCTACATGGTATAGAGAAAAACATAATAATAATACATCATTGATAATACAGATGTAGAAAATTGGTTCCTTAAAATAAAAGTCTCAGCATGTCCCTTTCTTATTTTTAGTCGGCCCAAAATCCAATAAATACCCATTTCAATAAAACACAAACTAACCATGATCAATTACAACACCCAGATTCTTGTTAATTTGTTCCACCTAGATTTATGATAAAAACGCCTTAATCAGTTTGTGGAAGATTGAAGTGCGACACAGTACTTGCAACAAATCACATATAAAAAAAACCCCTAAATCCTAGTGTATAAAAATGAAAATCAAGAAAACCCCCAAATTAAGAAAACCCTAATTTGAAATAAAGATTAAAATAAAACAAATATCTAAATTAAATATGAATTAACCAAAAATAAATCATAGTGAAGCATAAAGAGTAAAATGGATCGAGTGATGAGAAGTAGATACCTGGTGATAGGATTCGACAAGTAAATAAACCCCAGCCTTTGATGATCTTGATTTTCCTAATTTACTTTGTTAATGGTGAGGATGTGACTCGGTGGTAGCTTATGGAAATTTCTAGAGAGAGAGAGAGAGAGAGAGATAGAGGTGGGTATGTGTGTTTTTGTGAGAATGAAATATCTTATCAGACAAAATAACGGAACGGGAACAGTGAAAAAAAGGATAAACAGTGGTTCGCACAGTAACTTACGGGGAAACAGCCAATAGAAAAGCGAGTTTTGTAAAACGGGGATTCTCATCTTTAATATATATATATATATAATGTTAAGCTAATAAAGTAGTACTAATAAATTATTGAATGTTACTTGAATATTGACCCTTAACATACGTTTCGTTATGGATTTGTGACGAAATCAAATAAAATAATTAAAGGAAATGACCCTATTAAAGATACTCTAACAGCATTTATGTCTTGAAGCTTCACTATGGTTTGGTCACCTAGGCTAGCAACAGTAATGCAAAGTGATCGACATATCCGATCGATCTCAATCGATCCTTCTTTTGTGGGTAGTCGATCGAGGCAAGACAAAGCAACCAAACGGTCGAGCATGAGATCGAATGTCTTTCTATGTTTGTTGGATTAAAAAAAAAAAAAAAAAAAAAAAAAAAAAAAAAAAAAAAAAAAACTTATAGCCGTTACATTCAAAAAAAAAAAAAAATGTAACAGAATATAAATACCACATTAACACAACATATTTTACACACTTCAATTCACAAAATCTCACACATATTTCAATTCAAAATGGCGTGTAATAAACTGCCTCATACCGTCGAAGAATTTCAAAATTGGGTCAAAAACCAAGCTGAGAAAGACGACACGGCTCGTCAAGAAGCTATTTCCGAAGTTATTAGCAGGTGTGAGCTGGCAAAGGCCCTCAAACAACGAATGAGAACACGCTACACAGATTGCGATCACATTTCTGACGACAGAAAATATGTGATCAACTAGTTTTTATACGATGAATTTTGTAAAGATCATGCCGTTGTTGAGGCATTGCGTGGCTGTGTGAATCAGATACATGCCCAAAAAACAAACGTTGGAGCTTTGAAGAAAATGTGGAAGCTGCTATGGTTGAACAACAACAACAACAACAACAACAACAACAACAACAACAACAACAATTTATGCAAGGTGCATCAAGTTCATCTGCACAAAGAGTTGTTGAGCAACAACAACAGCTGCCTCGTCCGGATAATTTTCAGCTAAGTTTTAAGGAAAATGTGGCAGCAGATGATGATGGCTGGAACTCTGAGAAGGAGCGGGAGCTGAGCAGGTTGGAAGCTCAGTTAGAAGAAGAGAGGTTGGCGAGCTTTGATCCTTACGCGACGGTTACCGCTCCGACAACTCTCAGACTTGGGATCACCTGGACTACAACTGAAGCTAGGATTATAATTGAAGTTTATGTAATGTTTAGGTTTATGTTTTCAATCTATGTACTGTTTTATTTTTATTAATGAAATTAATGTTTTAATTATTAAGTTTGTAAAAAAAAAAAAAAAAAAAAAAAAAAAAAACTGAACTAGGTCGCCCTTACTGGGGCACTGAATCGCCTGCAGGTCGCTGGAGAGAGAAAGCGGACGTGGCAGGAAAAGTAAGGGGATTGAATCCCCTTAGAGCATGTGCATCCGTAACGCAAGGCTGGGCGTTATGCCCACGTGGCATGCGTTAAACTTGCGTTAACCTTGGGCGTTATAACGTACGTTACCATGGTAACACCGAGTTAAGCGTCTTTTTTTTTTCTTCTTCCAATTTAAATGGTTTTTCGTTGGGTTTTGTGTGTGTGTTATGTGTGTGTTTCGTGTGTGTTTCAGTGTGTGTAATGTGTGTGTTGGAGGTTTACTCCGAAGAAGAAGAAAACATTTGCAAAGTTACAATGTCCTTGTGGTTTCCGGTATATTATAGTTTAGACCTTGTGGTTTCTTGTTTAAAGTAATAACATTTTCAGTCCTTGTGGTTTTTTTTTTTTTTTTTTTTTTTTTTTTTTTTTTTCAAGTAAATAGCATTTGTATTTTTAGTGATTTGTTTAAAAAAATGTAATTTGTTTTAATTTGTATTTGTTTAAATAATTGAAAAAAATGATAAAAGTGGGGCCCAAATTTTTGAGTTAAGGTTGAGTTATTGTTGTGGGTGTTTTTTTCTGAGTTAAAGTTAAAGTGTTAAAGCTGATGTGGCACTGACGTGGCGCTGAGTTAACTTATAACTTGCGTTATTGATGGACATGCTCTTACTGAAACACTGGTAACAATGTTGTATAAGTGCATTTCATGATAATGAAATAATCAAAAAAGTTAGACCATGCTCATGAAGTCTAATAAGTGAGACTTATCTGATCTATATGATATGATATGGTACATAACCCAAAATTACCATTGTCATTTCTAGTTGTCAAAGTTAGCTCGAAGATTTAACAACAAAAAAAAAAAAATAAAAAAAAAAAAAAAATAAAAATAAAAAAAAAAAGAAAGAAAAAAGAAACAAAAAAAGAAAGAGACCTTGGGTTAGTTGAGTTGACCCGAACCCAAATAGGCATAGTATTTTGAACCCGACTGCCAACCCTATTTCATATTCGGGTTAATCGGATTGACCCGATTCACCCGAGTTAGATTTTGAACCCGAGTAACCCGACCCGGTTATCCTTATTCGGGTTCGGGTCCGGGTCGGGTTGGGATTTATGACACCATTTATTCACCACCACACACTCTGTACACACATTGCACGCACACACAAAAACACACTACACACTATCAAAAACCCATTTAAAACACAAAAAAAGAAAAGAAAAAAGAAAGAAAATCACGTTGCTAGCTGCGATGCTGGGGTAACTTGGGATGTAACGTCGTTTCGTTTTCGGGGGGGGGGGGGGGGGGGGGGGCGGTATGATAATGTCGGCTAATGCCGGTCCACATCAGCATAACGCCGTTGTGGGCGTTTTGATACCTAAGCCTCTTAGTTTGAATGTTTTTGGACCCGGCTATTTTTTGGGCTTACAATATATATAAAATATCTATTATCGATGTGAATATAATAATAATTTCGGCGGGTGTAAAACGGCAGCGTATCAAACGCTTTATAGTATATTTATATAATTAGTCTTTGTCCATTTATAAAATGCAAATAAACCTAAGCTATACAAGGGGAGTGCTACGAAAATTGTTAAACATACAATAAAAATAAAGGTGATCTATTGACAAAAAGGTTAGTGACCATCACACTAAAATGTGTGAGGCTTTAAATTAATTCATGCTAAGTGCAAATAACCTTCTTGGACACGGCTCGTCAAGAAGCTATTTCCGAAGTTATTAGCAGGTTTGAGCTAGCAAAGGCCCTCAAACAACGAATGAGAACACGCTACACAGATTGCGATCACATTTCTGACGACAGAAAATATGTGATCAACTAGTTTTTATACGATGAATTTGGTAAAGATCATGCCGTTGTTGAGGCATTGCGTGGCTATGTGAATCAGATACATGCCCAAAAAACAAACGTTGGAGCTTTGAAGAAAATGTGGAAGCTGCTATGGTTGAACAACAACAACAACAACAACAACAATTTGTGCAAGGTGCATCAAGTTCATCTGCACAAAGAGTTGTTGAGCAACAACAACAGCTGCCTCGTCCGGATAATTTTCAGCTAAGTTTTAAGGAAAATGTGGCAGCAGATGATGATGGCTGGAACTCTGAGAAGGAGCGGGAGCTGAGCAGGTTGGAAGCTCAGTTAGAAGAAGAGAGGTTGGCGAGCTTTGATCCTTACGCGACGGTTACCGCTCCGACAACTCTCAGACTTGGAATCACCTGGACTACAACTGAAGCTAGTATTATAATTGAAGTTTATGTAATGTTTAGGTTTATGTTTTCAATCTATGTACTGTTTTATTTTTATTAATGAAATTAATGTTTTAATTATTAAGTTTGTATAAAAAAAAATAAATAAATAAAAAAAAATAAAAAAACTGAACTAGATCGCCCTTACTGGGGCACTGAATCGCCAGCAGGTCGCTGGAGAGAGAAAGCTGACATGGCAGGAAAAAGTAAGGGGATTAAATCCCTTTAGAGCATGCGCATCCGTAACGCAAGGCTGGGCATTACGCCCACGTGGCCTGCGTTAAACTTGCGTTAGCACAACGTCTCCTGCGTTAAACTTGCGTTAACCTTGGGCCTTATAACGTACGTTACCATGGTAACGCCGAGTTAAGCGTCTTTTTTTTTCTTCTTCCAATTTAAATGGTTTTTCGTTGGGTTTTTTGTGTGTGTTTCAGTGTGTGTAATGTGTGTGTTGGAGGTTTACTCCGAAGAAGAAGAAGAAAACATTTGCAAAGTTACAATGTCCTTGTGGTTTTCGGTATATTATAGTTTAGACCTTGTGGTTTCTTGTTTAAAGTAATAACATTTTCAGTCCTTGTGGGGTTTTTTTTTTTTTTTTTTTTTTTTTTTTTTTTTTTTTTTTTTTAAGTAAATTACATTTGTATTTTTAGTCATTTGTTTAAAAAAATTTAATTTGTTTTAATTTGTATTTGTTTAAATAATTAAAAAAAAATGATAAAAGTGGGGCCCAAATTGTTGAGTTAAGGTAGAGTTATTGTTGTGGGTGTTTTTTTCTGAGTTAAAGTTAAAGTGTTAAAGCTGATGTGACGCTGGCGTGGCGCTGAGTTAACTTATAACTTGCGTTATTGATGGGCATGCTCTTACTGAAACACTGGTAACAATGTTGTATAAGTGCATTTCATGATAATGAAATAATCAAAAAAGTTAGACCATGCTCATGAAGTCTAATAAGTGAGACTTATCTGATCTATATGATATGATATGGTACATAACCCAAAATTACCATTGTCATTTCTAGTTGTCAAAGTTAGCTCGAAGATTTAAAAAAAAAAAAAAAAAAAGATCTTGGGTTAGTTGAGTTGACCCGAACCCAAATAGGCATAGTATTTTGAACCCGACTGCCAACCCTATTTCATATTCGGGTTAATCGGGTTGACCCGATTCACCCGAGTTAGATTTCGAACCTGAGTAACCCAACCCGATTATCCTTATTCGGGTTCGGGTCCGGGTCGGGTCGGGATTTATGACACCATTTATTCACCACCACACTCTCTGTACACACATTGCACGAACACACAAAAACACACTACACACTATCAAAAACCCATTTAAAACACAAAAAAAGAAAAGAAAAAAGAAAGAAAATCACGTTGCTAGCTGCGTTGCTGGGGTAATTTGGGATGTAACGTCGTTTCGTTTTCGGGTGGGGCGGTATGATAATGTCGGCTAATGCCGGTCCACATCAGCATAACGCCGTTGTGGGCGTTTTGATACCTAAGCCTCTTAGCTTGAATGTTTTTGGACCCGGCTATTTTTTGGGCTTACAATATATATAAAATATCTATTATCGATGTGAGTATAATAATAATTTCGGCGGGTGTAAAACGGCAGCGTATCAAACACTTTATAGTATATTTATATAATTAGTCTTTGTCCATTTATAAAATGCAAATAAACCTATGCCTATACAAGGGGAGTGCTACGAAAATTGTTAAACATACAATAAAAATAAAGGTGATCTATTGACAAAAAGGTTAGTGACCATCACACTAAAATGTGTGAGGCTTTAAATTAATTCATGCTAAGTGCAAATAACCTTCTTGGATATGGAAGTTTTTAACTGAATAAGTCAGCATTTGTACCAAAAAGTAGGTGTTGGATCGATGTACTCTGATCAAACTAACTATGTAGCTTGTAAAGGTTTAACAATCTTGAATAACTTCAAAACTATTAATAATGAAACACTGATATTACTCTGTTAAGTATGCGGAATCTACTTCAACAAAGCTAAGAAGAACTTTAATGATTATATTGAAACCAAACTTTGAACCTGCTTATTATACAGATTCACTAACAACCCTAATCGCTAAACAACTCTCTAATATTCTACGTGTATCTAGATATCTTCTAATACCATCCTAAGGCTCCTTTTATAGGCATAAGGAAAACCTTAAGTCGGTTTACAATACTTGAACGACAAGTAAACTAATTCTAAACTAATTCTAGAATATTCTAATCATATCTTTTACATAACAGTCCTTTAAACGATTTTGCATATTAGTCCTTAATAATAGAAGTACTTTGACTTTCTTCTGTTGAGCAGTACTTTGACCTTCATACACTTGAGCAGTACTTTGACCTTCAAAAGTACTTTGATATTCAGAAGTACTTTGACTTTATATCCCAACAATCCTCCCCTAACTTGAACTCTACTTGCTTGATTTCAAGTTTCTTTGTGATTCTTTAACTTCAATATCTTTATCTTCAAGGAAAGATTGTATCTTTATCTTCTATCTTTCTTGTGCTCAATGTATTTGGACTGTTATCATCAAAATAATCTTTATCAGCAACAAATGATATCTTCACAGCAACTTTCAGCTTCTCAGTAACATATGGCAAAATGTACATCAGATCATAAAGTTTCATACTATTCTCATCACTTCCAGGTGTGTGAACTCCTGTGAGAGGTGAATCATTGAAAATTAATGGATTTGATGTCTCTTTACCAAAGCCATTAACTCTGGAGTAGCCAATGTTTAGGTTTATATAAAAAAACATGGTATATTGATAACCATATGATTTTTAGCAAATCATCAGCTATCAACGGATTTGTTAAGTCTTTACCAAGAGCCGTTTGCTTTTGGACTAGTTTGTTCTTTTAGTACAATATCATGGTGAACTAATTACCATATAAATGGTTATCCACAGCCTTTACCACAAACCATTTTCTTGTGGGCTAGCCAACTCTTCACTATTACAGATATGGTGAGTTGAAAACCATACAATTTTTAGTAAATTGTCAACTAAAAACGGATTTGATAATCACATCAGAGCCGTACCCTCATGATGAATCAAACTCTTTCTTGTTTGTTAAACATGGTGAGTTGATTACCATTTGTTATGTAGTACAAGTACTAACACCAAGTGTTACTCTCAAAATTTATTAGTTAATTGCTGACATCTTGTGGTTCAAAAAGTTTTTCCTTTTTATTTTAAACTCAAAAACTTTACTGGTTTTGTGCAGCAGCAGTACTTTGATAACGTACTGTTTGTCTTGCAGTAATTTGAATAAAGTACTTATTCATCAAAAAGATTTATATATAACAAAGACCATACCAGTAATTATACATCATCATCTAAAGTTGTCCATTTGATGAACAATTCAATCACCATCAGAGCTGTTTCATTCTCAACTTCAACTTCCATACCATGATCTAGCATCCTAATTATAAGATCTCTTGTAAGTGGATATCTCCTTTCTGCTAGCATATGAATCATGGTACCATCTTCTAGCTCCAATGAATGCACTCCTGAGTATTCCACAGAGCATCATTACTAGTTTCTTTTGTTTCCCAGATGGTTAGAAGAGCACCCAGTAAGATTAACCCCGCTCCTGTTGGTAGAATATTCTCAAAATAAGCTTGCACTAGTTGATACAAATGATATAGATCTTCTCTGTCTATCATGTGCAATATGTCCCACAACAGGTTGAATACTCTAAAACTTTCATCTTCTCTATGAAAAATCAGATAATCTCCTTGTGATGATTCTACAACAGAAAATGTAGAAATCATGGACTTTTTCTCAGCAATTTCTAATTTCTTTGGATTCTCAAAATCAACAACTCTTAAATAATTTCTCAATTTATCAACTGTGTCAGTTCTCAGCAACTTGATCTTCTTTGATAACTGATCATCATGAGTTTTTCTCTTTCTCTTTGCACTTCTTTTAGCAGCCTTCCCTTTTCTTGCGTCTTCCAAATGCTTATCTTCTTCAGAGTCAAAAGGAATAATACCATCAGCATACCTCTGAATGGACTCTCTAACACCATCATATAAGATCTTCATCTCAGGATATCTCAACCTCTGTAAACCTTTATATCCTTGACCCTTCAGAAAAGCCATCATGGAGTTTCTTAGTTGAGCAATAGATTGTGACCTTCTAGGTTGAACTATTTGCTTCTTTGATTCCCTTTCTAATTCAGCTTCAGCATCCAAGTCAGCCTGCAAATTTCTAGCAACTTCTTCATTTTTAGCTTCTTCAATAGCTTTTAAGTCTGCTAAAGTGAACTTCTTCATCTTTTTCTTGGATTCTATCAAGATTCCTTTTCCTTTATCTTTTAGATCCAAATCTTGATTAGATTGAGAAGAAGATTGCAAAGCTTGAGTTTCTTCAACACCGGGAATGCTAATACCTCTTGGTCTAGACATGTTGAGAATAATATTAGCAATGTTCTCATCATCACTGGCAGTCTGTTCCCTAATCTCTTCTTGAATTGGATTTGAAGGACCAACTTTATCATCAAAATCCAAAGTTCTTGGTGTTATCAGATTTTGCCTGGAAGTACCTTGAACACCAGTACTTTGAGCATCAGTACCTTCCAAATCTATTTCTTCTGTATCTCCACTCTTAACATCAACAACAATATTCTCATCTGCAAAATTAACTTGCTCAGTTTCATCACTTTTTCTTTCAGCAGTATCTTGATGAACTTCTTCATAATGCATAGTATAAGCCTCTTCATTTGGATCTTGGGGTTCAGCATCTTCATTCAGATTCTCAGCTTCCAAATTCCTCCCCAATGTGAATGAAGATTGCTTCTTCTTTCTTTTAGACTTAGAGACCCTCTGAGGTTTCTGACCACTCTTCCTCTAGTGCTTCACCCATAATCTGTGATGTTTAACTAGTGGCCAAACAAATCTTTTTAACCTTTTGAACTTATCTTTCAACCATTGTATCTGATCAGTTTGAGCATTAACCACCCTGCTGTGGAGTTCTAGCAATGCTAAACTCCCTCTTAATTCCTTTCTTGGTACAAAATTCATTCATAGGCTTGTTTCTAAATTCAGTCCCATTATCACATCTAATGGATCTTACTTTGAGTCTCAACTGATTTTCAAGGGCTATTATAAGATCATGAATAGCATCAAAAGTTTCATCTTTAAATCCCAAGAAAAAGACCCAACTAAATCTGCTACAATCATCTGTTATAACTAAGTAGTACTTCTTCTTGTTTAAGCTTTCAACAGAAACAGGTCCAAATAGATCCATGTGCAACAACTCCAAAGGTTCTCTAATAGTTCTTTCTTCAATGTTTTTACATGAAGCTTTGTGTTGTTTACCCTTCTTGCAAGCCAAACATGAATGATCAATCTTGTATGTTTTAGAAGGTAAACCTCTAACTAAATTGCCTTTTACCAACTTGTTGATATTCTTGAAATTCACATGTCCTAATCTTCTATGCCATAGATGTTCTTTTTCCATTATTGCCCTTGCTACTAAACATGTTGCTCTCTCAGTAGAGTTGATATTCTTCAAATCTAAGCTGTACACATCATTGGTTCTTGGTACTCTCAGTATTACCAAGTTATCATCAACTAACTTGAACTCAGGGGAGAGAATAAGACATTATGTGTCAAGGAATAAAACAGGATATTTCTTGTCACAGATCTGAGATACTGACAAAATATTGAATTTAAGCTCCTTCACATAATGAACATTCTCAAAATCAATACATCCAGTCTTGATGGTTCCTTTGCCAGTAATTCTCCCTCTATTAAGATCATTCCCAAAAGCAACTCTTCCTCCAAAATATGCCTTAAAGTCTGACAGAAGCTCCTTGTCTCATGTCATGCTACCAGAGCAACCACTATCAATGATTATATGGTCCTTAAGCTCCTCTTCTGGCCCTGCATAAAGATGAAAAAGGTTAGTTTCTATTAGGAACCCAAGTCATTACTAACTTGTGTTCTCCTTGTGGAGTGACAACTCAAATTCTTTGAGTATGTAATCACCACTATTTTTGAAAACATTATCAAGAATTAGTGTCTTTGATTCCAAAACATGTGTTGGATTCTCATCAACACTCCTTTTTTCACCCTTATTTGCTGAAAGTACTGTTTGTCCCCCATCAGTACTTTCTTTCTTAACCCGTTTAGTTTTAATAGTGTGTGTTGGGTTCTTTGATCTAGGTACTCTTCTTGAGGTGTAAGTCCTTCTAGGGTGAGAGTTATCGAATCTCCTTCATCTTACATTCGAAAAAGTGCTAGCAGTACCTTGATTGGGTGAATACCTAGCAGTACTTTGAGAAGGTACTGTTTGAGAGACTTTTGACTTACCAGTACTTTGAAAATATCTCTTGAGGGTACTGGTGGTTTGGAAATAGGTCTTTTCTGGTGAGGGTACCTATAGTCTTTTGAGAAATTACTATGGTTAACCCTATTTGAGTAATTCCAAACTGGTTTAGTCTCCCTAGGATTATGGTTAGTAGATGTGGACTTTAGGAATTTACTTAAATATTCTGAGTGAAAGTCACAGTCCTTAATCAAATGATCAGGACTATAGCAAACAAAACATAACTTTTGATCCCCAAATCCTCTTCCTTTAGTTCTGTGACCAAAACTAGCTTGACTTTTTGGTGAATTATTAAAAGGTTTTCTAAAGTTAGCAGTATTTTGAAAAGTTTTTCTTGAAGGTACTGTTGGATGTCCAGCAATACTTTGAGAAGTTTTTGGAAGTACTGCTTGCTTTGAAAAAACTTTATCACACCCTGAACCCTTGTTATCATCCCTAGGTTTCTCAACTGTCTCTCTTAAGGATTCAGAACCAGATGGACTTGAATTAGATTGACCTGTAAGCTTCTTCCTAAACTCCAAATTGTCTACTCCAAAACAAGAAACATCTGCACTAGGTGGTTGAAAACTACCAGTGGGTGGAGGAACTTCATTGTATCCCTTTTCTTTTTTAAATTCAGGAGGTGTTGGACTAAAAGATTCCTCATCACTAGATGTGTTCTCTTCTAAGCTAATGAATTCTTCATCACTAGTTGAGATCTCCTCTGAATTAATTAGTTCCTTATCACTAGTTGGGATCTTTTTTGAACTACTATACTCAACATCATAACCTAGGCCAGTTTTAATGTTTGCTGTTCTTTGTTTCTCAACAAAACTAACATGTGACAGACCAGGTTCTTTCCAACTAGCAAGTTTTGCTAACAGAACATCCCTTTCTTTAGTGATCTTTTCAAGTTCAGGAACCTTACATCCTAACTTCCATTCACTCAGTTTTAATTGATAGTCTTGTTGCTCATATTTTTCTGCCCAAGCTATTTCATTATTTTCATGAGTGATTATTTTGGCTTCCATTGACTCTAAAGTCAATTGATAGCCAGCTACCTCAGACCTAGCCCTTCTACAATTATCTCTTTCAGTCTCATATTCTTTAAGCAATTTTTGATAAGAATTACTACATGTAGAGCATACCTCAGAGATAGTGGATGAACTTGGTGGAGTAGCTACCATAGCACACAGAAAATGTTCTTCTTCACATTCCATGCTCCAAGCAAAGCTTCCAAGACCATCTCTTGATTCCAAAGCAACAAATCCTGGTTCCTCATCAAAAGCTGTGCTCTAATCAAACTCTTCCAATGCAACCATAGAGTAGGTTACTGGTTCATCATCAAATTCATTACTCCAGTCAACCTCTGATAGATTTTCTTGAGCCACCAAATCTTGTGATTTTTGTTCAGCAATACGAACTTCCTTTCTTTCAATCTTGGGTTTTTCAATCATTCTATTTGCCTGATATTTTGCAAATTTGCATTCCCTTGCAAAGTGTCCAGTCGTTTGACAATTAAAGCACTCAATCTTAGATTTGTCAAATGTTATACCCTGTTTGGCTTTGAAGTCAATACCTCTTCCTGTTTTGTTCATGAACTTCTTGATCCTTGTAGTGATCATGGCAACTTGCCATCTTATGTCAATTTCTTCTAGAGCATCGTCATCAATTTGCAACATGTCTTCTTGATATGTAACAGGTAAAGTGACTTGTTGAGCAAAGAAAGAACATATAACATCATCAGAGTTGGTGTTGTTTGTTGGTGATGAAGTGGTAGTAGTCATGGTTGTGTAAGTGTGCTGTTTATCACCAACAGTACTTTAGACAGGATAAGCAGTACTTTTAGTGGAAGCACTGCCTCTATTTTCAGAAGACATAAAAGCAATGTTATGAGATTTCTGATGAGAACTAGAACCTATGTAACTATTCATCTCATGCTCATACACCTTTAAATTATTGTAGAGATCATCAAAGTCCATAGAATCCAAACCAGGTTGTCCTCTAATCATAGTAGCAACCACATGCCATGCAGATGGCAAACTTCTTAAGAACTTCAAGTTTGCATCTTCAACAGATGCCTCTGCTCCATACAACTCTAGCATACTAGGCAGATTTTGGTATCTGTCATAGGCAGAATCAAGACCTTCTCTTTCACCAACAGTGAATGTTTCAAACTGTTGCTTCAATAGGTTTCTATGTATCTTTTTGGAAGTATCATTACCTCTAAATCTTGTCTTAATAGCAGCCCATAATTGTTTTGCATCCTTAGCATCATGAAACTTTCGTAGGTGACCATCAGGAATAGCAGACAGTAATATGTTGAGAGCCTTATCTTGATTTCTTTTTGTAACTGCTGGTAGGGTTGGCTTAGGTGGTTTAGGTTGTCCTGGGATTTCTTCTGGTTCTTCAAGAACAACATTACCATTGACAATCACATCCCATAGAGCATGGTCTGTGATAGCAATGTACTGCCTCATCTTCATGCTCCATAGATCATATTCTCCCTTCTTGACAATAGGAATTCTGATTGAGGTGATGGATGGAACTGGTGCAACTTCAGTCGTCATCTTTTAGGGTTTGTTGTAAAATCGGTTTTAAGGGTTTCTTCTTAATCAGAGTTTCCACACAAGCTCTGATACCACTTGTTGGATCGATGTACTCTGATCAAACTAACTATGTAGCTTGTAAAGGTTTAACAATCTTGAATAACTTCAAAACTATTAATAACGGAACACTGATATTACTCTGTTAAGTATGCGGAATCTACTTCAACAAAGCTAAGAAGAACTTTAATGATTATATTGAAACCAAACTTTGAACCTGCTTATTATACAGATTCACTAACAACCCTAATCGCTAAACAACTCTCTAATATTGTACGTGTATCTAGATATCTTCTAATACCATCCTAAAGCTCCTTTTATAGGCATAAGGAAAATCTTAAGTCGGTTTACAATACTTGAACGACAAGTAAAATAATTCTAAACTAATTCTAGAATATTCTAATCATATCTTTTACATAACAATCCTTTAAACGAATTTGCATATTAGTCCTTAATAATATAAGTACTTTAACTGTCTTCTCTTGAGGTACTTTGACCTTCATACACTTGAGCAGTACTTTGACCTTCAAAAGTACTTTGATCTTCAGAAGTACTTTGACTTTATATTCCAACAGTAGGTTTCTAATTGATGAAGAGTAAAATAAACTAGGTGGGCAATACATGTTGATAGGAATAAAGAGGTATGAAAGATGAACCTTCTTGGTCCTATCTATATATTACCAATAGAGGTTTGGATGGTTTTCACTTTGTTGATCTATATATTTAATGAGGCCTGGTTTGTTTTTGGAGTTAAGTCATATATGTGAGGATGTTGCTACTATATATTCTTTGCCTCTAATCAAATTGCAGGAAATGTAGTTAATTCAGAAATGTCTCACAGTGATGAAGATGGAATTGCTATAACCCACATGATGATGCCTACAATGAGTTTTATTGGTCATTTAAATGTAGAGGAAGCAGTTTAAATGATCTAATAGAGCTTGTTTGTGAAAAATGTAGTCATGAGGTTATGGTCTTGGTGAATAATGGTGAATATGGTCTGTTTGGGAACTGTTTGCTGCTGTTTGCTTTGTTTCTTCTACTAATTTATATTCAATTGTAGTCATGAGGGTTTCTTCTTAATTGAGTTTGCTGCTGTTTGCTTTGTTTCTTCTACTAATTTATATTCGATTGTATTTTAGTTTGAATGTTGTGGTAGTGATAAGGCGAAAAGTGTACCGCTTTGGGGGGGGGGGGGGTCATTTAAGCCCGAATTCGTGATTATTTGATCAATTATTGCCCTAAATCGTTCCTTTTGTCATTTTAGGTACTTTTGAGAAGAAATCTGGAAAAGGAAGCATTTTGGACGTTTTTGGAGCGATTAAGTCAAGAAAACGACAAAGTCTCAAAATCCTTGCTGGGAACAGTACCTGACGGCGTCAAGGCTACACAAGTGACGGCGTCAAGCTTGGCAAAAGAGGTGGATATGGAAAATACACATGACGGCCCAGAACAATTTCAAGGCAATTTGGCCTGACGGCGTCACCAAGGCCGCCAGGGTCAGAATACATGTGAAGGCCCAAAGTAAAATTACACATGACGGCGTCAGAGGTGGATCTAGGCAATACGAATTTTATCTTGGTGGCGAGTTGACGGCGTCACAAGCTATAACGTGACGCCGTCAAGGTGTAAAATCTATATATAGTTTTCTAATTTTCATTCATAAGGTGTGGAACTTTTGGAGAACCTCTTTGTGCAAACCCTAGACGAATTTTCTGTAAAAACAAGGGTTTCAACCCTTGTTCCATCCATGTTCAATTGAAGATAAGTTTTCCAATAATCATTCAATATGTCTATGTGTTGTTTGATTCTATCTTATGCTTGTCTTCTTTTTAACATGCTAGGCTAGGTTTCTTTTGTGTTTGCTTAGATGTAATGAAACCTAGATGTTGATTATTGGTTGATGCTTTGTTTATGATTGTTGTGGATGATTGTATTCGATGTTAGGCTTAAGAAAATTGGCAGACTTCCAATTGGTAACTTGCTTGAACGTCTTAAGAAACATGATCGGAGGTGTACTACGATTTAATGGTTGTATTTAATGCATAAGCGAATTCTAGTGATCCCATGTTAGGAGCTCTTAGTCGGCTCGACATAGGAGTAAAGTAGGAGCTTATAGAGTTAGGGAATTTCGTATACGGCCCTACGACTAGTATTAAGGAATATAACCCATCATCCATGCAATTGTAACAAGCTAATCAGCCGGTAAAAGATATCTAGGGAGTAATGAAATCTAAGTAAACACATTTTCTCTTATTATTGTTTACACCACACATTTAGTTTAGTTTTATTTTATTTTATTTTGATTGCATCTTTAGTTAATTGGGTTAGTTGGCTAGCAACTAATTCCGCCCACTCCTTCAAAACCCGAGATTTTTCTTGCTTTTATAAAAATATAAAAATACAAAAAGAATCATCCCTCACCCTTAGACCTAGTTTAGTAGACTTGTCACTATACTATACTACAACGAACAAGTACACTGCCTGGTGGAGATTGCAAGCTTCTCAAGATCCCTTGAGAGGTAAAACCTTTTGCGAGAGTGCAATTCCACGCATCAGGTAGTATGTAATTCATCAAGGTAAATGAGCTGTGTAACCAATAGAAAATTTTCACCTTGTAATAAACCATATTATATTATAATAAAGAATACTTATCCTTTTTCTACGTATATTTTTTTATTTGATCATAACTACTATCTAATGTGATGTAACTCACCTCCTTGATAAACGTGCTCCCACACAGACCAACACTAACCTACTTTATGTTTATTTCACATAAACATCTTTACATGTCAAGTATACAACTTTACGATATCTCATTTGCCACTTTACGATTAACTCATTAACGTACGTTTATTAAATGCTTACACTAAATGTTTTCTATCTATTAGGGTTTTCACTAAACCCTAAAACTATTATAATTACGATATTAAGTAACTAAACCATAAAACCCTAAAGTACAACACCTTCAAAGATAATGTACAAGCTTTTAAAGCACAAAACCCTAAATCCACTTTAACTCCCAATACAAACCCTAATTTCACAAATATATGATTTTATGTAATAAAACCACAAACCCTAATTAATATGTATATTATTTTTATAAAATATAAGTGTACAAATCATTCAAGCTCATGTACAAGTCATTAATGCATGAAATCATAATGTTAATATAAATTCATTATAAACCTCAGTGTACTTATCTTTAAGCACACAATACAAGGCCATTTTGCACAATCACTAACCCTAATATTTTTACAACATTCAAACTAAATGTACAAGTCTCTAAACCTTATGTACAAGTGCCTAATGCATAAAACCTAAAAACTATATATTTACTAGCTTAAAACCTAAAATAAACTAATTTATATTTATATTAACTTAACTAAATATCAAAAATACATTTCCTACATCCCTAGAACCTTATTACAACCCTAAATAGCCCATGGTACCATCCTTTAAGCTCAGTTCAATTCCCATTTTATTTTGGTACAATTCGATACAAAACATGGATAATCAAGCCCTAAATTAATTCCTAGCCAATTCCTACCCTAACTAAACCCTAAACTAAAGTCATTACTTCACTAAGACTACATGTACAACATATCATAGACTATGTACAGGAAACTAATCCATTCGACCCCCTAGTTACACCTTAGTTCGATTCTAACTAGAAATAACCTAAACTAGTTCCAAAATGATACTTGTAAATTCCTTACACCATAAGACATCTACTAGGCTCCTTATACATCCACATCAACTTGTCCCTTAGATATTTTACCATGGTCAAATGTTGTAGGCAAGACTTATGGTTAAAAATTTTACCACATCATTTCATATTTACTTTCACTACCATGGCATTCACTTGGCACTACAACACCTCACCATGTCCCCTGTTGATCAACAAGATGATCTAGACACTTTTAAGAAACCCTAGAACTCATCCCTATAAATATCGAGTACCCCTTCCTCATTTTCACTCACACCTCACTCGAATTACACCAAACAGCCTCACACTCTCATATTTACTTACCTTGAAGTCTTAGTAGCGGCCAAGGAAGACTATAGAAGAGCCTAGGAGAAGGAAGAAGCCTAGTGTTCCATTTCCAAGTCATTTTGCCAAAAACACCCCATATATCGAATTTTAAGCAAGTAAATAGTCCAAGCCCTTTTCAAACTCTTTTGTCGACTTTAAATACTGTTAAACTTACTACTCAACAAGTCCTAATAGATAGCTTGGGTCAAAACCCACGTTTTCCTTTTTTTTTTTTTTTTTTTTTTTTTTTTTTTTTTTTTGTTTTACCGAGACAAACGAACACCCCTAATTAATTTCTTTTCGACATGTTTACTAAACAAGAGGCCATAGAACTGGTAAGAGATAAACTAGATAAGCTTATGTGCATGTTATAGTACTTAAAAGGTCAGGTCGTGAGCTTTAAAACCAAAAACCAAATCATTTTTACTTTCTGTTTCATACTGAGAGTCTATCCCAAGTGACCAACTTTAGCTAATTATTTCGCCTATCAAATGTGATCTATAAAATCTGTAACTTGTCTACTTTAGATACCTTACAACATAGATAATGAAGGAAGAAAAGCGTCATAAAAATATTGCAAGGCCTCGTTTTTATTTGATGATCTTTTGGGCCTGTCACCCACAGAAAACCAAAATATTTTCCTTTCTTATTGAAAAACGACCCAACCCCTCCACTTTGGAAAATTATTACGAGCAAACCACACAAGCTTAGGAACTCGAATATGAACCATATAAAAGACCATCTGAAAATATTTGAAATGATCGAGAACGTAGTAAAAACCTCATAAGGCCTCGCCTTTATTTATTTATTTATTTTTTTGTTTCTAGCCTTGTCAAGCATAAAACCAAGCGCACCCTTTTATTTTAAAAAAAAAGCTATAATCTACAAACGTATGGAATAAGCTCTTTTCAACTTAATTTCAAACTTATAATAACTTGTTTCAATAAGTCGTAACAAGCCTCGCCTTTTTCTAAATCAAAAACGTAATTAAAACGAATTTAGGACATAGTACGAAAAATATTATTACTTTAGGGGTAAAACTTGCCAAAACTGAAAATGGGAGTTTTCTTGGGCCAAAAGTGTATTAAGTGTCGTATTTGAAACTATAGGGTAGAAACTGTCATTTCACCACAGTTGAGGGGTAAAAGTTGTCATTTTATGAAACTTGAGGGGCATGAATTGTCATTTTGTAAAACTTGAGGGGTATAAATTTTCATTTTGGAAAACTTGAGGGGTATAAATTATCATTTCATGAAAGTTCAGGGATATATGTTGTCAATATATGAAACTGCAAGGGTAAAAAATGTAACATTTTATATTACCTCGGGAATATATTTATAACACTAAAAAATATATTTATAACACTAGAATGACTTGGGAATTTGATAAAACTAACACTTGTAATATTTTTATATCAACTAACAAATAAACCATAAAAATAAATGATGCGTGTTATTATCAACTAACTTTTGCAGAAACTTCATATTCTCTTATTCCACATTTAATCGTCAACAAAAACTTTACGTTACCAATATTAAAAACCACATATACTTTACTACGAATACTAAAACTTGACATATTCACCTAGGTTGCGTGTCAGAGCAGCTTATTCATTAAAGTTCCCTAAGTGATTTGTGTAGTCCAAAGTTGATGCTGCAGAATTCATTTGGTTCCTCTATCGACTTGGCTCATCCAAAAGCAGTATTTTCAAAATTTTAGAATCTAGGAGCATTGTGTCCAGGATCTTGTAATCTAAAGCCTTGCTTCTTCTGGTCGGCTCGTTTAGCCTGTGCTTTATTACAGGTAGTCATTCCCCCGTTCCTTTAGTCTTTTCAACGGTACTTAAATCTTAAGTCGCGGTCATGTCTCACCCCCCGGTATAGTGACCAGTTTCTTGTTTTCCCTAAATTTCATCAGTTCTAGGCTCGAGTGCCTATTCATCCATCTTCATTCCATAGGCGAGCATATCCATTGAGTGACTGATACATGGGAATCGCACCAGGCTTTACCTCTCGAGGGATCTCGAGAAGCTTACAATCCCCACCAGGCAGTGTACCTGATCGTTGTAGTATAGTATAGTGACAAGTACTGGGGGATTGATCGTTCAACTCAGGAATAGTGTCGCTAGGATTAGAAAGTCTCCTAAACTAAGTCTAGAGGTGAGGGATGATTCTTTTTGTATTTTTATATTTTATAAAAGCAATTAAAATCTCGGGTTTTGGAAGAGTAGGCGGAATTAGTTGCTAGCCAACTAACCCAATTTACTACAAATGCAATGAAAGTAAAATAACAAAAATGAAAATTAAACTAATTATACTATTGTGGTATAAACAATGATGGGGAAAGTTGTGTTTACTTAGATTTCATTACTCCCTAGATATCTTTTACAGGTTGATAGCTTGTTACAATAGCATGGATGACGGGTCATATTCCTTAATACTAGTCGTAGGGCCATGTACAATATTCCCTAACTCTATAGGATCCTACTTCACTCCTATGTCGAGCCGTTAGAAGCTCCTAACATGGGATCATTAGAATTCTCCTACGCATTAAATACAACCAAATATCATAGTACACCTCTGATCATGTTACTTAAGACGTTCAAGCAAGTTACCAATCAAAGTTTGCCAGTTTTCTTAATCCTAACATCGAATACAATCATCCGTAACAACTATAAACAAACAATCAACCCATAATTAACATCTAGGTTTCACTACATCTAAGCAAACAAGAAAGAAATCTTGCCGAGCATGTTAAGTTGAAGACAAGCGTAAGACATATTCAAACAACACATGGACATATTGATTGAATTGAAAGAGTACTTATCTCAAATTGAACATGAAAGATTCAAAGGGTTGAAACCCTTGAAAAAGCTGTAAAAATCGGCCTAGGGTTTTTCCCTCAAAGTTGCACACCAATGAATGAAATTTGGAAAAATATATATAGATTCTACAGGGTGACGGCGTCAAGAAGGAATTTGTGACGCCGACAACTCGCCGTCTTAATAAAAATCTTATTGCCTAGATCTGATTTTGACGCCGTCATGTAGGAATTTCTTCTGTGCCGTCACTAACAAATGGATCATGACGGCCTAGGTAACGCCGTCATCTCCTATGCTTGAAAACACTCTAGACCATCACATGTATCTTCCACTTCCACCTCTTTTGTAACTCTTGACGCCGTCACTTGAAGACTCTTGACACCGTCAGGTACTGTTCCCAGCAAGGAAAATTGAGACTTTGCCGTTTTCTTCACTTTTATGCTCCAAAAACGTCCAAAATGCTTCCTTTTCCAGATTTCTCTCCAAAAGTACCTAAAATGATAAAAGGAACGATTTTGGGCAATATTTGATCAAATAATCTCGAGTCCGGGCTTAAATGACCCCTTAAAAGTGGTTCATTTTTCGCCTCATCAAATACCCTTAAACTTGAGATTTGCTTGTCCTCAAGCAAATGCGCTTTTATTCTAATCAAAATACAAGTTAGGGGTCATTTAACACTAATATAAAAGTAATTACAACAAATAATCATTCGACTAAAGACCAAAGACAAGCACGGAGGTCATACACTAGCACCTCACAAATAGTGTTTAGATACTCACATCTCTCGGGTGTAATAAAGCATATATCACAATATGGAAATGGAAAGCATCTCTCACTACCTGTCATAGCAATATAGATTACCATAGGTTTGGGAAAGGATCAAACCTCCACCACTTGGCGTAAGAACCTAGGATAAACTATCAAAGAGGTCTTTTAAAGGGTTATAACATTAGGTGTAGGGATATGGAATACACAATTTTGTTGGATAAAGGCAATATTTACTGGTGGCGAGTTAATCATCTTGCTTAATTACATTTAAAATATGGCGTTGCTAAGCCAAGACTAGACTCGACTTAAGCTAATAAATCAAAAATAACAAAAACTTAAAACAAACATAGAATGAAACGGGATGGTAGTCCGTATGTTTTATATATATATATATATATATATATATATATATATATATATATATATATATATATATATATATATATATATATATATATATTTATTTGCAAACACTCTTACCCTAGCATCAAAAATAATACATCATAGGGAATGTACATTCCCCTTACACTTGAATTTTTACATACTTTACAATAAACTAATCTAATGACTCGAATCAAGATAATCAAAACACTTGGAATACTTTTAAGATTAACGCACATATGGGGGTAATAATATGATGTTCTTCCCCATTACTCCATAACACAAGTACTTTACCCATGAGTCCCAATAGTCCCAAAACAATATGTACAAGATATGACTCGACTTAGCAACCATGTAATCAATTAGATAATCAACAAAGGGTTTAAACATGTAACAATAATGTACTAAAGATGAGTGCATACACGGAAGGCTAAGGCGATTTGGTTGCACATTTGGGTGGGTTGTAACAAATTCTTCCTTTAAGTAAGATGTTTAAAGTTAGAAACGAAAAGATAGGCTCGGAGGGGTGTACTAGGGGTTTCGTGTACTAAAAATGAGTACAACCTTAAGGTGTGGGAAAAATTAATTGACTTTACTAGTCAAGTAATATGACTTAAATGGCCAAGTAATTTTGATGCGGGTTTAAATACAAGGGTGATCCTAATGCCTCTTATCATGTAGTAAATCCTACTACATGAATGTAGTCTCACTAGTGGTCTCAGGATGTATCACTAACGCAAGTTCTAGAATCTAAATGCTACCGGTACACTCATAAGCACTAATAATGAATGTTTTTCCAATCAAATCTAAAGGCGAACCTCACATATTTAGGTGGAAAATTTTTCTGAATAGTACGGTTTTGTGCTAGTCATACAACTCCTATCCATGAGACGCTTGCTAAGGCTAAAGTTTCACTCCTAAATGTTGTAAAAAATTTTAAATTTGGCGCTAAAATTACACTAACAAGTAGTTCTCTTAGATTTATTACACACCTACCATCAAACAAACAAACTCAAGTGCAATTGTATCCTATAAGCTATCATCATTTACCCTCCCCTTACACTTAGGATGAACATTGTCCCCAATGTTCAATTAAAGAATGTAAAAGTGAAATAGGTAAAGGAATGAAAGCAAATACTCCCCTGATTCGTTCGGTGTGGATAGTGTGATAACAAGGTTAGATCTTCCTCCAAGAAAATGAACATTCAAAGCTTCCCTTCCAGAAAAATAAATCATCTTCTTGTCATACATAACCTGTTAAACCTGAGAAAACAAACAAGGCAACCTCGCATAAAATCGGCGACAATCTATATATACTAACAAGTCCTAGAAAACAATTTAAGATATAATGCTTGTGGAATGAATGTTTGCAGATTTCCTGGAGTTTATAAAACTAAAGAATTAACAAAAACTTTAAGACTCCATTAGAAAAACAAAACTCGCAAAATTTTCAGAATTTTACACATGACGTCATCAGGAATTAACTCCTGACGCCGTCTGAAGTGACCTGCAGAAATCTTTACGTTAAGTTTCCGGAAAATTTCTGGAAAAAGTTATGTCCTACTTCCTGGAGAATCCTGCAAAACATCATTATGACTCGATACAAGCATTTGACTCTAACAAATACTAATACACATGTTCATTAAATATTGTGGAGAATCAAGATCAATTTCGTTCTTAAAAAAAAAATTGGGGTTTCCCCTTACACTTAGCTTTTGCAAAATACCTTTATATGAAGTTAAGGCAGAGTTAAACGACAAAATAAAGCATTTTCACAATTTTAGTATGAAACATGATGTACCAACAATAAAAATAAAGCATGCATACGGAAGCAAATAACAATCAAACAATTAAAAATCACAAAAAACATGGGTTGCCTCCCAAGAAGCGCTTTTCTTTATTTACGAGTCTTGTAGCTAGACTCAAGGTCATGGGCTATCCTATATGGGTGAGCTCCTCGTTGAGGACATCTTTGGGATCAAACTTGGGTTTCAACTTCCTATCAGTTTTCTTGGTACGGTATGACCTTTCAAACTTCTCTCCATCCGGATCATATAAAATCATCTTCATATGCCATGATCCGTCACCTTCTTTAGGTGGCTTGTCCCATTTCCATTTACATTTATCTCCTACCCATTTTCCACTTATTTATCTCTATGTTGATAGGCATTACGCATAAGAACTCAATCATTTTCCTAAAGACTAGGGGATCCTCAAAAGGGTCTAGTTCCTTATCTCTAGCTATGAGTTGTTCCACCGAATGTGTTTTATCGATGAAATCTTTTTCTAGATAGAATGGGCGTTGAGGTCCTATAAAGTTTATTTCTATCCAAGGCCCATATCTAGATGGTCTCCTATTCATCTCTACCCAATGTGGTGTTGGTTCGTCCTCAAAATCGTAGCAATGCTTCCTAACATCATAAACCGACCAAGTATCACCCTCTCCTACCACTATCTTAGACTTCTTACAATCTATCATGGCACTAGCGGTTGCTAAAAATCCTCTTCCCACTAATAATTGGCATGTAGTGTCACTAACCATATCTAGGACGTGAAAATCCACTAAAATAGTTAACTTTCCTATGTGAACCACTACATCCTTGATCATTCCGACCGGATGGGCAATACTTCCATCCGCTAGACCAATTAGTACATCCGTCTCCTCTAACTGTCCTAGCTTAAGAGTGGTGAAAAGCGATAAGGGAATCAAGTTGAGGCTTGATCCTAAGTCGGCTAGTGTGTCGAAAGCTTCGGATTTTCCAATCTTACAAGGCAAAACAAATATACCCGGATCATCAAGCTTCTTAGGCAACTTGTTTTGAACGAAGGCGGTCTCATTTTTGCCCAATTTAAATTTCTCATATTTTTCTAGTAGGGCACTATAGTAGGGAGCATGGGCTAAGACATCAATGACGGGGCGTTCAAGGTGGAGCTCCTTGAATTCATCGTCAAGGTCTTGTTTAGGAGGTGTTTCAACTATGTTATTGACCGGTTTGCTATCGGATGTTTTATTCAATTGGTTTTTTTAAAGAATTTGGGTTTGCTTGAAACACGTGCTCATTGCTTTGACCGAATTGTATTGTGGGCTAGAAGTAGGAGACGAAACCGATGAAATGGCATTAACGTTTAGTTTTAGGTTCTTGACCGTGTCACTTGGGAGTGCTCCCATTTCTCGGTCATTGAGAACTTTCAATAATGTGTCGATTTTGGTGGTCATCTCGCTTTGCTTTTGTTTGAAATCGGCTTCAAACTTAGATATGCGAGCTTCTTGAGATGCCATAAATTTTGACATCAATCCTTCGAGATTATTGGTACTACCATAGTTATTGGAAGGATTGTTATTGAAAGTACGGTTAGCGGGTGGACCGTTTGGTTGGTAGCGATTAGGTGGATCGGAAGAATTGTTTTGGTTTTGTTTCCACCTAAGATTTGGGTGATTTTTCCAAGAAGGGTTGTAGGAATCACCGTAAGGGTTTGGCTCGGGTTTGAAAGTGTACCACTTGTCTCCTGCTTCGTCGGTACGCGAAGATGCGTAGTCCACAAAAGCTTGTCCGGGGAGTTCTACGCAATCACGAGTGTCATGGGGACCACTACATAATTCGCATGAAGAAGTGATCTTGTTCACTTGGCTTGAAGGCTTAGGAGCTTCGTAAGATTTCATGAGAAACTTGAATTGGTCCTCAAGTTCCATGATCCTACGGTCAGGAGTGTTAGAATTGTTCGAAGGAAAAGATATTGCCTTGACCGTTTTGTTCAAATCACGAGGATCATTCCAACTTTCATTGTCATAGAGAGCAAGATCTTCTATGAGTTCCCATGATTCTTCCACACTTAGATCACGTAGCTTGCCACTGGCCGATTGGTCAATGGTTCGCCTTGTGGAAAGGTCGATATGGTCATAGAAGATTTGGACTTGGAGCCAAAGATCTATGCCATGATGAGGGACTTTTTGGAGTAAGTCCTTGAAACGAGTCCATGCTTCGTATAGAGTTTCACCTTGACGTTGTTGGAACATCAAGATATCATTTCTAAGCTTGGTAGTTCTCCCCGGTGGGAACAATTGAGCAAGGAAACGAGTGGTGAGATCATCCCATGAGGTGATGGATAACAAGGAAACGAGTGGTGAGATCATCCCATGAGGTGATGGATCCCGCGGGTAAACATTCAAGCCATTGACTAGCTTGATCATGTAGAGAGAATTGGAATAGGCGTCATCGGGTCGACTCTCTAGTTACAACATCAAGGTCTATGAAATCTACGATTTTAAGGAAATCCTTGAGATATTGGTTAGGATCTTCGGAACGAAGTCCATGGAATGCACATCCGCTTTGCACCAACCGGATGGTGTCGGATCGCAAGGGGACACATTGGTTCCATTAGTGAGCTCAATAGTGTTTCGATAGCCTTGGTGGCTAGGACGGGAATACTCTCCTAAGGTTCGAGGCCTAAGAGGTTGGTTTGCTAGTGGTGGGTTTTGTGGGTCGTTTTGTTGTGGTGGGTTGATGGGTTCAAAGATGTTACCACCTTCCATGATGTCGGATGGTAAAGGTTACGAACAAAGACACAAAGAAATAAGATAGACTAAAGAAAACCTAAAAAATAAAAATAAAATCTTACTAGAAAGGAATCTAGCAAGTAGACCTAATAAAAAGAAATCCTAACCTAGACAATAACTATTCCCCGGTAGCGGCGCCAAAAACTTGATACGCTCTCGAGGGATCTCGAGAAGCTTACAACCCCCACCAGGCAGTGTACCTGATCGTTGTAGTATAGTATAGTGACAAGTACCGGGGGATTGATTTTTCAACTCAGGAATAGTGTCGCTAGGATTAGAAAGTCTCCTAAACTAAGTCTAGAGGTGAGGGATGATTCTTTTTCTATTTTTATATTTTATAAAAGCAATTAAAATCTCGGGTTTTGGAAGAGTAGGCGGAATTAGTTGCTAGCCAACTAACCCAATTTACTACAAATGCAATGAAAGTAAAATAACAGAAATGAAAATTAAACTAATTATACTATTATGGGAAAGTTGTGTTTACTTAGATTTCATTACTCCCTAGATATCATTTACTGGTTGATAGCTTGTTACAATTGCATGGATGACGGGTCATATTCCTTAATACTAGTCGTAGGGCCGTGTACAATATTCCCTAACTCTATAGGATCCTACTTCACTCCTATGTCGAGCCGTTAGAAGCTCCTAACATGGGATCATTAGAATTCTCCTACGCATTAAATACAACCAAATATCGTAGTACACCTCCGATCATGTTTCTTAAGACGTTCAAGCAAGTTACCAATGGAAGTTTGCCAATTTTCTTAAGCATAACATCGAATACAATCATCTGTAACAACTATAAACAAACAATCAACCCATAATTAACATATAGGTTTCACTACATCTAAGCAAACACAAAAGAAATCTAGCCGAGCATATTAAATTGAAGACATGCGTGAGATATATTCAAACAACACATAGACATATTGATTGAATTGAAAGAGTACTTATCTCAAATTGAACATGAAAGATTCAAAGGGTTGAAACCCTTGAAAAAGCTGTAAAAATCGGCCCAGGGTTTTTCCCTCAAAGTTGCACACCAATGAATGAAATTTGGAAAACTATATATAGATTCTATAGGGTGACGGCGTCAAGAAGGAATTTGTGACGCCGTCAACTCGCCGTCTTAATAAAAATCATATTTCCTAGATCTGATTTTGACGTCGTCATGTAGGAATTTCTTCTGGGCCATCACTAACAAATGGACCATGACGGCCTAGGTGACACCGTCATCTCCTTTGCCTGAAAATACTCTGGACCGTCACGTGTATCTTCCACTTCCACCTCTTTTGTAACTCTTGACGGCGTCACTTGGAGACTCTTGACGCCGTCAGGTACTGTTCCCAGCAAGAAAAATTGAGACTTTGCCGTTTTCTTCACTTTTATGCTCCAAAAACGTCCAAAGTGCTTTCTTTTCCAGATTTCTCTCCAAAAGTACCTAAAATGACAAAAGGAACGATTTAGGGCAATATTTGATCAAATAATCTCGAATCCGGGCTTAAATGACCCCTTAAAAGTGGTTCATTTTTGCCTCATCAGTGACTGTAACTGCTATTGTTTATAGTCAATAGTTCTTAAGCGTTTAGTTGTCCGTCACTCGTAGTCTCTGCATCAGAGGTGGTTGTTCGGAATGGTTTGAAAACTTAACAGACAGCTAGGCAGTTACTACGCGGCCCATGTTTCAAAGCTAGCAAAAAGTTCGAGCCTTCGAGATCTTTCTTGAACAGCGGTCGGTCAGTCCTTTTCTTCTGTTGATGCTGAGACTGGACGGTAGTTGGAGTCGGCGATAAAATAAAAAACTAAATTTTGTTCTCCCCCGACTCCATTTACGAATAATGTGGTATAAGGGGTAGTAATATAATAAATATAATAAATCATATAGAATCAATGATTACTTAACCTCAGGTTAAAAAAATATGAAAATACATATAAAACGAGGAAGTGCTTAGCGTATAGGTATGTACGGTTATCCTATTTCAGTGACAATAGTGTTTCCATTTTCGTGAAAACTAAACCCTTTTATAGTTCCAGAAGCAGAGGGAGCTGCTTCAAAATTTGGATTTAATTAATTCATTTGTTAAAATGGGTCCGAAGAGAAATTTTTATGACAAAATCAAAAATGCTATATATGATTGGTCATATAATTGGGGTTACATAGATTCTTTTTATGGAACATTCTTCATTAGGGGGATGAGAAAATTGGCCAAATCACCAAGGTGAGTTCATAGTCCCACTTTTATACGTTTTTCAAACTTGTGGGGAGATACATGCTACAAACCGAACACAAGTATTTTTTGTATGCTATCCTGACCTGGTATTGCCTAAGTTAGCTCTGTTGCCAATAAAAGACCTTCATATCATGAGTCATTAATCACTTGCGAGTGAACGCGAATATAGTGAATAGATCTATTGGCAGTTAACGCTCCATTTGTATTACTGGATAATTAGCCAAATGCATTATATTTAAGAACAATAGGAAGTTGGCAAGCTCCTACTCGAGGGCATTATTACTTACATTTTTATAATGTCAACAAATTACATTATAGTTCATTACTATGATGTCTCGCTATTAAGGTTTGCGTGTCATGAGACTTAGGGCAATATGTTGCACTACAATACTATTGTTTTACAATTACTTAACTTGTGTTCAACCATTACTTATTTATAAACACCGTGAATTCACTCAACCATTGTTTTGACTTTTTAGCATATTTTATATCAGGTAACTTAAGCGCAACTTGGCACAGAGTGGCAATGGGCTTTCTTAAAAAGGGAGTCCATTTTGTTATCATTCAACGAATAAAGAACTTTTATATGTATTTCAGAACTCCCGTTGGGACCTCTATTATGTAAACTCAGATTTAAATAAATGAATGATAACTATTTTATTTAAAACGTCTCTTTTTGAGTTGGTTTCTATTATTATGACTGTGATACCTGAAGTAATACCCCAAACTTGTATTCCATTACATAACCAAAAAATGGGGGCGTTACAGCTTGTCCACTCTATCTCTGTTAAGTTGTTTTATAGTTTGTGTGTTAATATATATTCACCTTTTTCAACAAAAAAAAGTGCAAATACCTTGAAGTTAATTCATGATTTGAGTAAGTGTGGCGACAAATTTAAACTTTGTAAATTAGTCGGTCAAAAAGTCGGATTCTCAAAAAAAATGTTTAATTCTCATTAATTTCTTTGAAGTAAGAAAGATATTTGAATGAAAAGAGTTTTATTGGTTGTCTCAATTCTCAAATTGTAGGTGTGTGACACATGTATGTTAACGAGTAAATATCATGTTGCGCAAAAATCTAAAATGTGTTGGTAGATAAATTATATAAGAATAATCAAAATCTTTAGTTTCAAAAACAAATACGTGTAATAACCCTTATTAGTATTAGATCTCCGTGCACGTATGAGGTTTTGGAATAAATGTTTGTTAGATTCTTATATTGTACCTTTAAACTATACCATTTGAATACATTATATTTACATTGGGCTTGATAATATTAAAGTTGTGTTTTTTTTTTCTTTTTTTTTTTTTTTTTTTTTTAATATTGTAACCCTAAAAACATATTACATTATACTATATAACATTTGTTGAAGTAGAACTTGGGAGCCGGTACTATTGCGAAATCGCCAGTTGTTTAATTATGAATTGGTTTAGTTGAAATGATTTTAAGTTATGAAGTATACAAGTCTTAATGAACAAGTCGCAAGATCAGACAAAACTTGGGCAACATAACGTTTAGTAAGGCTTGATAGTTGGTCTTCGGTTGGAAAATCGCAACCTCAAAGCGCAATCCCCAAATCGCAACACCAAGTCACAAACTTATGCAAATCTCAGAGTCAAATCGGAACCTCAAATCGCATGCTTCAACTCGCAACCTCAAATTGCAGGCTTCAACTTGTAACCTCAAATCACAGGCTTCAACTAGCAACCTCAAATCTTAGGCTTCAAATCGCAACCTCAAATCGCAGGGTCAAATCACAACACCAGATGACAAATATGTCACTTTCACCCTATTTTGTTTTTATTCCCCTTGTTAGCTAACAAACAAATCACAACTCAGAACCACCCCAAATCGCAACACAACCTTTCTTAACGTAACTCAAATCTCAATTAAGAAAACTTTACCGAAACTTAAATCGCAATCAAGAAAACCTTCAAAACTCAACATAAAATCACCAAATCAACCGTAGGCTACAAGGAAATGATATAAGGGATCGTAGTGAACACAAAATTTCAAGATTGTTGATATAAATAATATTTGTGAATGTTATTAATATTTCTCAATAAACCTATGTTTTGATAATCACAAAACTTAAATCAAATTAAGTCAAGAATAAGACATAAACAAGTATTTGGTGACAAATATTTACCTCTACATCTTATATCACTCAAGGTATGCATAAACTTAGTAACTTATGCATTACATGATCAAAGGAAATTTTATATTAATACATAACATTATATAAAATGATTTTAACATTTTATATATATTTGTAAATCATTTTTGGTAAAGCTTTATTAAACCACAAAAATATGATTTCAAATTTCCAACCAAAAAGGGCAAATTTTATCCAGAAAAACTTTTGGAACGTTCAGGAGGGCGGCCCCCTTAATTTTACTAAGCGGCCCCCTTAATCATTAAGGGGACCGGCCTACAATTAAGGGGACCGGCACGCTCCCGAACAGTAAAATCTGGCCCTATAAATATTGGATCATTCCACATATTTTTACCACCTTTTTGCACTATAAACTTTCTGATTCAATCTTCTTCTCTAGATCTAAAATCCTTTGATCATATATTTCATAAGTCTTTGTTTCCAAGTGATCCAAAGCTTCATCCATTCAAGTGCAAGAAGAAGAACACTTCTCTACATCCATCTTATTGTAGTGGTGTTGTGTATAGCTAGTTTCATATAGTACTAGTGATAGTTATTTGTTAAGGTGTTGTGTATATTTATTGATTGTAGAATCTTGGTGTGTTGTAAACTAGTTTAGTAGTTGTGACTTAGTTGTGCATAGAAGAAGGTGTGAAGATTGACAAGGTGTGAAGACGGTGTGAAGTCTTGAAGAAGGTGTGAAGGTGTGATTAAGGTGTGAAGATCACGTGGTGTGATATTTGGTGTGAGATTGGTTCTAGCTACGATTAGAACTCGACATTTAGCTTAGTGTCGTTAACTTGTGTAAGCCAAGGTGTGTAAGGTTTCTCCACCATAAGGAGTTTGTTGACATAGTGAAGAAAACTCTCGAGTGTGGTACTCGGGGAGTGGAGTAGGGCAAGGAAGGTGTCCTTGTAGCCGAACCACTATAAATTCACGTGTTGTGGTTTGATCTTTCTAACTCTATCTTTTCTTCATTATATTTCAATACTTTTAATATTAGTTTAGACTTGCTTATATTGGTTGTTGCTTGAACTCACTTAAGATCGAATCGAAAGTTTTTATAACCTACAAAATATTTTGGAAATAAATTTAAAAGGACATAAAACTATTCAACCCCCCCTTCTAGTTTTCCACAATTGGTATCAGGAGCCACGTCTAGCAAGATCTTTAAAATATATTGTATTTTAAAACTTGTAACGATCTATGGAATTTGAAAAATATTTAGAAGGGCAATCTATGCAAAGACCACCACTATTTGAAAGTGATGGATTTTTATATTGGAAAAATCGATTCGAAACTCATGTGAAGTCAAAAGATCTAGATCTTTGGCATGTTATTACTAATGGTGATTTTTTACCTATTCAAAATAACCCGGAAACTAAGAAAGATGAAATCGTACCTTTTGAAAAACAAAATGATGATTTAAAAAGAAAACTTGCTAAAAATAATGAAGCAAAAATGGTTATTTATAATGCGCTACCACGTAAAGAGTACGAAAGGATCTTTATGTGTGAAACCGCAAAAGAAATTTGGAACTCTTTACTAATAACTCACCAAGGTAATAGTCAAGTCAAAGATAATAAGATAGATCTACTTGTTCAACAATACGAGCAATTCACGATTCCGGAAGAGGAATCAATTGACAATGCTTTTGCTAGATTTAACACTATCATCACATGTTTAAAAGCACTTGATGATAATTTTTCTAGTAAGAATTTTGTTAGGAAGTTTCTTAGGGCTCTTCATCCAAAATGGCGAACTAAAGTGATGGCTATTGAAGAATCGAAGAATTTGTCAACTTTGCAACTTGACGAATTAATTGGAAATCTAAAAGTCTACGAAGTCATCATTAAGAAGGACTCCGAAATGGTCAAGGAAAAACGAGAGCAAAGCAAGTCAATCACCTTGAAAGCTAGAAAGGAATCTAGTATCGAAGATAGCTCATCTTCCGAAAGTGATGACGAAGAATACGCCATGGCCGTAAGAGATTTCAAGAAATTCTTCAAAAAGCGAGGAAGATTCGTAAGACAACCGTATGATGAAAAGAAACATTTCAAAAGAGTAAAGATGACAAGAAAAACAAGATTGAAAGAAAGTGTTTCAAGTGTGGAGATCCAAATCACCTTATTGGAAAATGTCCAATGATGACAAGAGATCAAAATCAAAGAGCATTTGTTGGAGGTGCTTGGAGTGATAGTGATGATGATAAGAATGAAACGACAAAGGAAGAAAAATGTCTCATGGCGAATACACCAAATGAGGTACGTTCCGAAACTGAATATTTTAGTGATGAAAGCATATCATTAGATGAAAAAGATCTAGATAATGAATATATTAAACTATGCAAATTAGGACAACTAGTAATGGCCAAAAACAAATCACTAAAATACATTAACAATCAATTAGAAAGTGAAGTACTTGAACTAAAAATTAAAATACATCAACTAGAAAAAGGTAAAGAAATTTTTGAAGAATGTAAATCATGTCAAGAGCTTAAAGGTGAAAACGAAATACTTAGGGAAGAAATTCGCAAACTTGACAAATTTGAAAATAGTAGTCAATCACTTAGTAACATAATAAGTATTCAAAGAACATCCGGAGACAAAACCGGCTTAGGATTTAATTCAAATGAGGCTTCAACAAGCGAGATTAAAAATATAAAATTTTAAAGTGAACTCAACAAACAAAAACCTTTAAAATCTAATCCTAAGTATATACTTATTAATGATAAGAAAATACCTCTTGCCAACGATGAAGAAGTTAAAGATTTTTATAAACCGTCTTTAAAGACCGAAGTAGGATCTTCTAAACCCAAAATAAGATCTAAAACTCCACCACCTAGAAAACCAAATAATTCTCATCCTAGGTCTAAAACACCTCAACCAAGAAGAAATCAAAATAGACAAAACTATAATAACAATAGTAATCAAATGTGGAACTACCAACAAAGCTACAATCCTTGGGGCATTCTACCACCTTTCATGTACCCGAGTCAAATGTTAAACATGTTTGGACCAAACAACTTTGGACCAAAAGGACAATGGAGATCAAATGGCTAGACGAACATTCCTTGAGGCAATCTTGGTTTTTCTCTCAACATAGACTTTTTCAAAGTCTATATTTCATCTTGATGATGTTGAAGATTTCTTTTGAAGACCACCGGGTACGCCATTCTTTCACAACTCATTGCCATGTTTAGATAAATATGCATTGTTTGATTTCGTCAATTATTTAGATATAATTTGTTATTGTCTTCTATTTGTTAGAATCACATATATACTTATATATACATATATATACTATTATACGTAATATATTAAATATATTTATACATATATATATTCACTTGTACATAACCTAGATACGTCATTTGTTGACTTTCTAGAACTCCAAGAAATCGTTCTTTATCGAACCCTTTCTTTCCCCCCCTCACATTATTCTAGTAAGTCCTCTTTTAGGAGACTCATGATGATGAAGGGATATGAGTCAAGCGGACTTTTATAATGCAAGAACGCCTTCGCACGTGAACACTATGGATGAAACAAACTCCTCTCGCCAACTATATCCTATCTCCGCTACTATCCTTCAAATCTCACTCATCAACCCATCTTTCAATCACATTTATACTTATATATAAACAATATATATATATATATATATATATATATATATATATATATATATATATATATATATATACACTTATTCACATATTCCCGAACACACCTCAAACCCTTCATCAACTTAACACTTTGATCATTCCTCCTATATACTAAAAACCGTCCTTTTACTGTTCTCTCTTTAGCCCATTTGGTTATGTGGTAAGCCCAAACCCAACACACTTATTATTACCCGGCTCCGACTCTGATTTCTTCTCCCTCACATGCCTCTCACAATTTTCCGGTATACCGGAGATCCGTTCGACCCGAAGGCCGACCCACTCTCAAACGAATCGGGGCATCTATAGTGTTTTGTGTGTCTTACGCTACAGTATTATCTACAGGGATTGAATTCCTCTAATTTTTTAATGGGTTTGAAGTACTTTTATGAGATGATAGGTAATTTGTGGGTGTTTTTTTTCCACCTGTTGATATCTACCACTACTTTTGTTTCACACCTGCATCTTTTGTCCATTATATCCCTAAAAGTCGCTTCTAGATCTATCTTCTACTCTTTATGTGCACAATCACATATACTCACTGTTGTTAGGTACAGGTTCTTTGATCTATGTTAACCAGCTTTTTGTATGTTTACTTACATGTTTGCCATCTGTATTGTGCCGTTAACCAAAAAAAAAAAAAAAAAAAAAAAAAAAAAAAAACATTGTTTTAATCCCTTTTAAGCTTCGTGGTTAATGGTCTTGAGTAAATGTCATCTGCATTTGTGATTGGATTTATTGCATTCTGACCTTTTTTTTTTTATTTTTTTATTTCTGTGTTTAATGTCTTTTATCATAGTAATAGATTTGAGGTTTATTAGTGTTGTCATTATATAGATATTTCTTCAATAATTAGGACATGCCAAAAAAACCCATTTATTTAGGTTCCTTTTACTGGATTTTTGTGATGGTACCATTTATATGGCTGGTTTTCACAACACTTGACTGACCCTCCATGTATTCAAACGAAAAGTAAAAAAAAACAACATGGTAGGTTGCGCATAAATCTACCGTTGGATTATCTTATGACTCTTTATATGTGTATGTTACATTAAGAACTGTTTGCATCAAACGATATGTAGGTTAGTCTTTCATGTTCAAACATTGCTTAAAAGGCACTTACGGCCAGTTGTTTGGGAGTTGTCTAAAACCCATTTGCTTTAAACCTTTCGTATTATTTCATATCAGGTTCTAACGAGTTTATTTGGCTTCTAACTGTTGCAACTTATTAATTCGCAATTCTAACTGTTGCAACTTATTAATTCGCAATGTCATTGTTATTCGCTATTGTTAATACTAGATCACTATTATTTGCCAATTTGTGTTTTAATATTTTCTATGATAAAACCCCTGTATCTTGCTGTTCTGAACTATGCGACCACAAACAAGAAAACGTTGCCGCAATATTAGTGCCCCGATTTCGGATACCCAACCATCAAACAACTATGATAATCCACAATGTCCTTTTATCTCCGAATCACAAAGTCTTCACCTTCAGAATTTACCTTTCCATGCCCAACTCCTTGCGCCTGTTGACAACACCAACAATGCAAATGTTTCACCACAAGGTGACCTTCTTACTCAAGATTATTTCATTTTATAATGGTTATACAATCATCCTCAATGACGTCCACTTGCTCCAAATCTCACTGTCATGTTTATTTTATGTAGGTGAATCTCCGCACTCAGCTTCGCATGATTATACTTCTTTCCTGCAATCAAGATTTGACTGGCGCAAAAGATCATCAGACAATGTAGTGCAAACTACTGAACATCAACTCCAAAATGTTCGGCGGCGTGTCAGGCAACGTACGCTCTGCCATGGTTCGCACCCAAGTTTGCTTAACCAAAATTCGTGCCAGCAAATTACACCTGCCTCCTGCGAAACTAATGATCCATATCCTTCTGTTGAAAGCATCATCCCTGGTCAAGGTAATTTAAATGTCTATTTGTTTTTTGCAAGATTTATTGGTAACGTAGGAACATTTGAACTCTAATAGGAGTGTTTGTTTTATGCAGCCCAACCTTCTCGACAGCCTTTCATCCACCCCCCTCCCCTTTTGCAATCAAAAATTGACTTCCGTAAGCGACGGCCGGCCAGCTTTACACAAAATCAGCCTCAACATCGTCAAGATGCTATCAGAAATGTTAGGCGCCGTGTTGCCAATGAAGATTATTTTATGCAATTTCAAATTCAAAATGCCAGTGTCAGCTGCATTGACAAAGGGCCATCTGCTCAGGGATTTGATGTTCTGTCCAATGAAGGTCAACATTTAGATTTCTTTACTATGATTTATCATTCTTTTGGACACATTTTTCCTATAAAAAAAGGATGCTTATTATTATTTTTTTGTTTCTTTTCATCTCTTTACACAGATAACCAGCAGCCAAGACCAATTGTCCATTCTTCACGACCCGGTAAACGTTCTCAACCTGCAGCCCAGCAAAAGAGAGTCCGAAACACCATTGCACAGTCCATACCCCGTGTGACCCCTCCTTCTATGTCAAGTGAAGGTGCACACTTCAGTTGCTTTCTCATGTTTTATTACTACTCATTCTGTATCTTTTAAAAAAAAACACTTTCTTACAACTGTTATATAACTCTTGGTGCAGGGAATGACTTCGCATCTTCGCTGGCTAATAATGCTCACCCTAACGAACATTGTGAATATGGGAATCAGACAGCAGAAACAGAACAAAGCAGCCCAAGAGGCCGTAGAAAAAGGCAAAATGGTTCACGTAATGTACGTCCCCGTATTCGCTCAGGGAATTTGGAATCTGCCTCTGCTGATGGCTCAGGTCCCTCTGGTCAGGGTGTCAATCGACATATCAGTGAAGGTTACTCTCTAACTTGGTTAGCGAAATTCGTATGGTTGCATAGGTCACTTATTTCGTACGTGGGCATTTTGGTACACACTCTCATTAACATTTTTGCAACACTGCTCTCTATAGTAGATAACACTTGGCAACCTAATCACCTTTTGTATAGCTCTCTAGGAGCTGGCATTTGCCTTTGCGCCTTCTTTTTTGTACAACATTTAAACAGCAAATGCATGGAAGTGCTACAGATGCACTTAAACTTTATGTCAATAGATATGCATTTTCTATGTATGGTAAGTTGTTTACACCCTACAATACATGTCCTTTTTCTTTGTCAAGCATTTTTTACCACAAATCTATGTCATCAACCCTCTGGTGTTGTCATCAATGAAGTTTCATATTTCTGATACTTTCTAATCTCTTATGAGTGATACCTCTGTATCTTTTTAACAGCACTTTATTATTTCTTTTTTACAATTGCTGTCTTCCTCTATATGCAGAAATTCATAGTACAACTTCAGTGGCTGATAATCTAGAGCCTGAAGAACGCTGTAGCAATGCAACTCAAACATTAGTCATGCAACCACAACAGGTCACACGGCGCAAAAGAAATAGAGATTATTCATCTAATGTGCATCAGCGATTTGTGCCTTCAACTAATAATAATATGCACCCTAATAGAAATCCTACAGATACGAATCAAACAGTATCACCACAGGGGAGTGGCCAGCGGCAACGTAGAAAACGTAGATGTGATTCAATCAATGTGCACCAGCGTGTCCGTTCGCCAAATTTGCAAACTGTTTATGCCAACGATGCAATCCCTTCTAATGTGCCTCCTCATATGCCACCCAATCAAGGTGACTCTTTATTTTGGTTTGTACCATTTATTTGCTCTTATTACACATCATTGGTGACATGTTTCAATTACTTTCTCTAGATGTATCTCCTCCATATGAGGATATAGGAGATTGTAATGAATGTTGTCGTCATTGTGGTGCGGCATTTTGGTATGGAGAACGTGTATTGAGAGACTCACGTAACAGCAGGCCTGAGTACCATTTGTGTTGCAGCAATGGAAGAATTATCATGAAGCAGCAGCCAGATCCGCCTCAATATATAAAGGATCTTCTTTCAAATAATGATTTTATGGAAAACATCCGAGCTTACAATCAAATGTTTGCAATGACTTCATTTGGTGCTACCATTGACAAGTCGATCAATGTTGGACGAGGGCCATATGTATTCAAAGTATCTGGCCAAATTTATCATTCCATAGGGTCTCTCTGCCCTTTTGAGAATGATACGCCAAGATTTTTACAGTTATATATTTACGATACCCAAAATGAAGTGCAGAACAGGCTACGCCATTTCTCAAATTCTGAACAAAATTCATTGAGTCCACACATTGTTAAAGGTCTTATTCGTTTCTTAGATACTCATAATGAATTAGTAAAGACATTGAGAACTGCAAGAGATCTATGCACTCAAGTTGACATACCAGAATTCAAGTTGAGGCTTTACAATGGTGGAGGAGCCCGTGGTTATGAACTACCGACGTCTAACACTGTTGCAGCAATTGTTTTTTACAGCGGTCCTACAACTGAGTCAGATTATGATGTCATTATTCAATACAAAGGTAAGCAGCCTCAGAGAATTAATAAGTTGCACCAGTCTTATATGTCACTACAATTTCCGCTCATTTTCATCTATGGCGAACCTGGCTTTCACACAAATTTACAGCTGCGATCTTCAAACCCAAATGAAAGAGCAAGACGCGTGTCCATGAATGCGTTCTACACATATCAGTTACATCCGAGACCTGAATCATATGATTTGCTTTTCCGTACAGGACGTCTTTTTCAACAATATGTTGTTGGCGTTTATTGTTGTATAGAGCAAGATAGGATGGACTTTTATAGAAAACATCAAGATGATATTCGAGGTGAGTATTTATCGGGCCTGTATGATGCAGTTTCGAGAGGGGATCGTGATGGCGCTGAGGCCGGTTCAAGAATTATCCTTCCTTCTTCTTTCACAGGTGGCCCGCGCTATATGTATAGCCATTACTTAGATGCGCTTGCGATTTGTAGAAAGCTTGGTAATCCACAGTACTTCATAACATTCACTTGCAATGTCAAGTGGCCTGAGATCCAACGATACATGGCAGAATATCCACAGCTGACAACTACAGATAGAGCCGACGCTGTTTGTAGAGTTTTTGAGCAAAAGATTAAGGCGTTTATCAAATTTCTGAAAAATAAAAAACCATTCGGGCGTGTCACAGGAGGTATTCTACATATGTGTTAGAGTTTTTATGTTTGCTACTTGCATATTTTAAGTAATGTTTCGTAATAAAATCTTAACAATATGTGTACCGATTTGCGAGTTCAAAATACATGAATATCTAAAATAGCATAATGACTATTCGTAATTGAGTAAACTAAAATGATATAAGTTATTGTTCATTATTAGTGTTTCAGCTTTTTAAATTTTTTTATTTCTTTTTTACAGTTTTATATACGGTTGAATTTCAAAAGCGCGGGCTGCCCCATGTTCATACATTACTTTGGATCGACTCAAATAACAAGATAGAAGTTGCAGAAGATGTTGATAGGTATATTTCTGCCGAATTGCCTGATCCAGTAGCCGATCCTCGAGGGTACAAAGTTGTTTCAGAACTGATGATGCATGGCCCATGTGGAGAAGCTAATTTGAATGCACCCTGTATGGAAGGCAAAGATTGCACAAAAAATTTCCCAAAAACATATAACAATCAAACTTTTTTTGATACCAATGGTCATGTACACTACCGAAGAAGGCAAACATAAGTGTATACAACAAAACGGAAAATGAAGTTAGACAACACTTATGTGGTACCGTATAACCGTACTCTTTGTCTTGCATTCCAGGCACACATAAATGTTGAGTATTGCGGTTGGAGCATGTTAATAAAATATCTGTTTAAGTATATTTCAAAAGGTACAGATCGAGTTTTTGCAAAAGTTGCTAGATCGATTGGCCAACCATCCAGCTCTGCTAATCCGCCTCAGCAAGTAGACGAGATACAAAATTTCCTTGATGGTCGCTTTGTATGTCCTCAAGAAGCATGTTGGAGAATCTTAAAATTCAGCATACATAGCCGAGAACCTGCAGTTCAGCTGCTGTCTGTGCACCTAGAAAACCAGCAGCACGTTATTTTTCGTGATGATGATAACCTTGAATCAATTGTTAATCGCCGAGACCGTAAAGCCACTATATTGACAGAATGGTTTGTTTACAACACCGAGTATGAAGATGGTCGCCATTTGACATATTTAGAATTTCCTTATGAATATGTTTGGCATAAAGATGATAAATATTGGCAGCGCAGGCAAAGAAATCAATCGTCTATTGGCAGGCTAGCATATATACCTCCAAGCCTTGGTGAACTTTTTTACTTTAGAATGTTACTTTGCCATCAAAAAGGGTGTAGAAATTTTATAGAGGTCCGCAAAGTTAACCAAATATTGTATCCAACGTATCGAGTTGCATGTGAAGCGTTAGGCCTTTTGGGTGACGATAAAGAATGGGATAGGGCATTAGAAGAAGCATGTTATTCAGCATCATCTTCAGAACAACGCTTTGTTTTTGCTCATATCCTAACATATTGTGAAGTCACCAATCCTCTGCAACTATGGGAAAAGTATAGCCCAGAGATGGGCCATGATATACCAAGAATCGTTTCACAAACTGTAGGCATTCGAAATTACTATGTCAACGATGCTGAGCTAAAAGGTTACATACTCTTTGAGCTGCAAGTGATATTAAACAATTTTGGCAAAACATTGAAAGGCTTTGGTTTGCCATCACCTCCCAGAGAACTACTTGATGAATTGGAAAATAGACTTCTCATGGAAGAGAAGAACTATAATCGAGAGGCATTAAGGCAAGAAAAAGATGAAAATGTTCCAAAATTGAACGCTGATCAGCAACACATATATGATCTTATCATGAGCGCTGCTGCAGCAAACAAACAAGAGTTGATATTTGTCTATGGCCATGGTGGTACGGGAAAAACTTTTCTTTGGAAAACCATTATAAGCAGTCTAAGATCTGAAGGCAAGATAGTGCTTGCGGTCGCTTCTTCAGGCATTGCTTCGTTGCTACTTCCAGCAGGCAGAACAGCACACTCTAGATTCAAATTACCGCTTGAATTGACAGAAGAAACATTGTGTAAGATTAAAAAGAACACTCATTTAGGAAAGTTGCTGGTAGAAACGGATCTCATTATTTGGGATGAGGCTCCTATGAATGATCGAAAGTGTTTTGAAGCATTAGATAGAACTATGAAAGACCTTCTTGATATGCCAGGTGTATTGTTTGGAGGCAAGTCGGTTATTTTGGGCGGCGATTTTAGCCAAACACTGCCAGTAAAAAAAGGAGCATCAAAGATGGAGTTGATAGCATCATCGATTGCAAATTCATACCTTTGGCGACATTTTAGGTTTCTGACACTTAAGCAAAACATGAGGTTATTGCGGCCTGATTTAAACATAGAAGAAAAGAACTTGGCTGATTCCTTTGCCTCATGGCTTCTTGATGTTGGTGATGGTAGAATTGGTGAACCAGTTGCAGAAGGAGAAGAAGATACATCATGGATTGATATTCCAGACAGATATTGTATCGAAGATGATGAGCATGGGTTGTCAAAACTGATAGAATTCATTTATGATCAACCCACATTATGCACACCTTCAGCAGCAACTCTTCAACAAAAAGCCATAGTGTGTCCAAAAAACGAAACCGCAGATGTTATCAACTTAAAAGTTCTTGAGATGGTGGATGGCGATACAACAAGCTATGCAAGCTATGATCAAGCCATACCAACTGGAAACACTGGAGCCGAAACAGAAATGTTATACCCACCGGAGCATCTAAATACATTTAAACTATCAGGTTTTCCTCCACACCAGCTTGATCTAAAAGTTGGAGCACCGATCATGCTGCTGAGAAACATAAATGTGGCGGCTGGTCTTTGCAATGGCACAAGAATGATAGTCACACATCTAATGTCAAGGCTTATCGAAGCACAAATCATTACTGGTACAAGAGTTGGTGAAAAGGTTTTTATACACAGAATCACACTGATAGATAAAGATCCTAACCTTCCCTTCATCTTCAAAAGAACCCAATTCCCAGTGAAGCTTTGTTACGCTATGACAATCAACAAAAGCCAAGGACAGTCGCTGAACAAGATTGATGTTTACCTTCCAGAACCAATATTTGGCCATGGTCAACTATACGTCGCTCTTTCTAGAGCAACCTCTCCGCACGGTCTCAAAGTTCTTATGAAACAGCAAGAAAATCAGGCGCCAAATATCACAAAAAACATAGTTTATAAAGATTTTCTAAAAAAAATACAGGCCAACCTCCTTTAAGCATCACTTTTCTTTCACATGTATATACTTTATATGTGTATTTTTTGCTGTTTCGCTTTTTTATTTTCATAAAAGTTTCACAGTATTTGTTAGATACAGGTAATCTAATTTTGCGACAGTAATATTTAGCTTCTCTTATGCCATTATTATCTGAATTATTAGTTTTTTGCATCGTTATTGCTTTTTAAATTTTTTTTTATACCTAATGCCTCCTTTTATTTTTTATTAGGTAAATGGAAGACACTATAGATGTTAAGCTACAGAACAAAGCTGACAACAAAACACTTGGAACAACCACTGCACCACAAGAATTACCAATCACTGCAATCACCGAGGTGGTGCCAGCACATGATGACAGAGCACTTGCAACAATTTCAGAATTGCGGCCCACATCTTTTGACAAAGTACTTGAGGCTAGGGTTTACAGAAAATGGGTTGCAATAACTCACCTAAAGAATGGAACCAAAAAGGAAACTGGATTTTGCTGCATCTTGATAGACCGACAGGTATGTAATACCTTATATGCTATAACAAAATCATATTAGATACTAAATTTTGTATAATATCGTATAAATATGAACAGGGGGATGCAATACAATGCAATATGAATATCAGAGATATGGATTTCTTCAATCCAAAGATCAAACTTGGATCAGTATACAGGATATCTGAATTCATGTGTGAACCAACTAACCGTTACCAACAAACCATCGACAACAGAACAAGCATAAGATTTGGAAAAATCACAAAGTTTGAGCCTATAGCAGAAACAGAGATTCCACACCATTATTTTAACTTTGTTTCGCACAACCAGCTTCACTCTAGAGTTCCCGCCGAAAATGCATCAGGACAAATGGAGTATCCAATACTAACAGGTCATCTTTAAAATATACATTTTCTTACATATGACAGACATCACACTTTTGATGCTTATTTGCTTACAGATTACATAGGATGCTTGGGTTCAGTTGGCGAGATCAAAAAAAAGGGAGGCGCTAATGAAGATCAAACTATCTACAGAAAAGTAGATATAGAAAATTTAAAGTACGTAACTTTATAGCAAACACTTTTATTGCACGAACCGAATTCTTAAACATTTTCATTTTTTCTAACAACTTGCTCATATTCGCAGCGGTAATGTGGTAGAATTCACAATGTGGGATAAAATGGCTGACAACTTTGGAAAAGCTGACCTTGATGCAATGGAACAGCCAGTTATAATTGTAGTTAGCTCTTGCCGTGTATCAAAATACAAAAGTATTAAACTAATACTTTAACCAGACTTTGTATACAAATATGAGGTTAATATGTCATGCTTAATTGTTGCTACCTATTTTTTCAGATTACCAGCTGGCAGCAACGTCTGCAACATATTTTTACTTAAACCCTAAGATACCAGAGGCCGATGAATCAAGAGCACAGTAAGAAGCTTGAAACCAAAACTTAAGAAACAAACCGTATCTAAAAAAAATTATCCAAATGCGTTACTTCTAACTTTTACATGTGCAACAGGTATGGAGCCCGCTATGCTGTTACTCCGCAATTACGGATCTACAAAACCCCATATGAAGATGTCGACAGAGAAAAGTTCCGAAACAGATTTCCATTGAAGACACTTCTAAAACAAAAACCAGAAACATACACGGTAAACATTGTATGATACATGTCTTAATACATTAGACCTATGATACAAAATTTAATAAATGCATACATTTGTGCAAATATTTGCAGGATGTAAAGTTCACAGCCGAAGCAACAATAACAAGCATCAACATAAAAAAAAATTGGTTTTACACAGCTTGCAACGAATGTATGTCAAAAGTGAAAGAGGATGGTGGAATCTATCGTTGCATTAACCATGGAAGACAAGCACAACCATGTTACAGGTACATTGTCTTCTTACAAAGTGTATATGACTAGCAAACCTAAAACTAAAATATAAAATAATTATACTTCTATTTTTTTAATAATACACAGGTATAATTTCAAAGGGTTTATCACAGATGTATCTGCAACAGCTGCAATCACCTTCTTTACACCCGCAGCAGACGATATTGTAGGATATCCATGTGCTGAACTCATTACAAGATACAACAAACCAGACCCACAAGAAATACCACCTGAGATATTTGCAATTGAAGGCCGCAAAAATGTTTTCCAATTTCATTTCAGTTCAGGTGGGTCATCTACAGAGTTCATCTTAGATCAGGTTTTTGACATTAAAAAAAAGGATGAAGGAACAAGCACAACAACAGAAAAAATCACAGGTAAAATGACTTTAATTACCGCTCTCTTATTTAAAAATAATATTTATGTCCCTAATTATTACATATTGTTTTCTAAAAAATAGGGACACCGCTAAACACTCTTACGATAACAGACTCCCAAGATCCAGAACACAAAAAAGAAACAGGTGGTAGCAGCAAATCAGTTAAAAGAGTGTTGTTTCCAGATGAACCGACAAGTTCTGACAAACAAAAAGGTGAGCACGGAAAAAATATTTATCATAAATACTCACTTTTAATGAATAAAGTATCTTACAAAATATTGATATCTGTGGTTATTGAATATTCTTTTCTAAAAAATAGAAACACCACCAGAGACTCTTGCTATAACAGATTCAGAAGATGCGGAGCAAAAAATAGAGATGAAGAGTCGCAGCAAATCAGTCAGAAAAGTGTTGTTTCCAGATGAACAAAGAGATTCGAAAAAACAAAAAGGTAACCATAAAAAAATTATTCACCGTAAATGATCACTTTTATTGAATAAAATATGTTGAAAAATATTTGTATCTATGATTAGTAATTATTCTTTTCTAAAAAATAGCGACACCACCAGAAACTCTTGCAGTAAAAGAGCCACAAGATCCAGACCAAAAAATAGAAACAGAGGGTAGCGCCGAATCAGTTGAAAAACAGTTGCTTCCAGATCAACCAACAGATTCCAGGAAACAAGAAGGTAAACATAAAAAGCCTTTTTATTTTATTTTTTTTTTAAATTATACCATAAATGCTCAGTTTTATTGGATCAAATATCTTACAACCAGATGATATGCAACCTAACATGAACATTACAACAATAGTCCTGCTAAAAGTAAAAAAAACACACATGCTTGAAACCATAAACACTAACATAGATTATACATCATGAGCACCAACAACTTTGTCTCATTGTAAAGCGTCAATTAGAAATCCATCAGCCCCTTAAGCTTCTGAATGAACACATCATTATTACGAGCATTTAGCTCAAGTTCAGCTGCCATTATGCGCATCTGCATCACCTTCTGATCATCTTTCAGCTGCACCTCTCTTAGATATTGTGCTGTTTTCTGGGCATAAGTATCTCCAACAGTTTCTAGCTCATGAATAAAAGAAAGTCTTTCTTGAGTAATAGTTAACAGCTTTCCACAGATCGCACCCATCTGTCGTGCCATCTCAATATCTTTCATTGAAGACTGGCGACAATACAGAACTAATATTTCAGACCACTTATTAGAATTAGCTTCAGCTCTAAGCTGATCACACTTAGGCCGTATTGACATTGGTTTTTCTTAGTTCTTTTGCACAAATTAAAAACTTAAGTTGTGAAAATAAATCTCCGAACACAGTGTCTTAAATAGACAAACAGATTCCAAAAAGACAAACCACATGTCTATCTTTTGCATATATAAAATAAAAATAGCCACATGTTCCCTGCAACACTTGCCATTCACAAACATAGTTACTAATTTTATTACATAAAATATTTTACAAATACATGCTATAGCTACATACACACCATCTTTATTAAACAAACAACAGACATAGCTATTATACGATGATGCCTAGAAATCCACAGAACCATTAAGCTTCATAATAAACACATGCATCTCCCGAGAGCTCAGATCTAGTTCATATGTCATTGTTACCATATGCGTCACCTTTTGATCATCTTTCACTTGAATCTCTTTTAAATGATCAACTGTCTTCTCTGCATACCTATCATCAACAGATTTTAACTCTTCAATAAAACGATCCCTTTCAGTCATGATATTAACCAATTTCATACACAAGTCATTTACTTCTCTCGCTATTTCAACATCTGCACTAGCGGCTTGCCGAAAGTAAAAAGCTAACATTTCTGGCCAATGATTCGAGTTCGCATCAGTTCTAAGCTTAGCACATTTAGGATGCCTTGGCATTCCGTTTTTAAAACAGATTGCAGTTATGTTTTCTTACTTTTTTTTGGCAAATTGATACTTGATTTTGGAGAGTCACCTCTAACTCAGACTATCTTAAATATACAAACCATGACAAAAAAAAAAAAAAAAAAAAAAAAAAAAAAAAAAAAAAAAAAATTACCAAAAACAAACAACTACAAGACACATGGTATACTGTTTTATATTCCATTTTAATTTACACCACTTATTAGTGCCACCTACATACTATTCTTTGGCCAATAATATGTGACTCAAATGTACCAAAACCTCACCTTTCTAAAAAAAAAACTGTTTACTGCCTTCAATTTGCACCACACTTATATAATCCTTCATAAGAAAACAAACTCTGCAAATAAACAGGGTGACATTATTAGATTCCTTTTGAATTTCCACCATAAATTATCACTTTTTAAAGCCTATTTTTTAGGTGCACTATTTGTTTGTCAAATGCAGGGAAAATCTTATTCTACAAACAAATCATACAAGAATCCAAATGTTCAAATGTTCAAATGTTCACACCTGATAAAAATAATCATACATGCAGATTATATATTAATAAATCTTATGTAAAAATAGTCCAAATGTTCAGTTTCAATACTCATTAATGTTTCTTTTCTTTTCTTTTTTTTCTAATTTCACAGCTGCACGACCAAGTTCCTTAGCAAGGAAGATGAAAACAGCCACTGTTGCAAAGAAGAGAAATGATTCAGGATAAAATCACAGCCTCCGTACCACATCCTACCTTTTGCTATTAAGTATCGACAATGTAAATATTTAAATGGTTTATTACCGTTGTTAAGAAACAATAACTACTTTAGCAATGTATGCACATGCACAACACTCCTATGTGAGTGAACTAGCAATCTATAGATTGCAAAAGTGCATGTTTTGGAAGATATTTGTGCTAAAATCAGTAACTGCACAAATATGTATCAAAACATATGCAACTCTTTTGTCAAACATTTGCAGCGTCGTAGCGCAATGAATATGTATATGTACTATGTTATGCTATCTATTATAATGAAAACTTCTTCTACTACTAATATTTGTTTCCAGCATTTGATAATTCTGCATCAAATAAATCAGATATCTCATAAATCATCTTTCATAATGACATAGCATCACCATTTCTAAAAATTTTACACAGCCCTTAACTATTAAACAGAAAAACACAAACCTACACACCATACGCACAACAAAATCCCAACTATATAACATTACGAATTCTATACCTTCATCGACAAACATCCCGCCGCAGCGCGCGGGTTTTCATCCTAGTTTTATCCAAAAATTGTCAAAGGTATATTTTAATTATCGAAACGGTAATTAAAAATTGTTAAGAATTTTATCATCGTGCCAATAGACGTTTACGTATTTTTGATATATTATAAATCTAATTATATACGTATAAATATTTTTGTTCCAGAAACGAATTCCGCGAAATTTGGAAAGTTTCAAAGGCGGCCCCCTTAATGATTAAGGGGACCGGCTTGTTATCGAGGGCGGTCCCCTTAATGTTTAAGGGGGCCGGCCATCTGACACTTCCAAAATCGTTTTCCTCCTTAATTCCATTTCCAAACACTCCATTTACTCACTCACCTCTTCCCCTATACTGCTGTGAACGAAACTAAACCTCCAAAACCACCAAAATCCTTCACCAAATCACCAATCCGGGGTTATTTCGCAAGGGGCAAATATCAACCAAACATATAACAACATCTTTTGTAAGTTTTCCAACATGCATTTCATCACATTTCATTCGATTTGGTGTCTAATCAATAATTATGCATTTTATTAAAATTCATTTTAATTCGATTTTAAGTGTTATTGAAGCTAGAAATTGAACTACCAAATGCTCCCCATAGGATTAGGATGATGTTTTGCAACTCAAAATCAGTATAACATATCATCTGGTCAAAATCATTAATCGCCCATAAACCCTAGTCGAATTTTATTTTTCAAAAGGCACATTGTTGATATAACTCTTAAAAACCACTTAAAACTTACTACATTACATTGTTTTAACGTCCTAAACAATCAAAACATACTTTTCAATTTATTAGAAAATGGTTCATGAAGACAACATGGGCGTTTGGTTCATGAACAAACTATAACTATATGTAGTTATTTGAAACTTAAAACTTGTTCATAAAACTTGTTAATACTACTAAAATCAATAGACGTCATCAAGATATATAATCAATATATATACTGATGTTTTAGGATGTTTTTATCTAGTAAGGGAGCGTTTGGTTTATCTCAAAAATGATATTTTTGAAAACTAAAATTCGCATTTTAATCTTTTAGACAAACTTATGTTGTGTCAAACTCTTATGGAATGGAAGATATATAATCTAATATATATCTAGCCCTATTTCGAAATGAATTATGATATCATACTCTTCGATATTATATATTCTAAACGAGTTTAAAATCAAAATAAAAGGAACATCATGAAACTACTTCATTGAATATTTTTTTTGTGTCGAAGTAGAATTTCGTTCCACATATAGTGCATATAATTATATAAATATATAACATATGCATGATAGTTGTTTTTATATTAATTTTATTTTTGTTGTTATATTGTTTAGGTGAAAATGCCTAAGACCACGGTTGGTGATGTCTCCAAAACCAAACAATACATTCCAAATGTCTCTTCTATTCCCGGCATGTCTCCTTCAGTTGCATGTTTCTATCGTCCTATTGAAAATAGAAACATTCACGAAGGACGAATTGTCGATCCATCTTTCTATGAAAATGATCAAACCGAACGAATGTTCACCAATATTCGTTTTGAATGTCTTTTCCAAATCAACGAACCTATCATTCCTCGTTTTATCCTCGACTTCTATAGCCAAGTGACGGTGCAAACCGATCCCTATGGTCATCTCCTCATTTCCTTCATGATTCAAAATCAATTCATCACTCTTACTCTTGCTCAATTTGGGCAAATTCTTAGAATCCCATTCAACGGCCAAGCCGTTTTCTCAAATGAATGGGATCTTTCCACTCTTGAAAGAAATCGTCCTCAGGATGGCCCCTACTATTATGAGATTCCTAGTCCTGAAGACATTCGTCGAATGCTTGAACTAGAACGTCGTACGACTAGTCGAGTAATCAAGTCGAAGAATGTCGATATTCATGCCAATCAAATCCTCCTCAAAGAGCTAAGCCAAGATATGAAGAAGTACGAAGAACTCATTCGAGAGAATGCGTTTGGTACTGGTGGTCACTGTGATCATGTCACGGCGAGCATTGCCCACATGCTTTATTGTGTTATTGCTGAAGAGCAATACAATTTGGCTTATCTTTTTGTTCATCGAATCATGTCCGCCAAAAACACCCCAAATGCCAATCTTCCTTACGGTATGTTTCTCACACGACTTTATCGTTATGTGATGGAACATTACCCACATCTTCAAAGAGACTACTACGTTCATATCCTTCCTACTTTGAACCAACTTACTCGTGTTCGTACTCGCCGTCCTCGTAGTGACAAAGGAAAATCTCGTGTTCCTTTGTATTCTAGGCCTCGTGGTTCTACATCTCATCGTGATGACGATGATGATGAGGAGGAAGACACCTCACGTGTTAGTACTCCATCCCCCACGACCTTTGTTGAAGATCTTCCTGATCTTGATTACTCCGAATATTCAGTTCCTCTTCCTCACGAACGTATCGATGAACTTCTCTTCACTCGCCAAACCTCCATCATCAATCAACAACAACAAATGCATGAAGAGATGTGAGGAGGCTTCAAATCTGTGGGAAAGATGTTTAGGAAGATGCTTGGGAAGAAAAAGAAGTAGGAACTATTGATGTATTGCTACTTGTTATTATTTGTTTCTATTTGACATATGTATGGCTTGATATTTGTCCAACGTGCTCATGTTTATCTCTTGGATGATTTTTAGCCTTTGAATAATTATCATGCTACAATCTTAATTATATGATATGCTATGTTTCTCTTTTCATATGGATTATAATATGTCAATTTGTATGCAAAATTTGGTTATATATATATATATATATATATATATATATATATATATATATATATATATATATATATATATATATATATATATATATATATATATATATATATGTGTGTGTGTGTGTGTGTGTTTATATATCATCATTCCGAAAGTATGTACTCCTAATAGAGCTTGCTGGAAAAACACACTTGAAAAATCACCAAATTTTGAGTTTCTGGTCGTCTGGGAAAACACCAGATGGGCTGCCCCCTTAATTCCCTAGGCCCCCCTTAATTATTAAGGGGGCCGGCATACAATTAAGGGGACTGGCCATCTGGAACTGGGTTTACTGTATTCTTTTGCATCTTGTGAATCCTTTCTCTAGTTTCAGCTGCCATTTCCCATTTTGACCCAACTGATTTTAGAATCTCTTTCAACCATTTCAAACATTTACCTAAATCACCCATTTCCATACTATAAATTCCCTCCATTATCACCATTCTTCATCTCATCATTCATCATATTATCATGACTCCTCCAAGCACCTCAAATTCCAAAACCTCCAAGAAACAAAAACTTGTGATCATTCCTCCAAAACAACTCTTCATTGACTTAACAAATGAAGACAACATAACCCCATCACCTCCACCAAAATGCTCCTCTCCAAGTGCACCTAATGCACCATCCAAAACACCTTCCACTCATGGAACTTCCTCATCTTCCTTACCCTCAACCTCATCAATCAATGACTACATCAATTCACACTTGTCACCACAAGTATCATCACCACTTCCCACACAAGAACCTATATCCACCCATCTTACAATCTCACTTTCACCAATAACACCACTTGATACTCAACTCTCATCTCCACAAATTACACCACCATACTTTGCCAATCCCGTACCTTGGAGGATGCTTGAATCACATGGTGATACTTGCCTTTGTTGTATCCACAACTGAACCATCATCTTTGGCCTTAAAAGATGAAATTCAATATATGTTTTCATATATTGAACATTTGCTTACCAACCCACCACCACCTCCAACTCCACCATCCTCTCCTATAATTCCTCCACCACAATTCTCATCCACTCCTCCACCATCACCATCATGTTCTCCAAATTAAGCATTTGATATGCTTAATAAATAAAGTCTTTGCCACCCCTTTTGCTTGCAAGCTCTATGAAGTCCATGTACTTTTGCATGATGATGTATCTTTCTTGATTAATTGGCTTATGTATTTGCTATTATGTTGTTAGCTTATGTACTCGTATTGTTGTGTCTTAACACAACTATTGCTCTAATATGAATGTTTCTTTCTTTTCTCATCACCCTATATTTGTGTACATGCATATACTTGTGCTTCTAATATTTTTGTTTTGCAAGTATTCCATAGCTCGTTCTCTTGGTGCCCCCAAACGAGGGGGAGTACACGTCAAGGGGGAGTTTCTACCCGTCAAAATTTTCATGAATGAAAACTTGTCGGCATAACCTTTTTGATGTTACAAAAAGGGGGAGAAGTACATATAAACTCACTAAAATACTTGTTTAAAAATTAATTTTTGAGTTAATGAGTTTAAGTTTTGTAATCATCAAAAAGGGGGAGATTGTTGATATAAATAATGTTTGTGAATGTTATTAATATTTCTCAATAAACCTATGTTTTGATAATCACAAAACTTAAATCAAATTAAGTCAAGAATAAGACATAAACAAGTATTTGGTGACAAATATTTACCTCTACATCTTATATCACTCAAGGTATGCATAAACTTAGTAACTTATGCATTACATGATCAAAGGAAATTTTATATTAATACATAACATCATATAAAATGATTTTAACATTTTATATATATTTGTAAATCATTTTTGGTAAAGCTTTATTAAACCACAAAAATATGATTTCAAATTTCCAACCAAAAAGGGCAAATTTTATCCAGAAAAACTTTTGGAACGTTCAGGAGGGCGGCCCCCTTAATTTTACTAGGCGGCCCCCTTAATCATTAAGGGGACCGGCCTACAATTAAGGGGACCGGCACGCTCCCGAACAGTAAAATCTGGCCCTATAAATATTGGATCATTCCACATATTTTGACCACCTTTTTGCACTATAAACTTTCTGATCCAATCTTCTTCTCTAGATCTAAAATCCTTTGATCATATATTTCATAAGTATTTGTTTCCAAGTGATCCAAAGCTTCATCCATTCAAGTGCAAGAAGAAGAACACTTCTCTACATCCATCTTATTGTAGTGGTGTTGTGTATAGCTTATTTCATATAGTACTAGTGATAGTTATTTGTTAAGGTGTTGTGTATATTTGTTGATTGTAGAATATTGGTGTGTTGTAAACTAGTTTAGTAGTTGTGACTTAGTTGTGCATAGAAGAAGGTGTGAAGATTGACAAGGTGTGAAGACAGTGTGAAGTCTTGAAGAAGGTGTGAAGGTGTGATTAAGGTGTGAAGATCACGTGGTGTGATATTTGGTGTGAGATTGGTTCTAGCTACGATTAGAACTCGACATTTAGCTTAGTGTCGTTAACTTGTGTAAGCCAAGGTGTGTAAGGTTTCTCCACCATAAGGAGTTTATTGACATAGTGAAGAAAACTCTCGAGTGTGGTACTCGAGGAGTGGAGTAGGGCAAGGAAGGTGTCCTTGTAGCCGAACCACTATAAATTCACGTGTTGTGGTTTGATCTTTCTAACTCTATCTTTTCTTCATTATATTTCAATACTTTTAATATTAGTTTAGACTTGCTTATATTGGTTGTTGCTTGAACTCACTTAAGATCGAATCGAAAGTTTTTATAACCTACAAAATATTTTGGAAATAAATTTAAAAGGACATAAAACTATTCAACCCCTCCTTCTAGTTTTCCACAAAGATTATAGTGATTTTAACCACAAATAAAGCTCATGTTAGGGTTGTCTTAGTAAACATTGTCGAACCAAAAAAAACAAAAAAAACAAAAAAACCACAATAAAAGTCAGCCCCAAATCCGAACATGGCTCGATACCATTTGTAGGATATCTCAATACATAACACACCCTAGAATTGATGTTTAGTTCATGAGTTTTAGAGACAGAAAGAGAAGAGAGGGAGAATTATTTTTAGAGAGAGAAAGTAATGTATTAGCTTGAAAAGAATAAGAAGTTCCAACCCTTCCCATGGGTGGGAAAGGCTATTTATACAAGACATAAAAACGCCTCTAGTAGGCTATGGACCAGGTTGACAGTGGGTAAAGATCCGACCTGACTCCATGGTGAAACAATATCTGAACTAGTATGATTAAACCTACGTGCTACTTAATGCTAATCCATACTCGGGGTGACCAAGTCTTTCACGTGAATATTTATATTCCTAACAATTATGATACCCGAATTTGAACAACTTAAGTTACAATAATCTGTCTAATATAAAAGTGCCACTCATACAAATTCTAGAGATAACTCATAGATGATCTTATAATTGTCATGAATGATGTGAATTTAGTAATTTGTGAAATAACTAATTATTACCAGTTCCTTTTAATTTTTTGAATTAATAACAACTAATTTCAATAAAAAGAAGTGCTACAAATCATTTATATTTGATGCGAAACCCATGACTCAAAATTTAGTAATTTGTGACATGAATAACCAATGACAATTATTATTATTATTATTATTATTATTATTATTATTATTATTATTATTATTATTATTATTTGTTCCTTTTCTCTTCTGGTAAAATAGCTAGTAGCTCTGCTCGTCTCATTTCATATTTTTGTTATAATCCTCCAAAAGACTTAGAAACTGTTAATGATTTGTTTTGTGTTTACTTTTTCCCTTAAACTGAATTGATCAATACTTTGATAATATTTATACTCCAACATTCCTTTATATATATATATATATATATATATATATATATATATATATATATATATATATATATATATATATATGGGGGCTTTATTGTAGTGTACAAGCTTAAAATAGATCAAACAGGTACACATGTGGACCGTTGGATCAAAATTGATAGATGAGATTAAATATTAAATACATGAGTGACACATTTATAATTAAATGAAAAAGAAATGGCATTTGTGTACCAATTTATTATACCAGATTATATCTGATGTTGATCCTCATTAACATATCAGCAAAAATAAAAAATAAATAAATAAAAAATTAGGTAGCTAGAATAACGCACCCCCACCCTCCCCTTCTCCCGCGATCCAACCGGTTATCATGCTATTCCATATTAACATCTTAATCCCCAAAATCGATGAATCAATCATCCATCCCCATTTTTGTTCTAAATATTTTCTTTAAATACAGATAGTGAAGGTGTATTTGCAAGCATAAACAACAAGAATGGCGATTTTTGAACCCAAAGTGATCGACAATGGGAATGAAGAAGAAATAATGCTTGGTAATTGATACATTGATCGTTTTTTTTAAGTAAATCAATATAGACTGTTTGTTAATCTAGTTGTTGGTTTTTGGTTTCAGTCCGACGAAGTCGTCAAAACCTAGAAAACCAAACAGAGCTACTGAGGAATATGAAACTATCGGTCTAACTCTTGATGATAGTGAAAATTAACAAGGTATTGTTTCTATTAGTTGGTATTGTGTATCTCTTCTTAAAAACAAAGGTTTTTTTAATTATTGGGTTGTGATTGAGTTGACATATGTGTATTAGCTACATGTTGTGTATGACTTGAGTTAGTTGTATAAGCTACTTACCTTACTTATGTATATAAGTTGAGTGAGTTGTATAAGTCATTAGATGATTATGTTTATTAGTTTTGAAAATAAGCTATTAGATGATTAGACAATAAGCTATCAGTTTCATATATGTTTTTGTGTATGAGTTTCATACGGCTGTTTTTGAAATAAGGTATTTGTTGGTTATTTGTATTAGATAGTTAGATATAAAGGTGTATTAGCGACGTATGGGTGTCGTTGTGTATTAGCTATGTATAGCTGTTTTGAAAATAGGGTTATGTGTATTACTTGGTAATGATACGTGTGTATTACTTGAGGTCTATCTCTGTTTTTTTAACACTTAAACCTATTAGGGGGTGTTTGGTTGTGCGTTCAACTGAGCATGATGACTTCTAGTCATTATAATCAATTTTTGAGTGTTTGGGTAATAGTGATTCTGAGACTGATTATTTTCTGATTTTTTATGTCAAAATAATGTCTTTGTAAAAGGCATATCCAAACACCCCCTTTTGAAAAATGGCCATTTAATCTCTGTTTTGTGATACTAATATTCTTGTTTTAGGAACAGTTTATGTAAAACCCTGGGAATTTAATTTCTTCAATATTTTATATGCGAAAATGAACCTGCTTATTCCGTTGGATGAAAAAGAGTGCGCAGAAAGAAGCTTCTGTCATAGATGATTTGCCTCATAATTTATGTTTTTTGTGTATCTGTTTCACATGTATTTACAGTACATGTTTTAAGATAATTTGAAATTAGTTGCTAAGGAATCATGTGCATCAGTTGAATAAATGGTTTGTATTAGTTTAGTATGTGTGTTAGTCGGAATAAACTTATGTGTATTAGTTGATATCGCGCTAGTCATACAAAAGTTTGAAATAAAATCATGTGTATTGCTTGGTAACTTATGTGTAGTAGTTTGTATGGTTCAAGTTGTATATAAGAATGACATTTTTTTTGTTTTGTCTTATCAATCAGATAATGATATTGATGGAATGGTGTGCAACTTGACAGAGAAAATTTGGATAATGACATAAGTAGGTCTATGATAACTTGACAGAGCTGATTTATACATAAGTAGGTCTATGATAATTGCATGTGTAGACCAAGTGATCGACTAAATGCCTGACTGAGTTATTTTAAGTGGTTTGATGAGATTGATTTGCATAAGTAGGTCTATGATAACCTAGATTGATTGATTGATTGGTTGGTTGAATGAGTACTATGGACAACCAATGATTAGGAGTGTATTGGTTAACAATTAGGAGCGTGTTGAAGTTATTTAATTGCTTGTGAGTTGTAAGGTGTCAAGATTAAGCCGATTGTGGTACTACACATCCTGAGGTTAAGCCGATTGTGGTTAGGACTAAGCTTAAGGCATAAAGAAACCAGCTTAAAGATTCTGAAGGAAAGTTGGCTGAGAGCAAAAATGAGCTTAAGGCATTAAATGACCGGCTTAAAGAGGCTGAATCTAAATTGGATGAGCGTGAAAACGAGCTTAAGGCATCAATAAACTTGCTTGAAGAGGCTGAGATTATGTTAGCTAAGCAAGAAAATGAGCTTAAGACATTGAAATCCCAACTCCAAGAGGTTGTATCCAAGCTGGGTGAGCATGAAAAATCAGGATACCGGCTTAAAGAGGTTGTATTCGCCAAGACTAGACGTCGTCTAGAAATGGCTGAATCACAATATAAAGCATTGGAAGCAGAGCAAGAAAGTTTGCTTCCAAAAATTGGAACTTTGGAAAACGACGTTTAGAAGGAACACAGCTTATCGAAGAAGGTGGAAGCCAGGTGTCAAAAACTCAAAGATGAGGTATCAAGACTGCAACACGAAGTTCAAGTTACAAAGTCAGCATATCGACCCAAAGAACTCAGTTTCCAAAGAGTAAACAAGGTAAGTTAAAAACTAGAAAAACCAAAGTTATTAGTATTTTTTTATGAATAACATCACAAATGAATGTTTTTATTTCACATTTGTAGGACATGCAGTTAGCGCTAGCGGAAGTAAATTTGCTGAGTGCCAGAAGACGATTGCTTTTAAGTTGATGAGTGTGACAAGGTTAGCTTTTGTATTACATGAATTTTTTTGTAACATGTTTTTTCCATGTTTAATAATATGAGCTTTAATCAGATATTTGTGCCTATTCACAAAGAAATACATTGGTGTTTGAACAAAAAGGACAAAAAGTTTCAGTATCTCGGCTCACTTGAAGGAATTGATAAGAAAGTATTGAGAGCGTTGGTATGTCAAAGCATTCTTGATGCATTCTCTGGTTTTCGAACATTTTAACATCTATATCCATACATATTCAATGCATTTTTTTTTTTAATTTTTTATGCTTACATATGCTTTTGCACATGTAAATGGACCGTGGCAATTGAGTTTTGCGTTTAACAATGGTCCTCTGGATTATAGTTTGGTTTAACAAAAAACGGGAAAGTACCGGATAGGTACCGATTTCCCGGTACCGGTACTCGATACCCGTCCGGTACGGTACCGGTACCCTCTTTCATGCTCGGGGAAAAAAACGGTACCACCAATTCAGTATGGGTTCAGTACCATTCTGGTACCGTGCTCATCCCTACTTATTGCATCACCAGGCAAACATGCAACGAGTAAACGAAAGATGGAACCGGAAGCACATGACGTGTACCAGGTTGTGTTCAAGGACATGGATGTTTACGGCAACGAGTTGTTATTTTAGGTTGTTAATCACCTCGTACTTGTTTTGAACCATTTAATATGTTCTTGTTATCTTGGACATGACGTGTGCCGATTGGTTGTTGAATAAGTTTGTATCTTTTATTGCAACACATAATCTGTGCTCGTGGGCAATGAAAATATTTATGTGAAATGACACTTTCTTGGTTGGCCTTTATTTCATATGACAAACAAAGTGTTTGAATCACTACACAAAATTAAACTTTGAAACTGAATCAATGCTATAACTATTATATTTGATTTGATTCAAACAATTTATTTAAAATATGAATGATAGAATATTTGAATGTTAAAAAGATAACAAGAATCACTAACATGAATACAACTTGATCTCATCTATGAAGATTCAAATAAACATGGGTATGTGTTTGACAAAAAAAAAAAAAAAAAAAAAAAAAAAAATGGAAAACGAAAAACAAAAGCTAATAGCGATTGAAAAAAGGATGATTCAAATAAGTCATATATTTATCTTGCATGGAATCATTATCGTTTGAATTCAACATCGTAGTAAATTCGAATATGATGTTTTTGGGTTAAAGATGTCATGTGGTTCCATTATTGCGGTTATATCAAAAATGAAAAATAAATAAATAAATAAATAAAAAATAATAATAACGTATGACATAATAATTTGTAAAGGATTGTGTGGCATTTAGGATTAGATTACAATGGAAAAATTCAAATAATTGAAAAAACAAAGATTACTATAATACCCTTATAATAAATATCTAATTAATTAATATTATTTATTTTGATTTCATTTATGAAGATTGATCCAACGGTTCACATGTGTACCTATTTTATATTTTAAGCTCACACACACACACACACACACACACACACACACACACACACACACACACACATATATATATATATATATATATATATATATATATATATATAAAATAGCAATACCTGCCAAGTAGATAAGGCCACATGTCAAAAAGAAATCATTCCTTATGCCACGTTTAAGCCACCTCACCAAAACACACGCCTGACACACCCTCCAGACACTCCTCTTCACCCAAAATCATTCATTCGCAGTAAGAAATCATTCATTCGCAGTTTTCTCCAATCACATTAAAAACATAACTGAAATCTCTCCCTAATCAAACTATTTTTGTAAATTAGTCAAAAAAAACAAAACAAGCACCTAATCAATTCATTCCATAAATATCATGCCTGATTCACGCTTCAACTAAACCATAACAAAGATCGTGTGTTCTACATCAAGATCAAAATCATTTGAAAAATATGCATGTAGATGTCTTATAATGAACGGCGGCTTGAAATCCGGTCAAGATTGGAAATTTAAATTAGGGTTTTAATGATAAAAAACTGAAGCTATAATCCCCAACAAGGTTTGTTCATTTTTTAAATTCGATTATAGTAAATATTCGTGTTAATCGATTTATAAAGTCCTTATTTTGAATATAAACTTCAGGGTTTTTGTTGATTTTCTGTTTATTAAAATTAATTTTTGAACAATTTAATTTGTTAAGAAATTTGCTAAATTTGGATTGAAAGTGTGGTTTATTGAAGCGGTTTAGTAGTGAAATTACTGTAGCAACACATGATATTATGTCAATGGTCTATATTTAGCTATTAATTCTTCGACTCGGTTGTTGTTTAAATTAGATTTTTTACTGTTATTTCGTTGTTGTAGCTGTGACATTGAAGCGAAAAAAAGGATGAACAAGAGAGCACGTTTAATGTAGTGTAGATTGCTATCGCCCATATGAAAAGATCTTTTTGAAGTGGAGTACGTGCTTCTGATATTGAAATCCTTACACTTACCCTGCATAGGTATCGTAAGCCCATTTTGTTTGCCATGCTTATTTTGGAGAGCTTATTACAGTAGCTAATAACCTTAAGTCATAATAATTAGGGGCTGTTTGAATAGCTTATTTCAACAGATATTTTAACCTTCACATTTAGTTATTAGGGGTTGTTTATATGACTTATTTTAGAAGCTAATAAATATTGCCATGCTCATTCCAACCACTAAAATGTTGTGTTTAGTTAGGGGATGTTTGGGTAACCTATAGCAGCATCTTATACCATTTGTAATAATAACGCAATTCGATTATATACCATTTGTATTCATACTACAATGCAAAAAAAAAAAAAAAAAAAAAAAAAAAAAAAAAAAAAAAAAAAAAAAAAAAAAAAAAACTTACAAATTTTTTGCAAATGTCATTCAAGGAAAGATAAAAAAGATTAAGACCATGGTAATGGATATGATATTGTACATTCTGCTTGTGTAATTATGGTGAAAATATGGTTTAATCCAGTTTTAGTGTTGTTTAAGCTTTATGCATTCGTGTAGCAGGAAAGGAACTGGGCTCAGAGCTCTTTAAGTAGATTAATAAACCGCTCAAAAAAGACATGGGAACAGTATTTCAATAAACGCAGGAAGCATCAAATGACGCTTTTGAAAATAGAGGCATAAGCTGAGTTTACAGGCACTTTAAGAAAAGCATTGGCTTCCTATGTTGATGTTTTGAGCTCTCCCACAATAGGTATTATGATGCCTATATTTCGCAAGAACTGGCATGCTAACAACGGCTGCTTAAGAATTCCCATCTGAATATGAACTTGATAAATGTTTTTTTATGCTTATGCACTACAATCAGCCTTGCTTGCTTTACCTGTTCATGCTATTGATTCCACTAAAGTTGATAGATTAAAATTTCTTGCGTCTACTGCTGGAAAGGTTGGAATTTGTTTCATTTTCGTATACCTTGACTCAATGTTACTTTTATTGATATGTAAATTGATGTTCATTTCTTACATTAATGTTCTTTAGGATGAATATGCTCAGTGGATAGTTTCAAGCTACAGAATTCTCCTTGAGGTCATGGAAGCCTCATATCAACTAAGTCTCCTCTTGGTCTTTTTTTTCATCTGTTGCCCACGCTTGCAGCCTATACTATTCAATTTCTTCTTCCTTAAAGTAAATACATTGAGTTGGTCTTGGTTTGCAACAACTACTTTGCAAAAATATGAATAATTTTTTTAAAGGACATATGAAATTAATATGGGTTTCATAATTCAGGTTTGCGCCAAATAGAATTCATGTAACTTGTGCATTGGTCGGATTCGTGACCCGAGTGCGGACTATACGTCATCATTAGAAGGCCCACTAGACACTAAAATTGCAACGGGGACGTATCTGTCTCATCAAATTTGGGCTCGCAAAGCGTCCACTCCAACTTAGAAGGTAATTTTTTAATTCTGAAACAACATAAATAAGTTGACTTTTGATGATTCGAGACCTTCAAATGATTCTAGGAAGGACTCGGAACTGGTGAGAAATAACAGAAACTTTGATTTCAGTTCCATCTAATGTTACAAATATTTACTAAACATTTATATCTAGAACAACTTTTAATCTTTTGACGCAACGAGTTAGTAGGCTGTATTCATTATATATACGTTTTCATCGACTTTCAATATTAACCAACATGACTTCTTTTGCTTTTCAACTTTTTTCAGTAGCTTACCAGCTTGACATATTAAAAGATAGAAACATAAGTATATTTAAAATAAATTTGGAAATAGGTTTGATTTAGTTTATTTTGTGTCGACCCAGGTTTGACTTTTCAACTTTGTGTCGACCCAGGTTTGATTTAGTAGCTTACCAGCTTGACTTTTCAACTTTGTGTCAAGCCAGGTTTGATTTAGTTTATTTCAGTATCTTCACGAAAAAAATTGGTTCATTGTTTTTAAGATCTATATTCATATACTATATTTAAAATAAATTTTGACGTTGAGGTTAATTATTTGAATTCTTCTACAGGATATATATATAGTAAGCAAAGTAAATTAAGAAGTGCATCAAACGTGTTTGATGAAATGTTTTAAAACTATTTTAGTAGAATTAATCAAAAAGTTTTGATTTTCAATTATGCAGTGATGAGTTGGAAATTTAAGCTCTTTATGAAGGATTATATATGAAAGTTGAGCAACGAGTAGAATGGCGTCGAGATTTTAGGTAATATTGATGGGATCAAGTTTCTAAGAACCATGTACAGTAGTAGTTCATTTGACCCCTCAAGAGTTCCATTATCATCCGCATCTTTTGTGAAGGTAAATAGTTTATATCCTCTTAATATAGTTTATACTTTAGTTCCTACAGACTGAAGCCTCTGCTATGTACAGACATGTGCAGTGCATTTGGTGCCTCTAATCCGTATGTAGGACGAAGCATTATAGATAGAACTACACCATTGAGGTATTATTGAAAGCATTATCAAATAGTACTTTATTGTGATTAGACTTATGCAATTCATTATTTTTTTCCCGACACTCTTAACCCCATAATGTAACCTGAGAGTGTTTGTATCTACACGAATAGTAACTGAACTATTTCAAATATGCCTTTGTTAACCAAGGCATATTTCTTGTGTGTAGGGATTGAATGGTACATAAAATGAAATGCACTTACTAATAGAGTAATAACCTATACATGTCATCTTTTTTCTTTTATAAATTATGAAATCCTCATTACCATGGCTGCACATTATGAGAACTTAATAAAATTGAATCTGCAGATGCCGCCGAGGAGGCAACATCAGGATCATTGTCACAAAGCTTCTTGAATGGACGGCCACATAAGATTAAAGCTGTACATTTTGATTAAGCATTGAGAAATATCTCACCATCTGTCTTACAAAAGGTACGAGTTACTTTTATTTTGTGCCATGTCCTACTATTATAAGTCGCAAGACATGTCTGATTTGAACATATATTTAATCAAGATCTTAGATTCATATACGACCTAGGTTTGAATTTTCAACTTTGTGTCGACCCAGGTTTGATTTAGTAGCTTACCAGCTTGACTTTTCAACTTTGTGTCGACCCAGGTTTGATTTAGTTTATTTCAGTATCTTCACGAAAAAAATTGGTTCATTGTTTTTAAGATCTAGATTCATATACTATATTTAAAATAAATTTCGACGTTGAGGTTAATTATTTGAATTCTTCTACAGGATATATATAGTAAGCAAAGTAAATTAAGAAGTGCATCAAACGTGTTTGATGAAATGTTTTAAAACTATTTTATTAGAATTAATCTAAAAGTTTTGATTTTCAATTATGGAGTGATGAGTTGGAAATTTAAGCTCTTTATGAAGGATTATATATGAAAGTTGAGCAACGAGTAGAATGGCGTCGAGATTTTAGGTAATATTGATGGGATCAAGTTTCTAAGAACCATGTACAGTAGTAGTTCATTTGACCCCTCAAGAGTTCCATTATCATCCGCATCTTTTGTGAAGGTAAATAGTTTATATCCTCTTAATATAGTTTATACTTTAGTTCCTACAAACTGAAGCCTCTGCTATGTACAGACATGTGCAGTGCATTTGGTGCCTCTAATCCATATGTTGGACGAAGCATTATAGATAGAACTACAACATTGAGGTATTATTGAAAGCATTATCAAATAGTACTTTATTGTGATTAGACTTATGCAATTCATTATTTTTTTTTCCGACACTCTTACAGAGTTATTTGTATTCTTAACCCCATAATGTAACCTGAGAGTGTTTGTATCTACACGAATAGTAACTGAACTATTTCAAATATGCCTTTGTTAACCAAGGCATATTTCTTGTGTGTAGGGATTGAATGGTACATAAAATGAAATGCACTTACTAATAGAGTAATAACCTATACATGTCATCTTTTTTCTTTTATAAATTATGAAATCCTCATTACCATGGCTGCACATTATGAGAACTTAATAAATTGAAACTGCAGATGCCGCCGAGGAGGCAATATCAGGATCATTGTCACAAAGCTTCTTGAATGGACGGCCACATAAGATTAAAGCTGTACATTTTGATTAAGCATTGAGAAAAATCTCACCTTCTGTCTTACAAAAGGTACGAGTTACTTTTATTTTGTGCCATGTCCTACTATTATAAGTCGCAAGATGGGTGAGTCGAATGACAAATCAAAACTTGTCCAGTTGAAATGGGTTATCGTTGAATATGGGTCAAGCAGGTCCATGTCTAGATTGGGTTGACGTCTTCTGCTGATTTTATATAAGGTCTCGATTCATTTATGATGCTCATGGAAAAAGTTATTTTCAACGAAACTGTTTATGATCTTGTATGAGTTTAAACTATAACTAGAATACTTTCAACCCCATATAGCTATTTTTACATGGCCCATTGGAGACAATACACAACCTGAATTGACCCATTTCATTTGTTAGTAAACTGTTTCAAATGGTGGTTTTATATCCAGACGTGGCAAAATGGGTGTGGCTAGCAGGTGTAATGTCTGTGTAAAAACAAATATCGTGGAAGAAATAAAGGCTTAACCATGTTAGATGTAATTTCATGTCAACTTGGTGCAGGTTTTGAAGAATTAGAAGATATTTTGCACACAAAAATAAATAAAGTTCAAAGATATTTTGTGATTACTTTGTGATTTGTGCTACAGGATGGCACCAAGTGTTATGTTCTCATTTATTTAGATTATCTAAATATGGTTGTAAAAATACCCTTATGTAAGGTAATATGTATGGCACCTCTAATACGCAATTCACAAAGTAATTCACGTAGCAATATGCAACAATTTACTCGACCAAAACAAATAACCCGTTTCAAAAAATCATCAGGTTTTTACAATTTTTCATTCTGCACATGAATGTCATGTTATTAGGTATGAAATTTGTCCATGAATGTTATGTTTTTAGGATCAGTCTTTTGCTTTTTACACAAGTTCTTACATGTTCATGGTTATGATGACATGCTTTTAAATGATCAACAATTGATTTCATGATTAGGTAAGTGTTCTTTCACATGTGTAGAAGATGTGAGTTGATGAGGTAATTGCGCTTCTTAATTTTGTTATCTGTTTCACTTTGTAAAGTTTGAATTTGTTTGAAATTTAAACCATAGTTTCTTCTCATATTTTAATGACTCATAGAGCATGAGGAACTGCTATGTTAACGTGACTTCTTATGTATATAATGCAATCACACCATTATGTAAATTTAAACCTACAATCACTATCTAAGAGTCAAATGAAATAAGTTAGAATGGTAATAAAAAGTAAAACTAAAAAGTGTGAAATGTGTGTATCTATTACTTAGCTTGTGTACTCATAAGTCTATCTAGACATTGGACTCTAATTTTAATTCAAATATGCTTTTACTTTTTTGGAGTGGAAATTATAATGACGGTGACAAGCATGGAAACCCCAGTCGTGTTTAGTGCAATGATGCATATTGATGTAGTTGTGATGGTTGTGGTTCATTACTACTAAACTTATATCTAGGAATTAATTTTCTTGGCTTAGAATATGCACCACAGTGTATTTGTTAGTATCCTTTCGTGAATATTGCCTTTCAATGTTATTTCAACTTTTTATAAGCTAACACATGATTTTTACAGGTTTATATGCACTCGTGGTATTTAACAATGTCTATCACAAACTTTTTATAAGCCGCCCGTGATTTATCACGGGTTTATATCATAATATTAACTAATTTAGATATATAAATAACAAGTTTTTTACAATATATTGCATGAGACTCGTCCGGCCATCGGCCGGGTCATTAAGCTAGTATATATATATATATATATAAATATATATATATAGTGAAGTATTCAAATGAGAAGCCTAAACTTTGTGAGAACGCGAGAAGCAATCCTAGCCACTCATTTTATCCTCCGTTAACTTTAATCTAATGGCCAACTTTTTGAAAATTTCTTAAAAAATTTAGAAAAATTAAAAAAAAAAATCGAAAATTTTCAAAAAAATTTCTAAAAAAAATTTTTTCAAAAAAAAAAATTTCGAAAATTTTTTTTTTGAAAAAAAAAAAAAGTTCGAATTTTTTTTTTCAAAAAAAAAATTTTCGAAATTTTTTTTCGAAAAATTATTTTTTCTAAAATTTTATTTTTCGAAAAATTCTTTTTTGAAAAATATTTTCGAAAAAAAAATTTCCGAATTTTTTTTCCAAAAAATTTTTTTTCGAAATTTTTTTTTTCCAATTTTTATTTTCTGAAATTTTTTTTCGTCACATGTGAAAAAAAATTTGAAAATTTTCACAAAATTTTTTTTGTCATGTGTGAAAAAAAAAATTCCTCACATGTGAAAAAGTTTTCGTCGCATGTAAATTTTTTTTTCGTCACATGTGAAAAAAAAATTCCGTCACATGTGAAAAAAATTTTCGTCACATGTGAAAAAAAAATTAGAAATTTTCACGAAATTTTTTGTCACGTGTGAAAAAAAAAAATTCGTCGCATGTTAAAAAAAAATTCCGTCACATGTGAAAAAAAAATTTCGTCACATGTGAAATTTTTTTTTGAAATTTTCACGAAATTTTTTTTGTCACATGTTAAAAAAAAAATTCGTCACATGTGAAAAAAAAATCTCGTCGCATGTAAATTTTTTTTTCGCCACATGTGAAAAAAAATTCCGCCACATGTGGAAAAAAAATTCGTCACATGTGAAAAAAAATTTCGAAAATTTTTCATTAAAAATTTTTTGAAAATTTTTCAAAAAAATTTTCAAAAATTTTTTGAAAATTTTTCTAAAAAATTTTCGAATTTTTTTTGAAATTTTTTTTAAAATTTTTCCAAATTTTTTTGAATTTTTTTTGATATTTTTCAAAAAAAAAATAGTTAGCTAATAATATCCATTAGATCAAAGTTTATGGAGGATAAAATGAGTGAATATGATTAGTTCTTTTGTTCTCACAAAAATTAGAGTTCTCACATGAATGGCCCCCTATATATATATATATATATATATATATATATATATATATATATAAACGAATGCCCAATTGGCAGAGATTAGAATAAAGGGCTTAATGCGTGTTAGAGCATTCAGTACGTTAACAAAATTTGTGGTTAAACTTTAACCAAGTCCACGTTAAAGGGATGTTAATATCCCGCCCCTGGTTAAAGTGGCGTTAATGCTGGTGGTTAAGGCTTAACGTGGCGTTAAGCTTGCTCTCGAATAAAAAAAAATCACTTTACACCCCCCCCCCCCCCCCCCCCCCCCACACACACACACAATTGAATCAAGGTGTTGCATTTAAAAAAAGTCATTTTGCCCCCTAAACGTTATAAAAGTTTAGTTTGCCTAAAAAAAAATATAACACTACGGAAAAAAACACGATACGAAATTCAATACAACACAATAGAAACATAGAAACATAAAATAACGATACGAAGTTTGAAACACAGATTACAATACGATACGAAAACACAATACGAAAAACAAATCACACGACACCATTAAGAGAAGCAGAATACTGATGAGAAATGGGACTTTGCCTTCAGGAATCAGAGACTTCGAGTGAGGGAGGCTGGGTCTCAAATGACACCTTTAATTAATCGCACTTTGTATTTCATGTTTTAAGTTTACTGTTTAGTGTAGTTCGTGTTTTAAATTTAATGTAATTCGTATTTTAAATGTTATGTTAGTTATTAAATATAAATATTTGTTTTGGTTTAGGGTTGAATTTGAAAATAATTTGGTTAAAGGTCGGTTACGATAACCTTTTTTTTTTTTTTTTTTTTAAGTGAAAAGGTTAAAACTGATGTGACGATGATGTGGCAGTGAGTTAAAGTGATGTAAACTTCAAAACAAAGACGTTAGTTATAAATATGAATATAATATGATCTACTTGGAAAAGATTTAAACACAATTTCTTTATATCAAGTAATTACTTAAGCTAAAACCAGTTAGAATACTAAACCACTTGATTTATTAAATCATTCGCGACTCAATTCAGTTCACCTGTCATGTACATATTCTAATTAGGAGCTAAGAGCGAAGCTACCTCAGGCCAATTGGTCTTCGTTACAGTCACGGATAACAAAAATCAATGTGCCAACATGATTTATAATATACATTGTTTTCTTTAACTCACGAAGCTACTCTATCACTGGAAATGAAAACATAGTATCATAAGCGTCCAATCAGTTAGGCAAGATCTAAGAAAAGAAATAAAATAAAATATTTATCCATATATTATGTTTTATCGTAATATAAGTGATTGACCTCTAAATTTAACATTTAATATATTTTGTTTAAGCATTGGACATAATACGTGACTTTGTCAAAGAGCAATATATACAATAGTGATGCAAGAGGATAAGAAACAAGAAGAACAATAGTGTATACTGTTAGGGCTGCAATCGAGTTAAGCCGAGCTCAAGCTCAACAAGGCTTGAGCTTGGCTTGAAAGAAAAACACTAGGCTTGAGCTTGGCTTGATAGCTTGTCAAGCTTTCATCATCCAGGCTTGAGCTTGGCTTGAGTAGGTTCGAGCAAAGCTTGAGCTTGGCTTGAAAAGCTTGAATGAGTGGAGGAGATTAAAGGTTTCTAGAATACATTATCCAATATTTACGAACTAAGCCCTTATAATTAGCTTAATAACCAAATTTGCTCCTAATTACTTATATGAAAATATCTATATTAAAGCTTGATAAAAGCTTGATACGAGCTCGAGCCAAGCTATCCAAAGCTTGAGCTTGGCTTGTTAAATGTTTCGAGCTAATTTTTAGGCTTGAGCTTGGGCTTGAGCTTGATAAAAGCTTGACTCGATCGAGCCAAGCTCGAGCTCGAGTTGCTTGATAAAAGCTTGACTTGATTGCAGCCCTATATACTGTATAGCATTAGGATACTATTTAGTGGGGTTAATCATCATCATCATCATTATTATTATTATTATTATTATTATTATTATTATTATTATTATTATTATTATTATTAATGGTGCAGTTTTATGCATGGTGACTAGGGGTGGCAATTTCTGACCCGACACGAAATCCGACCTGAAACCGACACGAAAATTAACAGGTTCGGGTTGAGCTAAATAGATTGTGGGTCAGGTTTGGGTCGACATATCTAACCCGTTTATTAAACAGATCAGGTTCGGGTTGGGAATAAAATAAACGGGTCGACCCGCCAACCCGTTTATATATTTTTTCTTAATTAAAAATTATTTATATTTAATTATACGAGTAAATTAAAAGTTATTTATATTTAATTATACGAGTAAAATGAGTTAAACGGGTCGACCCACTAACATGTTTAACCCATTTAACTCGTGTAATGTGCTAACTTTTATATATAAAACGGATTAAATGAGTCAACTCAAAACTCGTTTAACATATTCAACCCATGTAACCTATTTAACCTGTCAACCTAAGTATATATACAGGTTAAATGGGTCAGGTTCGGGTTACGTGTAAACAGGTTAGGGTTGATATAGCTGACCCGATGATTTAAATGAGTCAGGTTCAGGTTGGGGTTTTCTGACCCGCCAACCTGACAACCCGAACCCGCCAACCCGAACCCGACCTGAATTGCCACCCCTAATGGTGACTATCAAGAAGCTAGATAGTGGATGATTTGTGCCTCTAAAATGATTGTTAACTAGTGTAACGTCGTCCAACACTAGCTCAACTAAAACACAAGTGTACTACAGAACAATATATTTAGTGGGGGAAGACTGCTCAAAATACGTGAAGGATATCATTCATTCCTAATAAGGCTATGCACAACCATGATCAAGGGCGACCTGCCACATCAGATTTCTCTCTTCGGCAATCTTCAGACGACCAAGTTGCAACAGCGGCGATCGGGGTTGTTTTTTTGTTTCATTATTTTTTTTTACTTATAAATACCCCTTCATTCACTCATATTTACACACCAACCCATACTTTCTTTAAACACCGTATCTAAAATATGTCTCAACCAAATTAACCACACCCGTCATTGCTGAAGAAACAGTTAATACTCCACCGTCAGAAATCATTCTGTCATTTCTTACTGAGGAACCTGTTGAGAATCCATTTCTGCTTTGAGGAAGAGCAACGACTACTTATTCAGGATGAAGAAGCTTTGTGAGAAATGGAAGAAGAAGAAGCACGGGAGGAAGCAGCTCGTAGGGAGCGGGAAGCAAGGCTAGAAGAAGAGCGTAAGGAAAACTGGTTTGACAAAGCGTAACGAGAGTGGGAAGAGAGTAAGTTTGCAGACTATTCTGCTTATCATACAGATTAATCTTTATTTTCATTTTCGTATCGTATTTTGTATTTTCATTTTCATTTTCTTATCGTAGTTTGTATTAATCTATAATTTGTATTTTCATTTCAATGTTCAAAGTTTTTTTTTTTTTTTTTTTTTTTGAACGGCGGCATTATATAAAGAAAAGCTAGCAAACCAAGAATTACATAGGAGGAATGTCAATAGGGTTCCTTAACCAATCTATCCATCTAAATCTATACATCGGATTTCTAGATGAAATCCACAAGAACGATTGATGTACAATTAAATCCCAAATATTCACCTTTTTAGGTTCACTTGGAGAGAAGATCGAAGCGTTACGAAAAAACCAAGTGAACCACATCATGATAGAAGCAACCCCTTCAAAAATAGTCCTAGAACGTTTCGACATATGAGCGGCATCTAACCAAGTAAACAATCCTGAATAGAAGCAAACTCAGGGAGATCCATAGAAACCCATCTCGCCAATGATCTCCAAAGATCTTTTGCCATCTCGCATGAGAAAAATAGATGATCTACGCATTCAATATGATCATTACAAACCGGGCAAAGCAAGGAATCAATATCAATGCCCTTGCTATCCATGTTATCCAAAGTAGGAAGTTTGTTAAGCGGAAGCTTCCATATGAAAACATTAACCTTAATGGGAATACAACGCACCCATCTAGTTGATGAAAAATTGCCAGGAAGAGTTTTTTCATCAAGGTAATGCCGCGCGGAGGCTACTGAAAACCCGGAAGAACACAGCCCCCATTTCCAGCTATCGGCCGAGTCGGTAAAATTCACCTCTTGGATAGACTGAGTCATAGCATTAAACTGGGTCAATTCTGCTCCACTACGAGGAAGCCTTCTAAGCACATTGGACCAATCCTCAATACGATAACGTTGAGCAATAGAACACGACTTATCTTGATCCAAAGCAAAAATACGCGGAAAATTTTCATTTAAAGGACGATCCTCACACCAAATGTCTGTCCAAAATTTAGTCAAGTTCCCACTCCCAACAGATCGAGAACACATACCAAGAAGATCTATACCCTTATCTTGAAACTAAGGAATTAAATATTTTCATTTCAATATCAAATAGGATTTAAATATTTTAAATTTTTAAACTTTTTTTACAAATCAAACCAAATGGACTATTTTTACAAAATATACCCAAAAAACAAGCCAACGATCTATGTCGAATTTTCGACAGAGTCCTGCTTCTTTTTCTTTGGCGACCGAGTGTGACCAAGCCTCCACAACGGGACGACCGAGTGTGACTGTCAAGCGACCGAACATCTCGACCTCCCATTGTGCATAGCCTAAATCCACACTTCCACACAATACTTTTTGGAACCTATATCCAACACAAGACTTGATGTATATACACTATGAGACCGCAAAAATCTTTTTGGTAACTCGATATCTTAGCTAAAATAGTGCCATGGTGATCGACATTTAAGCTCTAAGATGTTCTACGTCTGATGAAAGATGATTCCTGTCGCTTGAAGTGACAAAATGGGACACCAAATGAATATATATGCTCACGAAGTGTAACTTTTTAAGATTAAATTATTCCATTTTATATTTTATATTCGGATAACACCATTAAGAAAATAATATACTGTTAAGTTTTTGAAAAGCAAAGAAAATTATAACATTGTACGTAGTATCTAACTAAGAAGAACTTTGATATATTGGAAAGGCGTGTGTGCATAAGGCTACTCACAATAATGGGACATGATCAACATAGTCGATCGATTGCATGTCGATCTTGTTTTGTGAATTTAAGTTTTAACCGTTACACAACGGGTGAAAAAAAAAAAAAAAAAAAAAAAAAAAAAAAAAAAAAAACTTAGCCGTTGAATTCAAAAGAAGAAAAAAAACTTTTAAGCTACCTTATAAATACACAACATATTAACACACTTCTCTCAATTCAAAATGGCTTGTAAACTCCCTCATACCGTCGAACAACTTCAAAGGTATGTCAAAAAACAAACCGACAAAGACGACACATAACGACAAGAGGCTATTGTCGAAGTTATTAAGAAGTTTGATCTCGCAAAGGCACTCAAACAACGTTTAAGACAAAGATATGTTGAGTGCATAGACATCTCAGAAGAAAGAAAAGATGTGATTGATCAGTTTTTGTACGATGAATATCGTAAAGACGCTGCCGTTACTGAGACGTTGTGGTCTTGTGTGAATCAGATACAGGCCTAATTCTCCAACAAGATCCGTTGGAGTTTTGAGAAAAATGTGGCAGCTGATGATGTACCAAGAGTGCAAGATGCATCAACTTCATATGATGCACCAAGAGTTGTTGAGCAACAACAACAACAACCTCATCTGGATCACTTTCGGCTATGTTATGAAGAAGATGGGGGCTGGAACGAGAGTAAAGAGCGGGAGCTTAGCAGGTTGGAAACAGAGTTAGAAGCAGAGAAGTTTGCGAAGTACTCTCCATACGACGACGGTTACCGATTCGACAACTCTCAAATCTAGGATCACCCGAATTACAATTGAATGTTTATGTAATGTTTCTGTAATGTTTTTAATCGATGTACTATTTTAATTATTAATGAAATTAAGTTTGTGTTAAAAATGTTAATTTTTTTTTTTTTGATCATGGTCGTCCTTACTAGGGGTGTCCAGAAGAACCGAGGAACTAAAAGAACCGAGGAACCGTACCGAAACCGAACCGTATATTAGAACTATGGTACGGTTCTTGGTTCCTAAAATTCCAAATTTTAGGTTCTCGGGACGGTTCGGGTCGGAACCGTCCGGTTCCGGTTCTTTCCCGAAAGAACCGACTACTTTAAAATTTTGAAATTTTATAGGGTTTATTTGGGACATTGTGTAATGTGTATAGCATTTTAAGGAGAAATAAATAAATAAATAAAAACCTACTCATTATTAATTAAACTGTAACATAAAAAATCTAAAACTTAAAAACACATAATAAAATTAAAACCCAAACTTTTAATCCGTTCAAAGATCATTATCATCATCATTTATCAACATGAAAGTATGTTTATCTTGAGAGTTGAGATCATTATCGTAAATTTGATACTTACCTATAGTAAAAGAAGAATCAAGTGAATTATATATAATGCAATATATGACGAATGACGAATCTGTAGTTAACGAGTATAATGAGTTGAAAGTATGAATGCATGTTATATTATTTAAAAATGTTGGTCAGTTGGTGTTGGTGTACTTCATGCTATTCAATTCAATATGATGCGCAATATTTAATCAAGTATACTAAATAACTAAATCAAGTATATATGTTGTTGTTTAAGTATACAATATTTAATCATGTGTATTTGTTAAACACCGTGTGTATTTGTATTGTTATAGCATTATTAACATGTCTTTATGAATGATCAACGACAAAAAAAAAATATTTAAACATTTAGGTTCTTGTGGGAATTACCCGAAATTCCCGTACTGGAACCGAGTACCGTACCGGAACCGTACCGAAGAACTTGTGACGGTTTTTGGTTCCACTTTTTCCATATTTTCGGTTCTCGGTTCTTTCGGGACGGTTCCGGTTCGGGACGGTTCCAGTACCGTGGACACCCCTAGTCCTTACTGAGACACCAATCGCCTAAAAGTCGTTAAAGAAAAAAAGCTAACGTATCAGTAAAATTTAAAGAGATTATCTCTCCTTAGTGTGAGTAACCATACTTTTTATTCGAGGAAAAGAAAAAGATGATAGCTTTATTTGAGGACTCGAATAAGCGAATATCTAGATAAGCATGGATATCATGACGTCATTGTGACTACGTCATGTCACTAGTCCATTTTCTTCTTTAACATTTGAAATCACTCAGAAGTTATTAGGTTGTTTCTCATCACCTTCCTTAATCACACACTTACAAAAAAACCTTTCTATATATAATGGACATCAACTTGAGTAGTAGTTGTTCACTTGCACATTTGTAGTACTTTATTTCATGTGGATTACAAACCAACACCACCATATATTTCTCTAAACACATTTGTATCTAAAAAATGGAGGAAATATCATCACCCAACAAAAAAAGATTGATAGGAGAGTTGATCAAAGGTAGAGATTCTACTAAAAAGCTTCAAAATCTACTACGTCGAAAAAACGACAATGACGGGGTTTTGGCTAATGATCTAGTGGCGAAAATACTTGGATCATTCTCCAACAGTCTTTCGACATTGAGTTCATTGGGGCCCGGTGAGTTGAGTCGGTTGTCGGCTTGTTGCAATGACCGGGCTTTGGATTCAGATGAAAGTGAGAAGAAACCAAAGGATCGAAGAGGATGTTATAAGCGAAGGTGACAACTAGTCTTTTTCAACATGTATTATCTATTTAAACTCATGTTATTGTTACTTAGAAATACCTTTACATACACATAATCACACAAACAATCACAAAACTGTTTATATGTTGCTGATTGAGTAGAGATTTGATCTGGCATTTTTGATCCAACTAGACTAATACGGATTGAATTATTTAGCATGTATTTTTATAGGTCACACAAGATCTCTAAACATTTGGATAGAGCTACCTAAAAGTTAGATTATACACCTGCGCATGCATATTCTAAAAACGACCATTGCAATTTTTTCAAATGCAAAGAAAAGATATAGTGCAAGTGTGCAACACCTTTATTACCCTTGTATATATTAGGATTTGGTTTCATGAAATAGGCTATTACATACTGTAATAATATGGTAAAAGCTGCTTATACAGTACCCAATATTTACAAACTAAAAAGTTTACTATTTAATGCATGCATTACACACTAGCTTGAAACTTTTTATCGGTTATTCGGGTAAATAAAATTCCTACATGTCACTATTTAAATATTAATAACATGCAACCAAAAACCAAAGATAATAATTAATAAATTGACTGTTGGACCAACCTATTAGTATGTTTCGTATGAGTTATAACTTATTCGGGCCACACTTGTCCAAATTGCTGATATTTATCAGCACAATGTATTTGGTCGTGTTAGTTTATAAATGCTAATGGATAAATATAAAACTTTTTTTATAATTAGTATTTTTTTATTCTCAAAAAGTTTTGATGCACACGACACAAGTTGAAATACAAGTTGTTAAGCCTGATATGTATATATAGAAAGACTGAAGATTCAAGGATTAAAATTGTTGACACAATTGAAGATGAGTTTGCATGGAGGAAATATGGACAAAAGGAAATTCTCGATGCAAAATTTCCCAGGTACGATCCTGCTTAATAACGTACAAAGTACACTAGTATATACCAACTTATTTTACATATAGTTTAAAAAGCAAAAAACCTAACAAGTTCATGCCTGATATGTTAAACGGTTGTGTTATTAGTACTCATGGCCTACATGTTTTGTACTTCACCTCAACCCATTTTGAAATCGTATAGCACAACATAGTTTTTTTATCAAGTTTTTATCCGTACTTTTTGCTAGTTTAATACATTGAATTTGTTAAATTTTATATTTTTTGTTTCGCACTTTTCTTTGTTAAGTTTTACTTATAATATAAACAAAATTATAAAAATAAAAAAAATAAAAAAACACCAAAAAACATGAAGATATTACTTATAAAAATGAGAGGTCTTAATAACCTATCACTATGTTAAAGCTGCCATTGTTTGTGTTCGTATTTTTGTCTTTAGAATCAGCGATAATGATAAATATGTGATTGGACGTTATGTGTGTGTGTTCAATCAACTTTTGAATGTCAATAATTGATGTAACATAACTTTATTAAGTTCAAGCTAGTCGTATTAAATTGATTAGTTTGTCACGGATTGGCAAACTATTCGTAATCGTTTTGTAGTTTTGATAACCCGGCCTGTGCGATAACAACAAATATATCCCATTACAATCGTAAATTAAAGATTGTTACATGTAAATATGAATTGTTTAACTAGGTACGTCTTTGCATAGCCCATGCATGAATGGTTAGTGATAATTCAGGTGAACCTCATGATTATCTAGCTAGTTACGGGCTCAACATTTAGATAGTTCAATCCGTGAATCTTATCATCAACTGATAATTCAGGGAAGCCTTGGACCTTAAAAGGACAAAGAATATAGACATACACGGGTTAATCTGAACCCACAGGCTTATAACTTAGAAAAATCTACATTCGTTAGCAACTACTACCCCTGCATCTTCCACAAAATATATATCCCACTAAATAAACCAGCTTCCACATCCGGCGATAGGGTCCGGTCATCATCTTTGCTAGCCAATTTTCCCTTTCGTTAGTCACTCGTCACTTTTCGCTCTCACTTACACAGTTACACCCCCACCCCAAACATGTCAACAACCTTTTAGTTCTACGGTTTGCAAACACATAAGGAGAATCTATTTTCTTTTAGCAAGGGATATGATTCATGCACATGCAAATATTAAGATTTTAAGTTAAAAAATAAATAAATAAAAATAAAATAAATAAATAAATAAAAAAAAGAGAGAAGATGCTTGGAAGAAGGATATATTATTGTTTTTGCCCGCATTTTTTGAAAGAAGGATATGGCTGCTAAATGGGGTGTGGCCGAATTTTAGAAAACAAAATATAGTTCCTGCGTGGAAAGTAATTAAATTTTGAGGATTAAAAATTTAATTTCCTACGTGGATAACAAATTCAGACGTTAACAGCGTTGTTTTTATATATACTAAGAAGATATGTAATAATGTATGCGAAGTATACCTAAACTGGTATAAATATGACCCCGGCCTTGCGACGACACGTTCGTACACCCTTAAGATGATATAGGCATATAATTATCACTTCACTTTATTTTGTAAGAATAACAATTAATTTATGATAACAGTTTGCAAACAAATTGTATTGTACATTATGAAACATACCCATAATTTTTGTTTTCAATAACAACTTGCATAAAGGTACACTTCATATTCAAAGCACGTAAAATATGAAAGGTCAAAAAGAAAACATCACCTATATCAAACACTTGTTACAAGTTACAACTATATATTTTTCATAAAAAAAAAAAAAAAAAAAAAAAAAAAAAAAAAAAAAAAAAAAAAAACTATATATTTTTCCCTTCTTTTTAGAAAGTGAAGAACCTTTGTCTATAATTTAGGTTATTATGCTTGCTTTAAAATAGTAGACATATTGTCTTTTAGCTTGTGATGGACGTAGCTTTCTATTTTGAGCATAAATTTAACCTAATTTAACTTTTTTGCTTACAGTTATCACAGAACGTCTTTTACATCAGTTTTTGTTACAAATTAAGATTCTACTACTACTATTTTTCTTTAATTTTATTAAGTAATATAGACTAGTTTAGATCGATGTCCATCAATTCTTACATAAAGTATATGTTGTGCAGGTGCTATTTTAGATGTAGACATAAAAGTGAGGGTTGCAAAGCATTAAAACAAGTTCAAAAATTGGAAGATGGATCAGAAAAGTTTCATGTCACATATTTTGGGTATCATACATGCCAAAACATGCTCAAAGACACACAAACGTTTTCTGGCACAGGTGCTCTTAAAGTTTATCTAAATTTTAAGGACTCCAACATTAGTCATTCACCAAGCTCAACTATCACAAATGCCAATACTGCACATTCATTGAAGCAAGAAGATGATTCAAATGCTCAAAGTGATCATCATCATCTTGCCTATAGTAATGATGACAAACAATCCATTGCTTTGTGGAAGGACATAATTGGTAATTTGGAGTCTCCCCATTATGATATTTTCAAGAAGGGTATGTCTATGGATGATTTTAAGTTTGATGAAAATGTATTCTTACAAGTTTAATGGTGAATAGTGGAATGTGTTTGATGTGAGTTTGTAGGTTTTAAGTGATCAAACTTGTTCAAAATAGGTTAAGGGTATTGAATTTATAGTAACTTAATTTTCGTATGTTTAAAGGGCTAATGCCAGGGGGAAGCCAGAAAAAAATCGAGAGGGGGCAAAAAAAAAATTCGTGACATATCGAAAATAGACTTCAAAAAACAAGGTTGACACCGGAATTCTTTTATGACATATACAAAATAGCTTACTTATATGACGATGTTCAACAAAAGTAAGAAAATAATATTTTTTTTTAAATAAACTAAAATATTAAAAAATAATAATAAAAGAAATGACACCCCTTATCAAGTTGTCATTTGTCACCCACGTGATTGAATTGTACTACAAAACAAAGCTAAACTTGCTACTCTTTTTTTATACTCTTTTCTTTTTTTGGCTATAAACCATTGTTCTCCGTTGTTCTTCACCGTTCCAAGAAATAAACCCAGCTCCACCTTCTGAAAACAGAGTAAAAACTCATTTTGACTTTCACTTTAGATACCACATACGGTTTCCCAGAAGGGGCAAATTACAAAAATATCACAAATACTCAAAAAATTTACACTACAACTTTTTGGGGTGAGGGGCCACGTGCCCACCGTGCCCCCCGTGTAGCTCCGCCTCTGGCTAATGCGATCGATGCATGACACCATGTGTCGTGGACCATAGTGTGCGTGATAGTTGGTATGTCGTGGAACACGAAAAGTGTAAGTCATTAGTCAGGGACTTCTATTTATATTTTGTTATTGTTTAGGGTATGTTGTGCAATATTTTGTATGCGACAACAAGTTACCATCGCGGAACTTGTATATCCGCGATGGCATGCTTGGCTAGACGTTAGGTATAAATACCCCCTACCTCATGGGTTATGAGGTGTGTGTTCTTCTTAATGAAATTGCGAAGGTTTCTTATGCTCTCTATCTCCTCTCTCTAAATTGCTCACACCCACTCTACATTATTTAGATTAGTTCGTAGACGTGATATTATTGGAACTACAACTGGTATCAAGAGCCTAATATGATTTGTTGTTTCTTGTAGTGATTGTTTTAGTTTTGTATAATCTTCTTTCATCTTTAAAAGCTTCATTTTATTGATGTTCTTTACTTTCTCTCTCTAAAATATATTATACTTCGTACTTGATTACTCATTAACGTGTTTAATCTTGTAATACGTATGTTAGGATAACATATTTGTGAAAAAGGAAGTGTTTTTCATCATTACATTCAAAGTTTTTAAGTATTTAATGAAGATTTAGGCTGATTATTGTGGTTTTAAGGTTTTTGGAAAAGTGTACTTTTTGTTCGTAAAAATAGGGGTTTGGATTGGTTCGCATCACTTTTGTTCGCATCGCAAGGGTTTTGGCCGTGATACTAGGCTTTGTTTAGTTTGCGATAGTTGTTTGAGATAGGAGTTTATTTGTGCTACAAAAGCAAAGGCCGCGATACTTTCACTGCGAAAGTTTTTGTTACCCACTTATTACGAAGGAAAACTCTGCTCGGATCGCATCAAATATCTGCGATAGCTCTTGTATTGGTGTGTTATAATAAAGGTTCTGCGATATCTGATATTCTGAGACTTACTGTTACCCACCTTTTATGAAAGAAAACTCTGCCCAATTTTCACCAGAAGCTGAGATAGTTACTGTTCACGAGAATTTTTTCTGAGATACTTGGACTTGAAGACTTTTATAAATGTCCTAATTCCTCAAAAGATTTAAAATTAGTAAAAACTTTAATCAATCTCATATCACAAGATTAATTCTCCTAACATTTAACCATCACTTCTCAAACAAACTATAACACCACACTCAAACAAAACAACATTTCATAACAAGATCCATGATCACAATGTCTACTACTCAAGATGCATTGGCAGTAGGGAGTGATGCTAGGCCTCCCATGCTGTATCGGGGAAACTATGTTCAATTGTCTTCTAGGTTTATGAATGTTCAAATGGACTACAAAGAACGTAAGTTGTTGATTAACTCCATCAAGTCTGGACAATATGTAATGAAGGAAATCCCTGATGTTGAGCACGAGGGCAAAACACGACTACAAACTGAAGATGACCTAAATCAAGCTGAACTTGCTCAATTTGAAGTTGATATCCATGCCAAGAACTTAATTCTCTATGGACTAAGCAATGACATTTACAATGCCATTGATAGCAATCTTACTACACACGATCTCTGGAAAGCTTTGGAAAGATTGATGCAAGGAGCAGACATCGGCACTTAGACTCAACAAACTCTAGCTCTATGGATTCTGCACTAACTATGGCGTAGAGGTTCATCTACCTACGCCATAGCAAAGATTTATGAAGACTGTTAGTACAAATATTATGATATTTAATCTACACAGTCTCGTTTGTTTTGATTGATGACAAACATATAACTTGATACATATCATAAAATGTACAAGTTACATGTAATCTTATTTTGTCTCAACATACATTCAACACCTCTTAACGTCTCGAGTCCTCGTATGCTACAACACAGGCTCGTACATGTTCGTTGTGTGGCATTATGATCAAAGCACTTGACCAACCATTTAGAATGTTTAAAATACGACTAGATCATTAAGTATTTTAAAAGACTAACCATTTAGAATGATTAAAATACTTTTAAAGACTTTAAGTATTTTAGGTATCAAAGTGCACTTTAGGGATTGATTGGCTCCAAACGGTCAACTTATATTGACCAAGGAATGGTCAACAAAGTCAAACAGCCTAGCGTCAATCTCCGCGGAATACAGTGGTTTCCCCGGGTCGTTATGTCCCGACGAGGTGTGATGGTAATCAAAACGGTTTTGTGATCGGGTGAATTTGAATGGGGTTTAAAGAGAGATTTGGAATTTGTAAACTAAATTAAGCAAGTAAGAATTCAAAATAACTCAAACATATAACGCAATCTAAACTTAAAACGGGTCTAAAACTAAATGATTAAAGCAAAGATTATAATAATACTAGCACCAAGTAAATAATATAAAGTTAACGATAAAAGATCACATTTAAAAATATGTTAAGCAAGCAAATAAGAAATATATGATAAAAATATATACTTGTTAAGCAAATTATCATGATCCTTAAGTGTGGTTTACTAATTCAATTTAAGTTCTCTTATTGATGAATTAATATCTCTTAGGAATAATATTTTCTCACAACGTTGGTTTATTTTGAAAATAATCTTTTTAAAGAGATATCAATATCTAAATTAAAACCCAATTATTTTCACGGCTTTTGCCCGCTCAAACAACTAAAATTTCAATCTAAGTAACTTAAGATTACTAACCAATATATTTTCTAACTTTTATAAAACCACACTTAATTCACGAAATAATCGACTCAACAAGTATATATAAAAAAAATCTACTCACTAAACATATTAACTAAGCTAACAAACCTAGCAAACATAAGCATATCAATCTCAACTAAACGTAATCCCCGTCTAAACAAGTATCAATAACACTACTATAAACTATGCATGTAAACTAACATAATACAAAAAATAACGACTAAACTAATAATGCATAGTAATAAAAAGAAAGCTAAATGAAAAAGGATTAGATGTCACCAAATCAAAGATTAAGATAATACGAGCTCCAAATAATCCAACAAGACCCATTTGCAAACTTATACACCCAATTCTTTTCTTCAATGCTCCAAAATCCTAACCGAACTACTAACAACATTTTTTAGTATTTTTGGATTTTTTTTATAATTAAAATACGACAAAGTTTAAAACTTTATAAATAAAAAGTGTTAAAAAAAATGAAACTTAATATAAAAAGATGCAAACTTTTAAAAGAAAATGACTTAAAACTTATATTTTTATATAAAAAAAAATCTTCTACGAAGGAGACACAAAGAGATTTTTTTTTTTTTTTTTTTTTTTAATCCTATTCTAACTCTTAGATAAACTAAGTAATAAAACAACTAAATTTATAAGCAAATAAAAAAAAAATGACATTTGAAAACATTCGAAATGGGCATTGACGTAAAGGTTTGTAATGTGAATTAAAATAGTACGAAATTAACTAAGAAACATAAAATGAAAATAAAGACAAGATAGAAGTTGATGTTGAAAGAATAAAAATTTGGATTCGTACAAACATTAAAAATACTGAAGCAATACAAAATTAAAAATTTAATTTGGTTCTAATAATTAATGATGATGATTCATAAATGTTTTGTAAAATCTTCGTACAAGACAAACAAAGAAACAAGAAAGTTGTAAAACTAATAAATGCTAGTGGATTAAACTTAAAGAAAAGCTTGATAATAAATGAACATAAAAACGCAAATTTAATTTAATGATAATTAATTGGTAACAAGAGGCTGATAATATTCTTTTGTGAATGTGATCTTGGTCCGAAGACCAACCTGTTGATGACGGCTGCTTTCTTCTCTCCAATTTTGAGATTGATGGTTTTATACTCAAAAATAACCTAAAGCATATATTCTATTCCACCGTCTATTTCAACTTTTCTTCCGTGAAAAGGGCACGTGTCTCAATCTGCAACATTGCAACCATGGAAAGGTAATTGGTAGGCTTTAAATTTGATTTTCTCTTCTTATGGGCTGCGAGTTGGACTTAGTTGTGTTGAGGTTGTAACATGGAAATGTAAGCTACCAAAATGGGCTCAAATATGGCCTATATTCAGCTTGGCTCAGGTTTATTTCTTCGGGCTTTAATAATCTTTGGGCTTTGCTTCGGGCTTGAGATTGGTCTTTAAAATTTTTGTCTAATGATGCTCCAAATGAAATTATAATTGATCCCGTAATTTCGTGCTCTTTCCAATCTCGTGCTCGTTTTGTCCACTTTTACCTCATTTTCAATCATTTTGTACCTGAAATACACAAAAACACATTCCAAGGATATTTGTAACATTATATGGTCATTTTGGGCATTTTCAATCATTTTTATAGTTAAATATGGGTATAAAATGATGAGTATTTTCACACTCATCAATCCCCCACACTAAACTATTGCTAGTCCTTAGCAATAAACTGTTTTGAAAATTTAATGGATTTTAATCTCTTTACCAAAAGCCATTACTTCTGGAGTAGCCAAATGTTTTGGTTCAAGTAAGAACTATGGTCCACCTGATAACCATGTGATTTTGAGCAAATCACCAGCTGTCAACGGATTTGATTTGTCTTTACCAGAAGCCGTTCGCTTCTGGACTAGCCAACTCTTGATGGACATAGTCGACATCTTGGTGAGCTGATTACCAATTATGGTTTTTCCACTGCCTTTACCACAAGCCATAATCTTGCCGGCTAGCCAACTCTTTTACTTTTTAGGATATGGCGAGTTGAGATACCATACAATTTTGGGCAAATTGCAAGCCGTCAACGGATTTGATATATCTTTACCAAGAGCCGTTTGCTCCTGGATTAGCCAATCCTTTTGTCGTTTAGACATGGCGGACTGATAACCACAAAAATTTTGAAGCACAAGTGAAAAAAATTTAAAATTTTTGCCAAAAACGGGGGTACTAGATGGTAAAATGTGATAAAATTCGCTAGAATTTCCCCCACACACTTAGAATTGAATATTGTCCTCAATATTCAAAGTCCCGGCTATTATGCCGACTCTTCGAACGTAAAAGGGCAACATTACAAGCTAAATGTGGAAACACCATTTTGTTTTTCACTTTATTTGTAACCACAGCATGGGTAACTCCCCCTCACTTTCATTCAAGATGTTTGGACAAACATTTGAAGCACGTGAAAGTTCCACATCGATGAGATATACGGACCCTGGCGTAAGATAGTATAAACTATAAGCGGTGATGCCGGGGTCAAAGATAATGTCTTCATTCCCGAAGGAGTGAAGAACAGGAGAAGTCACCTTATAGGTGAAGAAAAGGAAGAAAACCATGATGAAAATCATGATAAGATCTTCTTCCTTGAGAGCAGGCTCATTAGCCTGAATTTGGATTTCAAGGGTTAAGCTCTTTGGGTTTGAAAACATCCCGGGAGGAAAGGTGGGAATTTGCAAATCCTCATGATTGAGTGCATCTCCCCCGGGCTATCATACTCCGGAGGAGTCATGATATGAGTGAGTTCACCGGGGAACTCCTCATGAAGAAAATAATTCGCATGGTGTGAATTTGTGAACTCTTGTTCCATTGTGAACTCATCACTATCCTCGTTCTGAATATCAAATATTGGATTATCAGAAATCAAAGTGGATTCAGATTCGAATTCAAACAGAGGATTGGTGAGAGTAGTTTTGAAAGTTTCGGGAACAAAGAAATTAACATTCTCTTGTGGACTGTTGGGATAAGAAGTGAGTGACGGATCATGATATAAGAGACTTTCAATTTCTCCAAGATCGGCTTCAAAGTCAACAAGATTATCGTCACTTCCTGTTGGAAGTGGATTGATGTGAGTGAGTTCATCAGCGAACTCCTCAAGAAGATGATCAGCATCAGAATGTGGAACTGATGCCTCAACATACTCGATGTCTCCATAAGATGCACAATCTTCGCTACAATCGGAGAAAGTCTCAATTTGATCTTCTGGACACTCAAGAGGGGAAGGTAAATCACACACATGATCAAAAGTTCCCTGTGACTCTCTTGGGATTGGGACAAGGTTCTCAACACTAGACTTTATGAATTCGTCCGATTCCGTTTTAGGAATAGTGTCAAGATGCTCATCCCCCATGTTCAAAGAGTGGGTGTGAACTTCAGGTGTGATAACAACAGACTGAGGGAGTTGAGAGGAACTAGCATTCATGGATTGTACGAGTTCCATTTGATCTTCTGCTAGTAATTTCTCTGTCACATTATTTTCTCCCTGATTTTCCATGGAAGGAATTGTATTTGATGAGCTAGATGAAGTTTTATAAAATTGAAGAATATCAAGGGTATCTTCATCATCACTGTCATCAGGAATGAAACGGAACTGAGAGCTAGATTTGGCTGCTTTTTCTTTTACAATTGATTCCCTAATAGATTTTTTATAGGCATCTTGGGAATTTATTCTAGCAGTCTGCTCTTCAGCTAGCAATTCTTCCATGGATTTTTGATGGTGATGTCTTTGGGCAAAATTTTGGACCAAACTCTTAAGATCATCAACGATTTCCATTATATTTTGCAATTATGGAAGAAGTGCCTGATTCATTTGGTACTGTGGAGGTTGGTCATAATTAGGTGTGTCAAAATTGTCACAAGGATATGGATTCCCCGTTTGACAATTTGAGCCGAAGTGTGGACCTCCATAGTAATCACAACAAAATGATTGTTGTGGCAGATTTGGTGAATCATATGGGTATTGGTCATAACCAAAGTTCTGATTGTCTCCCGAAAACTGTTCATAGACAAACGTGTTTCTAGCTTGACACTCAAATCCTTGGTGAGGACCTCCACAAAACTCACACAGATATGTCAGTATCTCATGATGTGGTGGCTGGTAGAATGAATCAGATGTGTCATGGTAAGGATAGGGAGTTTGGTTATAGACAGACCCATCTCCTGACTCTACCATGCTACAGTCGGGACAATTTCCACCATTATGAGGACCACCACAGCATTGACAACCAAAATGGTGTGGATACGACATAGGAAAGAATCAAAGGTTCATAGAGGGGTAGGGATGAAGAATCATAGATGTGAGAGAGTAAAGGTGAATATTTTTGGAGTTTTTGGAAAACATTTTGTACAAATAAGAAAGAAAATCTTTTTGGGTTTTTGTGTTCGTTGAAAACTGATTTTAAAATGTCTTTGGGAACCGTTTTGTTTTTATAAAAATATGAAAATATGAACAAGGATGGTAAATATACAATGAGTGTATATCCAGATTCACTAATCTGCAAAACCGTTTATAATAACGCGCACAACCTCTCCGGCAGCGGCGCCAAAATTTGATTGGCTCCAAACGGTCAACTTATATTAACCAAAGAATGGTCAACAAAGTCAAACAGCCTAGCGTCAATCTCCGCGGAATACAGTGGTTTCCCCGGGTCGTTATGTCCCGACGAGGTGTGATGGTAATCAAAACGGGTTTGTGATCGGGTGAATTTGAATGGGGTTTAAAGAGAGATTTGGAATTTGTAAACTAAATTAAGCAAGTAACAATTCAAAATAACTCAAACATATAACGCAATCTAAACTTAAAACGGGCCTAAAACTAAATGATTAAAGCAAAGATTACAATAATACTAGCACCAAGTAAATAATATAAAGTTAACGATAAAAGATCACATTTAAAAATATGTTAAGCAAGCAAATAAAAAATATATGATAAAAAGATATACTTGTTAAGCAAATTATCACGATCCTTAAGTGTGGTTTACTAATTCAATTAAGTTCTTTTATTGATGAATTAATATCTATTACGAATAATATTTTCTCACAACGTTGGTTTATTTTGAAAATAATCTTTTTAAAGATATATCAATATCCAAATTAAAACCCAATTATTTTCACGGCTTTTGCCCGCTCAAACAATCAAAATTTCAATCTAAGTAACTTAAGATTACTAACCAATATATTTTCTAACTTTTATAAAACCGCACTTAATTTACGGAATAATCGACTCAACAAGTATATATAAAAAAAATCTACTCACTAAACATATTAACTAAGCTAACAAACCTAACAAACATAAGCATATCTATCTCAACTAAACATAATCACCCGTCTAAACAAGTATCAATAACACTACTCTAAACTACGCATGTAAACTAACATAATGCTAAAAATAACGACTAAACTAATAATGCATAGTAATAAAAAGAAAGCTAAATGAAAAAAGATTAGATGTCACCAAATCAAAGATTAAGATAATACGAGCTCCAAATAATCCAAAAAGACCCATTTGCAAACTTATACACCCAATTCTTTTCTTCAATGCTCCAAAATCCTAACCGAACTACTAACAACCTTTTTTAGTATTTTTGGATTGTTTTTATAATTAAAATATGACAAAGTTTAAAACTTTATAAATAAAAAGTGTTAAAAAAATGAAACTTAATATAAAAAGATGCAAACTTTTAAAAGAAAATGACTTAAAATTTATATTTTTATATAAAAAAAAATCTTCTACGAAGGAGACACAAAGAGATTTTTTTTTTAATCCTATTCTAACTCTTAGATAAACTAAGTGTTGATACAAAAGTTGGGCGTTCCTAGTTTGAGCTCTTGCTCTCGTATCAATTCGCTTCTTAATGCTTGAAACCTGCGCACTAAGAAAGTAAACAACACCGTTAGGCTTATCGTGGGATTGTCTCCCACGATTAGACTCCGGCGTGAGAGTAAGTAATCGGTTTTAGGGTTTTGTATAAGAGTTAGGGATCAGGGATCATACCTTTAATGAGAATTATGTCATTCCTTATATAGGCGCAGAATCCTTGTAAGTTTCGTGCTCCTTACGTTTCGCACACGTGGTGCTTATCCGGGTTAAGGATATCTATTACATAGATAGAAGATCCTTATCTAAACCGTGTATATTTTAGTTGGGCTTGGGCTTACATGAGCCCATTCCCATTATTGATGCGGCCCAAGTTATAATAACCCACACATGGTGGTTTTAGGCCCTAGTAATGTTTATCATTTGGGCTCGTGGCCCAAATATAGACTATACGTCATCATGTCCCCCCAGTCTAGTGTGCGCGGCTCATAGTCGCGGACGCTAGACTAGTCAGAACAGCGGTAAGCGTGGCGGGAGGAATTTTTGAATATTGCCGCCGAATATTGAGAACTATGTATCTAGTCCAAGATACTTCAAAGAAATGCCTCGAAATTCGGGGGTTGTGCCCACGTGTCCCTTGGAAAACAGGAAAAAGTGCTTGTACCTTTCGTATTCTAGCCACACGTTTTATTAGTGGGATCCACGTGGCCTTCATCTAGGGATTTTTGGTTACTTATATAAGAGTCACCGCCTTCTTTTACCAAAAACACACAGTAAAAACACACATTCACGATTGTACAGTTCTTCAAAGCATTTTTCAAAGAAAGCAATTGTTTTATTAGGTAATCCGTGTGCGTATTCTAGTAGATACTGTAAAAAATGGTTGCCCAGTTAGAGGAGTTTCGCTCTGCGATGGATGAGGATGACGTGCGTCAGTTCTCATCTGATTACTTCATTCCTCTGGATGTGCATCCAGAGGCTCTTGACGTTGATGCGTGATTCGTGGAAATCAAGTTATATATAGTATAGTATTACTCAAGAGATCCGTAAAGAAATATGGATAACCCGAGGTCGTAGTCCGTGTGAAGGATGAATGGAATTTCGAATTTCCGATTCGTGAAACGTGTCGTGAAAGTGGTAAAAAGTGATTTGAATGAGATTATACTAATGAAATAGTAAATGAAGCACAAATAATCAACTAAACACGTAATTCAAGTAAGGCAACTAGAAACGTAACGTAAAATCGAAACCGTACGCTAAAAACGTTAACGTACGAAATAAAACGCGACTTTTAAGCAACACTACTCCTATGGACTTGGAAATAATTTTCAAAAATAAAAAATGATAAAAGAAAATTTTAAGAAAAAGAAAAATATTTTTTTGACTTTTTATTTATTTTTTATGAATTAAAAACTATTTTTACTAATTAAAAATTAAAAGAAAATGCAAATAAAGTGAGAAAAATGCAAACTAAATTTCTAAAATTCTAAAATAACTAAAAATAATTTTCTAAAATATTTTTGGATTTTTCTGGGGTTTTTCTGATTTTTTTGGATTTTCTAGTAATTAAAAAGTAATAAAAAGTGATTTAAAATGAAAATTAATTAAGAAAAATAGCAAATCAACTCAGAAAAATATGAAAATTTCAGGGAAAATCTAAAATAATATTTTAAAACCAGGAAAAATGTAAAAATTGAAAAATAAGCACTGGAAGTGCTTAATGGCTTGAAATCAGCTTATAGAAGTGCTTATTTATAAGAACTTCTTGACCCAATGTTGACCAAAGTTTATCCAAATGATGTTTGACTCAAAATATGCTCAGATGAACAGGAATTGGATCAAGAAATATTCAGAAACACAGGTGAAAGCTCAAACAGATTCAAATAAGCAATGATGATAAGCAATAAGCCAAAACAGAAAAGCTAATGGAACCAAATCAATGTATAAACCAACTACAAGCACAATTGAACTCTACTGATCAACAAAACTCAGATAATGAATCAAGCAACAAAATTGCAGCCCTCAATCTATATGTCAAATTCTAAGCTCAAACTATCAACTAGACAAGCTCAATAAGCAGCCCCAATAAGCTGTTCAGTAAAGACCAATAGGGTAAAAACCGTCACTAACTGGCTGAGATCACTAAAGCACCAATAGAACAGATTTTAGATCTAAATTACTAGCCTAAAAACCACCTAGAACATGTATCCAAATCTAATGTGCAGGGGATAAATAAGCTCAACAGTCAACTTCACTCCACTTTTTCAATAAGCAAATGTAATCCAAACAACAAATTTCTTTTTGATTTTTATTATCTGAATGCTGAGCTTTTCAAAACAACAAACCAAATTGATTTCCAACAAATATTGAATATTACACAAGCTCACAAAGTTTAGACTAAAAACTGAGTTCAAATTTGTTTTGACTTTTTAACTTGAAAAAGATTTTGACCAAAGTGAATTTTGATTACTAAATTATAACTGAAATTGGTATATTAAACTATTGTATGATTGAAATAATCCAAATCTTATACCTATGCAACTATTTAACTAATTATGCAACTTAATTATCTTAACTGATAAGCACTAGTGAAGAAACTAAAATTATTTTTGACTTTTGATTAAACGACTACTACTTATTATGTGAAACTAAGCTATAATCCAACCTTAGTAACTAGTCTAAACCAGAAAACAACCTCTGAATCACAACCTATACTAGCAAACTGCTTGAATCCAAACACCCCTGAATGCAACTGATTTAAACAATACACCACCACAGTTCTGTCAAACTCAATTCCAAATCAATCCAAACTTCCAAACTAATGACAATTAAGATCTATAATCACTTAGATAAACAATAAACTCAGATCTTAGGTATCACATCCAATCAGTAACTCAGATCCAATAATAATAAGAAGCAGCAATGAAACAGTAACAACAAATTGAATCCAAACTTCCACTTATGAACTAATAACAAGTAATTATAAATCTAAGTAAGCAATAACCAAGCAATAACAAACAGATTAATTCTAATACTAATTATGCAGAATTGAAAATTAATGAGACTTATAAACCAAATCCCCCTCAGCCAAACAGAGGGAGTTCACTATGCTTGCCGGTCTTTTGACAGGCCAAATGGACTCCTCTTTGGCTGCCTTAATTCCCAATGAGCTCAGCTTATTACAATAAGCAAATAGGTTGACCAGTGTTTGACTTTTGTATTTTTATAAAATTTTTATGAAAAGGTAAATCAATGTTTATATAAACTGATAAAAACAGATAACAAATATATAAAACTTAATTCAAATCAATAACAACTATTTTGAGATATATAATTTTTTTAATAATTTGATATTAAACAGAAATATAAAGCAAATTGAACTAAACTATCTATAGAAAGTAAACTAAAGCAGAAATTAAGACAGAAATATAAAAGTGAACATGATTATATTAAATTTAAAAAAACTCAGTACAGTGATTTTGAAAGAGAAAATACAATAATCTTTTAAAATGAAATTACTAAACAATAATAAAAACCTACTACAATCTAATGAAAGAGGGAGGGTATTTATAGATGCTGAGGAGAGCTTGGTGGATGCTTCTGGATTGCCATGTCACTGATCCGTGCGTCTCTGTGTTTCTTTGAGTCCCTCCATAGCCATTAGATCACACTTGGTCCCTAAGCCTTGAATCTCAACCTTTTGATTAGTTGATGTGATGTGACCTATCCTCCATGTGTCCTCCCATTGGTCCACGCCTCCTGACACTTGCGTAGCCTTCTAGAAACAACCAATCATTGGGTAATTGTTTTAGCACGAGGTAATTTTGGGTGAAAAGGTGAATTAGGGTTCAGTGAATAGTGATATTCAGGGTAAATAATGAATTTGGGGGGCGGGTAATGTTTCTGGGGATTTTTTATATTAAGGGTGCGTTGACTGGGTATTGACCGGAGGTATAAGGGTGGACCAGGTTGTAATATTAGGGGGATTGGGCTTTGGTTGATGGGCTTAGGTAGTAACAGGCTAGGACCTGGATTTGTTTTTATTTTGGATCTGGTGTATTAAGGGTTTAGGACTAGTGGATTTTAGGAATAAACTTTCAAGGACTATTCTTGTAATTCTGCAAACTTCAAGGGCCAAAGCTGTAATTTTTGAAACTTTATCCAAAGGGCTATTCTTGTCACTTCTGAATTTCTTGAAGGGTTGACTTTGACTTTTCTTCAAAATATTCTTCAAAGGGCTATTTCTGACAACTTTGGAAAGTTGAGGGACCATTCTTGTAAATTACATCAAACTTCTTCCAAGGACTTTTCTTGACACTTTATGAATTTCCAAGGTTGAATTTGACTTTTTGAGCTTAGATTTAACTTCCCCGGCTTCGGCTTTTGACACTTTCCATTCTCGTGCTCGTTTTTGTCGGTTTTGGCATCGTTTTTGTTCATTTTTCTCATATCCGTACCTGCACATACACAAATACAAAAACATACGTTCTCTTGGCATTTTTGGTTAGTATTTGGTATTTTTGGTCTGAATTAAGACCTAAAAAGGATGTGTGATTAATCACTCATCAAAATACCCCAGACTAGGGTATTGCCGTGCCCTCACGCAATGTCATTACCTCACGCTTAAGAGATAAATAATTTCAAAACCTCTCTTTACTGACGTTGTAAAGTAGCAATGATGTTCAAAAGAGATAGTAAAATCATTTATTCTCAAAAATGCTCCGTTTTCCGATTTTGAAAAACAACTACTACTACTCTTTTTGTATTTTTTTTTTCATTTTAATATAGGTGACGGTTTGCCTTGACTTTCATTATCAATTCTTATCTGTTGATAACTTTCAGGGTCAACAAGTAGAAACACTTCTCACAGAGAAGAGACCGCACGGATAAAAATCGTCATCCTTGATTTTTCACAAGCTCCCAAACTAAGCGTAAAATCGAGATCATTGTTTATCCACAAGTTAGATGCTAACACTACCCACAAAAGTTACTTGTGTATTACCTCTTGTTCCCAGGTCCTAAGTTTGTTATCTCAAGATTTTAATTAGTGAGAAATGAATTGCTTCATATTTTCTCGTTTTGATAGTTATTAGTCCGATAAGAGCACAAAATTTGAACGCTAAATAGTTTCCAAACTTTCCCTCGAAAACCCCTGCATACAGAAATCGGGTCCACATGAAGGTCTCTGATTTAACACGATTTGTGGAGGTCCCACTTTTTATTTACGACCGAGACATACCATGTTTGATACCCGAAACGGAAGCTTTTTATTAGGGCAACCCCCGGAGTCGAAGCTTGGCACTTTTGCATAATCATAAGCACTTTAATAATACTTTGGTCCTTAGTCCTTTATTTCTTTTACAGTCAACGGTTTATGAGCCGCCAAGATGTAAGAGCTTTATTATGACTTTGGATTTCTATCCACTGCTTTTTTATAGCTTTGGATTCCTCTGCCTTTTTATTTGGCTTTGGACTATTATTATTGATATTCATAATCATATGCCAAACCCTGAATCCTACGGTTTTTACTAAGATCACAACATCGGTTGCGAACCGGCAAGATGCAATAGTCTATTTTACCGTAACACTGGCAGTATCCCTATGTGTACCAAACCCCCATATGCAGAGATTTTATTGGGAACGAGATAAAACTATGTATTGCCCAAACCGTATACCCTTAATTAATCCTACATATCTATTATTATTGGTGTGCAAGCTTGTGGGAACAAGGAGGCCACAAGTACCTTTCGTGGGCTCTAAAGAGATCCAGCTACTCCATGTTTAGCACGAAACTTCTAAATAAACTCTATCATTCCTCGATCTCCGCAAATTTAAAATCCCAAGTAATGAGATCCGCGGATGCTTAGCCATAATCTTTTGATTATATTGGTTAAGGGAGACAAGCTAGGGCTCAACACGCCCGGTCAAGTCAAAACATTTATTTCTACTCTCGCCGGTAAAAAAATCAAAACAAGGTGTCAAAACTTATTATTCATATATATTTTTTTTTTCATTTTTTCATTTTTTTTTGATTATAAAGCGGTGATAAAAATTAAAATTTTTGGTGGAAAACGGAATTGCGTAAGTTAACAGCTCAGACGATGGTATAGATCAAATCGAATCGAAGATTCATCCCCCCCCCCCCCCCCCCCCAGACTAAAGTGAAACATTGTCCTCAATGTTTTAAGGGTACGGGTAATCCTACGAAATATCTAAGGCCGTTTATTAAGTATGCCAAGAGATAAACGTTAGTCGATAAGATTTTTGGATATGGTGAATTTCCAAAAGAGCAGCGAAGAATGAGACTCGAGTGGAGAGAACGACAAACCACGAGCACGAGAGTCCTCAAACTTCGGGGAAATTCCTGAACATTCACAAACAACCACGAAAACACAAGTTTGGAAAGGGTCGCCCCCCTCACATCACGTTATTTAGAAAATAGAAAATAGAGAAAATGAAAATGGATAAGCATGGGGTGCCTCCCACGAAGCGCTTGTTTTTGTTCACCGAGTCACATAAGCTTGACTCGATCCCCGAATTTAATCGTCCTTGGGGAAAGTTTGGAGATCCGGGACAACCATGGGTGGTATGTCCCCTCCGAAATAATGTTTGATACGATGACCATTCACCTTAAAGTTGGGACGATTTGGTTGAGCAAGCTCAACGGTTCCATAAGGAAATACTTGGGTAATGGTGAATGGTCCAGACCAATGGGTTTTTAACTTGCCCGAGAAAATCTTCAATCGAGAATTGAAAAGAAGGACTCGGTCACCAACATTGAAGACGCGATCTTTAATTTTAGCATCATGAATCCTCTTTGTAGATCAAAGAATTCTCATAGGCCTGATCACGAAGCTCTACTAATTCATTCAATTGAACTTTACGGTGATCACCCGTGGTTTGAAGGTCAAAATTAGCATGTTTCAAGGCCCAGTAGGCCTTGTGCTCAAGTTCAAAGGGCAAATGGTAGGCCTTCCCGTAAACCAGCTTGTAAGGAGTGCACCCAATGGGTGTTTTGTAAGCTGTACGGAAGGCCCAAAGTGCATCATCTAATTTATCGGCCCATGAAGCACGATGTTCACCTACGGTCCTTTCTAAAATTCGTTTCAAGCCACGATTGGAAACCTCAACTTGACCACTAGTTTGTGGATGGTATGCCGTTGAAAGACGATGTGTGACACCATATTTGAGCATAACTTTAGCGAATTGGTCGTTACAGAAATGGGTCCCACGATCACTTATAATAGCACGAGGTGCACCAAATCGGGCGAAGAGACTTTTAAGAAATTTTACTATAACTCGGGCGTCATTGGTGGGTAGCGCCTTCGCTTTAACCCATTTTGACAAGTAGTCGACGGCCACGAGTATATATTTGTTACCACGAGAAGACGGGAATAGACCCATGAAATCGATACCCCAGACGTAAAAAATTTCACAGACTTGGATGGCATTTTGAGGCATCTCGTCCTTCTAAGAAATTTTTCCTTGACGCTGGCAAGAATCACATGATTTCACCAACTCATGAGCATCCCGGTAAATCGTCGGCCAATAGAAGCCGGAATCAAAAACTTTCTTAGCGGTGAAGTTGGCACCATGATGTCCCCCCGTGGGTCCATTGTGGCATGCCATAAAAATGTCAGCAGCTTCTTTGCCGTGAACGCACCGCCGGATCACCTGATCCGCACATATCTTAAACAAGTAGGGGTCGTCCCAGAAATAATGTTTAACATCTTTGAAGAATTTCTTCTTTTGGTGGAACGACATCCTTTTCCGGATAAAATTCCCCGCATGGTAATTCGCAAAGTCGGCGAACCATGAGGTACTAGAATCACAGTGTGATAAACTCCCTAGTGTCTCGAGAGGAAATGCTTCGTTAATCTCCTTTTTCCCGAAAACACTTTGGTGGGGATTCTCTAAACGTGATAAGTGATCAGCAGCAAGGTTCTCAGCTCCCTTTTTATCTCGAATTTCAACATTGAATTCTTAAAGGAGTAGAACCCACCGCATCAAGCGTGGCTTAGCATCTTGCTTTGCCATAAGGTACTTAAGAGACGAATGATCCGTATACACTATGCATTTCTTCAAAAGCAAATAAGATCGAAACTTTTCAAAAGCGTAAATGACGGCTAACATCTCTTTCTCAGTAGTCGTATAATGGTATTGAGCGTCGGTCATTGTTTTACTAGCATAGTGTATCGGCTGAAAATGCTTAGACTTGCGTTACCCCAGGACTGCACCAATGGCATAATCGCTAGCATCGCACATTAGCTCGAAGGGCAAGTCCCAATCGGGGGCAATTAAGATGGGAGCCTCCGTTAACTTCTTTTTAAGAATATTAAATGCTTCGATGCATTCATTAGAGAAGATAAACGGAGCATCTTTTTCAAGCAAGTGGGTCAGGGGCCGGGCTATCTTAGAAAAGTCTTGAATGAAACGTCGGTAAAAGCCGGCATGATCGAGAAAACTTCTAATTCCTTTTACAGTAGTGGGATGAGGTAATTTTGCAATCACATTGACTTTAGCTCTATCGACCTCAATCCCGGACTTCGATATCTTATGGCCGAGGACAATGCCCCCTTTGACCATGAAATGACACTTCTCCCAATTTAGAACCAAGTTGGTGTCTTCACACCGTTTCAGCATATTTTCTAAATGGGAGAGGCAAGACGTGAAAAAATCTCCATAAACCGAGAAATCATCCATGAAAACTTCCATGGTTTTCTCGATCATGTCCGAGAATATCGACATCATACACCTTTGGAACGTGCCTGGAGCATTGCATAAGCCAAAAGGCATACGACGATAGGCAAACGTTCCATAAGGGCAAGTAAAGGTAGTCATTTCCTGGTCTGGAGGGTCAATTGGTATTTGAAAATAGCCGGAAAATCCATCAAGAAAACAATATAACTCATTTCCCGCTAGGCGTTCTAGCATTTGATCCATAATGGAAGTGGGAAATGGTCCCTACGAGTCGCATCATTCAATTTACGATAATCAATACAAACTCTCCATCCGGTAACAAGACGTGTCGGAATTAATTCATTATCTTCATTAGTTACGACGGTCATTCCACCTTTCTTTGGTATGCAGTGGACCGGGCTAACCCAAGAGCTATCCGAGATTGGATAAATCATTCCGGCATCGAGGAGTTTGATAACTTCCTTTTTGATAACCTCATGAATTTTTGGGTTAACCCGTCGTTGTTGCTGAACGGACGGTTTGAAATTTTCTTCAAGTAAGATCTTATGCGTGCAAAAACGAGGGTTGATACCCTTAATATTGGAAATTTTCCAAGCGATGGCACTTTTATGCTTTTTCAGCACATCTAAGAGACGTTTCTTCTCCTCATCTTTAAGTTCTTTAGAAATAATGACGGGAAGTTTGTCGGTTCCTTCCAAAAATGCGTATTCGAGATGAGGAGGTAAATGCTTGAGCTCGGGCTCTGGAGGATTCTCAGTAGACGGCTTAACTTCTTTAACGTCGGCCATTTTAAGGTCCATCAGAGGGAGGGACGGGTTGGGATCGTCATTCAATAATTTCTCAATCAAAAGAACATCTCCCTCCGGATCACAATCGGAATGATCAATTTCCGGTGAAATCGAATCATTAGCAAGAAAGGCCTCGATCTCTTCCAAAATGAAATCACTTCCCTCAAACGGAGTAAGGGAAGGGGAAGGATCGGAAATTATCGGTTCAGAAGAATGAGTGGGATTGCCACTCGAAGCATGTTCGGTAAAGCCAAGTAATTCTTGAGCGTACTTCTCCGTAACTTCGTCAATAACATCGACTCGGTTAACGGAATATTTGTCAGACTCGGAGGAGTATCTCGTGGTTTGATTAAGATTGAACGTAACTGCATCATTTCCAACACGTAGGGTAATCTCCTCGTCGTAAACATCAATTAAAGCATGGCCAGTCCGTAGGAATCCTCTTCCGAGAATGAGAGGAACCCTTGGATCGGCATCGAAATCAACAATGACAAAATCGGCAGGGAAATTAAATTTTCCCACATTGACGAAAACATCCTCGGCTATACCAATTGGTCGAGACGTAGATCGGTCGACAAGCTCGAGGTTCATACAAGTCGGAGTCAAATTGGGTAAAGACAACTTCTTCCAAATGGATAGCAGCATTAGGTTAATGCTAGCACCAAGATCGGCCAAGGCGAAGCATTGAACTATCCCAGGAAAATTACATGGAATGAGAAATCGACCGGGGTCTTCGAGCTTTTCGGGAAGCTTTTTGAGGATAACCGCCGAGCAATTCTCATTCATCTGGGTTCGAGATTTTTCAAACAATTTTTCTTTGTTATTCAAAAGACCTTTTAGCATAGAAGCAAATTTAGGCATCAAAAGTGTAGCATCCGCGAGAGTTATGTCAAAATGTAGTTCTTGAAAAACTTGGTAAAACTTTTCCATCTGAATTTTATCTTTCTCACGGTGCTTTTGTTCGTTTAAGCGTGACGGATAAGGCAAATTCATTTTGACGGGAATTTCAGTTTCGTTAACAACTTTATCTTTTCCTTTGGACATTGGGACCACCGGAGGTTGGATGTTTTCGGTCCTTCCATTATTACTAGGAATTTCCGTATCCGTTGTCGCCTCGGTTTCACGGGCGACTACCTTGGGAGACGAAGAAGAAGAAGGGGTAGTCGGAGCCGTTGGTCCATCGATTATAACACCACTCCTAGTCATGATCGCCTTAGCATCGCCCCTCGGGTTAGCGATCGTGTTGCTTGGAAGAGTAACCGAGCCCGAGGGTCGATCATTTAAAGACTTCTTCAAATCGGATATTTGATTAATTAACATTTTATTCATTTCCTCTTGACTTTTCATAAACTGCTTAAGTAATTCATCTGAAGACGACTGATTCACAACTGGATTTTGAAAATTCTGATTTCCATGATTAAAATTCCCATGATTAGCATTTTGAAAATTTCCATGAAAATTCCCTTGAGTCGGGCCTTGATTATAATTTCCCCAATTTTGATTTTGAAAACCATGATTTTGATTCTGAAAACCATTATTCATCCAATTTTGATTAGCATTGTGATAAAATTGATGATTTCGGTTTTGCACATTTTGATTAACTTGATTGACTTGATTAACTAGATTGACTTGATTCGGTTGAGTGAAACCGGGTGGTCCAACAAAATGATTTGAACTGTAGCTGAGAAGACTTCGATCTCCTTGAAGAGGTGGATAACCGTTGCCACCCATATTTGCAGCATGAGCATAAGAACCGGTTAAAGGACATTCGTTATACAGATGTGGACCACCACAAGTTACACAACCCTGATTGACGACATTAACTTGATGATTTGGTTTTTCAAAAGACATAGCATCGAACTTTTTATTAAGAGCCACTAACATACTCATCACTTCATCATTCGTTTTATTATTAGTGTTAGAAACTTGAGGCTTATTTCTTGACATTCTCACACGAGCCTTATTTTCGATTATCATGAAAGCATCATTCGTGTTTCGAGCCAATAAGTTCCCTCCCGCAGCAGAGTTGAGTGAGTCTTGGTCAACATGACATAACCCATTGTAGAAAGTATCAATCTGCTGAAGGGATGTGAACCCATGGTTCGGACATTTTTCCATCAAATCTTTGAATCGATCCCAAGCTTCACTGAACGACTCATCAAAAGCTTGTTGGAATCGAAAGATTTGGGAATGAAGGTTAGACATTTTAGAAGGAGGATAGAAGTAATTCACAAACTTGGACGCAAGATCGTTCCAAGTGTGAATCGAGTTCGGCGGTTCCTTTTCCAGCCAAGTCCGGGCTGCCCCTTTAAGGGAGAAAGGAAATAACTTCAATTTCACCACATCGTGAGGAACTTGATTCATGCGAATAGTCTCAGCGATATCAGCAAAATTTATTATGTGAGCGTATGGGTCTTCGTGTTCAAACCCGTGAAAAGATATACTCGTGATAAGATTGAGCAATCCGTGATTAATTTCAAAATTAGCATTGATTTCGGGTATCACGATGGCTCTCCTCACACCATTGAATGGTGATTGGAGTTGTTCCTCCATCGATCGTGGATCGAAAGCCGGTTGTGGTCCCATCGGAGGGATCACATTGTTTTGAGCACCACCCATCGGCAGGGGTCCCAAGTGTTGTTCGTTCGGGTTCATTTCCTCCGTATTAGGAAAAAGAACTCGGTGTGTGTGACGAAACAAACTTTCCGGATTTGAAAGCGGTGAAACAAGTCGTTTAGACGTTGAACGTGTGTTCATACACCACAAAAAATCAAATTTAGAAAAATAAAAGGAAAATCAAATTTGAAAAGGAAAATCTTTTTGTATTTTTGTTTTTATAAAGCAAAATTTAAAAACTTATACTTTTGTTTTTTTTTCTTTTTCTAACGTTACGTTAATCGTAAACTGTTTCCTCTAAATCTACTCGCGACGGAACGGGAGAGAAGAATGGATCTCTCTTCAGCTTGCAATTTAATGTCAAAGCGTCCGTATTTTCCGCTTATTCGGTCGTAGAATTAAAGTAATCCGTCTAGCAACTAATTTCACGCGTAGTTATATTGGGAAGCTTATTTGGTTTACAACGCCCTTCCTTTCGGTCGAGTCGAGGCTGTAACTTTATTATTTTTTTGGTATTTTTGAAAACACTTTAGGAAAAGTGTTTTTGATTTTTCAATTTTTATAATTTTTATAGAAAATATATACAAGGAAGGTTTTCAAAACACAATTTCGAAAAACGAAAACGAAAAATTCACTTCAACCTTCTCCGGCAGCGGCGCCAAAAATTGATTCGTGAAAATCAAGTTATATATAGTATAGTATTACTCAAGAGATCCGCAAAGAAATCTGGATAACCCGAGGTCGTAGTCCGTGTGAAGGATGAATGGAATTTCGAATTCCCGATTCGTGAAACGTGTCATGAAAGTGGTAAAAAGTGATTTGAATGAGATTATACTAATGAAATAGTAAATGAAGCACAAATAATCAACTAAACACGTAATTCAAGTAAGGCAACTAGAAACGTAACGTAAAATCGAAACCGTACGTTAAAAACGTTAACGTACGAAATAAAACGCGACTTTTAAGCAACACTACTCCTATGGACTTGGAAATAATTTTCAAAAATAAAAAATGATAAAAGAAAATTTTAAGAAAAAGAAAAATATTTTTTTGACTTTTTATTTATTTTTTATGAATTAAAAACTATTTTTACTAATTAAAAATTAAAAGAAAATGCAAATAAAGTGAGAAAAATGCAAAATAAATTTCTAAAATTCTAAAATAACTAAAAATAATTTTCTAAAATATTTTTGGATTTTTCTGGGGTTTTTTCTGATTTTTTTGGATTGTCTAGTAATTAAAAAGTAATAAAAAGTGATTAAAAATGAAAATTAATTAAGAAAAATAGCAAATCAACTCAGAAAAATATGAAAATTTCAGAAAAAATCTAAAATAATATTTTGAAACCAGGAAAAATGTAAAAATTGAAAAATAAGCACTGGAAGTTCTTAATGGCTTGAAATCAGCTTATAGAAGTGCTTATTTATAAGAACTTCTTGACCCAATGTTGACCAAAGTTTAACCAAATGATATTTGACTCAAAATATGCTTAGATGAACAGGAATTGGATCAAGAAATACTCAGAAACACAGGTGAAAGCTCAAACAGATTCAAATAAGCAATGATGATAAGCAATAAGCCAAAACAGAAAAGCTAATGGAACCAAATCAATGTATAAACCAACTACAAGCACAATTGAACTCTACTGATCAACAAAACTCAGATAATGAATCAAGCAACAAAATTGCAGCCCTCAATCTATATGTCAAATTCTAAGCTCAAACTATCAACTAGACAAGCTCAATAAGCAGCCCCAATAAGTTGTTCAGTAAAGACCAATAGGGTAAAAACCGTCACTAACTGGCTGAGATCACTAAAGCACCAATAGAACAGATTTTAGATCTAAATTACTAGCCTAAAAACCACCTAGAACATGTATCCAAATCTGATGTGCAGGGGATAAATAAGCTCAACAGTCAACTTCACTCCACTTTTTCAATAAGCAAATGTAATCCAAACAACAAATTTCTTTTTGATTTTTATTATCTGAATGCCGAGCTTTTCAAAACAACAAACCAAATTGATTTCCAACAAATATTGAATATTACACAAGCTCACAAAGTTTAGACTAAAAAATGAGTTCAAATTTGTTTTGACTTTTTAACTTGAAAAAGATTTTGACCAAAGTGAATTTTGATTAATAAATTATAACTGAAATTGGTATATTAAACTATTGTATGATTGAAATAATCCGAATCTTATACCTATGCAACTATTTAACTAATTATGCAACTTAATTATCTTAACTGATAAGCACTAGTGAAGAAACTAAAATTATTTTTGACTTTTGATTAAACGACTACTACTTATTATGTGAAACTAAGCTATAATCCAACCTTAGTAACTAGTCTAAACCAGAAAACAACCTCTGAATCACAACCTATACTAGAAACTGCTTGAATCCAAACACCCCTGAATGCAACTGATTTAAACAATACACCACCACAGTTCTGTCAAACTCAATTCCAAATCAATCCAAACTTCCAAACTAATGACAATTAAGATCTATAATCACTTAGATAAACAATAAACTCAGATCTTAGGTATCACATCCAATCAGTAACTCAGATCCAATAATAATAAGAAGCAGCAATGAAACAGTAACAACAAATTGAATCCAAACTTTCACTTATGAACTAATAACAAGTAATTATAAATCTAAGTAAGCAATAACCAAGCAATAACAAACAGATTAATTCTAATACTAATTATGCAGAATTGAAAATTAATGAGACTTATAAACCAAATCCCCCTCAGCCAAACAGAGGGAGTTCACTATGCTTGCCGGTCTTTTGACAGGCCAAATGGACTCCTCTTTGGCTGCCTTAATTCCTAATGAGCGCAGCTTATTACAATAAGCAAATAGGTTGACCAGTGTTTGACTTTTGTATTTTTATAAAATTTTTATGAAAAGGTAAATCAATGTTTATATAAACTGATAAAAACAGATAACAAATATATAAAACTTAATTCAAATCAATAACAACTATTTTGAGATATATATATTTTTTAATAATTTGATATTAAACAGAAATATAAAGCAAATTGAACTAAACTATCTATAGAAAGTAAACTAAAGCAGAAATTAAGGAAGAAATATAAAAGTGAACTTGATTATATTAAATTTAAAAAAACTCAGTACAGTGATTTTGAAAGAGAAAATACAATAATCTTTTAAAATGAAATTACTAAACAATAATAAAAACCTACTACAATCTAATGAAAGAGGGAGGGTATTTATAGATGCTGAGGAGAGTTTGGTGGATGCTTCTGGATTGCCATGTCACTGATCCGTGCGTCTCTGTGTTTCTTTGAGTCTCTCCATAGCCATTAGATCACACTTGGTCCCTAAGCCTTGAATCTCAACCTTTTGATTAGTTGATGTGATGTGACCTATCCTCCATGTGTCCTCCCATTGGTCCACGCCTCCTGACACTTGCGTAGCCTTCTAGAAACAACCAATCATTGGGTAATTGTTTTAGCACGAGGTAATTTTGGGTGAAAAGGTGAATTAGGGTTCAGTGAATAGTGATATTCAGGGTAAATAATGAATTTGGGGGGCGGGTAATGTTTCTGGGGATTTTTTATATTAAGGGTGCGTTGACTGGGTATTGACCGGAGGTATAAGGGTGGACCAGGTTGTAATATTAGGGGGATTGGGCTTTGGTTGATGGGCTTAGGTAGTAACAGGCTAGGACCTGGATTTGTTTTTATTTTGGATCTGGTGTATTAAGGGTTTAGGACTAGTGGATTTTAGGAATAAACTTTCAAGGACTATTCTTGTAATTCTGCAAACTTCAAGGGCCAAAGCTGTAATTTTTGAAACTTTATCCAAAGGGCTATTCTTGTCACTTCTGAATTTCTTGAAGGGTTGACTTTGACTTTTCTTCAAAATATTCTTCAAAGGGCTATTTCTGACAACTTTGGAAAGTTGAGGGACCATTCTTGTAAATTACATCAAACTTCTTCCAAGGACTTTTCTTGACACTTTATGAATTTCCAAGGTTGAATTTGACTTTTTGAGCTTAGATTTAACTTCCCCGGCTTCGGCTTTTGACACTTTCCATTCTCGTGCTCGTTTTTGTCGGTTTTGGCATCGTTTTTGTTCATTTTTCTCATATCCGTACCTGCACATACACAAATACAAAAACATACGTTCTCTTGGCATTTTTGGTTAGTATTTGGTATTTTTGGTCTGAATTAAGACCTAAAAAGGTTGTGTGATTAATCGCTCATCAAAATACCCCAGACTAGGGTATTGCCGTGCCCTCACGCAATGTCATCACCTCACGCTTAAGAGATAAATAATTTCAAAACCTCTCTTTACTGACGTTGTAAAGTAGCAATGATGTTCAAAAGAGATTGTAAAATCATTTATTCTCAAAAATGCTCCGTTTTCCGATTTTCAAAAACAACTACTACTACTCTTTTTGTATTTTTTTTTCATTTTAATATAGGTGACGGTTTGCCTTGACTTTCATTATCAATTCTTATCTGTTGATAACTTTCAGGGTCAACAAGTAGAAACACTTCTCACAGAGAAGAGACCGCACGGATAAAAATCGTCATCCTTGATTTTTCACAAGCTCCCAAACTAAGCGTAAAATCGAGATCATTGTTTATCCACAAGTTAGATGCTAACACTACCCACAAAAGTTACTTGTGTATTACCTCTTGTTCCCAGGTCCTAAGTTTGTTATCTCAAGATTTTAATTTGTGAGAAATGAATTGCTTCATATTTTCTCGTTTTGATAGTTATTAGTCCGATAAGAGCACAAAATTTGAACGCTAAATAGTTTCCAAACTTTCCCTCGAAAACCCCTGCATATAGAAATCGGGTCCACATGAAGGTCTCTGATTTAACACGATTTGTGGAGGTCCCACTTTTTATTTACGACCGAGACATACCATGTTTGATACCCGAAACGGAAGCTTTTTATTAGGGCAACCCCCGGAGTCGAAGCTTGGCATTTTTGCATAATCATAAGCACTTTAATAATACTTTGGTCCTTAGTCTTTTATTTCTTTTACAGTCAACGGTTTATGAGCCGCCAAGATGTAAGAGCTTTATTATGACTTTGGATTTCTATCCACTGCTTTTTTATAGCTTTGGATTCCTCTGCCTTTTTATTTGGCTTTGGACTATTATTATTGATATTCATAATCATATGCCAAACCCCGAATCCTACGGTTTTTACTAAGATCACAACATCGGCTGCGAACCGGCAAGATGCAATAGTCTATTTTACCGTAACATTGGCAGTACCCCTATGTGTACCAAACCCCCATATGCAGAGATTTTATTGGGAACGAGAAAAAACTATGTATTGCCCAAACCGTATACCCTTAATTAATCCTACAGATCTATTATTATTGGTGTGCAAGCTTGTGGGAACAAGGAGGCCACAAGTACCTTTCGTGGGCTCTAAAGAGATCCAGCTACTCCATGTTTAGCACGAAACTTCTAAATAAACTCTATCATTCCTCGATCTCCGCAAATTTAAAATCCCAAGTAATGAGATCCGCGGATGCTTAGCCATAATCTTTTGATTATATTGGTTAAGGGAGACAAGCTAGGGCTCAACACGCCCGGTCAAGTCAAAACATTTATTTCTACTCTCGCCGGTAGGAAAGTCAAAACAAGGTGTCAAAACTTATTATTCATATATATTTTTTTTTTCATTTTTTCATTTTTTTTTTTGATTATAAAGCGGTGATAAAAATTAAAATTTTTGGTGGAAAACGGAATTGCGTAAGTTAACAGCTCAGACGATGGTATAGATCAAATCGAATCGAAGATTCACCCCCCCCCCCCCCCCCCAGACTAAAGTGAAACATTGTCCTCAATGTTTTAAGGGTATGGGTAATCCTACGAAATATCTAAGGCCGTTTATTAAGTATGCCAAGAGATAAACGTTAGTCGATAAGATTTTTGGATATGGTGAATTTCCAAAAGAGCAGCGAAGAATGAGACTCGAGTGGAGAGAACGACAAACCACAAGCACGAGAGTCCTCAAACTTCGGGGAAATTCCTGAACATGCACAAACAACCACGAAAACACAAGTTTGGAAAGGGTCGCCCCCCTCACGTCACGTTATTTAGAAAATAGAAAATAGAGAAAATGAAAATGGATAAGCATGGGGTGCCTCCCACGAAGCGCTTGTTTTTGTTCACCGAGTCACATAAGCTTGACTCGATCCCCGAATTTAATCGTCCTTGGGGAAAGTTTGGAGATCCGGGACAACCATGGGTGGTATGTCCCCTCCGAAATAATGTTTGATACGATGACCATTCACCTTAAAGTTGGGACGATTAGGTTGAGCAAGCTCAACGGTTCCATAAGGAAATACTTGGGTAATGGTGAATGGTCCAGACCAATGGGTTTTTAACTTGCCCGAGAAAATCTTCAATCGAGAATTGAAAAGAAGGACTCGGTCACCAACATTGAAGACGCGATCTTTAATTTTAGCATCATGAATCCTCTTTGTCTTCTCTTTGTAGATCAAAGAATTCTCATAGGCCTGATCACGAAGCTCTACTAATTCATTCAATTGAACTTTACGGTGATCACCCGTGGTTTGAAGGTCAAAATTAGCATGTTTCAAGGCCCAGTAGGCCTTGTGCTCAAGTACAAAGGGCAAATGGCAGGCCTTCCCGTAAACCAGCTTGTAAGGAGTGCACCCAATGGGTGTTTTGTAAGCTGTACGGAAGGCCCAAAGTGCATCATCTAATTTATCGGCCCATGAAGCACGATGTTCACCTACGGTCCTTTCTAAAATTCGTTTCAAGCCACGATTGGAAACCTCAACTTGACCACTAGTTTGTGGATGGTATGCCGTTGAAAGACGATGTGTGACACCATATTTGAGCATAACTTTAGCGAATTGGTCGTTACAGAAATGGGTCCCACGATCACTTATAATAGCACGAGGTGCACCAAATCGGGCGAAGAGACTTTTAAGAAATTTTACTATAACTCGGGCGTCATTGGTGGGTAGCGCCTTCGCTTTAACCCATTTTGACAAGTAGTCGACGGCCACGAGTATATATTTGTTACCACGAGAAGACGGGAATGGACCCATGAAATCGATACCCCAGACGTAAAAAATTTCACAGACTTGGATGGCATTTTGAGGCATCTCGTCCTTCTAAGAAATTTTTCCTTGACGCTGGCAAGAATCACATGATTTCACCAACTCATGAGCATCCCGGTAAATCGTCGGCCAATAGAAGCCGGAATCAAAAACTTTCATAGCGGTGAAGTTGGCACCATGATGTCCCCCCGTGGGTCCATTGTGGCATGCCATAAAAATGTCAGCAGCTTCTTTGCCGTGAACGCACCGCCGGATCACCTGATCCGCACATATCTTAAACAAGTAGGGGTCGTCCCAGAAATAATGTTTAACATCTTTGAAGAATTTCTTCTTTTGCTGGAACGACATCCCTTTCCGGATAAAATTCCCCGCATGGTAATTCGCAAAGTCGGTGAACCATGGGGTACTAGAATCACAGTGTGATAAACTCCCTAGTGTCTCGAGAGGAAATGCTTCGTTAATCTCCTTTTTCTCGAAAACACTTTGGTGGGGATTCTCTAAACGTGATAAGTGATCAGCAGCAAGGTTCTCAGCTCCCTTTTTATCTCGAATTTCAACATTGAATTCTTGAAGGAGTAGAACCCACCGCATCAAGCGTGGCTTAGCATCTTGCTTTTCCGTAAGGTACTTAAGAGCCGAATGATCCGTATACATTATGCATTTCTTCAAAAGCAAATAAGATCGAAACTTTTCAAAAGCGTAAATGACGGCTAACATCTCTTTCTCAGTAGTCGTATAATGGTATTGAGCGTCGGTCATTGTTTTACTAGCATAGTGTATCGGCTGAAAATGCTTAGACTTGCGTTGCCCCAGGACTGTACCAATGGCATAATCGCTAGCATCGCACATTAGCTCGAAGGGCAAGTCCCAATCGGGGGCAATTAAGATGGGAGCCTCCGTTAACTTCTTTTTAAGAATATTAAATGCTTCGATGCATTCATTTGAGAAGTTAAACGGAGCATCTTTTTCAAGCAAGTGGGTCAGGGGTCGGGCTATCTTAGAAAAGTCTTGAATGAAACGTCGGTAAAAGCCGGCATGACCGAGAAAACTTCTAATTCCTTTTACAGTAGTGGGATGAGGTAATTTTGCAATCACGTCGACTTTAGCTCTATCGACCTCAATCCCGGACTTCGATATCTTATGGCCGAGGACAATGCCCCCTTTGACCATGAAATGACACTTCTCCCAATTTAGAACCAAGTTGGTGTCTTCACACCGTTTCAGCATATTTTCTAAATGGGAGAGGCAAGACGTGAAAGAATTTCCATAAACCGAGAAATCATCCATGAAAACTTCCATGGTTTTCTCGATCATGTCCGAGAATATCGACAACATACACCTTTGGAACGTGCCTGGAGCATTACATAAGCCAAAAGGCATACGACGATAGGCAAACATTCCATATGGGCAAGTAAAGGTAGTCATTTCCTGGTCCGGAGGGTCAATTGGTATTTGAAAATAGCCGGAAAATCCATCAAGAAAACAATAGAACTCATTTCCCGCTAGGCGTTCTAGCATTTGATCCATAATGGAAGTGGGAAATGGTCCTTACGAGTCGCATCATTCAATTTACGATAATCAATACAAACTCTCCATCCGGTAACAAGACGTGTCGGAATCAATTCATTATCTTCATTAGTTACGACGGTCATTCCACCTTTCTTTGGTATGCAGTGGACCGGGCTAACCCAAGAGCTATCCGAGATTGGATAAATCATTCCGGCATCGAGGAGTTTGATAACTTCCTTTTTGATAACCTCATGAATTTTCGGGTTAACCCGTCGTTGTTGCTGAACGGACGGTTTGAAATTTTCTTCAAGTAAGATCTTATGCGTGCAAAAACGAGGGTCGATACCCTTAATATTGGAAATTTTCCAAGCGATGGCACTTTTATGCTTTTTCAGCACATCTAAGAGACGTTTCTTCTCCTCATCTTTAAGTTCTTTACAAATAATGACGGAAAGTTTGTCGGTTCCTTCCAAAAATGCATATTCGAGATGAGGAGGTAAATCCTTGAGCTCGGGCTCTGGAGGATTCTCAGTAGACGGCTTAACTTCTTTAACGTCGGCCATTTTAAGGTCCATCAAAGGGAGGGACGGGTTGGGATCGTCATTCAATAATTTCTCAATCAAAAGAACATCTCCCTCCGGATCACAATCGGAATGATCAATTTCCGGTGAAATCGAATCATTAGCAAGAAAGGCCTCGATCTCTTCCAAAATGAAATCACTTCCCTCAAACGGAGTAAGGGAAGGGGAAGGATCGGAAATTATCGGTTCAGAAGAATGAGTGGGATTGCCACTCGAAGCATGTTCGGTAAAGCCAAGTAATTCTTGAGCGTACTCCTCCGTAACTTCGTCAATAACATCGACTCGGTTAATTGAATATTTGTCAGACTCGGAGGAGTATCTCGCGGTTTGATTAAGATTGAACGTAACTGCATCATTTCCAACACGTAGGGTAATCTCCTCGTCGTAAACATCAATTAAAGCATGGCCAGTCCGTAGGAATCCTCTTCCGAGAATGAGAGGAACCCTTGGATCGGCATCGAAATCAACAATGACAAAATCGGCAGGGAAATTAAATTTTCCCACATTAACGAAAACATCCTCGGCTATACCAATTGGTCGAGACGTAGATCGGTCGACAAGCTCGAGGTTCATACAAGTCGGAGTCAAATTGGGTAAAGACAACTTCTTCCAAATGGATAGCGGCATTAGGTTAATGCTAGCACCAAGATCGGCCAAGGCGAAGCATTGAACTATCCCAGGAAAATTACACGGAATGAGAAATCGACCGGGGTCTTCGAGCTTTTCGGGAAGCTTTTTGAGGATAACCGCCGAGCAATTCTCATTCATCTGGGTTCGAGATTTTTCAAACAATTTTTCTTTGTTATTCAAAAGACCTTTTAGCATAGAAGCAAATTTAGGCATCAAAAGTATAGCATCCGCGAGAGTTATGTCAAAATGTAGTTCTTGAAAAACTTGGTAAAACTTTTCCATCTGAATTTTATCTTTCTCACGATGCTTTTGTTCGTTTAAGCGTGACGGATAAGGCAAATTCATTTTGACGGGAATTTCAGTTTCGTTAACAACTTTATCTTTTCCTTTGGACATTGGGACCACCGGAGGTTGGATGTTCTCGGTCCTTCCATTATTACTAGGAATTTCCGTATCCGTTGTCGCCTCGGTTTCACGGGCGACTACCTTGGGAGACGAAGAAGAAGAAGGGGTAGTCGGAGCCGTTGGTCCATCGATTATAACACCACTCCTAGTCATGATCGCCTTAGCATCGCCCCTCGGGTTAGCGATCGTGTTGCTTGGAAAAGTAACCGAGCCCGAGGGTCGATCATTTAAAGACTTCTTCAAATCGGATATTTGATTAATTAACATTTTATTCATTTCCTCTTGACTTTTCATAAACTGCTTAAGTAATTCATCTGAAGACGACTGATTCACAACTGGATTTTGAAAATTCTGATTTCCATGATTAAAATTCCCATGATTAGCATTTTGAAAATTTCCATGAAAATTCCCTTGAGTCGGGCCTTGATTATAATTTCCCCAATTTTGATTTTGAAAACCATGATTTTGATTCTGAAAACCATTATTCATCCAATTTTGATTAGCATTGTGATAAAATTGATGATTTCGGTTTTGCACATTTTGATTAACTTGATTGACTTGATTAACTAGATTGACTTGATTCGGTTGAGTGAAACCGGGTGGTCCAACAAAATGATTTGAACTGTAGCTGAGAAGACTTCGATCTCCTTGAAGAGGTGGATAACCGTTGCCACCCATATTTGCAGCATGAGCATAAGAACCGGTTAAAGGACATTCGTTATACAGATGTGGACCACCACAAGTTACACAACCCTGATTGACGACATTAACTTGATGATTTGGTTTTTCAAAAGACATAGCATCGAACTTTTTATTAAGAGCCACTAACATACTCATCACTTCATCATTCGTTTTATTATTAGTGTTAGAAACTTGAGGCTTATTTCTTGACATTCTCACACGAGCCTTATTTTCGATTATCATGAAAGCATCATTCGTGTTTCGAGCCAATAAGTTCCCTCCCGCAGCAGAGTTGAGTGAGTCTTGGTCAACATGACATAACCCATTGTAGAAAGTATCAATCTGCTGAAGGGATGTGAACCCATGGTTCGGACATTTTTCCATCAAATCTTTGAATCGATCCCAAGCTTCACTGAACGACTCATCAAAAGCTTGTTGGAATCGAAAGATTTGGGAACGAAGGTTAGACATTTTAGAAGGAGGATAGAAGTAATTCACAAACTTGGACGCAAGATCGTTCCAAGTGTGAATCGAGTTCGGCGGTTCCTTTTCCAGCCAAGTCCGGGCTGCCCCTTTAAGGGAGAAAGGAAATAACTTCAATTTCACCACATCGTGAGGAACTTGATTCATGCGAATAGTCTCAGCGATATCAGCGAAATTTATTATGTGAGCGTATGGGTCTTCGTGTTCAAACCCGTGAAAAGATATACTCGTGATAAGATTGAGCAATCCGTGATTAATTTCAAAATTAGCATTGATTTCGGGTATCACGATGGCTCTCCTCACACCATTGAATGGTGATTGGAGTTGTTCCTCCATCGATCGTGGATCGAAAGCCGGTTGTGGTCCCATCGGAGGGATCACATTGTTTTGAGCACCACCCATCGGCAGGGGTCCCAAGTGTTGTTCGTTCGGGTTCATTTCCTCCGTATTAGGAAAAAGAACTCGGTGTGTGTGACGAAACAAACTTTCCGGATTTGAAAGCGGTGAAACAAGTCGTTTAGACGTTGAACGTGTGTTCATACACCACAAAAAATCAAATTTAGAAAAATAAAAGGAAAATCAAATTTGAAAAGGAAAATCTTTTTGTATTTTTGTTTTTATAAAGCAAAATTTAAAAACTTATACTTTTGTTTTTTTTTCTTTTTCTAACGTTACGTTAATCGTAAACCGTTTCCTCTAAATCTACTCGCGACGGAACGGGAGAGAAGAATGGATCTCTCTTCAGCTTGCAATTTAATGTCAAAGCGTCCGTATTTTCCGCTTATTCGGTCGTAGAATTAAAGTAATCCGTCTAGCAACTAATTTCACGCGTAGTTATATTGGGAAGCTTATTTGGTTTACAACGCCCTTCCTTTCGGTCGAGTCGAGGCTGTAACTTTATTATTTTTTTGGTATTTTTGAAAACACTTTAGGAAAAGTGTTTTTGATTTTTCAATTTTTATAATTTTTATAAAAAATATATACAAGGAAGGTTTTCAAAACACAATTTCGAAAAACGAAAACAAAAAATTCACTTCAACCTTCCCCGTCAGCGGCGCCAAAAATTGATTCGTGAAAATCAAGTTATATATAGTATAGTATTACTCAAGAGATCCGCAAAGAAATCTGGATAACCTGAGGTCGTAGTCCGTGTGAAGGATGAATGGAATTTCGAATTCCCGATTCGTGAAACGTGTCATGAAAGTGGTAAAAAGTGATTTGAATGAGATTATACTAATGAAATAGTAAATGAAGCACAAATAATCAACTAAACACGTAATTCAAGTAAGGCAACTAGAAACGTAACGTAAAATCGAAACCGTACGTTAAAAACGTTAACGTACGAAATAAAACGCGACTTTTAAGCAACACTACTCCTATGGACTTGGAAATAATTTTCAAAAATAAAAAATGATAAAAGAAAATTTTAAGAAAAAGAAAAATATTTTTTTGACTTTTTATTTATTTTTTATGAATTAAAAACTATTTTTACTAATTAAAAATTAAAAGAAAATGCAAATAAAGTGAGAAAAATGCAAAATAAATTTCTAAAATTCTAAAATAACTAAAAATAATTTTCTAAAATATTTTTGGATTTTTCTGGGGTTTTTCTGATTTTTTTGGATTGTCTAGTAATTAAAAAGTAATAAAAAGTGATTAAAAATGAAAATTAATTAAGAAAAATAGCAAATCAACTCAGAAAAATATGAAAATTTCAGGAAAAATCTAAAATAATATTTTGAAACCAGGAAAAATGTAAAAATTGAAAAATAAGCACTGGAAGTTCTTAATGGCTTGAAATCAGCTTATAGAAGTGCTTATTTATAAGAACTTCTTGACCCAATGTTGACCAAAGTTTATCCAAATGATATTTGACTCAAACTATGCTTAGATGAACAGGAATTGGATCAAGAAATACTCAGAAACACAGGTGAAAGCTCAAACAGATTCAAATAAGCAATGATGATAAGCAATAAGCCAAAACAGAAAAGCTAATGGAACCAAATCAATGTATAAACCAACTACAAGCACAATTGAACTCTACTGATCAACAAAACTCAGATAATGAATCAAGCAACAAAATTGCAGCCCTCAATCTATATGTCAAATTCTAAGCTCAAACTATCAACTAGACAAGCTCAATAAGCAGCCCCAATAAGCTGTTCAGTAAAGACCAATAGGGTAAAAACCGTCACTAACTGGCTGAGATCACTAAAGCACCAATAGAACAGATTTTAGATCTAAATTACTAGCCTAAAAACCACCTAGAACATGTATCCAAATCTGATGTGCAGGGGATAAATAAGCTCAACAGTCAACTTCACTCCACTTTTTCAATAAGCAAATGTAATCCAAACAACAAATTTCTTTTTGATTTTTATTATCTGAATGCTGAGCTTTTCAAAACAACAAACCAAATTGATTTCCAACAAATATTGAATATTACACAAGCTCACAAAGTTTAGACTAAAAAATGAGTTCAAATTTGTTTTGACTTTTTAACTTGAAAAAGATTTTGACCAAAGTGAAGTTTGATTACTAAATTATAACTGAAATTGGTATATTAAACTATTGTATGATTGAAATAATCCGAATCTTATACCTATGCAACTATTTAACTAATTATGCAACTTAATTATCTTAACTGATAAGCACTAGTGAAGAAACTAAAATTATTTTTGACTTTTGATTAAACGACTACTACTTATTATGTGAAACTAAGCTATAATCCAACCTTAGTAACTAGTCTAAACCAGAAAACAACCTCTGAATCACAACCTATACTAGCAAACTGCTTGAATCCAAACACCCCTGAATGCAACTGATTTAAACAATACACCACCACAGTTCTGTCAAACTCAATTCCAAATCAATCCAAACTTCCAAACTAATGACAATTAAGATCTATAATCACTTAGATAAACAATAAACTCAGATCTTAGGTATCACATCCAATCAGTAACTCAGATCCAATAATAATAAGAAGCAGCAATGAAACAGTAACAACAAATTGAATCCAAACTTTCACTTATGAACTAATAACAAGTAATTATAAATCTAAGTAAGCAATAACCAAGCAATAACAAACAGATTAATTCTAATACTAATTATGCAGAATTGAAAATTAATGAGACTTATAAACCAAATCCCCCTCAGCCAAACAGAGGGAGTTCACTATGCTTGCCGGTCTTTTGACAGGCCAAATGGACTCCTCTTTGGCTGCCTTAATTCCCAATGAGCTCAGCTTATTACAATAAGCAAATAGGTTGACCAGTGTTTGACTTTTGTATTTTTATAAAATTTTTATGAAAAGGTAAATCAATGTTTATATAAACTGATAAAAACAGATAACAAATATATAAAACTTAATTCAAATCAATAACAACTATTTTGAGATATATATATTTTTTAATAATTTGATATTAAACAGAAATATAAAGCAAATTGAACTAAACTATCTATAGAAAGTAAACTAAAGCAGAAATTAAGGAAGAAATATAAAAGTGAACTTGATTATATTAAATTTAAAAAAACTCAGTACAGTGATTTTGAAAGAGAAAATACAATAATCTTTTAAAATGAAATTACTAAACAATAATAAAAACCTACTACAATATAATGAAAGAGGGAGGGTATTTATAGATGCTGAGGAGAGCTTGGTGGATGCTTCTGGATTGCCATGTCACTGATCCGTGCGTCTCTGTGTTTCTTTGAGTCCCTCCATAGCCATTAGATCACACTTGGTCCCTAAGCCTTGAATCTCAACCGTTTGATTAATTGATGTGATGTGACCTATCCTCCATGTGTCCTCCCATTGGTCTACGCGTCCTGACATCCTCCTGACACTTGCGTAGCCTTCTAGAAACAACCAATCATTGGGTATTTGTTTTAGTACGAGGTAATTTTGGGTGAAAGGGTGAATTAGGGTTCGGTGAATAGTGATATTCTGGGTAAATAATGAATTTGGGGGGCGGGTAATGTTTTTGGGGATTTTTTATATTAAGGGTGCGTTGACTGGGTATTGACCGGAGGTATAAGGGTGGACCGGGTTGTAATATTAGGGGGATTGGGCTTTGGTTGATGGGCTTAGGTAGTAACAGGCTAGGACTTGGATTTGTTTTTATTTTGGATCTGGTGTATTAAGGGTTTAGGACTAGTGGATTTTAGGAATAAACTTTCAAGGACTATTCTTGTAATTCTGCAAACTTCAAGGGCCAAAGCTGTAATTTTTGAAACTTTATGCAAAGGGCTATTCTTGTCACTTCTGAATTTCTTGAAGGGTTGACTTTGACTTTTCTTCAAAATATTCTTCAAAGGGCTATTTCTGACAACTTTGGAAAGTTGAGGGACCATTCTTGTAAATTACATCAAACTTCTTCCAAGGACTTTTCTTGACACTTTATGAATTTCCAAGGTTGAATTTGACTTTTTGAGCTTAGACTTTGACCATTTGACTTCCCCGGCTTCGGCTTTTGACACTTTCCATTCTCGGGCTCGTTTTTGTCGGTTTTGGCATCGTTTTTGTTCATTTTTCTCATATCTGTACCTGCACATACACAAATACAAAAACATACGTTCTCTTGGCATTTTTGGTTAGTATTTGGTATTTTTTGTCTGAATTAAGGCCTAAAAAGGATGTGTGATTAATCACTCATCAATGCGTGTATTGCCGATTTCCCCGAAAGGAAGATAGGGCTATACACGCGTTTTTTTGAGTACGCTAATTACCACGTACCAATATCCATATTCCTGAACAACGTGCTCAATTTCTATCGCCTTCATATCTCTCAGCTGCACTGTATAGGTGCGGCAAAGATATCTAATTTTGAAGTAAACTGTCGTTTACTTGCGATAGACCCCACCGTCGACCTATTCCATGCGTTTTACCACACAACGAGGTTGCATGGATGGGTATCCTTTGCGAAGCGCTCGGGGAGCCTGTAGTGCTATACCGAGAAGGTAGATTCCCTGAGGCATTGGAGGGAATATTTTTTCTGGGTGGATGATGTGGTGTTTCCATCACCATTTGAGTTTTATACTCAAGAGACATTGCCGAGGGATGGGCGCCCCGCACCCGGTTCATATAGCTTGGCAGATGCGCAGACTATTGATGCCAACCGCATCCCCATTAACCCTTATCCTGAGGAGTTTTTAGTGCAAGTGGGGTTGAGTCGCAACTATTTCCTTGGTGCTGAGGAGGTGCTAACCTTCATTGATGAGGAAGGCCGGGGTGGGTGTTCATCCCTTTTAATTGTTCGCTTCCAATAATGTAAGTTTTTTTGTATGCGCACTTTTAAAACTAACATTTGTTTTGTTGTTTGTTCCTGTGTTGCGCAGAGATGGATTTGTTTGCGGTGGTAAAGTTGGAGAAGCCGAAGCAGGTGACCATTGGTGTGCGGCCTCTGAGGGAGAACGAGCAACCGCTGTTAGAAGCGACTGCGGGTCATCTGACAGTATTGGGGCCAGTTGCTCATGAAGATTCGCCCCCTCTCCTTGTGACGCCACTGCAGAGCGTGGCTCCGGCTGTGGAGTCTGTGCATGTGGAGGAAGTGCAAGCTGAATCTTCTGACAGCGTAGAGGTGCTGAAGCCTGAGGAGGTGGCGCAGAATCTAAAGCGCAAAGGAGAGGCTGGTAGCAGCGGTACTTCCAAGAGGAGGCGCCATCTGATCGCGGATGTAGAGTCACCTGCTGAGGAGGATACATCCGCTTCTGGCGCGGATAAGGAGGCTGCAAAGGCCTCTCCACTTCCGTAAGTGATCTTCCTTATGCTTTGTATTTTTTTATTACTTGTCGTAATATGTGCTAACTGTTTTCTTATTCATTGTAATGATTATGCTGCGAAGGATAATGGGGCCTTTGTGGAGACTATGATCCCTCCTCAGAATGAAAATAAGGAAGAGGAAGTGAAGGTAGGTGAGGACGTATCTGCGCAGCAGTTTTTGGTGGAGTTGGCTGCTACTGCTGAGCATCAAACTGAGCTAGTTGCTCAGTTGAAGACGAGGTACATTGGGGAGAGTAGCACTCTTGCCCAAAAAGATGAGGAGATAGCTCTTCTTCGTGCGCAGCTGGCTGAGGCACAAGCGGAGGTGGTGTCCTTCAAAGCGCACGCAGACAAGGTCACTACTGAGAAGTTGACCGCGATGGCTGAGCTGCAGCAAGCGCGCGGGGATCTTCATCAGTTCAGGGCCAACCTTACTTGGGCGGTAAGGTATCTTAAGGAGAAGAAGGAGGAGCATTTTGCGAACATCAATGAGTTCAAGGTGCGCATGGAGAAGATTATTCAAGTGTAGGAGGAGAAGCTACGTAGCCTGAGTATAGACTATGATGAGGAATTATACCCTCATCTGATACCTACCATAGCTGAGCGCAGGTACGTCCTTACATAATTTCATGCAATGTTGTCTTATTATATTTGTTGGTTTGTTTCTTCTAATGCAAGTTGTTCTTGTTGATGTAGGTGGTTGATCAGCCATGGGCTGCGCTTGGCTGCTGTGGGCACCTTGGAGTCTCCAGAAGTGTTGGGGACTTTTAGAAAGGTGGTGCAGTGTGCCGTGGAACGTGGGTGGGCGCAAGCTATGGAGGAGCTCCATGAGGCCAAGGCGTTGAACATGGCACTGACTGAGGTGCCTGGCTACAACGCAAATGCTTATGACGAGCTGATGCAGGCCATGGAGGGGATGAAGCTTCTTGAGCTTCCGCATATTGCACAGCTGGAGCGCGACCAGGATAACCCCATAAAGGTAATTATGGAGGGGTTGACCCTGGGGCGCCATATTTTGGAGGATGCAGAGGCGCAGCTAGACTACTTCCTCAAGCCTGACGAGTCGCAGCTGCAGGTTCCTGTTTTTGTGCAGCCACGCCATATGCTGAATCCATTTGCTTTAGAGAAGGAGATTCCTCTAAAGGAGGTGTTGGAGCGACATGCAGAGAGAGCTGCCCAGATAAAGGGTATTAAGGGCAAGGCCGTCTTATGCGGTGTAGGCGCTGCACATATTCCCAGGTCTGATGGGATTCCTGTTAGTGTGGCGACTGTATCACCTAAGGATGCGTTGCTCTTGCGAAAGCTTCAAGAGGCAGGAAGCTCTGCTGCTCCAGAAGATAGTCCTGAGCATCGTCATAGCGTATAGGCTTTTTGTGGGTTGTATATTTATTGTATAAATAACAAAGTATGTCTTTTGCATGTTATGGTAGTTATCTTTTTATGTAAAAAAGATTAAATGAGATACTCTTTTATGTTTAAATTAAGTGCGTGACTTAAGATAAATTATAAGAATGAAAATAAACTTGCATTAGTTTTTGCAAAGTTTTATTATGTGACCAAGAGTCTTGGCTCATTATTTGCTAAGCTTTGTACAGTGTACTTGATATTTGCGTATCCTTCGTGGGATGCGCAAGGGAAACTTACCTTAACGTCTCAAAAGTAAGGCGCTTAGCAAGGATGCTTGATCCACTGTTGATGGGTTTGCAACCCTCTTACTCAACGAGTGAATTAGTAGGTTTACTCATCCTTTATGCCTTCGCGGGTCTTAATAAGTGCATGCACGCCATGTAGGCAAAAATAGAATACAACAATATTGAAATATATAAGAATTTACGCAAAAAAGTGAAATGCGTTATGGAGTTAGCTAGAAACCATAGCATTTTATTGATACTTGCAAGTTTTCGAAAAAGTAAAAGACAATTCCTAACAAAGAAAAGAAAAAACAAACAATTATTGGGCACGTACTAAAGTGCGAGGTTGTCTGTTTATGGGCCGTAGCCTTTCCTAAAGATAGCATCTTTTGAGATTGCAAATATTCCAGGTGCGCGCTAGGTCATGACCTTCCATATCGCGCAACCTGTATGCACCCTTGCCTAGCGCATCAGTGACCTCGTAGGGTCCTTCCCATTTGGGTCCGAGCTTGCCTGTGTCTTCTGCATGGCTTACGTCATTGGCGCGGTATACAAAGTCTCCTGGCCTGAAGGAAGTGTGTTTGACCTTTTCATCATAATACTTCTTCATTTTTGCCTTAGCCTTTGCTTCGCGTATAGCTGCGCGCTCACGTCTTTCTTCCAGTAAGTCCAAGTGTATGCGCCGCTCCTCGTCATTTTTTGTGATGTTGACCTCTGCTGTTTGTATAGTTGGCATTCCTATATCAGCTGGTATGACGGCTTCTGTTCCGTAGACAAAGGAGAATGGTGTGTCTCCAGTACTGGTTTTGATTGTGGTGCGATGCGCCCATAAGACATGTGATAGCTCGTCCACCCACTTTCCTTTGTGTCTGTCAAGGCGAGCTTTTATTCCTTCCCCTAGACTACGATGAGGAATTGCTTCCCATTGGTTTGTGGGTGTGTTACTGAAGCGAAGTGTTGTATGATGTTCAATTGCGCGCACCAATCTTTGAATGGGTTGTCGCAGAATTGCTTCCCATTGTCTGATATGATCTCTCTAGGTAGTCCGAAACGACAGACAATGCTATCCCATACGAAGCGTTTGACCTGGTTACCCGTGATACTCACCAACGCCTTTGCTTCAATCCACTTTGTAAAGTAGTCTATGGCTACGATGAGGAATTTTAACCCTCCTGCTGCAACTGGAAAAGGTCCTGCGATGTCAATGCCCCATTTGTAGAATGGCCATGGTGAGGTAATGGGTGTTAGCTCTTGTTGTGGTTGGCGCGGAATTAGCCTGTGTACTTGGCAATTGCTGCATTTCTTTATCATATCTCGCGCGTCGCGGTGCATAGTTGGCCAATAATACCCCGACCGTAGAGCGCGCGCTACAATAGATCGTGGCCCTGAGTGCATGCTACATGATCCAGCGTGGATTTCTCTGAGTACATAGTCTGCTTGAAGAGGTCCAACACATCAGAGCCAAGGTTGCAAGAAAGAATGTCAGTAGAGGATGTTGTCCCGTAGTTCAAATCGTTGCGCTGTGCGCCGCACTCTTCGAGCGTCCTTATGATCTTGTGGTAAGACTCCTTTGCTAATGAATTCGGTGATGGGTGTCATCCATGTGGGATCTTGTTCTTCTATCACTGTGGATACTTCAATCTCCAAGATTGACTTGTTTTATAAGGTTTCTACCAATACCTATTTTGATAAGTGCGCAAAGCTTGTGGATGCAATCTTGCTAAGTGCATCAGCTTTCCTGTTATCCCCTCTAGGTACTTGTTTTATTGTGAACCTATCAAAGTTTTGAATTAAGGACTTGGTCTTATCCAGGTATTGGATCATGTGTTCATCCTTCGCTTCATATTCACCTAGCACATGGTTAGCGACTAGCCTAGAATCCATGTTTGCTTCCAGATTGCGTACACCCATTTGGATTGCAATACGCAGTCCAGCGAGTAGGGCCTCGTATTCTGCCTCATTGTTTGTGGCTGTGAATTCGAAGCGCAGCGCATAGGTGAATTTCATACCTTCTGGATTAGTAAGAATGAGGCCTGCGCCTGATCCATCTACGCATGAGGATCCATCTGTGAACAGAATCCAGGGCTCCTGTAGATCTGTTTTGGTTGTTGAGGTTGGACTATCGGTATCTGGATTTTCAACGATGAAATCGGCTAATATCTGTCCTTTGATTGTAGTGCGTGGTCTATACGAGATATTATATTTGCTTAACAAGACGCTCCACTTTTGTAGCCGCCCTGATACGTCAGGTTTAGAGATAACTTGTTTGATTGGCTGGTCTGTGATTACAGCTATTGGGTGCGCTTGAAAGTATCTGCGCAGTCTTTTAGCTGTGAATACTAAAGCTAAGACCAGCTTTTCCATGGCACTGTAGTTAGTCTCTGTCTTTTTCAATGCTTTGCTTACAAAGTATATGGGTGTCTGGACGGAGTTTCTATCTGTCAATAGTACTGCGCTAACTGCTCCACGGGTTGCAGATAAGTACATGATTAGCTCTTCCCCTGGTCGCGGTGCGACAAGTTTGAGGAGTGATGCCAGATGCTGTTTTAGCTGTTGGAAGGCTTCTTATGCTTCCTCAGTCCAACGAAAGTCTCCCTTTTTAGTGCACTTCGTAAGTTTTTTAAAGAGAGGGAGTGATTTGTCTGCTGATTTAGATAAGAAATGGTTTAGCCCAGCTAGCTTTCTGTTTAATGACTGGACTTCCTTGAGTGTGCGCGGTGAGGGAAGATCTATAACAGCTTTTGTTTTTTCTGAACATGGTTTGATTCCATCGGGTTCTATTAAGTATCCTAGGAACATGCCTTCTGTCTCGCCAAAGGTGCACTTCTTGGGATTTAACTTCATGTTTATTTTTCCCAATGTTTTGAACATTTCCTCAATATCGCGCACCAATTCATCCTCTGTGTGACTCTTGATGACAAGGTCGTCGACGTAGACTTCCAAGTTTTGACCTACTTGTTTTTTGAAAGTTGTGTCCACCAGTCGCTGGTATGTTGCGCCTGTGTTTTTTAGACCAAAGGGCATTTTTGTATAGCAATAGACCCTTTGACTTGTGTGGAAAGCCGTTTTCTCTTCGTCCTCCACTGCCATCTGGATTTGATGATATCCTTTGTATGCGTCTAGGAAGCACTTGAAAGGATATCCGCATAGGGATTCTACTTTCCAGTCTATCTCCAGCAGTGAATAGCAGTCCTGTGGGCATGCTTTGTTGAGGTCTGTGAAGTCCACGCACATCCTCCAACTGCTATCACTTTTCTTTACCATCACTGGATTAGAAAGCCAATCGTGATAGTAAACTTCGCGCATGATGCCTGCGTCTACAAGTTTGTATACTTCTTCCAGAATAGCTTTTGCACGATCTGGGGCCTGGCCGCGCTTCTTCTGTCGTATTGAGGGATATCCTTGTCGGATTTGTAGCTTGTGTTCTGTGATAGAGCGTGGCACTCCGGTCATGTGCTTTGGTTCTCATGCGAAGATATCTAGGTTCATTTGCAAGAGTGCGCACACAGCTGCTTTACCTTTGTCAGATAAAGATCCTATAATCGAAATTTGTTGATCCGGGTAATCGGGGTGAATAGCGACCTTTAAGTTTGGTGTTTTTTCTGTGCGCTGTTCTGGAATACTTTCCACCTCAGTGGTTACTGCGTTGCATTCTTTTGGTGGTACCGTGGTGTTATAGAGGGTAACAACTCCTCCTTCCACTGGAAATTTAAGCATCCCATGTGCTGTGGATGGTACAACGCGCATGGATGATATTCCAGGTCTCCCAATGATGCCATTGTATGGTGAGGGAGACTTGATTACCATGAAATTTATCCATGTTGCTGTTGAGTGTTGTTCATCGCCCACAACTACTAGCAAGCGCAATTGTCCCATAGGCCAAATCTTTTCTCCTGTGAATCCAGTCAACGAAGTTGTGGCTGGTATCAGTTGACTTTGTATCTCAGGTCGTAGCCTTATGAAACAATGATCAAATAGGATATCTGTGGATGCCCCCCATCGATATACATGCGGTGGATATCATGTCCCCCCGTATGTATTTCAATAGTTAGTTGCTCTACTACTGCGTTGTCCGCAGCTAGAGTAGGGAAGGATATCTCTTTTTCTGGAGAGAATTTTTGACTGACTTTTTGTTTTATCTTGCGTTGCCATGACTGTATCATGTAGATGATGTCAGCTTTGTCTTTGGGAGGTTCTTTCTTGCCCCCATTCCTTTGCTTGTCCTTTCCTTCTTTGATGTTTTTTACAAGGTGGTCCATTCTGCCTTCTCTTACTAATTTTTCAATCAGTTGTCGTAGTTGGACACACTCGTTGGTTGTATGGCCTTTTTGGCCATGGTATTCGCAGTATCCATTCCCTATGCGCTTGTCCTCTACGATACGCATTGGTGGAGGTTTTGGGAAGTTTGCACCTTCTGTTACAAATATTTCCCTCGGAGTCTTTGTGAGAGGGGTATATTTGTCATTGTCTCTTCCACTGTGATAATTCTTGCTGCGGTTGCTATTCTAATCGTTGGATTGTCTCCTAGGCTGTTCTTGTTGCCTATAATTTGAGTAGCCTTTTTTGCTGTCCGCAGCGGCTGCTTCTCCTTGTATGAAGGATCTTGTGCGCTTCATTAGCTCATCGAATGTTTGGGGAACCTTGTCGTTTAGCTTCCGAATGAGTTCAGGGTTATTAATCCCAATCATGAACCCTGAAATTTTTAGGACTTCGGGACACGCTTTGACATGTATGCACTCATCTTTAAAGCGTTCCACATAAGCACTGGTTGATTCCCCTTGGCGCTGTTTTACTCTGGCTAGTTCAACAGGGTTTTTAGCGCACTTCTTTCTTTGGGTGAAGTTTAAACGGAATGCTTTCCGTAATTCTTCAAACCCGCCAATGCTCCGTCGTGGGAGCTTGCTAAACCACGTGCGCACATTCCCTACTAAGGTGGAATTAATCATATGGCACCACACAGGTTGTGGCTAATTTTCGATGGTGGCAGCCAACTTGAAAATTTTTAAGTGATCATCCGGGTCGCCTGTTCCATCATATGTTTTGACATTAGCAGGCATGCGCCTCCTTTTGTGATCGGAGTAATCGCTGATGCGTCGTGTAAATGCATCGAATTTCTGGCGACGCCACGGAAGAGACATGTCTTCGTTTTCTTCTTCGCGACATCTTCCTCTAGATTTCCAGTGTCCTGTTTCCTTATCCTCGTTGTCCGAGGAGTCACTGGAGGAAGAGTAATCTCTTTTGCGGCGCTTGCGCCGACTTCCTTCAGAGGAACAGCCTGAGGGGCTTTCACTTGGAGATATTCTTCTCCCTGTTCTGTCATGAATTCTTTTACTCCCAGACCTGGAGGAACCCTCGCTTGGTGAGTGTTGAGGTCCTAATCTGTCTTGTATCCCCCGACTACCAAGTCTGGAATGAACATTGGTGCGCCTCTCGCCGTTTTCATATTCCTCTGAATATTGTGAGTCAGATATCGTACCCAGCCTATCATGGATAGTGGTACATTTTTCATTGTTTTCGCGTCCTCCTCGTAGGTGGCGCGGTGGTGATGCTTCGCGTTCAGGGCCGAAGTTGAGCCGGGTTTGTAGGCTCGTATTCGACCTTCTCCTAGCTTCTTCTTGCATAAGTGCGGTTAAAGTTTCGTAATTTTGGGATACAAAATTACTCAGCGCTAAGTCAGGTGCGTCCTCATTCGCTGCAAGAATATCTGCCTCAGTATTGGGTACCCTATCCCTGTTAGGTGCTCCTGACGGCACAGTGTTGTCCAATGTAGATGCCGTCTGGTGAGGAGTATTGAAGAGGGTGCGCTGGAGTTCTTCAACGCTTGGAACTACGGTGGTGACGTGGGTAGTCCTTACAGGCAATTCCACCGCTGGGAGAGGCTGGGTAGGTCCCGTTTCTTGGTGACCAGGGGCACTGGTTGTCCCAGAAGCCTACCTAGGGGTTGAATCCTGTTGATTCTTCCTCTGGGGGTCATGTGTTTTTTCTACCTGCGGAGTCCGCTGGCTTGAATTTTTACTCTTTGTCATTCTAGTTCCTTGATTCTTGGTGTGGGTCCCACGGATGGCGCCACTTGTTGATACAAATGTTGGGCGTTCCTAATTTGAGCTCTTGCTCTCATATCAATTCGCTTCTTAATGCTTGAAACCTGCGCACTAAGAAAGTAAACAACACCGTTAGGCTTATCGTGGGATTGTCTCCCACGATTAGACTCCGGTGTGAGAGTAAGTAATCGGTTTTAGGGTTTTGTTTAAGAGTTAGGGATCAGGGATCGTACCTTTAATGAGAATTATGTCATTCCTTATATAGGCGCAGAATCCTTGTAGGTTTCGTGCTCCTTACGTTTCGCACACGTGGTGCTTATCCGGGTTAAGGATATCTATTCCATAGATAGAAGATCCTTATCTAAACCGTATTTATTTTAGTTGAGCTTGTGCTTACATGAGCCCATTCCCATTATTGATGCGGCCCAAGTTATAATAACCCACGCATGGTGGTTTTGGGCCCTAGTAATGTTTATCATTTAGGCTCGTGGCCCAAATATAGACTATACGTCATCACTAAGTAATAAAACAACTAAATTTATAAGCAATTAAAAAATGACATTTGAAAACATTCGAAATAGGAATTGACGTTAAGGTTTGTAATGTGAATTAAAATAGTACGAAGTTAACTAAGAAACATAAAATGAAAAAAAAAAGACAAGATAGAAGTTGATGTTGAAAGAATAAAAACTTGGATTCGTACAAACATTAAAAATATTGAAGCAATACAAAATTAAAAATTTAATTTGGTTCTAATAATTAATGATGATGATTCATAAATGTTTTGTGAAATCTTCGTACAAGACAAACAAAGAAACAAGAAAGTTGTAAAACTAATAAATGCTAATGGATTAAACTTAAAGAAAAGCTTGATAATAAATGAACATAAAAACGCAAATTTAATGATAATTAATTGGTAACAAGAGGCTGATAATATTCTTTTGTGAATGTGATCTTGGTCCGAAGACCAACCTGTTGATGACGGCTGCTTTCTTCTCTTCAATTTTGAGATTGATGGTTTTATACTCAAAAATAACCTAAAGCATATATTCTATTCCACCGTCCATTTCAACTTTTCTTCCATGAAAAGGGAACGTGTCTCAATCTGCAACATTGCAACAATGGAAAGGTAATTGGTAGGCTTTAAATTTGATTTTCTCTTCTTATGGGATGCGAGTTGGACTTAGTTGTGTTGAGGTAGTAACATGGAAATGTAAGCTACGAAAATGGGCTCAAATATGGCCTATATTCAGCTTGGCTCAGGTTTATTTCTTCGGGCTTCACTACAAGAAAAACGGGTATTTAGGAGGGTGGAAAACTGTGCCAAATACTCAAAAAGCCGTGCCAAATGCTATTTGGCACGGTTTTGGCACGGTTTTGGCTCTGTCCTAAATATGAGGGTGCCAAATACATTTGGGTCGGATTGAAACAGTGCTAAAAAGTATTTGGCACGGCCCCTAGGACGGTTTAACTTTAGGGTGCCATGAGTGAAGTATTTGGCACGGCTGACAATCTTTCGTTCCAAAATAGGCATTTGTCACACTTTGATATATCGTGCCAAATGCGTATTTAGTACCAATTCATCTCCCGTGCCGAATGCCTATTTGGTACAGTTTTTATTTACCGTCCCAAAATTAACTAGGACGGTTTTATCTACCGTGACAAATGTATTTGGCATGGTTTCTGTTTTTTTGTGCCAAACATAATTGGCACATTTTTATCCGCCATGCCAAAAAACATTTGGAACGCTTTTACGTTCGTTATAAAAATCATTTGGCACGGTTCGCGTAATCATTGCTAACGTGTATTAGCACCATTTTCTGTTACAAATAGGTTTCAGTACACCATCGTATCAACCAACCATCTCATATATGCGCAAATATAATTCAATCGAAGCCAAAAATAAATTAAACTCAATTTTTATTAATCATCCATAAAATGAAGTCAACATGGTCAGTTGAATACCATAATGTAAAAAACAATACATCCAACATCTTGTAAACCATGGTCATTAGAATGACAAAGTCATAACTAGAACTAAATATAAATCACTAAGACAATCGGAAACGAATGAAGCTCAACGGATCACGTTTTCATCATAAACCCTGCATAATATAATATTCCAACATTAGAAATATGTATGAAACAAGAAAAAAGTTTGATATACAAAATAGCAATAGAAATGGTATACAATCAGCCAACACAAATTGCCATACAAGTCAGCAACCAAACAATCAGAAAATCAACACACATAAATAGTCAAATGACATGTTTACCTGTTACTAAACCTCACAAGCAAACCATTTTGTCTTCTTTCAAACCAACTTTAAGTCATAAAATATGCATCACATTATAAGGTTAAATGACATGTTAAATGTTTGGTCTCAGCAATATCAGTACAATATTTGGTCTCAACTATACAAGGGATGTCACTTTACGCATACTGTATTAAACTGTGATATACACATGATATAGTAGCACATAAGGTCTAGCAGCAACATAAAAGAGAAGATGATCCAAACAGAGATCCATGAAAAAAGTGAAGTTAGCAAACTAACACATGTAACAACTCATTTGTGCATCCACTCTAACAAATTCATTATCATGAAAAGTTCATTTGCTATAGATGATCCAAACGATTCAGCCCATGCAGACCGTAATAAAAAGTACACATATCCTAAGACCTGAATGCCCACAAATAAGACTTTTCACATAAATTGCACGTTCACTTTCTATTCTTTTGTTAACAAGAACATATATCCGGGGAAAAAATAAAAAAATAAAAATTATAACAGCTTACTTCATGTCTTGAGTAAGTATCAGGAAACCCCTCAAATAGGTACTTATACATCTGAATGCCAAATTTGCTTGCCTATTGTTCTTTGCAAGCCAACAAGTATTCCGAGAATAGCAAAAACAAGCAAAATTGATCCTGAGTTTAAAGAAGACACAAAATGAGCTCATATATGTTTGTATAAAAAGGTTACAAGTAACAAAAGCCCGCTTTCTATGCAGATGAAAGTGATGACAGCATACCTTCACCAAATCCTTGTTAACAAAAAAGCATTGCTCAAACAAACCATCCTGAATAGAACCTTCAACCATTTTCTTCTTTAGTAGCTTTTCAACACTCTTTTGCATAGATTCACTCTTTCTATAAATAAGCATCAGCAACCAAATATTGATCACCTTATGATCATGAGGTTTATCAATGTGTTGAAGTTATTTTAATATTTCATGGCATAGTATCTGCAAACGATTACACAAAACCCAAAAAACGGTCACCAAAAAAAGTTAACAGATCCAACATAAGTTAAAGTAATGTATGAGTTTCTAGTACATTTTTAAATTGATAAGCATGAAAAGATTTCATGTCCATGAGAAGTTTACATCTATATTAGTTCACCCAACATTCATCATTTTTATAGCAACTTGAGCATCTACATCACACCAATTCGGTTTAATCTCCACTCACAAGCACCTCATCTTGATCCAAACCTGAAACACCCGATCCATTTTATTGAAATAATCTCAAAGTTTAAATTGCTTTAAAGGTAAACTTAAAGTCCAACCTTAGGTGTCATAGTTGATTTATTAAGAGTACCGAATACCAATTCAAATAGACACATACCAAGGAGGTTAGAGTACATTAGCTACAAAGAGACCTTGTAGTGATGTGCAGGACACATTTGTACCATGAGAATCATTCTCACTCAACCCTTGCCTCTTGGATTATACTATACTATTGTGGCACTAAGCCATTTATCAGTAGACTTTCACTCGTGCTTATATCTATGACGAGTAGAACGACTTCAACCCCAATACCGATAAATCTACATGTATCTTATGTTCAAGTCTAAACAACTGAAGCATAAAAACAGAATGTTATAATATAATTTAATGGGCTGCACTAGATATACCTTAAAATGGCTATAAACTTCGGTTCAGAATTACCAAAATACCACATAAATTCTACTATTTCTTGGAGAATGTCATATGTGTTATTTATCTAAAGAAACGGATGTATATTAAGCATATAAACATAACCCAAATTGACCAAATTACATGTGTGTATGTGTACAATATTGATGTAGTGCTAACATGTAGATATATAAGCATGGTTGATTCTTATCGTTTATACTATATTACAAAATGATACTTCAACAAATTAACACTGACTAATGAGTATACAAGGTTGTATTGACTAGTTACATTTAGGTTTTAACTATGTCGACAAACCATATTACTAGCTTCCATTTTTCAATCAATTTTTCACCTTCAATTTCACGAGCCTGCACACCATATGTGTCCTAAGAACAATTATTAACCATTCATGAATACTAAATTCAAACAAAGACCACAAACTTCCATTGCATACAAAAAATCAATCTAAATAAAGACACTGACATTACTTGAAATCAAGATCAAAGAATTTTATAATCATAAAGAAGTAATAAATTACATTAACATTTATAACAAAAAAGTAAAATCATCCTCACCATCGAGCGACCATATTGGGATAAAAATCGGCATGTTCTACTTGTTAAAGATTAGATTACCTAAATCTATGATCAAATGAGGAATAGCGGACTGGCGGTTGTAACTTGTAAGGCACCAAAAGGGTGAAACAGTTAGATTAGTGGATGAGAGAAAAGTGATGAGAAAAAGATTTGGCAGAATAGGTCAATTTGGGCGGCCAATTTTAGGGGATATGGGAGGGAACTTGAAATATTTTGGGGGACTTGAACCAAAGCTGATTGAAAATTTTCAATCAACGTAATCTTTATCTTTTACCTTCTGATTCATTTTATGAGGACTATAGAATATTTTACGGCTCTATCGCGTACTTAAAAAGGAGAGGGATATTTCTTTTTTGTAACCGTGGTATCGAATAATTTGACCAATTTGGTTCAACAGTTGCAACTTGCTTGTTCTAAATATAGCTATTATAATTTCTTTTGAGAACATGACATAATTTTCATCGAGATTTGAATGATACTCCATGGTTGATTTGTGTTCTCATATTGTTTTCTTTTGAATACTGTGATAAAAATATTACTTTTTTTTTCATTCAGATGTGAAATAACTTGAGGATGTGTACACATTTTTTATGCATTATAATTTATAAATGAGTACCCGTTCATAGCAACGGACTTTTATAGCGACAGATAGTTTTAGTAATAAAAAAAATTTATGGTTATAAACGAAAACTAATAAAAGTTTGAGGATTTGAGGATTAAACATGATTTTTTGAAACCCGGTTCAACCCGGTTGAACCGTTCCAGTCAAAAAACGGGTCAATATAAACCGGTTCAACCCGACAGTTTGGGTCGAATAACGGGTCAAATTAGACCGGATAACCCGCCAGGTTGAAGCGTCCCATGTCAACCCGGTTTTTGATATGTATTAATCTTTTCCTTTCGAAACATATGTGTATTAATAGTTGAAATTACTCATAATTAATTGTTTCAACATTTCCTTTTTAATTTTTTCTCCATTTCACTTTCTTTACTTTTTACCTTTAACTTTTACCATTTTGTTTTATAGATAGTATAGATAGAGAGTACTGGTAATTGGGGATGGAAACGAGTCGAGCCGAGTTCGACTGCCAGAGCTTGAGTTCGGCTCGTTTAAGTTTTATAAAGCTTAAGCTCGAGTTAACCTTGTTTCGAGCCTTATTTATTAAGCTCAAGCTAGGCTTTAGTATGTTATATAAGCTCGGGCTCGGCTCAAGCTCGACTCGTTTATACGAATTGATCAATGAAAAATTAAAGCTTGGCTCGAACTTGGCTTGTAATATATCTATTTTGAGCTCGTTTGTAAGCTCGCCTATAATAGAAAATCATAAAGTTTTATATATGTTTAACACTTAAAATATCTTAGTGTCGTTTAGGCTCGTTTAGGCCCCCAAGCCCAATCAATCTTTGTATGTAAAGCTCGGGCTTGAGCTCGATTAATAAATGAGGTGAAACTTAGGCTCATTTCCACCCCTACTCGTAATAAATTTTCAATTAAACGAGACATAATTTTGAGTTTTGCAAAACCGTGACCCAAAATGACACGTATTTCAAACTTGACTCAACTTTTTATATTGCTAAAACTAGAACATGGAATCATGTTTTGTCGGTTATACCCTTCTGCACTGACTACACATGTATTTATCATTTTATTTAATAGCCTTGTGCACCACAACGTCACATAATCGACCATATCTCCTCGCACGCACATCTATTATTTCTGAAATGTACACCGTCTTCACTCCCGTTTCATTCCACTCACAATGACACCTGTCTTGTCCATTTTCCTGCACATCGGATTTCTACTAGAACATTTTTGAAGATGTGTGATCTAATTGCAAAGTAAGGGTCAAGTGATAAAGAAACGGGGCCTCGTTGTCACCCAAGAGTTCCCATGTTGCGATATCCTGTGAATCAATTACGAATGTTTCAAAATAACACACTGGGCCTTACGATGTGACAAGGTTTGGCTTTCAATTCTCATAAAAACATCTAATGAAAATTTGAATTCATGCTTTTGTTCCTATAAACGCTTTTTTATTTGCTCAAAAACCAATGAATTGTTTTCATTTATATACTAGTGTATTTCAATTCAAATTTTCCTGCATTACTTCATGATGTTTTTCAAAGGACTTCGTAAACGCTACTCAAGATTATCTGGAAACACAAGCCAGAAGTTTCAAAGGTAAACTCAAGTGGTTATATTAGAAGTTTTTATAGGCCGTCTCTTGAAAATGTCCCATGAAAGGGTCATATAAACCATGTTTTCTTGTAGTGAATACATATAGGTATTTGGCACTGTTCGTACTAACTGTTCCATATACATGAGTATTTGGCACCAACAGAATATAGTGTTCCAAATACATATACAAATTTGGCACCGGTGGTACCAGTCGTCCCAAATACATAAATATTTGGCACCGATAACTCAAACCGTTCCAAATGCACATGTATTTGGCACCATTATTAGAAAACATTCCAAATGTATACGTATTTGGAACAGTTTCTTAATATCCGTCCCAAATACCTACTTTTTTGTCACGGTTACCCCACAAGTGCCAAATACATGTATTTGGCACAATTTTTTGACCGTTCCAAAAGGTTTCGTCCTAAAAACCCCCTTTTCTTGTAGTGCTTCAATAATCTTTGGGCTTTGCTTCGGGCTTGAAATTGGTCTTTAAAATTTTTGTCTCATGATGCTCCAAATGAAATTATCATTGATCCCGTAATTTCGTGCTCTTTCCAATCTCGTGCTCGTTTTGTCCACTTTTACCTCATTTTCAATCATTTTGTACCTGAAATACACAAAAACACATTCCAAGGATATTTGTAACATTATATGGTCATTTTGGGCATTTTCAGTCATTTTTATAGTTAAATATGGGTATAAAATGATGAGTATTTTCACACTCATCAGGGATCAAATAGAATAAGTGCCACATTAGGTGTCAAGTTAATATTAGTAAGTTTACAATCTATAAAAATGTGTCTTATAACAACATAAGTACATAAAACATTTTTAGTAACTTACTAAATATCATGTAACAAACTAATAAATACATTTTCTAATAACTTTACAAGTTTACTTTCATATATATTTTTATCAAAATGGAAAGTATATAATTACATCATCACATGGATCATCATATTCTAAAATGTATATCTTTCTAAAGATTGTGTAAGACTTTACAAAGATTTTGAAAGATACGTCATAGATTGTGTAAGATGTGTAATAGTTGATTTAGAAGATCTTGATGAGACTAGAGATATATATGGAAATATATTTGGAAGATATTGTTGTTAGTTTTGGAACATGGTTTTGGAAAACCTCTTTACTTGTTTTCCTGTAAATAGTAGCCCATGGTTTTTCTAATAACTTGATGAAACCTGAACAAGAAAAACACACACTTCTCTACACTTTGCATAGATCTTAGATCAATAGAAAACCATCTAGAAAACACAATCAATCACCCTTATTATCATGATCATAATGCTTCAAATATTCATCTTTGTTGTAAGCATATTATACATCTTGATCCACCAAAGAAGCTTGGAGATCTTGCCATCATCATCCACCACATGCATACATATATGAAGATCCATCACAACAAGATTGGAGAACTTGTGATCTTCATTCATTGAAGGCTTTCTATCAATGGAAGTTCTTTTAGATTAGTTATTCATATCCAGTAAACATTTATGTCTTGGATCATCATTGTACTCATTAGTATAGGTTAGATGGTTTATGTGTTTGTGCCATAAAATAAAAGGTTCCTATGTTGGGCCATAAAACATAGCGGGAGTTGTTGTACCCTTGTAAAAGAACTAGCGGGAGTGGTTGTACCCTTGTAAAAGAACCCGGTATGTAGCTTTGTACCGGAAAAAGTGTAAGCGACGATTGTAAGGTTTTCTCCGCCAAGAAGGGAGCTTGTTGATCTGGTGAAGTAACTCTCGAGTTGGGTACTCAAGGAGTGGAGTAGGGTGGAAAGGAGATCTGTGACCGAACCACTATAAATCCTCGTGTTCGATTTGATCTTTCCTTTTACTTCTATACTTGCACTATATTATTGTTTGTGTTGTGACTTGATGTTTATGATTGTGTGACAACTTGTTATTTCATATGCTTTATATTAGTCATATGACTATTATTAGCATTTCTTATATTACAACAAGCTTGATCGGAAATTTTTCATATGGATGTTTTTAGAAAAGAAAAACAAACCGGACTAATAATGGCGAAACTTGACTCAATGGTTTATACTATATTTGATTCAACAAGTTTAAAGATTTTTAAACGGAAACGTATTCACCCCCCTCTACAATTTCACAATTGGCATAAGAGCATCGTAGCTCTTATTTTCAAAACGAATGTTTTTAAAATAGAGCACGATCCATGTATCAAATTACCATTAAAGCGGAATATAATATGAAAAATGTTTCGCTAATTATGCTATGCTAATATGACTACTTGTTTTAGTTGTTTGCATACATGTTCTTTGTTTGTTTTAAAGTTGGGATTACACATGCTTATTTGTGATCAATGTTGCAAAAATCGTGAATCGGTACTGAGGCGGTCGAGGGCCGATTAGCGATTTTTGACAGATTAATCGGCCGATTTTCTTGACTCGGCCGATTACCTTGGAAATCCCTCCATGTTGGGAATTCTGTGAAGTAAGAATTCTGCTGCTGTTTCTGCTGAAAGGATCCTGCTGAAGAGTTGGTTTCTGCTGAAGCAGTGTATCTGCTGAAGACTAGTTTCAGCTTTATTAGTTTCTGCGGATATAATATTTCCGTATTTTATGTAATGTAGTTTGGATATGCATGAGTTTATTTAGGAAGTGATAATGCATATCTTTTAGAAGTTTTAGAGTATACGTTTCTTGAGAAACGGTTTAGGGTTCCTTGAGTATATTTATGTATTGAATAACTTTTAGAAAATTCTTTGAAGATAATTAAAAGATCCATAGAGGATCAAGAGTTCTTAGTATCAAGCTTGTGTTTTGTTTCCGCTTTATAAATACAAGTTGCAGAGATTGTCTATTAGTGTGTTATTGATTACAGTGACATTACTAACGATTCTAAAGTGCTCAAGAAGATCTATCAATGTCTATATCTCAACAATTGGTATCATAGCGGGGGCTCTTGATATCTAGGGTTTTGAGGTTTTCATGTTCATGAATAAAGAGCAGTTGTGAAGAAGAAGCAGATCTGGTGCAAATTTTCGTAACTTTCTGCAGTGCAGTTTTCAAACAGCGATTTCTCATTCATTAACCGTTGGATCGGGCTGAAATTTTTACCGGAAGTTCTCAACATATCAAGGAAGAGTTCCACCGGAGGGATCTTCAATCTGAGCTCTCAGTAAAAAGATAAAAATTGTCAAAGTCTACTGCTGAAAAAGGTTTATGTAAGTCGATTTTTGGGATTTCTATGCGTTTCACTTCATGAATTAATGCTTCCTTGTTTTAAATTCATTATGGAACTTGGATATATGATGTTTTATATCTAAAATTCTTGAAAGATACAGCTGGGGATGAGTATGATTGATTTTTGATGATTTTAGGGTTTTAGCGACACTTTAAAAAAAACCTAACTGATCTTTGAAGAATTTGATCGCTGGTATACTCATATGGTTTGATGATGACACAACTTTGATTGGTACTGTTGACGGTTACTGATGCATTATTAGTTCCTGCTGAAGCTTTAATTGTTTCTGCCGAAGCTTTAATGGTTTCTGCTGAAGCTTTACTTGTTTCTACTGATGGTTCTTTCTGACCATTCCTCCTGATTGGTTCCTACTGATGGGTACCTGCTGATACATACGGTTCTTGCTGACTTTTTTATGGTTCCTACTGGCTTGTTGTATACTTTTTCTTTTGGTCAGTTTTGGTTCCTACTAGTCATGTGAGATTACTACCGGTTAGGGAGGATGGTGTTATCAACCATTATCAGTTCGTTGAGGAGATTACTTGTTGAAGACATTTGATTATAATTTATTTGCTGTTGTAGTTAAATTTCACAGGTGCGTGTTCTTATCATATCTCAAAGTGAGTGGAACACTTTGGAGATAACTTGTTCGTGTGTTAATGATGTGACAAAGACTTGATGAATCTAGTGAAGGGGTACGATCCATCTTATTGTGCTTAATGCGTACATTTGCTATCACTTTAAGGAGTTACGTTATTGTGCTCAGTGTCTCATTTAGTTGAGGATTTGTCAAGAGGTTGCGGTCTACTTATACTTTTTATGGGAGTATGAGTTTGGAGTCACGTGGATAGTGCAAGACATAAGATGCAAAGTTTGGGAGATTTAACTTCTTCATCAAATCAGTTATAGTTGATTTTCTTCATCAGTGATCACTCCCTGGAGCCTATTGGATTAAAGAGATGGCAAGTATAAGTTTAAGGGGAAGCTTATTGTTAATATACTTGATCTTTCTCTTACACTTTGTGCTGATGTGATTATTTTGATTCTGCTGATCGATACTGCTGATGCTCGTTACTGCTGATACTTATTGCTGCTGCTCGTTACTGCTTATTAGTTAAAAAAAAATACTTATTGCTGATGTGATTATTTTGTTTTTGTTGGTTGATATTTTATTCTAGGTTCGAAGACGCCCTTGGATCTTGAACAATGAAGATGTGTATGGTTCGTTTTGGAGATTCAGTTCGTGGTATAATTCTTGACTGGAACAGTTACACGCGCTTTACAAATATTTTGGGGGGCATATGATACCATACAGTTCATGATATGATTACACAAAATTAGATAATCATAAGCATTGAGTGGTTTCTGGTTGATCCGTCTGCGCTCACTGAGACTATCGGCCATTGCATGAATCGCCATGCATATATTGACTACAAGAATTATCCAAAGACATTTTATGATGTCTTTTTCACTGAAGGACGAGATGATCTATGCTACTGAGTTCATGATTCAAGCAGATGGTTAGTATATTTTTAAGGGGAAGTTTATTGTTCAAAAATACTTATCCATCTACATGCATCACTTAAGGGGAAGCGTCTACGAGTTGCACAAGACCCCTATTAGAAGATTGCAAAAAGGGGAAGAATAGTTATGATGTGCAGCTTATTATTGGTGATGACATTGTTTCTTCATGCAGATTGTTGTGTAATATCAAATAGGGGAAGATTGTTGGGAATTATAGATTTGAAGATGTGAAGATTACAAAACCTACAAGCAAAGAATGAAGAAAGAAGAAACAATGAGGACCTAATATGTAATAGTTAGCTTTCGTAGGAAGCTAGGGTTTGTAACCTCCCTCTATTATATAAAGAGGGTAGGCGTCTAGGTTACAGATCATTCATTCATAGCTAGTCTCTTCAATGAGAGTCTAGAAACGCATAGAGCGTTAGTAGTAGTTTAGTAGTTGTAGTAGTTTTTATATTTATAATAAAGAAAACCTTGAAGTAACTTTGATTCTTATGTTCTTATTCCGCTGTGCAAATCATTGTTACTATATCCTAGATGGGCTTAAACGATCTTAACAATCCAAACACAAATCTCTGCCATACTAAGAAACACAAATCTTACACCTTTACAATCTAAACAAATCACCAAACATGCCTGGATCGGATGATGATGTTGATACAACCCAGAACATTAACACCACTTTTCTTCAACAACTCAATCTCTCCAACAGTAATGCTAAGTTTCCATACTTGAAGAATGCAGAAGATTATCATCTGTGGTGAAGATGCAGAACTGGATCACAAACATTGATTGGAATCTGTGGGAGGTTGTTAAGAAAGGGAATAGTCTGAAGAAGCATGTTACAGATGCTGATGGAGTTGTTACTATTGTAGGACCCAAAACTGCTGAAGAGATTCTGGCTGTGCAGAGGGAGAGTAAAGTCAGAACAATTTTGCTTCAAGCTATACCAGATGACCACATGGGTGACTTCCATTTTATGGAGGATGCCAAGGATATTTGGATGGCTATAAAAGCAAGATTTGGTGGGAATGAGGAATCAAGAAGGTTGCAGAAGTCTATGCTGAAGCAAAAGTTCCAAGAATTTCAGATATCTGAAGAAGAGGGAATTCATAAGGGTTATGACAGGTTTCATCGAATATTGAGTCAACTTAATCAGTTGAAGGCTAGACCCGACAATGAAGACTGCAATTCTAAATTTCTGAGATCTCTGCCGCCATCTTGGTTACAAGTTTGTATTGCTCTCAAGACCAAAGGTGGGTTGGACATGATGTCTTTTGATGACCTCTACAATAGGCTTAAATCACTTGAGCCTGATGTTAGAAGTCCCATTCGTCCATCCACTCATTCTGCATTTGTTGGTGCCTCTACTAAACCTGTGCATCAAGCCTCAAGTTCATATTCCTCAGGAGCATCTTCTCAAACTTATAATCAATCTGCTCCTAAATCAAAATCAAGTAGTGTGTTGGAGGATCTTATTCATTCATTTATGGCTGAATATGAACCTCAGCAGTTTATTGCATATGAGGATTTTGAACAAGTAGATCCATTGGAAATGGAGGAGATGCACTTGAAGTGGGAGCTAGCAATGATCTCAATGAACATTAAGAGGTTTGAAGCCAAGTCTGGAAGAAAGTTTGGTTTTAATGGAAGAGAAGCAGCAAGGTTTGATAGAAGGAAGGTTAAATGTTACACTTGTGGTCAAGTGGGACATTTTTCAAGAGAATGCAAGGAAAGAAAGGCTGGAGATGAAGTTAGATATGGATCTTATCCAGTGGAAGCAGGGAATAACAAGTCTGCACCTTCAAAGGCTATGGTGACTCTGGATCACCAAATTGATTAGGCTGATCATGAACCTGCTGGAGAGGAAGCTTCTACTTCTTCACAAGTGAATCTGCTGGCATTCACACCTTCAGAAGACAATAAGGAGCAAGTCTCCTTGATGGGAATCTCTCAGGTAACTAACTGTGTGTTTGGATGTAGTGTAAGATACAATGAGCTTAAACAAGAATTTGATGAATTGAAACCAAAATACAATGAGTGTTATGTTGAATTAGAGTCTTATAAAATGGCTTTAAAAACTTTAGAGAAACAAAAAGTATGGTTTCAAAAGAATCAAGTTAAATATGATGAAAAAATAAGAGTTCTAGAAAGTGATTTAAAGGTTGCTAAGATAGACTTAAAACGTACTGAAAAAGAGAAGTTTGATTTAGAAAAAGAAAAACAAGAGTTACAAGCTAAATTAGATAAAGAGATAGCTGGTCATATGAAATGGCAGGAAGGGGCATCTAATTTAAGTAAATTAATTGATGGTCGCCAATCTGTTAGGTCTAGAAAGGCATTAGGATATGAGAAATATATAGATCCTGAAGAGCTAACCTATCCTGATATGTCTAGTGTTTTTGACCCTGAACCAGCCTTAGCTTATCAAACACCTGTTAAATATGTTAAGGAAGGGGGAATGAATGCTGTACCTGGACCTATAAGAGGGGAACACATGCCTATAGACTTGTCCAAACCTGTTGACTTTGATGGATCACATCATTTATATGGCAAAAAGTCAATTGACTTGCAAGACCCTATTGTGAAATCTAATGACTTTGTCTCTTGTTGTAACAGTGACAAGTCTTCTGATGAAGGGTCTACCTCATTTGCTAGCTGTGATTCAAGTGAGAAGTCGGACCTGCCCAAGACCATGCCCAAGACCACTCCCAAAACCATACCAAAGACATCTCCCAAGACTCCCCACAAGCCTTCTAGAGTTGCTGCTGATAACAAGACAGTTTCTACTGAAGACTTGTTTTTAAATTCTTTGCATAATAATACTTTTGGCTTTGTTAAAAACAATTCTGTTTGTCATGGTGATTTGAATACTTTTTCATGTTATGGAAATTCCTTTGGTTTGAATAAATCTTCTAAAAGGAAGAAGTGTTTTGTGTGTGGAAGTAAATATCACTTGATTAAGGATTGTACATATCATGAGCAAAGAATGGGTGCATGTGTTAGTCAAAGAAAAACTAGGCAAATGTGGAAGAATGTTAGTGAAATACCATCTTTTGTTCCACATCAGCAGAAACCTAATTCTGTTGAATCTCATTTTTCATGGAGAAGAACCAGTACTAGACCATATGTTCGACCCACTAGTTCTTTCTTTTATAATGGTTATTGGCCTAATCACTTTGACTCAATGTGTAATGGTGGTGGGAAATGGAATACTGCTATGAAGCCCTCAGCAGGTTGTTCTTGGACAAAGAAGGGACCTAATATGCATTACAGGCCCAAGAACAATGGTGGATCTAAAACATCTACATGGCCTATCACTGATGATCCACAAGGCAGGCTCAAGTCAGCAATGACTTGAGTCTCCAATGTGTACTAATTTTGTAAATTTTGTTGTTGTTGTAGGAACATCCTTTGAAAAGTACTGAAGTTGGTATTGTTGATAGTCACCAAATACAATTATCTTTATAAGGGATGCTTATGAGAAACATTTGGTTCAAGTGGTCAAAATTCATACAGATGAAAATGTGGCAGATTTTTTAACCAAGGCATTTGATGGACCAAGGTTTCAATATTTGGTGGTCCATATTGGAATGCTAAACCCTTAACTGCAAAGTTTAAGGGGAGGCATAAGCCTCAGGGGAGGCATATGCCTCAGGGGAGGATGATGACTGTAAACTTTGTATAATTTGTATAAGATGTATAATTTCTGAGTTTTTAACACTAACCCTCTAACAGTTGTGCAAGTTGTTTTGGTGTATTTGCTTGTTTGATGTTGTTTTGCAGATGTTCTAAGAATGAAAGTCCCATGATAAATGTCACCAAGAGCTAAAGTCAAAGGAATGTGGTCAAAGTGCTGAACATGGTTTCTACTGATTAATTGAAACATGCTGAAGGTCTTACAAAATGGATAAATTCAAATAAGATCTTTTCATTCATTCATAGAAACAAGTTACAGCTTACATTCAATGTTACAATTGAGATACAATGACCATTCATAAACAATTGACTAATTCAGTACTACTAGCTTCTATCAATTATTACAAAATACTTGAGGCTATGACAAGTACAATGATGAAGCTGAAGATGAAAATGTAAGAAGAAGAGAAGGAAGACTGGGAAGATGCTCATGAATCAAAGTCAAGAAAATACTCAAGAACTTTGTTCCATGGTTACATTCCTCAATCATTTACTTCAGCTTCTCCTTTCCCTTACGTATGATCTCAGCCTTCTTGCTCTGTCCAATGTGTTCTTGATGTGGAGGACCAGGTCCTGGAGCAGGAAGATTCAACACCAAATTTTGTGATGTTAGGGGAGATGGATCCCTCTTACTTGATCTTGGTTGGGATCTCTCTGGTGTGGAAGGAGGAAGAAAGGTTGGATCTTCATTTTCTTCCTCTGAAGAGTCTTCATCAGAGGTATAGATGAAGGGAGAGACAAGCTCTCTCTCTCAGCAGGAACGGATACATTGCTTGGTTCACCCTTGCTATGAGCATTCCAGTGTCTTTCTTGTGCATCCTATCGGTTCTCCAATGCTCTTTCATAGTCAGAACCATCAAGCCCCCATGGATATGGTGGTATATCTTCTTCTGATGATGGAGAAGAGGAATTTGGATCTGAGGTTTCTGGGTGTGAAGACATAATTTGGATGGAGAATTGGGGTTAATAAAAAATTAGGGTTTGAAAGATGATTTGGGGAAAATTGATGAATGAGATGTGTTATCTGGGGTGATTAAATAAGCCAATTTTAGGAGTTACGATATTTAATGCGAGTTGGGTGGCACAGTAAAACCAAGATATTGACCAAAGATATTTTTACCTTTGGTTGATTCTGCTGAAGGTTGACTATGCTTCAGCAGATTTGACTTTTATTTCTGCTGAAGGGTAAAATTTTAAATTGGAAGTTTTGTCAGACTTGGTCAATAAGTTGTTCCGATAATTTTGACCACGATTGGGGAACTTCCAAATTTAACCCACTCTGCATATCTTTTCAAATCAAAATTATTCACCTATCACTCCAAATAAACCCATTATTCACTGGAGTAATTCATAACCATCTCACACAAGTTCATTCAAATGGCTCAACTTGAATTGAAGGGCGACCATAACAAATATGATTTTCTGAAAACAAAGAAGGGACATGAAGAATTTGATTTGATGGTGGAGTTTCTACAAAGGTCGAAGATTAATTATGCTTTGACGTATTGTCCCAATTTGGTGTGTGAATCCTTGGTGAAGCAATTTTGGGCATCTGCTACTAAGAGATCTGCTATAGAGATTGTAGCTGAAATAGATGGTGTAGAATATGTGGTGACAGAAGGGTTGATAAGGGCAAAGCTTCAGTTGGATGATGAAAATGGTGTGTATCATTCCAACACTGCAGAGATTCTTGCTGGGCTAAGAGAAGCTGGATATCAAAGTACTGATACATCCAAGTGGCACAATAATCAATTTTGTCCTAAGTGGAGGTATTTGGTGCATCTGCTGCTTCAATGTATGAGCAACAAGTGTGGTGGATGGAACCAGTTCTCTCTGCAATTGGGTTGTGGTATTGTTTGTCTTTCTAAGGGTGAAACTTATAATTTTTCTAAGTTTATTTTTGATAATATGCTAGAAAATATAGATAAGCAACAGCATAAGTTTTTAATGTACCCTAGATTTTTACAAATAATTTTAGACATAACCACTGAAGATAGAACCCATATACCTATTAAAAGTCTAGGTTCTAAGTTGTTTGCCTCAATGAAAACTAATTATACTGGGGAACATCACCCTATGTTGGAAGCAATGTTGCCACAAGGCAATGCTAATGTAGTTGAGGGTGATGATGTTGGTAATGTGCCTGCTCCTAATGCTGCTGATGATGGTAATCCATCATCTTCTGGTGTTGCTGCTGATGGTAATCCTTCAGTGGTAATGGAGGAAGCGCCAGCTACAACTGCTGAACCTTTATCTGATTCTACTGACTTACCACCACCTACCCCTGTACAAATGTCACCTAGCCCTACCATCTCACTAGTTCAGGATGCTCCAACTGAGCAAATTCATGAGTTTGAAGATGACTTACAGACTTTTGAACCTGATCTTACTAGACTACCTTCACCCAATTCTTTGGGAGAGCAAATTAATGTAGGTTCTCCTAATGTTGTACATGAGTCTGTTTCTCCTGCTGGGTTCAATGAAGCTCCACATACCACTGAGCAATCTGCTGGTAGAGCAGAGGACCCTATTACTCTGACAGTTGTATATGATTCCCTTAGCAGGTACATGAAAATGACTGAAGATCTCCAGAAAGAACTTGCTAAGACCAAGACTACTCATGGTAATGAAATTCAAAGTCTGAAAAGCAAGGTTAAAGATTTGGAGGCACAGATAAGTCAGTTTAAGCAAAGTAAAGATGGATTGGATTCTACTGAAATAGCAAAGGAGACAAATTTGGATTCTCTTGAGATTCTAGCTGAAGTTGCTAGACAGTCTCATGCTGCTCCTCCCACAGTTGCTGAAGTACCTCAATCTAAACCCAAGATACTAGTTCAAAGAAGAAGTACAAGATAGTATTTGGCAAGGAAAGCTGCTGAAGCTTCAAAAGTGTCTGGTGGTGATAATGATGTGCTAATGACTGAAGCTGTGGATATACTTCAGGAGAAACAATCATTAAGTAGGGTTGCTACTGATCAATCTGCTGATAAAGGAAATACATCAGGAGAAACATACTTTGTAGCAGGGAAAGAATATTTGAATTCCCCTGTTCATCATTCATCAGAGAATCCACAACAAGAATTACATGATGAATCTATGGCAGATGTGAATGTTCCTCTTGATGATCTTGTTGAAGGAACAGATGATGATTTGGATGAGCTTGTTACAGCTGAAGAAAGAGCTGAACAAGAAGAACTGCTCCAACAATGGGAAAATTATAAGAAGAATACTGATATGACTGAGGAACAGCAAGAAAAGTTTGATGCTACATATGAGTCAGTCAATCAAAGATATGTTTCTACTTTGCCTATTGCCAGACAAAGAGAATTAGATGCAGCTGTTCAAGAATTTGATGAGTCTGATTGGCAACAAATTGGCCAACAAATGCTTAACAATCCTAATGTAGCTGCAGAAATTATTGGTAAAAAGGTAGACAAGCAAGACTGGCCTTCTAAAATTGTAAAATTGATAAAGTTGAGAAAGAAGGTAGCAGATGAGTTGAAAGCTAAAGCTAGAAGAGAGAAACCTATGACTCAAGCACAGCAGCAAGATTATATGAGAACTTATGTGAAAAATCAAAGCAGTTCTTTGTTTAACAGTGCTTGGTCTAAGCAAAAGGTGTGGGGACTTCCATTTAACAAACTGGTTGAGATTTATAACAGAATCAAGGCTAGGAATGATAAAGATGGAATGGGTGCTTCCAAAATTATTCCTCTCCTCAATACTGATACTGGTGCTACTGAGACAGTATCTTTACCTGATATTTCTGCTGATGTACCTCATGTTGCTTCATTGTGTGTGGATAAAGGTAAAGCAAAAGTAATGACATCAGATCCTCCAACTAGAAAGAGAACTAGGAGACAATTGGAGCAAGAAAGAATGGGTGAAGAGACTGCTAGGAGGTTGGTTGAGGAACAAGAAGCTGAACAAAAGGTTGAGCTTGCTAGATTTCATGAACTGAAGACAAGAGAAGTTGAAATTCAAGCTGCTAGAAACAAACAAATCAGGAAGGCTATGGATGAACAATATACCTCTGCTGCACTTGAATCTTCTCAAGATTCTACTGATGAACAATTGGATACTCCATCAGTGGATAATGATGCTGCAGAAGGTGATTCTGCTGAAGCAGCAGTTCATGATGCTATTTATGTTCCTGGAAGAAGAGGAAAGAGAATGGCTATAATCAGATCATCACATTCAAAACAAAGTCTAATTAATGTGAATGATTCTGATGCTTCATTTATAAGGGAAGGATCATCTGATGATTGGCCAGAAGGAATTAGAGATGTTTTGGTTAATTGGGAGTTAAGTAAAGATGGTAAAGTGAATACCATTTACAGATTGAATAAAACCTCCATATCCTTTACATTTCTTCAGCAGATTCTTCATCTTGTAAATCATCAAGATTTAGTCGCTCTATATGAGTTGGTTATTAAGTATTATGCCACTCATACTCCTGAAGGTTCTGGATTGTATTTGTTGGGTGATCTTCAAGTGTTGTTTGATTCTTCTACTCCCACTGGTGCTAGTTATGATATCTGGAAGAACAATCAGAAATGGAAAGTTCAGAGTTGGAAGTTCTATCATATGCCTTATGTTCATGTACTGGAAACTACTACTGGTCTGAGGATTATTATGGATCTTACCAACAAATATCCTCTGAAGGTATCTCTGTTGGAGAAAATGTTACAACAGAAGTTGGAGATTCCTCCTGATCCAGTTGGTAATACAAGATTGTTTGCTGAATCTTTGGTGAAGGTTTTCAAACAAAGGATTAAGACTTCCAGAGCAGCATCTGAGTAGAGATATTATGTTGTATATTTGTTTTATTAAAAAAAAAAAAAAAAAAAAAAAAAAAAAAAAATTGTTGTATAGTATTTGTATACAGGTTTGGTTATCAACTTACCTGATGTTGACTATTCCATCATAAAGTTGGCTAGTCCAAAGGGTACAGCTTTGGTAAAGACACATCAAATCTGTTGATAGCTGTAATGGTTTGCTCAAAACCATAGGGTTTTCAACTCACCCATGCTTTATTGCTGAGTAGTTGAAATGGTTGTCAATTGACCATGGATTTTTCCTTTATGGATTCTGAATAATTGGCTAGCCCACATGTATATGGCTTATGGTAAAGGCAGTGGAAAACCATATTTGGTAATCAGTTAACCAAGATGATTTTCATCAAAATAATTGGCTAGTCCTGAGCAAACGGCTACAGGTAAAGACATCTCAAATCCGTTTAGTATAGGTTATCAATGGAAGTTCTTTTAGATTAGTTATTCATATCCAGTAAACATTTATGTCTTGGATCATCATTGTACTCATTAGTATAGGTTAGATGGTTTATGTGTTTGTGCCATAAAATAAAAGGTTCCTATGTTGGGCCATAAAACATAGCGTGAGTTGTTGTACCCTTGTAAAAGAACTAGCGGGAGTGGTTGTACCCTTGTAAAAGAACCCGGTATGTAGCTTTGTACCGGAAAAAGTGTAAGCGACGATTGTAAGGTTTTCTCCGCCAAGAAGGGAGCTTGTTGATCTAGTGAAGTAACTCTCGAGTTGGGTACTCGAGGAGTGGAGTAGGGCGGAAAGGAGATCTGTGACCGAACCACTATAAATCCTCGTGTTCGATTTGATCTTTCCTTTTACTTCTATACTTGCACTATATTATTGTTTATGTTGTGACTTGATGTTTATGCTTGTGTGACAACTTGTTATTTCATATGCTTTATATTAGTCATATGACTATTATTAGCATTTCTTATATTACAACAAGCTTGATCGGAAATTTTTCATATGGATGTTTTTAGAAAAGAAAAACAAACCGGACTGATAATGGCAAAACTTGACTCAATGGTTTATACTATATTTGATTCAACAAGTTTAAAGATTTTTAAACGGAAACGTATTCACCCCCCTCTACAATTTCACAATTGGCATAAGAGCATCGTAGCTCTTATTTTCAAAATGAATGTTTTTAAAATAGAGCACGATCCATGTATCAAATTACCATTAAAGCGGAATATAATATGAAAAATGTTTCGCTAATTATGCTATGCTAATATGACTACTTGTTTTAGTTGTTTGCATACATGTTCTTTGTTTGTTTTAAAGTTGGGATTACACATGCTTATTTGTGATCAATGTTGCAAAAATCGTGAATCGGTACTGAGGCGGTCGAGGGCCGATTAGCGATTTTTGACAGATTAATCGGCCGATTACCTTGGAAATCCCTCCATGTTGGGAATTCTGTGAGTAAGAATTCTGCTGCTGTTTCTGCTAAAAGAATCCTGCTGAAGAGTTGGTTTCTGCTGAAGCAGTGTATCTGCTGAAGACTAGTTTCAGCTTTATTAGTTTCTGCGGATATAGTATTTCCGTATTTTATGTAATGTAGTTTGGATATGCATGAGTTTATTTAGGAAGTGATAATGCATATCTTTTAGAAGTTTTAGAGTATACGTTTCTTGAGAAACGGTTTAGGGTTCCTTGTGTATAAAAGGAACACACAGTTTATGTATTGAATAACTTTTAGAAAATTCTTTGAAGATAATTAAAAGATCCATAGAGGATCAAGAGTTCTTAGTATCAAGCTTGTGTTTTGTTTCCGCTTTATAAATACAAGTTGCAGAGATTGTCTATTAGTGTGTTATTGATTACAGTGACATTACTAACGATTCTAGAGTGCTCAATAAGATCTATCAAGGTCTATATCTTAACACTCCAAGTTCCAGGGCCGATTACCGATTAATCGGCCGATTTTTGCAACACTGTTTGTGATACATAAGTGTCATTCTTGCCTTGATATTCTATTTGCTTGTTTGATAGGACTTTTGATTAGATCTTGTGCACCAAGTTGATAAAATGCTTTTGTAGTACTTATAGTCTTAGATTTTCATCTTTGCATATGTTAAGTGATTATCTTGCTTAATTCACTTAGGAATGAGTATTGAGTGATGCTAATGAAATATCTTGAAATATGGTCAAGTGTCTAAATGAGTCACTACATTTTTAAACATATAGTAGTCTTATAAAATGGTGTTTGGTATATATATGCTTCTACTATGATGTTTAATGAATGAGTCATGCTATATGATAGATAGTCATCTTTGTTTGATCATGTTAACTAACCATGTCATGTTTGGACGATAACACTTTGGTGTTATCAATTTTTCGTGTTTGGATTAATTTCCATTTATGGTAAGATCATAATCCTCGGCTTGATCTATATGCAAACATGTGTTAGAATATGTGTTTTTTGTTTTAATCTATCACATCTAATTAGGTGCATATGCTTCAAGTATTATTAGGATGCTTTAACGGGTTTCAGAAGTCGATAATTGTCCCTTGTAAGGAGTGTTTGGCACAAGGGTGCATTTGAACAATTTGGTCGTTGAAACAATTTTATTTTATGTTTTTAAGATGTTGTAGGATGATACTATGCCTATGGATTATGTGTGTACTAACAATATTTGCAGGGGATACCTTTCTAGTTCTTTGCCATTTTCCATTTTCGGCTAATATTATGAAAGCTAGGATCGCTCTTGTAAACTCTATCGGTAAGCATGTTTCTACCTTCAATTTTTGTATCTTCTACCTACAAATAATTGATTACTTAAGTTTTAAGAAAAATTTGGAAAATCGGAAAACGTTTACTGCTTCGAAAATGCATTCTGTCTCAATTCTGGGTCTCCACGGATTTGGCGGAACCAAAGACTTGGTTCCACCCTTGTTGTCGATTGGTTCCTCCAGACATTTAGCAAACTTTTTAATCTTTGAATTTTTTGAATTTTTCTAGTACTCCTTAGGTTCCAAACTTGCTTCCTACATGCTTGTTAGTATTTATCACTAATTCTATGAGCCCTCTTATCACACTTTCAACAATAGGATCATCATTCTCATCAAAATTTCAAACTTAGATAAACTAACCCAAGGAACCTTTCTGTTACAAGGAAGGAACCTTTCAGTTACAAGGAAGGAACCTTTCCTTTGGTTCCTCCAAATCTTTGGAACATTATCTTCCATGATCACATAGTACTTAGTGCATAAGTGATGCGTAGGGATTGCACCAGGCTTTACCTCTCGAGAAGCTTACAACCTCCACCAGGCAGTGTACCTGATCGATGTAGTATAGTATAATGACAAGTACCGGGGGATTGATCGTTCAGCTAGGAATAGTGTCGCTAGGATTAGAAAACCTAAAGGCGAGGTCTAGAGATGAGGGATGATTCTTTTTGTATTTTTTAGTTTTTATAAAAGCAAATAAAAATCTCGGTTTTGAAGGAGTTGGGCGGAATTAGTTGCTAGTCAACTAACCCAATAACTAAAGATGCAATCAAAATAAAATACTAAAAATGAAAATAAACTAAATTATACTAGTGGTGTGAGCAATATATGGGAGAATTGTGTTTACTTAGGTTTCACTACTCATTAGATATCTTTTACATGTTAATTACTTGTTACAGTTGCGTGGATGACGGATTGTATTCCTTAATACCATTCATGGGGTGGCGTACTTACTTCCCCAATCCTATAAGCGCCTACTTTACTCCTATGTCGAGCCAGCTAAGAAGCTCCTAACATGGGATCATTAGAATTTGCTCATGCATTAAATACAACCAATAAAACCTAGTACATATCGGTTCATGTTTCCTAAGACATTCAAGCATGTTACACAATGGAGATCTGCCAGTTTTCTTAAGCCTAACATTGAAATCATTCATCCAATACAACTATAAACAAGTAATCAACACATAATTAACATCTAGGTTTCATTACATCTAAGAAAACACATGATAGATCTAGCCTAGCCTGTTGAAATCAAGACAAGCATAAGATATATTCAAACAACACATAGACATATTGATTGAATCGAAAGAGAACTTATCTTAATTGAACATGGAAGGTTTCAAGGGGTAAAAACCCTTGAAAATACTGTAAAACACGACCTAGGGTTTCACAAGTTCGGCCCTAGTATTCTCCACACAAGTTCCTCTTCATGAATGAAAAATAGAAAAGTATACATAGTTTTTCTGAGGTGACGACGTCAACAACAAAGGTTTGACGCCGTCATCTCGCCGCCAAATAATTTCTCGGACTGCCTAGATCTGGGCTTGACGTCGTCATGTGTACTCCAATTGCAGGACGTCACAACATTAACTCTTGACGCCCTTCTTGTGACGCCTTCAGGTTTTCACTGGGTCGTCACGGATTTTACTCTTGACGCTGTCAGTTTTTTCTTCTTGACGCCGTCAGGTACTGTTCTCAACATGGAAAATTAAGTCTTTACCGTTTTCTTCACTTTTATGCTCCAAAAACGTCCAAAATGCTTCCTTTTCCAGAATTCACTCCCAAAGTACATAAAATCACAAAAGGAACGATTTAGGGCAATATTTGATCAAATAAATTCAATTCTGGGCTTAAATGACCCCTTAAAAGTGGTTCATTTTTTGCCTCATCATATACCCTTACACTTGAGATTTGTTTGTCCTCAAGCAAATGCGCTTTTATTCTAATCAAAATACAAGTTAGGGGTCATTTAACACTAATATAAAAGTAATTACAACAAATAATCGTTCCACTAAAGACCAAAGACAAGCACGGAGGTCATATACTAGCACCTCACAAATAGTGTTTAGATAGTCACATCTCTCGAGTGTAATAAAGTAATATCACAATATGGAAACGGAAAATATCTCTCACTACCTGTCATAGCAAAATAGATTACCATAGGCGTGGGAAAGGATCAAACCTCCACCACATGGCGTAAGCACCTAGGATAAACTATCAAAGAGGTCTTTTTAAAGGGTTGTAACATTAGGTGTAGGGATATGGAATACACGGTTTTGTTGGATATAGGCAGTCTTTACTGGTGGCGAGTTAACAATCTTGGTTAATTACATGTACAATATGACGTTACTAAGCCAAGACTAGACTCGACTTAAGCTAATAAATGAAAAATAACAAAAACGTAAAATAAACATAGAATAAAACGGGATGGTAGTCCATATGTTTTTTTTTTCTTTTCTTTTTCTATATTTTTTTTCTTTTTCTTAATTTTTGCGGTTTTTTTTTTTTTTTTTTTTTTTTGCATACACTCTTACCCTACCATCCAAAATAATACATCATAGGGAATGAAAATTCCCCTTACACTTGAATTTTTACATAGTTTACAATAAACTAATCTAATGACTCGAATTAAGATAATCAAAACACTTGGAGTACTTTTAAGATTAATGTACATATGGGGGTAATAATATGATGTTCTTCCCCATTACTCCATAAATAAGTACTTTACCCATGAGTCCCAATCGTCCCAAAACAATATGTACAAGGATATGACTCGACTTAGCAACCATGTAATCAATTAGATAATTAACTTAGGGTTTAACAAATAACAATAATGCACTAAAGATGAGTGCATACACGGAAGGCTAAGGCGATTTGGTTGTACATTTAAGTGGGGTGTAACAAATTCTTCCTTTAAGTAAGATGCTTAAAGTTAGAAACGAAAAGATAGGCTCGGAGGGGTGTACTAGGGGTTTCGTGTACTAAAAATGAGTACAACGCTAAGGTGTGGGAAAAATTAATTGACTTAACTAGCCAAGTAATATGACTTAAATGGGCAAGTAATTATGATACGGGTTTAACACAAGGGTGATCCTAATGCCTCTTATCATATAGTAAATCCTACTACACGAATGTAGTCTCACTAGCAGTCTCGGGATGCATCACTAACGCAAGTTCTAGAATCTAAATGCTACCGGTACACTCATAAGCACTAATAATAAATGCTTTTCCTATCAAATCTAAAGGCGAACCTCACATATTTGGGTGGAAAATTTTTCTGAATAGTACGGTTTTGTGCTAGTCATACAATCTCCTATCCATGAGACGCTTGCTATGGCTAAAGTTTCACTCCTAAATGTTGTAAAAAATTTTAAATTTGGCGCTAAAATTGCACTAACAAATATTTCTCATAGTTTTATTACACATCTACTGTCAAACAAACAAACTCAAGCGAAAGTGTATCTGTAAGGTATCATCATTTTACCCTCCCCTTACACTTAGGATGAACATTGTCCCCAATGTTCAAGTAAAGAATGTAAAAGTGAAATAAGTAAAAAGAATGAAATCAAATACTCCCCTGATTCGCTCGGTATGGATAATAAGGTGGCCAAGTTAGATCTTCCTCCAAGAAAATGAACAATCAAAGCTTCCCTTCCAGAATATAAATCATCTTCTTGTCATACATAACCTGTAAAATCTGAGAAAACAGACAAGGCAACCTCGCATAAAATCGGCGGCAATCTATATATGCTAATAAATCCTAGAAAACAAAAGAAGATATAATGCTTGTGGAATGATGTTTGCAGATTTCCTGGAGATTATAAAACTAATGATTCAACAAAAACTTTAAGACTCCGTTAGAAAAACAAAGCGGGTAAAATTTACAGATTTTTACACGTGACGCCGTCAAGAGGAAACTCGTGACGCCGTCAGAAGTGACATGCAGAAAATCTTATGTTAAGTTTCCGGAAAATTTCTGGAAAAACTCTGTCCTACTTCCTGGAAAATCCTGCAAAACATCATTATGACTCGATACAAGCATTTGACTCTAACAAATACGAATATACATGTTCACTTAATATTGTGGAGAATCATGATCAATTTTTTTTTTAAAGAAAAAAACATATTTGGGGTTTCCCCTTACACTTATCTTTTGCGAAATACCTTTGGATGAAGTTAAGACGAGCCAAACAACAAAATAAAGTATTTTCACCATTTTAATTTTAAAACATGATCTACCAACAATAAAAATAAAGCATGCATACGGAAACAAATAACAAACAAACAAAATAAAAATCACTCAAAACATGGGTTGCCTCCCAAGAAGCGCTTTTCTTTATTTACTAGTCTTGTAGCTAGACTAAAGGTCATGGGTTACTACGTGACCTCATCGTTGCTTCTACTCTCTAGGTCATCTCCTATATTGGCATCGCTTTCATAGTGCAGGTATTTTGGGTCTTCGAACTCAAAGACATTTTTTCGATACTTAGACCCAAGTTTTCAAACACCCTTAAAGAACCCACATGATAAATCAGAAGTATACTTACACCCTCTCCGAACATCTTCATCACATAAGATAAGTTGAGAACTTAGCCTATCAAACCCATCACAATCGATTTCCTTGAGATCTTTTCTCATGTATGGTGTTTGGTATGAAACCCTCCTAATTCCATCAGCGAAGGTCATGATTCCGTTCCGGTCATCAACTATTAAATTAGTGATTTCGCAAAAGGGTGCTCCGAAAACAACTTGTGACAACCTCGGGTCGATATAGTCTTCGATGTTGTCCACGATCGTAAATTCCATAGTGAATGCCATATTTCCTACGAACACATGGATTTCATGATCTCTACCAACCACTTTCTCTCCCTTATAAATCATTCCCCATCTACATATGTTGTTATAGTGGAATAGGGACATAAAATTCTTAGGTAGGAATACCTTAATGTAGACGTTATCGAAATACTTATGACCGATCATGCAGGGGATTTTGAGATTATTTGGATCACGCCTCCTTATCTTCCCCGATCCTCCATCCCTTGATCCATATAGATTCCCCTCAAGGGAAGGACAGTACTCGTACACCTCCTCATTACCCCTACGAAAAATTACCTTCTTGACACCATTGGTGAACAATGCACTACCATCCTTCTCATCAAGGATTACTCCCGATTCATTGATAAATCGTTTCCCTAGAACAAGGTTGGTTAATGTTAGATTAGTGACAGGGTCTATGTCATCGACCACAGTGAGGTCAATGTTGTAGACAAGTTCTCCAATCATGATTGATAAATCTTTTATTACCCTTGCGTTATTGACTCTCTCATACACCATGCGTTCAGGGAAGGCTTCGTGGTATAGGAAAAGGGGGATTATGTTGACGGGGAAGCTAGGATCTATATGACTATCGGTTAAGAGCTTTTTTCTAATAGTGCAGGAAATCTTGAAAACTTTAGAGTTGCTTTCCTCAGTCCTATCGCTACTCCTACTAGTAATATCCTCCATTTTTTCTCGGGTTCCTCTATAATAGATTTACCCAAAATGGCTGGATTTCTCGTATGCACTTTCTATCTCTCGTTCACCTCATCCGATTTGCTATACTCTTGCGTGGCGGACTGCTCGAATGAGTTGGTAGGGCTTTTGGCCAATTCGTGGTCCAACCTTGAGGTTTCATCTTTAGCAGTATGACCCATATTTCCAGTTTGTTGTTGGTTCAGGTTAGGTGTAGAAGCAGATATCGTGGTGATAGTATTTACGAAATGGATCGGTCCTAGGGGATTGAGAGGGTCTTTCACTTTTGGTGATAGATGTTTAAATAGCTTACTAGGACTTTTTATTTTCATAGGAGAAGTTGGCTGATTCATGATGGTAACAGATTTGACCTCTTCAGCTTGAATCGGTTTATTAACAGCGTGTTCTTTGATAGCAGTTAACAGATTACAAATCTTGTTATTCATATCGGCTTGCTGTTATCTAAATTTAGCCTCGAGCGTAGAGAGCTGCAATTCTTGAGATAGAATGAATTTTCGCAAGGCATCTTCACAGCTTTGCCTAGGAGTACTCTGTGATGGAAAATGCTCGGACCATTTGAGCGGGGAGGAGTCATTGAAGGATACGCTCCGCTTTTGGTACCTTCTGAAATTAGGTTTATCCTTCCATGCCTCATAGGCCTCGTCAGAGTTTCGAGGGCCTCGACCAACGTGTGACGATGTGAATTCGTTATAAGCGTGTTTTGGAAGCTCCATGCAGTTATGAGTTTCGTGAGGGCCATTACACAATTTACATGCAGAAGCGATTCTACTCACTTGGCTTGAAGGCTTTTGAGCTTCGTAAGATTTCATGAGAGACTTGACTCGACCTTCAAGTTCCATGATCCTATGGTCGGGAGTGCTAGAATTGTTCGAAGGCAAAGATATTGCCTTGACCGTTTTGTTCAAATCACGGGGATCATTCCAACTTTCGTTGTCATAGAGAGCAAGATCTTCTATAAGTTCCCATGATTCTTCCGCACTTAGATCACGTAGCTTACCACCGGCCGATTGGTCAATGGCTCGCCTTGTGGATAGATCGATATGGTCACAGAAGATTTGGACTTGGAGCCAAAGATCTATGCCATGATGGGGGACTTTTTGGAGTAAGTCCTTGAAACGAGTCCATGCTTCATATAGAGTTTCATTTTGACATTGTTGGAACATCAAGATGTCATTTCTAAGCTTGGTAGTTCTCCCCGGTGGGAAAAATTGAGCAAGGAAACGAGTGGTGAGATCATCCCATGTGGTGATGGATCCCGCGGGTAAACGCTCAAGCCATTGACTAGCTTGATCACGTAGAGAGAATTAGAATAGGCGTAATCGGGTTGACTCTCTAGTTGTAACATCAAGGTCTATAGAATCTATGATTTTAAGGAAGTCCTTGAGATGTTGATTTGGATCTTCGGAACAAAGTCCATGGAATGCACATCCGCTTTGCACCAACCGGATGGTGTCGGATCGCAAGGGAGACACATTGGCTCCAGTGAGCTCAATAGTGTTTCGATAGCCTTGGTGGCTAGGTCGGGAGTACTCTCCTAGGGTTCAGGGCCTAAGAGGTTGGTTAGCTAGTGGTGGGTTTTGTGGGTGGTCTTGTTGCGGTGGGATGATGGGTTCAAAGATGTTACCATCGTCCACGATGTCGGATGGTGAAGAGTTACGAACAAAAACATGAAGAAATAAGATAGACTAAAGAGAACCTAAAAATAAAAATAAAATCTTACTAGAAAGGAATCTAGCAAGTAGACCTAATAAAAAGAAATTCTAACCTAGACAATAACTATTCCCCGGGCTGCGGCTACAAAAACTTGATGCGTAGGGATTGCACCAGGCTTTACCTCTCGAGGGATCTCGAGAAGCTTACAACCCCCACCAGGCAGTGTACCTGATCGATGTAGTATAGTATAATGACAAGTACCGGGGGATTGATCGTTCAGCTAGGAATAGTGTCGCTAGGATTAGAAAACCTAAAGACTAGGTCTAGAGATGAGGGATGATTCTTTTTGTATTTTTTAGTTTTTATAAAACCAAATAAAAATCTCGGTTTTGAAGGAGTTGGGCGGAATTAGTTGCTAGTCGACTAACCCAATAACTAAAGATGCAATGAAAATAAAATACTAAAAATGAAAATAAACTAAATTATACTAGTGGTGTGAGCAATATATGGGAGAATTGTGTTTACTTAGGTTTCACTACTCCCTAGATATCTTTTACATGTTAATTACTTGTTACAGTTGCGTGGATGACGGATTGTATTCCTTAATACCATTCATGGGGTGGCGTACTTACTTCCCCAACCCTATAAGCGCCTACTTCACTCCTATGTCGAGCCGACTAAGAAGCTCCTAACATGGGATCATTAGAATTTGCTCATGCATTAAATACAACCAATAAAACCTAGTAGACATCGGTTCATGTTTCCTAAGACGTTCAAGCATGTTACACAATGGAGATCTGCCCGTTTTCTTAAGCCTAACATTGAAATCATTCATCCAATACAACTATAAACAAGTAATCAAGACATAATTAGCATCTAGGTTTCATTACATCTAAGCAAACACATGATCGATCTAGCCTAGCATGTTGAAATCAAGACAAGCATAAGATATATTCAAACAACACATAGACATATTGATTGAATTGAAAGAGAACTTATCTTAATTGAACATGAAAGGTTTCAAGGGGTAAAAACCCTTGAAAATACTGTAAAATACGACCTAGGGTTTCACAAGTTCGGCCCTAGTATTCTCCACACAAGTTCCTCTTTATGAATGAAAAATAGCAAAGTATATATAGTTTTTTTGAGGTGACAGCGTCAAGAACAAATGTTTGACGCCGTCATCTCGCCGCCAAATAATTTCTCGGACTGCCTAGATCTGGGCTTGACGCCGTCATGTGTACTCCAACCGCAAGCCGTCACAACATTAACTCTTGACGCCCTTCTTGTGACGCCTTCAGGTTTTCACTGGGTCGTCACTGATTTTACTCTTGAAGCCGTCAGGTTTTTCTTCTTGACGCCGTCAGGTACTGTTCTCAGCATGGAAAATTAAGTCTTTGCCGTTTTCTTCACTTTTATGCTCCAAAAAGGTCCAAAATGCTTCCTTTTCCAGAATTCACTCCCAAAGTACCTAAAATCACAAAAGGAATGATTTAGGGCAATATTTGATCAAATAAATTCAATTCTGGGCTTAAATGACCCCTTAAAAGTGGTTCATTTTTCGCCTCATCAATAAGTTAGTCTTTCACTCCACCCAACTCCATTGGATTGACTTCAAATGATTTGAACTCTTCCAAATGATTAGGAACCTCCAAATGTGTATGGAACAACATCTAATCCAAACACTACTTTTCATAACATGTTCTTCCCTGACCGACATTCATACTTCCAATTCACACCATCACCATCACTTCTCTTATTCTTATAATTCTAGCTAACCAAAGTCTTGAAATGACTAAATCCAACACCTCATCTGAATCATCTAGACCTATTAGGAAAACCGCTAGGATTAGTGTAAAACCATGTTGCTTCAACAAAACCATTCAACTAAGCTCATCATCATCATCAAGTGATTCATCACTCAACATTTCCTCACCTATCAAAGATACAAACGTCCTCAACCTTGCTACTCCAACACCATCTCCAAAATCTTGCAACGCCAATGTAATCACCACTCCTCCACCAAATCATTCACTATAGTGAGAAACATTTCCCTCGGTATTCATTAAGCATGTTAGGACCACTTTTACTTATTATAACCAATAGGAAACCACTTCCCTCCAAAAAAATCAATTTAAACAAAACTCACCCAAGGAACCCTTATGTATAAAGGAAGGAACCCTTTATTTGGTTCCTTGCCATCCGTGGGTCCCTAACCACAAATGTTTTGTAGTCATTACCCACGGTTACTACATTCTTCCATCTTTAACTCATCCTTCATCCATTAGCTTCACTTATTTGGTGACTTGACAACTTCCTAACTAATCCGGACGTGTTACTTACATAGATTACATATAATATCAAAATCACAAGTCTAACTTGTGACTATAGATATTGTCTTGTATCTATATATGTTACCTCTCTTGCTTAACATGAAAGTAATGTGTCATCCTTCAAGACGATAAAGATTTACATCAAGTCATAACATACACTTTATAGATGTATTATCAAGTCTTGCTATCCTTTAGTACTATCTAATATCAACAAAGTAGGATTGACAACTTAAGTATTTCGTCCAAAATATTCAAGTAAATATGACTTACGATTGTAGTCATTAAAAGTCACATCCGAAAGAATCTACACCCAAGTATTTTAACAACATATGTTAAAACACTTATCCTAGCACTCTATCAATCAATAGGGATAAAACAAATGACAATAGGTCTTCATCATTGAACATTGAGTACTTAACTTCACTTGTTCGTTCACCATCATCTCATTCACTTCTATGATATATCTCAGCCCCTAAGCTTCACAAACATAATCAAAACCTCAAGAACTTCACTCACGAGTTATGGACCACAAGGCTTAGTATCCATCCGTTTTACTTTCAACATCTATGAAACTTAAGTTCTTCCATAGCACAACAAACCTCTACATTACCACATCTTTATTAAGACACATTAGAAGACCTACCACCTCAATCAACCAATCCACCATTGTTACCATCGTTTGAATTCATGAGTACATTGCTCAAAAAGCCCTTTGTCCAAACACTCAACCATACCTTACCAACTATAGGATTAGAACCTTTACCATCAAATGAGCATGAAGCTCACATTCAGTTACACTAGGTTTAAGTAGTACCACTTTCACAAGTTATCAAAGTATTAGTAATACTTTTAACTTTTGCATATGTTTCATTAAACCTTAAATTAACATCTTAACAACATATGTTAAAATGCAATCTCAAAGCCAACCTCATGTACCCGAGCAACAATGACTCTTGAGGAGTATACATAAGAAACTCGAGTTAATTCCTCTTGTCATCATCTAGTATAATCTTGAGACCAAGTATATTTAGATAGCACTATCCGACTCAAACACTTTGGCTTCATATCTTCATTTAGGAAAACATAATGTTTTGGAAGACATTATGCCTAAGAAATCATGCATTAAGTTTTCATCCTGTTAAAAGGATATTGTATATCCTATGCATCATTCTCTCCTTGAAACATGAACAGTTGTGTTACATGAGATTTCATTACACCTCATCGGGTTAATGATCTTAAAGAAACATCTGCAAGTTCTATGCTCTAGAGCTTTCTCATCATCTTGTCATTCTTGTTTTCATAAGCATGATGACTTTATTCCACGTAATAATTCTACTTATTGAAAGACACTATATGTGTCTATTTCCTTTCAAGCGTTCATTATAGCCAAACCTTGCTCATAACCTAGGTCAAACCCTATCTCTAGAGCATACACAAGATCTATTGAAGTTGGTAACTTCACTTAGATTCCTGTTCCAAAGAGCTTTCTTGAGAACGTTCTTATCATATTCCATTATCACCCAAAAACTCATTTCTTTGTCTTGGATGACCAAATCACTTGCGTAACACATGCTTAAAGATGTCACCTTTTAGATCATTCAACCATAGATTCCAAACACAAATATTAAAATCTCTTGCATTACACATACATGTGTCATTTACATTTTATTTGTTTGATATGATTGGATATCTTAACATAACCATGATAACTATCTAATTGATTTATGTGTAAACCTTGGTTATTTATTTATGATGCCTGCATGCTTATATGTTTCGTGTTATTATATATTAACATGATTTATATGATATTTTCATCCTTTATGTATATGATGTTTTGCATGATTAACGTGTTACTTGTTAACTCATGGTATGTCATTTTGAGACATGATGTCTTTATATGATATTTATATATTTGAATGGTTGTGTCTTTTTCGGTCATTCATTAGATCCATGCTTAGGATGGTCTATATAATACATGCTCTAAAATATTATCATTTAAACATGGGTTGCATAAATTATTCATTTTGTTTCTTTGTCACACTATTTGTTCACTACATGTGCACTTATAATTTATCAATGTACTTTTGGTATGATAAACATTTAGAAGTCGTTTTATCATCCGAATTAATTTCATAGATTAAAATTTGTTGACACATATTTGTTAAATTTCTATATAAAACATGACATCTTCATCACCTTAGTTTTATTAAATATAGTTGAGTCTCATTAAATCATGTATTAATCATCTTGTCTTAAAAATATTATTCAAACAAGAAGAGTTTCTCTTTAGTTTATTAAGAATCACTTGCATTACACATATATGTGTCGATTAAATGTTACTTGTTTGATATAATTGGGTATCTTGACATAATAACTATTTGATTGATTAATATGTAAACCTTGGAAAGGTTTTATCTGCATGCTTATATGTTTCATGCAACTAAATGTTAACATGATTTGTATGATACTTTACAAGATTAACAAGTTACTTGTTAACTTATTATATGCAATTTTGATACATGATTCTTTTTTATCTATGTTTTAATGTTCTTGTCTTTTGTTGACACTCATTAAATATATACGTAGGGTGTTTTAATGATGCATGCTTCAAAATGTTATCTTTTAAACACAGTTTACATGAATATTTTGTTCTAGCTTTTATATGCTCATCTCGCATAACTGTAATCCCTACACTTGCATATAGTTTTATAAGGACTTAGGATAACAATACTCTGATCCTTTCCACCTCCTTTGAGAAAACCACATGCCTTGTCATGCGATTATCTCGCATTGATAAAGAAGAGCTACATGACTTCAAGGATAAAGTTCTTTGTATGCTAACCAACATCCGCATAAACATTACTAAGCTCATAGCTAATAGGATTGAGTCTTAGAGATTTGAAATTTGTGTTTGGATATCTTTCAATCAACCTTTTTCTAATTCGCATTATTGCTTCTGCTTTCCAAAAATCACTTCCATCACTATTTAGCCTTAACAATACAACCTCCTAAACACTTCATCATCATTCTTTATACGATGCATTACACAATATGTTGGATGTCCACCAATTAAGGCGGAGATAAATTCATTCACATATTTGTATTTTGTTAAAATGTATTTAAAGAACATCTACTCATGTTTCCTGCACCCTAAAATACCAACATATAGATACACACCATTTAGTTAAAATCAGTTCACAAAACCACAAGTATTTCAAGCCTTTTTAACCCAACATCACTAGTTTGTACCAATATCTCATCAAGTGAAAAACACATCATGTGTTTAACAATGTTCTTCACCTCCACAACCAACAACTAATGGAGTCTAGGATCTTTCCTAAACTAGGACTTCACAACTTCATTTTCTAGAACACCATCATAGGATCTCATCCTTTCGTACTCAACACATATCATGCACGTCATTCTCAGTGCAATCGATATATTAATCAAAACTGTCATTCCCAACACTTTCTCAACACATCGGTTTAACCAACACTCTCCCATCACATAATGTCATTCTCATCCTCATATAGGTTCTTAGTATTCTTTATCCCTTCCTTATGAGATGTTTGTTCCTAGGTGCTTATTGTCTTCACGTCTTTTTGAATCCATTCAAGCATATATTATGTCATGATACATCATCTTCGGTAGATGATAATGTCGTTAAAGGTCATGTAGAACTAAACCATGTTAGTACTCTTTCATCCATTGTCTTTCGATATAGGTCATTATTTCTAAACGTATTTCGTTTTCATTAACGTCAATCCTAATCGATCAAATCATAACCCATAGCCGTCATTGAATATCAATGTCCATTCACATTTTCCTTTTCTCTTAGCATTACGTAAGTCGTATTCCTTTATTCCTTTAAGTTGTGAATTTTAGATTGCATAAGTCCATATGTTCAATCTTTATTTGTTATATCATTTGCTATACATACGAGTTTCTAATTCATTAATATAGTCGTCTACGTTATCACCATCACCTTCCATCATCACTTTCATTAATCTTCACCACTATCGATTAGCGAAAACTTACTTTTATCAATCTTGAATCCTCTACCGATTTATCAACACATGAGTTCTTCTAGTAAACCAACACCAACACACGCACCACTCACCTTAACTTTTAATATTTCTATTTCAATTCATATCTTCCTTTGAGGCACTATCTTGTAGGATTTTATCATATTATATTCACATTTTTCTTTCATTGTATTTCTTATTAGAAGAATACACCTTATTTTTCTTATTTGTTTTATTTTTCTTTAAGATGTAATATATTGCACTAATCTTTTCATTGTAGGTTCATCATATATACTTCTTCGTATATAACATACTCATCTAAGGATGATGTTTGCATCAATTATTTTCTTATTTTAGATGCTTCTTGGTACCTTCGAACAAGGAGGAATCTTCATTAAGCACTCATATTGCATCATCTATACACTTGGTTGTATATGACATATGTGTCTACTAACAAAGCTTCTAGTATACTAATATTTGTTTTTGTAGGTTCACATTGACGCCCTAAAGCAAGGGGAGCTTCTGTCAAGCATTTTTAGAATGCATCATACACACACATTGCTATATATCACATACTCATTATAGGATAATTATTGTCTTACACTAACCTTTATTTTGTAGGATTGTTCATCCTTGCATCATATACGTTGGTACCCTAGCAACGGGGAGTATTGATCAAGGGGGAGATAATCATGAACTAACCTTTATTCTTGTGTAGCTTTCTTATTTCTTGTATCTTATACGTTGGAACCCTAGCAACGGGGAGTATTGATCAAGGGGGAGCTACAATATAGGGGAAGCATGCACACATTCATATTTATTCTCATTCTTTGACGCACTTATGTGTTTCGACAAAAAGAAGGAGATAAGTCAACATAGTCCAACATTCATATCATTCATCATGCATTTTTCATATAATTTTTATGTTGCACAACACTAACCTTGATGTAGGTTAAGGTACTTAATTTGATCCATGGATCCGCTAACAACTTAAGGGATGCAACAACCTTAGGAAATTGGAGTTGAAGACTAAACTTCACTAGGGATGATGCAAGCTCGCCATTTTGGGAGAAATGAAGTTAACTCCAATGACACACCCTTTTTGTTTCGACAAAAGGGGGAGAAGAGTGTAAACAGAGAAGGAAATGTATAAGGTATAGAAGGAAATGTAGAAGGTGTAGAAGGATACAAGTTATACGAACACAAGTAACTTTTTAAATTTTTATATCTATCACGTTTACATATTTTTCATCATCAAAAAGGGGGAGATTGTTAGTGCAAATATTATGATATTTAATCTACACAGTCTCGTTTGTTTTGATTGATGACAAACATATAACTTGATACATAACGTAAAATGTACAAGTTACTTGTAATCTTATTTTGTCTCAACATACATTCAACACCTCTCAATGTCTCGAGTCCTCGTATGCTACAACACAGGTTCGTACATGTTTGTTATGTGGCATTATGATCAAAGCCCTTGACCAACCATTTAGAATGTTTAAAATACGACTAGATCATTAAGTATTTTAAAAGACTAAGCATTTAGAATGATTAAAATACTTTTAGAGTCTTTAAGTATTTTAGGTATCAAAATGCACTTTAGAGATCAAATAGAATAAGTGCCACATTAGGTGTCTAGGTAATATTAGTAAGTTTACAATCTATAAAAATGTGTCTTATAACAACATAAGTACATAAAACATTTTTAGTAACTTACTAAATATCATGTAGCAAACTAATAAATACATTTTTCTAATAACTTTACAAGTTTACTTTCATATACATTTTTATCAAAATAGAAAGTATATAATTACATCATCACATGGATCATCATATTCTAAAATGTATATCTTTCTAAAGATTGTGTAAGACTATACAAAAATTTTGAAAGATATGTCATAGATTGTGTAAGATGTATCATAGTTGATTTAGAAGATCTTGATAAGACTAGAGATAGATACGGAAATATATTTGGAAGATATTGTTGTTAGTTTTGGAACATGGTTTTGGAAAACCTCTTTACTTGTATTCCTATAAATAGTAGCCCATGGTTTTTCTAATAACTTGATGAAACTTGAACAAAAAAAACACACACTTCTCTACACTTTGCATAGATCTTAGATCAATAGAAAACCATGTAGAAAACACAATCAATGTAACACCCCGAAAATTTGATAAGCAGCGGAAGTCTAATCGGGGTCATTACAGTTTAGTACACAGTCATACTCATAGAAAACAATTCAAAAATAGCCAATATCATTCCATGAAAACTCAAATAGTCAGAGTTACAAACATTTTTCCAAAATGTTAATTGTTTCGCAAAAGTAGTGATGAGTTTGTAAAGAATGATATAATTATTGAAATCAAAAGGGAGGTCCTGTGCCCTTTGCCAGCTCCGTACCGCCATGCTTGCTAGTTTCCTGAGATAAACATGCTTAAAAAGTCAACACAAAGGTTGAGTGAATCCATAGTAGTTTAAATAGTAATAGAGTGAACACAAGTCAAGCATTTGAAATAAACAAGCCAAGATAGACAGATCTTGACTAAACTGGTGTAATATTGCTCCTAAGCCTCACGAAACGCAAGCCTTAACATAGATTTGACATATCCTAAAGATAATAACAATCACCTACACCACAGCGGATGTAAATGACAAGGGGCCCTCGGTGACAGGAAATGTGCCAAATTTCCATAATACCTCGAATATAGCACACCTCCTGCCAAGTGATCGCCTTGACAGAGGTGGGCTGCCATTCCAATAGATCTATTAACTATATTCGCGCTCACTCGCAAGTGATTAAGGTTCGTGATATGAGGGACTTGTAGCACGGGTGTCAACTTAGGCAATATCAGGTGATAACAGCATACAGAAAAATACTTGTGTTCGATTTATAGCATGTATCTCCCCACGGGGTTTAAAAAAAATTAAAAATGTGGGACCATGAACTCACCTGACAAGTGTGTGTGAATCACAATGGTGCTCAAAAGTGATGGTGTACTGCTATGACTAGCAATGAAATTCCTCCGACTTGTGACCTAGATAATACATAGTGATCGGTGTTTTAGATTCGTGTTGTAAATGACATGTGATATGTCTCGTGTACGGTGATATCCGTTCGGGTGTCTTAATATATTCCAAAATAACTTCACATAGTTATTTGTAATGTTGTTACGAACCGGTGTTCGATAAATATTAACTCGTTGTGAAAATAATATTGTTTAAAAATATTTATAATTAAATATTTTTAGTAAGGTTATATATATATTTTAAAGTTACCAAAATATATACATACTTATATCAATTTATACAAAATAATTAATTATAAAATACCTTTGTCATATTTAACCCTTAACTTTATTAAAGTTACACTTTTAACCCTTTGTTCAAAATAATTACATTTTAGTCCTTTTTGTACTTTTTACACTTTATTCCCCAAACTTTTGAAAAATACATGTTCTACCCTCAACTTCTTATTAGAAATCGATATTGTCAAAACTAGTTCAAAAGTTTGTGGTTTTGACGGTTTTAGTCCCTTAACGATAACTTTTGCAAAAATGGTCCTTGGTTAAGTTTTCGAAAAACAACTTTTCGTTACAACAAAAGTAGTAATTACAACTTGTAAAAATCATTAGAAATCGGTTTTTACATGCCTCGCCATTTCTTATATTTCCAACCGAAAATCACTTTTGAAAAACCAAACGGGCTCGTTAGCCCAGTTAAGGCCCAAAATGGGTGTAGCTTGTTTAAAAATAGTGTTCGACTAGGATTCAGTTTTGGTCTTGTTTTCGTAGTAATAAATCGTGTAAGGTTTGCATGTTTCGTGGGTTTGATTTAGTGTGAGTCAAAGAATCAGTGGGTCGAATAATATATGTATGTTGTACGTATAAAAATGAAATGGTGAGCCCTTTCCTAAGGGTGTCGAGGTGTGTACATATATACTATAAGTGCAACGAATGTAAAAAAAAATGGTGTGTGTCGTGTGAATGTGATATGTTACGAGTAAAAGTAGAAAATGAAAAGGGAAGTGATTAACTTACAACACCAACTAGGGTGGTGAGGATGTCGTGTGATGTGAGCAACGAGAACTAGCAAACTTGGTGTCCTTTCGTTCAAACGATCCCTTACCCTCAAGAGTTACCCAACTCGTTTCAAACCTAAAACCTTGCTTGTATTCCTTGCGTTCTTCGACTGTGACCAAGAGAGAATGGAGAGTGTTTGTGATTTGAGAAATTTTCGAGTGTGTGAGTTTTGTGTGCATTTAATGTAGGTTTATATAGGAGGGCTAAGGTGGTTGTATGTTTGATATGGTGAGACACATTTCTATATTGTCATTCGAAGGGTGGATAAGTTTGTCCCTTGGCTTGCACTTGTCATTTCGAGTAGGATATTTAAAGAGCAACAATGGTTTTCTTGGAGTAGTTTATGTGTAGGTTAGGCTAATAGGGGATTAAACAATTGTGATTAGGCTCATGTAGTATAAGCATGTTGGAGGTAAAGAAGCATACAATCCATGGGGTAACTAGTCGAAGGTGGTTATTGGTTTTGTCCATTGGTTTGATGGCTAATGTGGTGGCTCTTTGTCGCATGGATCAAAGTCAAAGGGAGGTTGCATGTTTCTTGTCGAGTGATTAGGAAACCATGAATTCCAAAACGTGTGTATATATTTAGAAGACAAGGAAGTTGGTTTTCTATTTCGTGTGGCATGTTACGCAAAAGAAAGAAAACAAAATAAGCCATGTGGGCTTGTGGTATCTTGGCCCAAACGAATCAAAAAAAAAAAGAAATATATGTGGGCTTGGGGTGTGTTCGGACCAAGCAGTAGGGTAAAAGGAAATGGCATTGAGCTAAGGGTGACGTCCGGCCCAAAAATATAACGGTGTATCGGTGATTAGTATAATCGTGACTTTAGTTTCGGTGTCGTTGTCGTTCCGTGAAAACCATAAATATATAAACGGTGTCGTCATACGTACATATATACTTATATTTACATAGTGATAATAAATTTGTACTAATTAATATATACATATCATTATATATATATATATATATATATATATATATATATATATATATATATATATATATATATATATATATATATATATATATATATATATATATATATTAATAATATTTCAGTGTCCAAAAAGGGGTGTCGGGTCGCAAGTGGGAGTTACCGGTGTTTAACCTCATTGGGTGATATCCAAAAGTGACATTCGGGTGATATCGGGTGACAAATCATAATCGGGTGTCAAACAAACGGTGTTCAAAACAATCGGGTGTTCAAACAAACAGTGTCTTATATAAAAATTTCAAATTAGCCCGCAAAATGGCTTAGTTTAGAATAGTGTCGATAATTAGCATTAATAAATGACCTGGGATTTTACGGAGTATTACAGTACCCACCCGTTAGATTGGATTCGTCCCAGAATCCAAAGTTGAATCGGTGCTCGGGGTTGTCTCATCAAATAGTTGTGGGTATTTGGCACGCATTTGATCCTCGCGCTCCCATGTGAACTCGGGTCCTCTCTTAGAGTTCCATCTGACCTTAACAATGGGAATGCGACTATGCTTAAGTCGTTTGACCTCCCTATCCATAATATCAACGGGTTCCTCAATAAAGTTCAACTTATCATCGATTCTGATCTCCTTCAACGGAATCACGAGTGTTTCATCCGATAAACACTTTTTCAAATTTGACACGTGGAAGGTGTTGTGTACTCTACTGAGTTCCTTAGGTAGTTCAAGTTTGTATGCCACGGGACCGATCCTTTCAATGATCTCGAAGGGTCCAACGTATCTTGGGTTTAGCTTTCCACATTTTCCAAACCTAATCATCCCTTTCCAAGGTGATACCTTAAGCATGACCTTGTCTCCAACTTGAAACTCTTCGCACATCGGCATAACTCTTTTGCCGATCCCTAGCGGCTTGTAATCGTTGCCAAATCTTTACTATTTTCTCAATGGTTTCAAGAATCAACTCGGGACCTGAGAGTTATACATCTCCAATCTCAGCCCAACAAACTGTTGATCTACACTTTCTTCCATAAAGTGCCTCAAACGGTGCAGCCTTAATGCTAGCGTAATAACTGTTGTTATATAAAAATTCTGCTAATGGTAGGTGTCTATCCCAGCCTTTTCCAAAATCAATCACACATGCCCTAAGCATGTCTTCCAGGGTCTGTATAGTCCTTTCACTTTGACCATCGGTCTGTGGATGGTAAGCTGTACTCATATCTAACTTAGTTCCCAAGGCTTTCTGTAAAGATCGCCAAAAGTTAGACGTGAAATGGCTGTCTCGGTCGGAGATAATAGAAATCGGCACTCCATGCCGGGAAACTATCTCCTTTAGGTACAAACGTGCAAGAACGTCCATATCATCAGTCTCTTTGATTGGCAAGAAGTGCACTGACTTCGTGAGACGATCAACAATAACCCAAATAGTGTCCAACCCACTCGATGTCTTGGGTAATTTCGTAATGAAGTCCATTGTAATCCTTTCCCATTTCCACATTGGTAGCTTAGGTTGAATCAAAAGACCGGATGGTTTTTGATGTTCAGCCTTTACTCTTGAGCAGGTCAAACACTTACCGACATACTCTGCAATGTCAGCTTTCATGTTTGGCCACCAATACAACTTCTTTAGATCGTGATACATCTTGTCCGAACCAGGATGAATGGAATATTTAGTCTTATGAGACTCGTGCATGATGAGGTCTCGTATTCCTCCATACAATGGAATCCAACTTCTGTCCTTGAAACACAGCCTTCCATCTGGTTTTTTGACAAATCCATTCGTGCTTTCTGGCATGCCGTAAATCTTCTCGTGCGGTCTATTCTCTTCATTAAGGGCCTCAGCTTGAACTTCAAGAATTTGAGACGGAAGTGGTGATCTAATTGTCATACCCAATGATCTAACTCTGAAGGGTCTAAGTCGTTCCTTTCGACTCAAGGCATCTGCTACAACGTTTGCCTTCCCCGGGTGATAACGGATCTCACAATCATAGTCACTTAACAGCTCTAGCCATCGACGTTGTCTCATGTTCAACTCCTTTTGATCTAAAATGTGCTGAAGACTCTTGTGATCGGTGAAAACCGTACACTTGGCTCCATATAGGTAGTGTCTCCAGATCTTGAGAGCGAATACTACCGCTACTAATTCTAGATCATGAGTAGTGCAGTTCTCCTCATGAGGTTTAAGTTGTCTAGAAGCGTAAGCAATTACTTTAAGTCTCTGCATCAATACGGCACCCAACCCTTGGATTGATGCGTCACAATATACCACGAAGTCCTCACTTCCTTCGGGTAGTGCTAATATCGGTGCTTCACAAAGCTTCTGCTTCAAAAACTGAAATGCCGATTCTTGTTCATCTCCCCAATCAAACTTCTTCTTCTTCTGTGTTAACTCAGTCAAAGGTTTAGCAATCATTGAAAAACCTTCAATAAACCTTCAATAGTATCTGGCAAGACCTAAAAATTGGCGTATCTCGGTAGGACTCGTCGGTGACGCCCAATTTTTAACAGCTTCGATCTTGGCGGGATCAACATGAATACCCTTGCTATCAATAACATGCCCAATAAATTGTACTTTCTCAATCCAAAAATCACACTTGGAAAATTTGGCGTATAATTTCTCTTCTCTGAGCAATGTTAGTATAGCCTTCAAGTATTCTGCGTGCTCTTCCTTACTACGTGAATAAATAAGGATATCATCGATGAATACAATCACAAACTTATCCAAATAGGGTTTGCACACTCGGTTCATTAAGTCCATAAATACAGCGGGTGCATTTGTTAGACCGAATGGCATTACTTGGAATTCGTAGTGACCGTATCTTGTCCTAAAAGCCGTCTTAGGGATGTCTTCTTCCCTAACTCTCAGTTGGTGATAACCCGATCTCAAATAAATCTTCGAGCAGACACTCGATCCTTGCAGTTGATCAAACAAATCGTCAATCCTTGGCAACGGATATCGATTCATCACCGTAAGTTTATTCAACTCACGATAATCGATACACATCCTGAAGGTTCCATCCTTCTTCTTTACAAACAACACCGGGGCTCCCCACGGTGATGAACTAGGGCGAATAAATCCTTTATCTGACAATTCCTGCAATTGTCCAGATAACTCCTTCATTTCCGACGGTGCTAGCCTATAGGGTGCTCGTGCCACGGGTGCTGCTCCTGGCATCAAGTCAATTTGAAATTCCACTTGACGAGTCAGTGGAAGGCCAGGCAAGTCCTCAGGAAAAACTTCTAGAAATTTTCCGACTACTGGCACATCCTCGAGGCGCTTCTCTTCCGACTTCTTCTCGGTGACTTGAGCCAAAAAGACTTGACATCCTCGTTCGATGTACTTCACAACTTTGACGCAAGAAACGATGTTCAGACGTGTTTTACTTCGCTCTCTGCGAACAACCAGGGTTTCGTTATTCAGGGGGATGTGAACGACCTTTTCGTCACAAATGATCTTAGCGCGGTTCTCGGATAACCAATCCATTCCTACAACGACGTCGAAACTACCAAGTCTAATAGGCATAAGGTCAATGGCAAATGGGGTGTCTAGTTATCGTAGGGTGCAACCTCAGAGTATAGTGTTAGTGCTTACTAGCTTTCCATCGGCTAGTTCAATCACATACGTGGTGTCTAGTTTGGTCGGTGTAATATTAAGCAGGGGTGCAAGAGAAATAGATACGAAACTTTGATCGGCTCCGGAATCAAATAAAACTTTAACGAGGCGGTTGTTTAGAAAGAACGTACCCGTGACTACGTTCGGATCTTGCTGGACATTCCCATCTCCCAGCACATATGCTCTCCCTCGTGCATTGTTGTACTTGTTAGGGCACTGACGCCTGTAGTGTCCTTTCTCTCCACAGGCATGGCATACTAGAGCCACGGGTTGCAAGTTGGCTTCTGTAGCCTTGCAATCTTGTGTCTTATGTCCAGTCCTTGAACATTTCCCACACTTAGCATAGCAGGGTCCATTGTGATGCATCTTACACTCGTCGCAAAATGGAAGAGGTCCAGCATACCTAGCATCCTTAACTGGTGCGGCGACATAAGCTCTGACAGCTTCCTGTCGTCGGTTTTATTGGTTGTGGTGTCATGGTGATAGTTACGGTTGGGGTTACGGTTGTTGTTGTTGCTGCTGTTGTTGTTGTTGTTGTTGTTGTTGTTGTTGTTGTTGTTGTTGTTTGTCCTTCGATCATCAAACTTCCTTTTGTGATCGTTGTTCCCCTGAGCAGAGTTACGCTTAATCTCCCGGTCTAGCAGTCTTTGGGCAATAGTCATTGCTTCATCCAAAGATTGAGGCTTAGACGAGGTGACGTTTCCCTCAATGCTCCTGGGTAATCCCTCAACGTACCTTTCCAACAACTTTTCCAAATCGGGAACCTTTGAAGGGCAAAGTGTGGCAAGCTCCTGAAATTTCCTATCATAAGCCCTGAGATCATTTCCTTTCACAACCAACGTGTGAAACTCATCTTCTAGCTTCTTGATCTCTCCTCTAGGGGCAGAACTTCTTCAACATTTTCTCCTTAAATTCAGCCCAGGTAATCTGATAGGCCTCTTCCACACCTATCTTCTGAGCAGTTGCATTCCACCAAGACAACGCGTCTTCCAACAATGTTCCAGTAGCAAACGAGACTCTGCTCTCAGCGGCACAACCGCTCCTCACAAACACAGTCTCAGTTCGCTCAAACCATCAAGTGAGCTCTGTCACTCCTTCAGTTCCTTTGAAGTAAGATGGTTTACAAGCTATGAAGTCCTTATAGGTACACTTCCGAGTCGCAGCGGACTCGCTCTCAGCAGTGGCTCGGTTATTGCTACTAGTTCGTGCCATTGCAGCAGCCTGCTCTTCTAAAGCTGCAGCAACACTGTCGGCAACCAACTTTCTGATAGCAGCCTGGGTCATAGCGGGTGACGAGGTAGCAGTAGCGGTTTTCCTAGGGGCCATAACTCTATAAAATCGCAAGTGCATAATTACAAATCCCAAACATCAATAACAAGAGAAATAATGTAGCCAAACTCATAATAGTTGAGATCATCACCAAGTACATATCACAACCACACCATGAATACATACATCAACATAAACCATATCATTCATAAATAAACATCACGACATGTAACAACACACATGGAAATTATAATGAATCTCAATATGGGAGCATAATAAAAGATCAGACAACTAGAACATCATAAATCAATATCAATACGTTACAATCATAACCAACATAGAGTTTTAATAATTTTGAATTCATTGTTACAAAACAATAAGATACAACATTATTAATGCCACAGGCGGCAAGTTAAGATGTCTCTGGAAGTAATGACATGTCATAGATCTATGAAGGTCCAGGTGCGCCTCCTGATCTCCTCTCTAGCTCTCTGATGATCCTGATCATCTCTAACATCTCCAAATCCCTAGATCTCTCACGGGCCTGAATCTCCTCAATAGTGGCTGAAAGTGTGTAGATGGTAGAACTAGATGCGGCTAACTCCTGTGTCTGATGCTCCATCATCTCCTGTGTGATGGCCGCAATCACTCTCAAATCATCTATCTCATGCCTCTGAACATCTAGTCGATGACCAAACTCAGTGATGGTAGCCTGTGCCTCCTCGATCTCTGTCCCCATCATCTCAAACACCATCTCTAAAGCTGTCCTATGTACCACGAGGTTCTCGACCTCCTCCTGCATACACTCAATCCTCTCCAAGGATATATCCTCAATAACGTTCAACAGCTCATCAAGACGATCCTCATGTCTCACTAATCTAGCAGCCAAAAGAGGGATAGTATGGTGTATCGGCTCCCCAGTGATCGGTAACACCGCTTGATGTTTGCGTTTTTGCGCGTATCAAAAATATACAAAATAGACGTGAGTAGAGTTTACCGATCAACCTTTAGGAAAAGGAAGACTTGTAAAGACTCGTGAATACAATATATATATGTGATACCGGGTAAGTGATTACCCGGGTCTTGTCCCAACGAGGTGTGAATGGGCAATATCGTGTGAGATTCGAAATTAAAATGCTTGTAAGGAATGGTTGAGAGATTATTTGGTATTGTTGAGTTACAATAAATTGCAAATAACGTACGAAAACTTAAATAAAAGCAACTAAAACATGGATTCAAACAACGAATGAAAAATTAAACTTAAAATCTACTTAAAATACTACGGGAATGATAATAGGGAATAGGGGAAACCTAAAACGTAATCTAATTTTAAAAACGCAAAATTTAATTAAAGAAAAACGCGAGCGCGCAAATTAAAACGTAAAACAGGAGCAAATAAAGTCCCACAGGTATAAAAATCATTTTTCTACGATTCTAATGATGAAAGAAAATTTTTGGAAAAAGAAAAATATTTTTTTCGACTTTTATATGTTTTTAATGAATTAAATACTAAACAAACTCAATTAAATGATTAAAATTACTAAAACTAATTAGAAAAATCTAAATTTTTTTTTTTTTTTTTTGTAAAATCTATTAAGCTAAAAGGAAGCTAAGAAAAATAAAAAGTTAGAAATAAGCAGTCAAAATAAGCAGTCAATAAGCAAAGTTAAAACTGAAAGGGATAAATAAGCAAATTAGAACTAAAACTACTACAAAAGAATTAAAAAGGAAATGTCTAACAATAAAAGACCCAAGGGCGCATGGTTAAGGGTGTGGTGTTTGTGTATGCTGAGATTGTAAAGTGCCCCAGGTTCGATTCTGTCCAATCCCACCAAAACCAAACTTTATGCAACATATATATATATATATATATATATATATATATATATATATATATATATATATATATATATATATATATATATAATTTTTTTTGAAAATTACAAAACACTAAAAGTAAATAACTTTTTGAAAACACAAGCTTTTCAGAAACATCAAAATAAGCTAGAATTAAGCTTATGAAGCTTATCAGTTAACCAAATGTGATCAGAGGCCAAAAAGAAAGAAAAAAAAAACAAAAAAACAAACACTCAACTGATGGCCTATATAAACAAACAACATACACACCTTAACTGTTTAGCGCCTTACGCTCAAATAAACTAACGACGCGTCCAAATAAGCAACAACTCATCTGATCTCATTTAAATAACTATAAAACAAGTATAAACAAGCTATTAAAGCACTTATAAGCTAAGGATAAATGGGAAATAAGAAGCAGTGCAATAAAGGGCTAAATAGAAATCCTAAAAGCTATTCTAAAAGCTGAGATAAGCTATACAAAAGGGAGAATAAGTTAAAGACATAAAGGGGAATCCTAAACAAGCTAATAGGAAATAGAAATAAGCACTAAAATAATCCTAAAGAGCACAAAGCTAAAAGCCAAAAACTGAGCTGATGCACGACATGGCCAAACAGCCCTAGGTAGCCTACTTTGGGGGCATAAAAAGTAATCTAAAAAAAATCCTAAAAATGAAACAAAACTATTAGCTTGTGAACAAGCTGGTAGACTAAGTGTAAACCAAATTTCAGGTCCTAACGACAAGAATTGAAGCAATTAAAAATTCCCCATTAGGAGCTGTTGGAACGAGCATAAGTGTAGGCCTAATGTGGGTGAGCTGATTTGCAGCCCTCGATTAAGCTACAAATAAGCTCAAAATTCAATAAAAAGCTTAGGAATACAAAGTTTATGCTACTAACAACATGCAAACATAAAATAAAAGCAAAAATCCTACTAAAAATAAGATCAAAAGGGGGCGTAGGGGGCTGCTTTGCAACTGAGCAGCAGTGGGTGGTTTGGTGGATTAAAATGGGTGGAAACTAGTTCAAACCTAAAACTCTAGTCATAGAACTTAAAAGCATGTATACTACACTAACTTGGTTCAAAATTATCAACTAAAAGTATTCAAATCCATGAGCTCTAATTAAATCAGGTTAAACAATACTTAAGTCTCAAATATTTGAAAATCAATGTAAAACTCATGAAGCTACTGAAAACTGATCAAAACTTGTTTCAGACCAAATATAATGTTGAATTAAAACTGATTTAGTCAACCAAAAAAAACAAATCTGACTTTAACCAACAAAACCTTATAGTGCCAAACACTAGTTAAGGGATACAGTTAAGAGTTTTAGCCAACTAGGGATCAATTCCAGCTAGGATTAAGCATCTAAGAAACTAAACTAAGATATAAAAGATCTAAAAAAAACAAGTTTAGGCAGAATTAATCAGTTACAAATGCAGATGCTTAATATATTAAAGAGTAAAATTGCACAAGAAACTGATTCTTTTGAATTGGTAAAAGTGGAATTACAAGACTTGAAAATGAATTACAACCTTTTTAAAATAAAGAGATTACACTATGAAAAACATATAAAATGACAGGAAATTAAATGGTCAAAATTTCTCTAAGACTTGAGAAATTGGACTCCCCTCCAACAGTGGAAAAAAAGCTCCATTTATACTAGTAGTCTAGGGTTTTTCTTGTCTGTTTATCTTGTGTTTCTTCTGCGAGTGAGAGCAGTTGTGGAGTCCTTTGTGCATTCTTCTTGAACTTCCACAGCCATAGGATCACTCTTGGGCTTCAGTTCTTGTGTTCTTAGCCTTTAGATCACTTTGTGGTTCCTTTGGATTGCCAACGTGGAATAGGATTAGTGGGATTGGTATTGGTGTTGTGGCATCACGTGAAGGTTGGGTTGCTTTTGAGGAGGGGTGAATGCGTGTTGCAGGAAAAAGAAGGAGGAGGAGGTGTATCTTCTGGGTAAAAGAGGTGGGAGGTGGAAGATGAGGTTTTGCGTGGTGTTTTTGTGGTTTGACCGAGAATAGGTCAAAGAAACGTTTTTTATTAAAACGTAATGTGGGGTTTGTTTGTTGAGCTTGGATTTGGTGTGGGCTTGAGGTGTAACTGGGCCAAGGGTAAGATTAGTGGTGTTGGATTAGGATTTTAGTACACAAGTATAAATGGGATCCGCTTAGTTTGTAGTTGCAAATCACAAGGACCCAAAGTGTAATTTCCTGAAAATGAAGGACCTTTTCTGCTGAATCTCAAAAATATTTCCAGGACCATTCTTTCCATTGTTGAATAGTACAAGGGTTATAAATGTAAATTTCCAATTTTAAAACCCAAGGACTACTTTTGCCATTTTTGAAAGTTCGGGGACCAAAATTGTAATATTCTCAAAATTTTTTCATCCAAGGACTAATTTTGACAATTTTTGAATTCCCAAGGACCTTATTTGATTTTCTTTCAAAATAAATGCTCAGGGACTAGTTTTGACAACTTTTAGAAATCGGGGGACTGAAACTGCCAATTATGCAAACTTTGTTTATTTTTCATTCATTTTCAATCATTTTGCATCTAAAACTTATAAAACACGATCTTTGGGATATTTTTGTTATTTTGATGCATTCTTGAGTTTTTTTACGTGTTTTGGCAGTTAAAATACGGTAAAAATGATGAGTATTTACACACTCATCAATCCCCCACACTTGAGTATTGCTAGTCCCTAGCAATCTTTTGTGAAATACTTGATGGATTTGAAAATCTCTTTACCAAAAGCCATCACTTCTGGAGTAGCCAGGTGTAAGAACTGTGGCATACCTGATAACCGTGTGATTTTGAGCAAACCACCAGCTGTCAACGGATTTGATTAGTCTTTACCAAAAGCCGTTTGCTTCTGGACTAGCCAGCTCTTGATGGAATAGTCAACATCTTGGTGAGCTGATTACCAATTATGGATTTTCCACGGCTTTTACCACAAGCCATAATCTTGTGGGCTAGCCAACTCATTAGCTTTTGAGGATGATGGGGAGTTGAGGAACCATACAATTTTTGGCAAATTGCAAGCCATCAACGGGTTTGAGTTATCTTTACCAAGAGCCGTTTGCTCCTGGATTAGCCAATCCTTTTTGTCGGTTAGACTTAGCGGACTGATTACCACAAAATTTTGAAATAAAGTGAAAAAAAAATTAAAATTTTTGGCCAAAAACGGGGGTACTAGACGATATAGTTTGATAAAATTCGCTAGAATAGCGAAATACCCCCCCCCCCACACACACACACTTAGAATTGAATATTGTCCTCAATATTCAAAGTCCCGGCTATTATGCCGACTCTTTGAACGTAAAAGGGCAACATTACAAGCTAAATCTGGAAACATCATTTTTGTTTTTCACTTTATTGGTAACCATAGTATGGGGGACTCCCCCACACTTAGGGTGAAAACCCTATAAGCATGCTACTGTTTTTGTTTACCGATTCGCTAGCTTGACTCGACCCCGAATTCATTTGTCCTTGGGGAGGCATGATGTGGAAGAAGCAATCTCCATCAGACTTTCATTCAAGATGTTTGGACAAACATTTGAAGCACGTGAAAGTTCCACACCGATGAGATATACAGACCCTGGACCAAATGAATGATACATGGAAATGCCGGGGTCAAAGATAGTATCCTCATTCCCGAAGGAGTGAAGAACAAGAGAAGTCACCCTGTAGGTGAAGAAAAGGAAGAAAACCATGATGAAAATCATGATAAGATGTTCTTCCTCGAGAGCATGCTCATTAGCCTGAATTTGGATTTCAAAGGTTAAGCTCATTGGGTTTAAAAACATCCCGGGAGGGAGGGTGGGAATTTGTAAATTCTCATGATTGAGTACATTTCCCCCCGGGCTATCATACTCCGAAGGAGTCATGATATGAGTGAGTACACCGGAGAACTCCTCATGAAGATAATCATTCACGAGATGTGAATACGTGAATTCATGTTCCGGAGTTGACTCATCACAATCCTCAATCTGAATACCAAAGATTGGATTATCAGAAATCAAAGTGAATTCAGATTCGAATTCAAACAAAGGATTGGTGAGAGTCGTATTAAATGTTTCGGGAACAAATTGATTATCATTCTCTATTGGACTGCTGAGATAAGAACTGAGTGACTGATCATGATAGAGGAGACTTTCAATTTCTCCAAGATCGGCTTCAAAATCAACGAGACCATCATCACTTCCCGTTGGAAGTGGATTGATGTGAGTGAGTTCATCAGCGAACTCCTCAAGAAGATGATCAGCATCAGAATGCGGAAGTGATGCCTCAACATATTCAATGTCTCCATAAGATGTATAATCATCGCTAAAATCGAAGAAAGTCTCAAATTGATCGTTCGAACACTCAAGAGGGGAAAGTAAATCACACATATGGTCCAAAGTTCCCTGTGACTCTCTTGGGATTGGGACAAGGATCTCAACACTAGACTTTATGAATTCGTCCGATTCCTTATCAGGAACAGTGCTAAGGTGCTTATCCCCCATGTTTGGAGAGTGAGTGTGAACTTCGGGTGTGACAACAATAGACTGATCTTTCATGGAAGGAACCACAATTGATGAATTTGATGCGCCTTGACGAATATCAAGGGTATCTTCATCATCACTATCGTCATCGTCATCGCCATCGTAGATGATAGTTTTACGCATTCGAAATCTTACTCTAGCTGCTTCTTCAGCTTCTTCAGCTAGTATTTCTATGTAAGACTTCGGACGAGGTTCTTCCAGAGCAGGCTTGTTAACCAAATCCTTAAGATCTTTTAAAGTATTTAAAACATTTTGCAAAAGTTCTTGAGGAAATGGTTGAGGTTTTGTTTCAAAAGTTTGGTATTGTGGAGGTTGGTCGTGATAATTGTTGTCACAAGGAAAAAGATTCCTAGTTTGACAATCGGTGCTAAAATGCGGACCTCCACAATACTCACAACCGTATTGTTGTGAAGTTGGTGCATTTTGAAACGATATGGCATTGCAATTTTGATAACACGGATTATGCTCATATGAATGAAAATGTTTTGTGGCTCATTGCAAAAGCTCGGATTAGAATCGTAAGCGAATGAATTACTCGAACCACAAAACAAACAACTTCCGTTTTGAATATCATTACCACATCGTTCACATGTACACCAACGACATGGCAACCCGAAAAGCGGCTCACCACAACCGACACAAGGAATAAAAGTCAGAGGTGGGACAAGTGGTGTGCTCTGAGAGCTAGGAATTTCCACCACTTCCGTTATGGTCTCTGGTTTTTGAAGATTGGGCAAGTCGTGCTTTTCAGTCACTGCTCTATGCTCTGTACATTTGCTTGACAAACCTTTAATCGTAAATCCTGAAAGGTTAGGATCAATTCTTGATGGTTTGTCATTAATAGCACGTATTTCAGGCAGTGATGGGTAGTTGGAAGAATTCGGTGAATCATCGAGAGAATTTGGACTTATGAACATATTGCACGTAGTACAAAATCTGTTACTACAATTATTTCCACACTTCTCACAAATACACCGGAAACAACGATAGCCATTCTCAATCGGGCTTTTACAGTGAAAACACGTGTAGCCGAGAGACGCCATAAGAATTATACATGAGAGGGGTATAAGAAGGTAGAATCAAATGGATAGAGGGTAAGGAAATATATTTTTGGGTTTTTCGAAAAACACATCAATTAAAACGAGACCAACTCAAAAAGACAATGGTGAACTTAAACCAATAATCACAGTGTAAATGGCTTCTTTGAAAAAGGTACACCAATTTACAAGGATACAATGGCAAGTTTTAATCTTTTGTTTGGGAACTTATTAATGTTCACACCCCCAGTTGGTAGGTGTTCAGCCTTGGTTCTCGGTGGTGTGTTTTATGCTTATGTGTTATTTAACAAGAAAAACGGAAAATGTTTTTGTATTTTATTTATATGATAGATGTATATACAAAAGAAAAGGAAAATACTTTTGTGTTTTATAAGTTTTTGAAAACGATAACTTCTTGACGATGGTTCTACAAGTCACTAATCGTTAAAATCGTAACGATATTGTCGCAACACAACCTCCCCGGCAGCGGCGCGATTTTGATGTTTGCGTTTTTGCGCGTATCAAAAATATACAAAGTAGACGTGAGTAGAGTTTACCGATCAACCTTTAGGAAAAGGAAGACTTGTAAAGACTTGTGAATACAATATATATATATATATATATATATATATATATATATATATATATATATATATATATATATATATATATATATGTGTGTGTGTGTGTGTGTGTGTGTGTGTGTGTGTGATACCGGGTAAGTGATTAGCCGGGTCGTGTCCTAACGAGGTGTGAATGGGCAATATCGTGTGAGATTCGAAATTAAAATGCTTGTAAGGAATGGTTGAGAGATTATTTGGTATTGTGGAGTTACAATAAATTGCAAATAACGTACGAAAACATAAATAAAAGCAACTAAAACATGGATTCAAACAACGAATGAAAAATTAAACTTAAAATCTACTTAAAATACTACGGGAATGATAATAGGGAATAGGGGAAACCTAAAACGTAATCTAATTTTAAAAACGCGAAATTTAATTAAAGAAAAACGCGAGCGCGCAAATTAAAACGTAAAACGGGAGCAAATAAAGTCCCACGGGTATAAAAATCATTTTTCTAGGATTCTAATGATGAAAGAAAATTTTTGGAAAAAGAAAAATATTTTTTCGACTTTTATATGTTTTTAATGAATTAAATACTAAACAAACTCAATTAAATGATTAAAATTACTAAAACTAATTAGAAAAATCTATATTTTTTTTTTTTTGTAAAATCTATTAAGCTAAAAGGAAGCTAAGAAAAATAAAAAGTTAGAAATAAGCAGTCAAAATAAGCAGTCAATAAGCAAAGTTAAAACTGAAAGGGATAAATAAGCAAATTAGAACTAAAACTACTACAAAAGAATTAAAAAGGAAATGTCTAACAATAAAAGACCCAAGGGCGCATGGTTAAGGGTGTGGTGTTTGTGTATGCTGAGATTGTGAAGTGCCCCAGGTTCGATTCTGTCCAATCCCACCAAAACCAAACTTTTTGCAACATATATATATATATATATATATATATATATATATATATATATATATATATATATATATATATATATATATATATTTGAAAATTACAAAACACTAAAAGTAAATAACTTTTTGAAAACACAAGCTTTTCAGAAACATCAAAATAAGCTAGAATTAAGCTTATGAAGCTTATCAGTAAACCAAATGTGATCAGAGGCCAAAAAGAAAGAAAAAAAAACAAACACTCAACTGATGGGTTATATAAACAAACAACAAACACACCTTAACTGTTTAGCGCCTTACGCTCAAATAAACTAACGACACGTCCAAATAAGCAACAACTCATCTGATCTCATTTAAATAACTATAAAACAAGTATAAACAAGCTATTAAAGCACTTATAAGCTAAGGATAAATGGGAAATAAGAAGCAGTGCAATAAAGGGCTAAATAGAAATCCTAAACGCTATTCTAAAAGCTGAGATAAGCTATACTAAAGGGATAATAAGTTAAAGGCATAAAGGAGAATCCTAAACAAGCTAATAGGAAATAGAAATAAGCAGTAAAATAATCCTAAAAAGCACAAAGCTAAAAGCCAAAAACTGAGTTGATGCACGACATGGCCAAACAGTCCTAGGTAGCCTACTTTGGGGGCGTAAAAAGTAATCTATAAAAAATCCTAAAAATGAAACAAAAATATTAGCTTGTGAACAAGCTGGTAGACTAAATGTAAACCAAATTTCAGGTCCTAACGACAAGAATTGAAGCAATTAAAAATTCCCCATTAGGAGCTGTTGGAACGAGCATAAGTGTAGGCCTAATGTGGGTGAGCTGATTTGCAGCCCTCGATTAAGCTACAAATAAGCTCAAAATTCAATAAAAAGCTTAGGACTACAAAGTTTATGCTACTAACAACATGCAAACATAAAATAAAAGCAAAAATCCTACTAAAAATAAGATCAAAAGGGGGCGTAGGGGGCTGCTTTGCAACTGAGCAGCAGTGGGTGGTTTGGTGGATTAAAATGGGTGGAAACTAGTTCAAACCTAAAACTCTAGTCATAGAACTTAAAAGCATGTATACTACACTAACTTGGTTCAAAATTATCAACTAAAAGTATTCAAATCCATGAGCTCTAATTAAATCAGGTTAAAGAAAACTTAAGTCTCAAATATTTGAAAATCAATGTAAAACTCATGAAGCTACTGAAAACTGATCAAAACTTGTTTCAGACTAAATATAATGCTGAATTAAAACTGATTTAGTCAACCAAAAAAAACAAATCTGACTTTAACCAACAAAACCTTATAGTGCCAAACACTAGTTAAGGGATACAGTTAAGAGTTTTAGCCAACTAGGGATCAATTCCAGCTAGGATTAAGCATCTAAGAAGCTAAACTAAGATATAAAAGATCTAAAAAAAACAAGTTTAGGCAGAATTAATCAGTTACAAATGCAGATGCTTAATATATTAAAGAGTAAAATTGCACAAGAAACTGATTCTTTTGAATTGGTAAAAGTGGAATTACAAGACTTGAAAATGAATTACAACCTTTTTAAAATAAAGAGATTACACTATGAAAAACATATAAAATGATAGGAAATTAAATGGTCAAAATTTCTCTAAGACTTAAGAAATTGGACTCCCCTCCAACAGTGGAAAAAAAGCTCCATTTATACTAGTAGTCTAGGGTTTTTCTTGTCTGTTTATCTTGTGTTTCTTCTGTGAGTGAGAGCAGTTGTGGAGTCCTTTGTACATTCTTCTTGAACTTCCACAGCCATAGGATCACTCTTGGGCTTCAGTTCTTGTGTTCTCAGCCTTTAGATCACTTTGGATTGCCAACGTGGAATAGGATTGCCAACGTGGAATAGGATCACTCTTAGGCATCCTTTGGATTGCCAACGTGGAATAGGATTAGTGGGATTGGTATTGGTGTTGTGGCATCACGTGAAGGTTGGGTTGCTTTTAGGGAGGGGTGAATGCGTGTTGCAGGAAAAAGGAGGAAGAGGAGGTGTATCTTCTGGGTAAAAGAGGTGGGAGGTGGAAGATGAGGTTCTGTGTGGTGTTTTTGTGGTTTGACCGAGAATAGGTCAAAGAAACGTTTTTTTATTAAAACATAATGTGGGGTTTGTTTGTTGGGCTTGGATTTGGTGTGGGCTTGAGGTGTAACTGGGCCAAGGGTAAGATTAGTGGTGTTGGATTAGGATTTTAGTACACAAGTATAAATGGGATCCGCTTAGTTTGTAGTTGCAAATCACAATGACCCAAAGTGTAATTTCCTGAAAATGAAGGACCTTTTCTGCTAAATCTCAAAAATATTTCCAGGACCGTTCTTTCCATTGTTGAATAGTACAAGGGTTATAAATGTAAATTTCCAATTTTTAAAACCCAAGGACTACTTTTGCCATTTTAGAAAGTTCGGGGACCAAAATTGTAATATTCTCAAATTTTTTTCATCCAAGGACTAATTTTGACAATTTTTGAATTCCCAAGGACCTTATTTGATTTTCTTTCAAAATAAATGCTCATGGACTAGTTTTGACAATTTTTAAAAATCAGGGGACTGAAACTGCCAATTATGCAAACTTTGTTTGTTTTTCATTCGTTTTCAATCATTTTGCATCTAAAACTTATAAAACATGATCTTTGGGATATTTTTGTTATTTTGATGCATTCTTGAGTTTTTTTACGTGTTTTGGCAGTTAAAATACGGTAAAAATGATGAGTATTTACACACTCATCACCGCTGAAGAGCCATCTCCAAGCTCAGCAGCCCTAGGCGATCCCTCAACCAATCTCCATCTACGAATGTAGTCTAAAAAAAACGACCATCGATGAGCATCAACCAATCTATGAATTTCGGGTGAAGTGGGGGTCTCGGTGGGAGCAGGTGATGGTACAGGTGATGTAGTAGGTGATGGTATCAGTATGGTAGTAGTTTGTGAGTAGAAAACTATAGGTGGTTGCATGGGTGGCAAAACCTCAGAGGTGTGGGGTGCGGTGTAGGTAGGTAGCATGTAAGGATGTGGCTCAGGTGGGGGTGATACGGGTGATGGTGGAGGTGCTGGTGATGCCACAGGTGTCAGATCTGGCATAGAAACAAGCGGTAATACAGATATGGGTGATGATACAGGTGTAGGTACAGGTGGTGTAACAGTAGAAGCAGGCAAAATACAGACTCGTTACCGAGCCATGCATTTGCGGGTATAGTCTCCCTCATGATATCGAAACAACTATCCGAAAGGCTCAGGCTCATAGGGCTCAAGAATCCTCACTCGCTTGCGCCAACGAATCGGTGAAGGCGGGGATGGTGGTGGAATAGAAGCAGCAGTGTCAGAAGTATCAAAGACAGAAGACTCATCATCAGCATCTGAACCGGTGTGGTGACTAGCAGGTGGTGTAGGACGATCATCAGCCGCAAGAAACTGCTGAGACGTCAGGTACTGATCATAAAGGTACTGCCCCTGTGTCATAGGTCCACAGACAGGGCGAAAGAGAGGCTGAATAGCAAAAGAATCAATGGGTGTAGAAGCAACCTCACCCTCCTCAAAGGGCTCAGTATCAGCAGATGGGTCTCCAGATGGAACAGGAGATGGTATAGCAGGTGATACAGGTTGGGTGTCATGGTCAGAATCATGGGTGTCTCGGGTGTCATGGGTGTCATAGTCAGATAGTTCAATAGTAGGGTGAGTGGATGATGCCGGCACGACGTCGTCACTGTCAGACAAAATAATAATCGAGGGCGACATGGTACTGTAATATCCCAAAAATAGCAGTAATATAAGTCATTTAGTCTACATAATTCTACATGCATAGTGATCATAGTGTCATAGTGAGCTAAATGCAATGGGTGCTAAAAATCAAACCTTAAAACATGACGTTTGCAAGCGCTGGCACGGAGGGCACTTTGGTGATAAATAGTCTGTTTAAAACCCGGTGAGGTTATAGTCCAATGTTTTGAAAAATCATTTGGTTCTCTATAACCATGGCTCTGATGCCAATCTGTAACACCCCGAAAATTTGATAAGCAGCGGAAGTCTAATCGGGGTCATTACAGTCTAGTACACAGTCATACTCATAGAAAACAATTCAAAAGATAGCCAATATCATTCCATGAAAACTCAAATAGTCAGAGTTACAAACATTTTTCCAAAATGTTAATTGTTTCGCAAAAGTAGTGATGAGTTTGTAAAGAATGATATAATTATTGAAATCAAAAGGGAGGTCCTGTGCCCTTTGCCGGCTCCGTACCGCCATGCTTGCTAGTTTCCTGAGATAAACATGCTTAAAAAGTCAACACAAAGGTTTAGTGAATCCATAGTAGTTTAAATAGTAATAGAGTGAACACAAGTCAAGCATTTGAAATAAACAAGCCAAGATAGACAGGTCTTGACTAAACTGGTGTAATATTGCTCCTAAGCCTCACGAAACGCAAGCCTTAACATCGATTTGACATATCCTAAAGATATTAACAATCACCTACACCACAGCGGATGTAAATGACAAGGGGCCCTCGGTGACAGGAAATGTGCCAAATTTTCATAATACCTCGAATATAGCACACCTCATGCCAAGTGGTCGCCTTGACAGAGGTGGGCTGCCATTCTAATAGATCTATCAACTATATTCGCGCTCACTCGCAAGTGATTAAGGTTCGTGATATGAGGGACTTGTAGCACGGGTGTCAACTTAGGCAATATCAGGTGATAACAGCATATAGAAAAATACTTGTGTTCGATTTATAGCATGTATCTCCCCACGGGGTTTAAAACAATTAAAAATGTGGGACCATGAACTCACCTGACAGGTGTGTGTGAGTCACAATGGTGCTCAAAAGTGACGGTGTACTGCTATGACTAGCAATGAAATTCCTCCGACTTGCGACCTAGATAATACATAGTGATCGGTGTTTTAGATTCGTGTTGTAAATGACATGTGATATGTCTCGTGTACGGTGATATCCGTTCGGGTGTCTTAATATATTCCAAATTAACTTCACATAGTTATTTGTAACGTTGTTACGAACCGGTGTTCGATAAATATTAACTCGTTGTGAAAATAATATTGTTTAAAAATGTTTATAATTAAATATTTTTAGTAAGGTTATATATATATTTTTTAAAGTTACCAAAATATATACATATTTATATCAATTTATACAAAATAATTAATTATAAAATACCTTTGTCATATTTAACCTTTAACTTTATTAAAGTTACACTTTTTACCCTTTGTTCAAAATAATTACATTTTAGTCCTTTTTGTACTTTTTACACTTTATTCCCCAAACTTTTGAAAAATACATTTTCTACCCTCAACTTCTTATTAGAAATCGATATTGTCAAAATTAGTTCGAAAGTTTGTGGTTTTGACGGTTTTAGTCCCTTAACGATAACTTTTGCAAAAATGGTCCTTGGTTAAGTTTTCGAGAAACAACTTTTCGTTACAACAAAAGTAGTAATTACAACTTGTAAAAATCATTAGAAATCGGTTTTTACATGCCTCGCCATTTCTTATATTTCCAACCGAAAATCACTTTTGAAAAACCAAAAGGGCTCGTTAGCCCAGTTAAGGCCCAAAATGGGTGTAACTTGTTTAAAAATAGTGTTCGACTAGGATTCAGTTTTGGTCTTGTTTTCGTAGTAATAAATCGTGTAAGGTTTGCATGTTTCGTGGGTTTGATTTAGTGTGAGTCAAAGAATCAGTGGGTCGAATAATATATGTATGTTGTACGTATAAAAATGAAATGGTGAGCCCTGTCCTAAGGGTGTCGAGGTGTGTACATATATACTATAAGTGCAACGAATGTAAAAAAAATGGTGTGTGTCGTGTGAATGTGATATTTTACGAGTAAAAGTAGAAAATGAAAAGGGAAGTGATTAACTTACAACACCAACTAGGGTGGTGAGGATGTCGTGTGATGTGAGCAACGAGAACTAGCAAACGTGGTGTCCTTTCGTTCAAACAATCCCTTACCCTCAAAAGTTACCCAACTCGTTTCAAACCCAAAACCTTGCTTGTATTCCTTGCGTTCTTCGATTGTGACCAAGAGAGAATGGAGAGTGTTTGTGATTTGAGAAATTTTTGAGTGTGTGAGTTTTGTGTGCATTTAATGTAGGTTTATATAGGAGGGCTAAGGTGGTTGTATGTTTGATATGGTGAGACACATTTCTATATTGTCATTTGAAGGGTGGACAAGTTGGTCCCTTGGCTTGCACTTGTCATTTCGAGTAGGATGTTTAAGGAGCAACAATGGTTTTCTTGGAGTAGTTTATTGTAACAACCGTGGTTTTAGTAGGTCAGTTTGACTGATAGTCTTGGCTCGGTTGACGTTTGTTTGGTGTGTATTAGGTGTTTGAAGTGATATATGAGTGATATGGGAGAGTTTTAGCACTAAATCCCTTTGCGTAAGTGGTTTTATTGTGATTTGGAAAGTTTGTAATTTGGGAAAGTTCATTTTGATCACCTTTGTGGTGTAGAAATGACTTGTGTAGTTGTTTTTGTGTTTTTGCGTAACGAGACTTCGTTCAAGTAATTGAGCGTTAGTAAGTTATGTGGGATTTGTTTTTATGAGTTATATTTCAAAAGAGTGTCAAATTCTATTTTTGGAAACTTTGTCTTGAAAATAATCGGTTTGTCGTAAAGTTGAGGTTTATCGCGTAAGACGTTAAGTTTCGATATGGGAATATATAAAATATGAAAAGTATGAGGCTTTGAGTGTAATAAATAAATTTAATAAAAAAAATAAAAATATATATTTTATATATGTAAAATTCGGATTTAAGGGATAAGGGAGAAAAAGGAAACCCAATTTGAGTCCAAATATGACTCTTAGGCCCAAGGATTATCCATAATTAATATATATACCAAACCAAACAACCCTAAAACGTTTTTTCTGCAATTATGGGTCGAGACATGGAGAATCAAGAGGGGGAAAATTAGGGTTTCATAATTGTCTAGCAATAATCAAGAATCAAGGTAAAATCTTTAACCCTTATGTGTAATTAATCAATTATTGTTATGATTCATGTAATAATTAATATGATGGAATCTAGGGTTTGTAAACTTCTGTAATTTATTGAAGTAAAACATGTTACGATGATTAGATGTTAATATTATGGGTAATGGTTAAGGGAATTGAGTGTTAAACGCGTTAGATTATGTGTTAGAGTTTGGACAGATTTGTAAGGCTGTAAAGATATGAGTGTATATAACAGATGGTGATGAGTTAAGTCACGAATTTTAAGTCTAAATTGAAGTATAACGAAAGAGCTTTCCAAAAAATCCAGCCACGATCAATTTTGAGGTCGGGAAGTCGGTCTTTTGATTTTTCTTTGATAAGGTGTCAAAGCTGTCAAACCGGGACAGATTTTGGGTAGAAGTTTGAGGGTGACATGTGGTTGTAAAAGTGGTATTTAGACTTGGTCTTCTGTAATAGTTAAGTTTTAGGTTATATTAGACTACCACGAAGAGGATTCGCAATAAAAACTTGTGGAAGTAATTATTAAAAATCAAAACTTTTTGGTGTGCGTTCAGATCCGAATTTGAGTAGTTGTCAAGCTTGAATTTCTTGTGAGTACTTGTGTGTGTTATTAGTCCATGGCCTTCTGGGATTAGCTTCTATGCTTATAAGAGACCATGGTAAATTTTTTTTGTGAGTTGTTGAGCTTTATTTGTTGTGATTTCATGTGAGTGAATGTACTCAAAAAATTCTGCGTTTTCTGAGTTTTAGAGTGCAAGGGATTTAGTGAGTGTTAGGTTATGGTGGTGGTTAGTATGGTGTCTAGGAGATCCATGGTGGGTCATATGAGTCTTATATATCCATCATATGTGTATTACATTGGTTTTAGCTTTTAGCTTGACCTTGTGTAATGTGGATTATTTTTGTGTGCTATAGATTGTGAATTGTTTTTGTGGAAGCTGCGGAGTTTAAGGTAAGTTCATAGTCCCATATTTTTACTTTGTTTTAAACTTGGGATGGGAATGATGTTTGTCTTAAATGATTTGATTTACTGTGATTATGTGTGTGGTATTAAAGAGCTTGGACTTATAATGTTATCGTATGCATGCTATGTGTGATTATTTGCTTGTGTGGAAATCGAGGGTAGAACTGTACCTGAGATGTGAAGGGTAGAACTGTACCCAAGTTGTGAAAATCGAGGGTAGAACTGTACCTGAGATGAGGGTAGAACTGTACCCAAGTGGTGGAATTTGTGTGGGATCCAATTAGGAGGATGCTTATCCTGTTGCTCGCGCATGCGACCTAATTGATGATTATGGGATCGGGGGACACGAGCCGTCCTAATGGTTGCCTTATGAGTGTTGTTGCCTTTGTGTGTGGATATTGACTTGCAAATGCATGTAGCTATATGATAACTATAATTATTTGTCCAGCTATATTTTGTAATCACAGTGAATTCGGTTGCCTTATGTGTTGAGTCTCAAACCTATGAATCTCACCAACATTATGTTGACGTTTTAAGCATCATTTTCAAGGGAGCTTTCTAAGGATAAGATAGAAGGATGTGGATAGACGAGACCTTAGTTGTATTGGAAGTGGTTTATCATCTATGTTTGGATTTATGTTTTGTTTTGGTTATTTTTTATTTTGGGGTATTGTTACAACACTTTGTGTTTGAACATTGCTCTATTTATGTGCATGTAGTTGTTCTCTGTGTAGACACCAGGTGTTGTGATGATATCCATGAAGTTACACCCGCGCGTTTCTGCCGTGGCGGGGTGTGACATTTATGTGTAGGTTAGGCTAATAGGGGATTAAACAATTGTGATTAGGCTCATGTGGTATAAGCATGTTGGAGGTAAAGAAGCATACAATCCATGGGGTAACTAGTCGAAGGTGGTTATTGGTTTTGTCCATTGGTTTGACGGCTAATGTGGTGGCGCTTTGTCGCATGGATCAAAGTCAAAGGGAGGTTGCATGTTTCTTGTCGAGTGATTAGGAAACCATGAATTCCAAAACGTGTGTATATATTTAGAAGACAAGGGAGTTGGTTTTCTGTTTCGTGTGGCACGTTACGCAAAAGAAAGAAAACAAAATAAGCCATGTGGGCTTGTGGTATCTTGGCCCAAACGAATAAAAAAAAAAGGAAATATATGTGGGCTTGGGGGTGTGTTCGGCCCAAGCAGTAGGGTAAAAGGAAATGGCATTGGGCTAAGGGTGACGTCCGGCCCAAAAATATAACGGTGTATCGGTGATTAGTATAATCATGACTTTAGTTTCGGTGTCAGTGTCGGTGTCGCTCCGTGAAAACCATAAATATATAAACGGTGTCGTCATACGTACATATATACTTATATTTACATAGTGATAATAAATTTGTACTAATTAATATATACATATCATTATATATATATTAATAATATTTCGGTGTCCAAAAAGGGGTGTCGGGTCGCAAGTGGGAGTTACCGGTGTTTAACCTCATTGGGTGATATCCAAGAGTGACATTCGGGTGATATCGGGTGACAAATCATAATCGGGTGTCAAACAAATAGTGTTCAAAACAATCGGGTGTTCAAACAAACAGTGTCTCATATAAAAATTTCAAATTAGCCCGCAAAATGGATTAGTTTAGAATAGTGTCGATAATTAGCATTAATAAATGACCTGAAATTTTACGGAGTATTACAATCAATCACCCTCTGATGAGGCGAAAAATGAACCACTTTTAGGGGGTCATTTAAGCCCGGAATTGAATTTATTTGATCAAATATTGCCCTAAATCGTTCCTTTTGTGATTTTAGGTACTTTGGGAGTGAAATCTGGAAAAGGAAGCAATTCAGACGTTTTTGGAGCATAAAAGTAAAGAAAATGCCAAAGACTTAATTTTCCAAGCTGGGAACAGTGTGTGACGGCGTCAAGAGTAACAAGTTGACGGCGTCAAGAGTAAAAAGCATGACGGCCCAGTACAGAAATGAAGGCGTCACAAGGTAGAGCGTCAAGAGTTAAATACGTGATGGCCTGGAAAAGTGTATAACGTGACGGCGTCAGATGTAGATCAAGGCAGTCCAAGGATTCTCTTGGCGGCGAGATGACGGCATCACAAGGTTGTTCTTGACGCCGTCAGCCTCTATTTTCTATATATAGTTTTCTAATTTTCATTCATTAAAAGGAACAAGTTTGGAGAAACCCTAAGGCCGAACCATATACGAATTTTACAGCTTTTTCAAGGGTTTTCAGCCCTTGAATGCTTACATGTGCTATTGAGATAAGTGTTCTTCTGGTTCAATCAATATGTTTATGTGTTGGTTGTCTATATCTTGTGCTTGTCTTGATTCCACCATGCTAGGCTAGATTTATCTTATGTTTGCTTAGATCTAATGAAACCTAGATGTTGATTATGTGTTGATTACTTGTTTATGGTTGTATTGGATGAATGATTTCAATGTTAGGCTTAAGAAAACTGGCAGATCTCCAATTGGTAACATGCTTGAACGTCTTAGGAAACATGAACCGATGTGTACTAGGTTTTATTGGTTGTATTTAATGCATGAGTAAATTCTAATGATCCCATGTTAGGAGCTTCTTAGCCGGCTCGACATAGGAGTGAAGTAGGCACTCATAGGATTGAGGAGTTAAGTACGCCACCCCATGAATGTATTAAGGAATACAATTCGTCATCCACGTAACTATAACAAGTAATTAACGTGTAAAAGATATGTAGGGAGTAGTGAAATCTAAGTAAACACATTTCTCCACTTATTGCTCACAACCTTAGTTTAATTTAGTTTATTTTCATTTCTAGTATTTTATTTTGATTGCATCTTAGTATTGGGTTAGTTGGCTAGCAACTAATTCCGCCCATATCCTTCAAAACCCGAGATTTTTACTTGTTTTCTAAAAAAATATAAAAATACAAAAATAATCATCCTTCATCTCTAGAACTAGTATTTAGGTTTTCTAATCCTAGCGACACTATTCCTAGTTGAACGATCAATCCCCCGGTACTTGTCACTATACTATACTACAACGATCAGGTACACTGCCTGGTGGAGGTTGTAAGCTTCTCGAGATCTCATGAGAGGTAAAGCCTGGTGCAATCCCCACGCTACCAAGTTTTTGGCGCCGCAGCCCGGGGAATAGTTATTGTCTAGGTTAGAATCTCTTTTTATTAGGTCTACTTGTTAGATTCCTTTCTAGTAAGATTTTATTTTTTATTTTTAGGTTTTCTTTAGTCTATCTTATTTCTTTGTGTTTTTGTTCGTAACTCTTCCCCACCCGACATCATGGACGATGGGAACATCTTTGAACCCGTCATCCCACCACAACAAAACCCACTATTAGAACCTCTTAGGCCCCGAACCTTAGGAGAGTATTCCCGACCTAGCCACCAAGGCTACCGAAACACCATTGAGCTCATCAGAGCCAATGTGACCCCCTTGCGATCCGACACCATCCGATTGGTGCAAAGCGGATGTGCATTCCATGGACTTCGTTCCGAAGATCCAAATCAACATCTTAAGGACTTCCTAAAAATCGTAGACTCCATAGACCTAGATGTTGCAACTAGAGAGACAACCCGATTACGCCTATTCCAATTCTCTCTACGGGATCAAGCTAGTAAATGGCTTGAGCGTTTACCCGCGGGATCCATCACCACATGGGATGATCTCACCACTCGTTTCCTTGCTTAATTTTTCCCACCGGGGAAAACTACTAAGCTTAGAAATGACATCTTGATGTTCCAACAACGTCAAAATGAATCTCTTTATGAAGCATGGACTCGTTTCAAGGACTTACTCCAAAAAGTCCCTCATCATGGCATAGACCTTTGGCTCCAAGTCCAAATCTTTTATGACCATATTGATCTCTCCACGAGGCGAGCCATTGACCAATCAGCCGGTGGTAAGCTACGTGATCTAAGTGCGGAACAATCATGGGAACTCATAGAAGATCTTGCTCTCTATGACAACGAAAGTTGGAATGATCCCCGTGATTTAAACAAAACGGTCAAGGCAATATCTTTGCCTTCGAACAACTCTAGCACTCCCGACCGTAGGATCATGAAACTTGAGGACCAAGTCAAGTTTCTCATGAAATCCTACGAAGCTCCTAAGCCTTCAAGCCAAGTGAACAAAATCACTTCTTCATGCGGATTATGTAGTGGTCCCCATGACACTCGTGATTGTGTGGAACTCCCCGGAACAGCTTTTACGGACTACGCATCCACGCGTACCGACGAAGCGAGAGATAAGTGGTACACTTTCAAACCCGAGCCAAACCCTTACGGTGATTCCTACAACCCCTCTTGGAAAAATCATCCAAACCTTAGGTGGAAACAAAATCAACCCACTTCTTCCAATCCTCCTAATCGTTACCAACCAAACGGTCCACCCTCCAACTGTACTTTCAACAACAATCCTTCTAACAACTATGGTAGTACCAACAATCTTGAAGGATTGATGTCTAAGTTCATGGCATCTCAAGAAGCTCGCATATCTAAGTTTGAAGCCGATTTCAAACAAAAGCAAAGCGAGATGACCACCAAAATTGACGCATTGTTGAAAGTTCTCAATGACCGAGAAAGGGGAGCACTCCCAAGCGACACGGTCAAGAATCCGAAACTAAACGTTAATTCCATATCTTCAGTTTCGTCACCCACTTCGTGTCCACAATACTACTCGGTTAAATCAACGAGCACGTGTTTCAAACAAAACCAAATTCTTCAAAAGGACCAATCAAGTAAAACACCCGATATAAAACCGGTCAAAAGTATAGTTGAAACACCTCCTACGCAAGACCTTGACGATGAATTCAAGGAACTTCACCTTGAACGCCCCGTCATTGATGTCTTAGCCCGTGCTCCCTACTATAGTGCCCTCCTAGAAAAATATGAGAAGTTTAAACTAGGTAAAAATGGGACCGCCTTCGTTCAAAACAAGTTGCCTAAAAAGCTTGATGATCCAGGTATATTTGTTTTGCCTTGTAAGATAGGAAGATCCGAAGCTTTCGACACACTAGCCGATTTAGGGTCAAGCCTCAACTTGATTCCCTTATCCTTATTCACCACTCTTAAGCTAGGAAAGTTATAGGAAACGGGTGTATTGATAGGTCTAGCGGATGGAAGTATTGCCCACCCGGTTGGAATGATTAAGGATGTAGTTGTTCACGTAGGAAAGTTAACTATCTTAGCGGATTTTCACGTTCTAGACATGGTTAGTGACACTACATGCCCATTGTTGGTAGGAAGAGGATTTTTAGCAACCGCTAGTGCCATGATAGATTGTAAGGAGTCTAAGATAGCGGTAGGTGAAGGCGATACTTGGTCGGTGTACGATGTTAAGAAGCATAGTTATGATTGTGATGATGAACCGACACCACATTGGGTAGAGATGAATAGGAAACAATCAAGATATGGACCTTGGATAGAAAGGAACTTTATAGGACCTCAATGCCCATTCTATCTAGAAAAAGATTTCATTGAAAAGATACATTCGGTGGAACAACTCATAGCTAGAGATGAAGAGCTAGATCCCTTTGAGGACCCCTTAGTCTTTAGGAAGATGATTGAGTTGTTGAGCGTAATGCCTATTAATATAGAGATGAATAAGTGGAAAAGAGAGGGGGACAAGTGTAAATGGAGGTGGGACAAGCCACCTAAAGAAGGTGACAGATCATGGCATATGAGGATGACTTTGTATGATCCAGATGGAGAAAAGTTTGAAAGGTCATACCGTACTAAGAAGACCGATAGGAAGTTGAAACCTAAGTTTGATCCCAAAGATGTCCTCAATGAGGAACTCACCCGTATCACGTAGTAACCCATGACCTTGAGTCTAGCTACAAGACTCGTAAATAAAGAAAAGCGCTTCTTGGGAGGCAACCCATGCTTTGTGTGATTTTATTTTGTTTGTTTGTTATTTGCTTCCATATGCATGCTTTATTTTTATTGTTGGTAGATCATGTTTCTAAACTAAAAATTGAAAATACTTTACTTTGTTGTTTTGGCCTAGTCTTAACTCCACCTAAAGGTATTTTTGCAAAAGATAAGTGTAAGGGGAAACCCCAAATATGTTTTTAAGAAACAAACCGATCATGATTCTCCACAATATTAAATGAACATGTATATTCGTATTTGTTAGAGTCAAATGCTTGTATCGAGTCATAATGAAGTTTTGCAGGATTTTCCAAGAAGTAAGACCAAGTTTTTTCAGAAATTTTCCGGAAACTCAACATAAGAATTTCTGCAGGTCACTTCTGACGGCGTCATGAGCTTGCTCTTGACGGCATCACGTGTAAAAATCTGGAAATTTTACCAGTTTTGTTTTTCTAACGGAGTCTTAAAGTTTTTGTTGCATTATTAAGTTTTATAATCTCCAGGAGATCTGCAAACTTCATTCCACAAGCATTATATCTTATTTTATTTTCTAAGATTTAGTAACTTATGTAGATTGCTGCCGATTTTATGCGAGGTTGCTTTGTTTGTTTTCTCAGGATTTACAGGTTATGTATGACAAGAAGATGATTTATATTCTGGAAATGAAGCTTTGATTGTTCATTTTCTTGGAGGAAGATCTAACCTGGCCACCTTATTATCCATACCGAGTGACTCAGGGGAGTATTTGATTTCATTCGTTTTACTTAGTCACTTTTACATTCTTTACTTGAACATTGGGGACAATGTTCATCTTAAGTGTAAGGGGAGGGTAAAATGATGATACCTTACAAATACACTTTCGCTTGAGTTTGTTTGTTTAATAGTAGATGTGTAATAAAACTATGAGAAATACTTGTTAGTGCAATTTTAACGCCAAATTTAAAATTTTTTACAACATTTAGGAGTGAAACTTTAGCCATAGCAAGCGTCTCATGGATAGGAGATTGTATAACTAGCACATAACCGTACCATTCAAAAAAAATTTCCACCCAAATATGTGAGGTTTGCCTTTAGATTTGATAGGAAAAGCATTTACTATTAGTGCTTATGAGTGTACCGGTAGCATTTAGATTCTAGAACTTGCGTTAGTGATGCATCCCGAGACCGCTAGTGAGACTACATTCGTGTAGTAGGATTTACTACATGATAAGAGGCATTAGGATCACCCTTGTGTTAAACCCGTATCATAATTACTTGACAATTTAAGTCATATTACTTGGCTAGTTAAGTCAACTAATTTTTCCCACACCCTTAGCGTTGTACTCATTTTTAGTACACGAAACCCCTAGTACACCCCTCCGAGCCTATTTTTTCGTTTCTAACTTTAAGCATTTTACTTAAAGGAAGAATTTGTTACACCCCACTTAAATGTACACCCAAATCGCCTTAGCCTTCCGTGTATGCACTCATCTTTAGTGCATTATTGTTATTTGTTAAACCCTAAGTTAACTATCTAATTGATTACATGGTTGCTAAGTCGAGTCATATCCTTGTACATATTGTTTTGGGACGATTGAGATTCATGGGTAAAGTACTTATTTTATGGAATAATGGGGAAGAACATAAATTATTACCCCCATATGTACGTTAATCTTAAAAGTACTCCAAGTGTTTTGATTTTCTTAATTCGAGTCATTAGATTAGTTTATTGTAAAGTATGTAAAAATTAAAGTGTAAGGGGAATTTTCATTCCCTATGATGTATTATTTTGGATGGTAGGGTAAGAGTGTATGCAAAAAAATAAAAAAAAAAATAAATAAAAAAATCGAAAAATCAAGAAAAAGAAAAAAAAAATAGAAAAAAAAAAGAAAAAAAAAAGGAAAAAAAAAAGAAAAAAACATACGGACTACCATCCCGTTTCATTCTATGTTCCTTTTATGTTTTTGTTATTTTTCAATTATTAGCTTAAGTCGAGTCTAGTCTTGGCTTAGCAACGCCATATTGTACATGTAATTGACCAAGATTGTTAACTCGCCACCAGTAAAGACTGCCTATATCCAACAAAACCATGTATTTCATATCCCTACACCTAACGTTACAACCCTTTGAAAGACCTCTTTGATAGTTTATCCTAGGTGCTTACGCCATGTGGTGGAGGTTTGATCCTTTCTCAAGCCTATGGTAATCTATTTTTCTATGACAGGTAGTGAAAGATATCTTCTGTTTTCATATTGTAATTTATACTTTATTACACCCGAGAGATGTGAGTATCTAAACACTATTTGTGAGGTGCTAGTGTATGACCTCCGTGCTTGTCTTTGGTCTTTAGTGGAACGATTATTTGTTGTAATTACTTTTATATTAGTGTTAAATGACCCCTAACTTGTATTTTGAGTAGAATTAAAGCGCATTTGCTTGAGGACAAGAAAATCTCAAGTGTAAGGGTATATGATGAGGCGAAAAATGAACCACTTTTAGGGGGTCATTTAAGCCCGGAATTGAATTTATTTGATCAAATATTGCCCTAAATCGTTCCTTTTGTGATTTTAGGTACTTTGGGAGTGAAATCTGGAAAAGGAAGCAATTCGGACATTTTTGGAACATAAAAGTGAAGAAAACGCCAAAGACTTAATTTTCCAAGCTGGGAACAGTGTGTGACGGCGTCAAGAGTAACAAGTTGACGGTGTCAAGAGTAAAAAGCATGACGGCCCAGTACAGAAATGAAGGCGTCACAAGGTAGAGCGTCAAGAGTTAAATACGTGACGGCCTGGAAAAGTGTATAACGTGACGGCGTCAGATGTAGATCAAGGCAGTCCGAGGATTCTTTTGGCGGTGAGATGACGGCGTCACAAGGTTGTTCTTGACGCCGTCAGCCTCTATTTTCTATATATAGTTTTCTAATTTTCATTCATTAAAAGGAACAAGTTTGGAGAAACCCTAAGGCCGAACCATATACGAATTTTACAGCTTTTTCAAGGGATTTCAGCCCTTGAATGCTTACATGTGCTATTGAGATAAGTGTTCTTCTAATTTAATCAATATGTCTATGTGTTGGTTGTCTATATCTTGTGCTTGTCTTGATTCCACCATGCTAGGCTAGATTTATCTTGTGTTTGCTTAGATCTAATAAAACCTAGATGTTGATTATGTGTTGATTACTTGTTTATGGTTGTATTGGATGAATGATTTCAATGTTAGGCTTAAGAAAACTGGCAGATCTCCAATTGGTAACATGCTTGAACGTCTTAGGAAACATGAACCGATGTGTACTAGGTTTTATTGGTTGTATTTAATGCATGAGTAAATTCTAATGATCCCATGTTAGGAGCTTCTTAGCCGGCTCGACATAGGAGTGAAGTAGGCACTCATAGGATTGGGGAGTTAAGTACGCCACCCCATGAATGGTATTAAGGAATACAATCCGTCATCCACGCAACTATAACAAGTAATTAACGTGTAAAAGATATCCAGGGAGTAGTGAAATCTAAGTAAACACATTTCTCCACTTATTGCACACAACCTTAATTTAATTTAGTTTATTTTCATTTCTATTATTTTATTTTGATTGCATCTTAGTATTGGGTTAGTTGGCTAGCAACTAATTCCGCCCATATCCTTCAAAACCCGAGATTTTTACTTGCTTTCTAAAAAAATATAAAAATACAAAAATAATCATCCTTCATCTCTAGAACTAGTATTTAGGTTTTCTAATCCTAGCGACACTATTCCTAGCTGAACGATCAATCCCCCAATACTTGTCACTATACTATACTACAACGATCAGGTACACTGCCTGGTGGGGGTTGTAAGCTTCTCGAGATCCCTTGAGAGGTAAAGCCTGGTGCAATCCCCACGCTACCACCCTTATTATCATGATCATAATGCTTCTAACATTCATCTTTGTTGTAGGCATATCATACATCTTGATCCACCAAAGAAGCTTGGAGATCTTGCCATCATCATCCACCACATCCATACATATATGAAGATCCATCACAACAAGATTGGAGAACTTGTGATATTCATTCATTGAAGGCTTTCTATGAATGGAAGTTCTTTTAGATTAGTCATTCATATCCAGTAGACATTTATGTCTTGGATCATCATTGTACTCATTAGTATAGGTTAGATGGTTTATGTGTTTGTGCCATAAAATACAAGGTTTCTATGTTGGGCCACAAAATATAGCCGGAGTTGTTGTACCCTTGTAAAAGAACTAGCGGGAGTTGTTGTACCCTTGTAAAAGAACTATCGGGAGTGGTTGTACCCTTGTAAAAGAACCCGGTATGTAGCTTTGTACCGGAAAAAGTGTAAGCGATGATTGAAAGGTTTTCTCCGCCAAGAAGGGAGCTTGTTGATCTAGTGAAGTAACTCTCGAGTTGGGTACTCGGGGAGTGGAGTAGGGCGGAAAGGAGATCCTGACCGAACCACTATAAATCCTCATGGTCGGTTTGATCTTTCCTTTTACTTTTATACTTGCACTATATTATTGTTTGTGTTGTGACTTGATGTTTATGCTTGTGTCACAACTTGTTATATCATATGCTTTATATTAGCCATAAGACTATTATTAACATTTCTCATATTACAACAAGCTTGATCGGAAATTTGTCATATGGATGTTTTTAGAAAAGAAAAACAAACCTGACTAATAATGGCGAAACTTGACTCAATGGTTTATACTATATTTGATTCAACAAGTTTAAAGATTTTTAAACGGAAACGTATTCATCCCCCTCTACGATTTTGATGCGTGGGAATCGCACCTTGCTTTACCTCTCGAGGGATCTCGAGAAGCTTACAACCCCCACCAGGCAGTGTACCTGATCGTTGTAGTATAGTATAGTGACAAGTACCGGGGGATTGATCGTTCAGCTAGGAATAGTGTCGTTAGGATTGAAATTAATCTAACTAGGTCTAAAGGTGAAGGATGATTCTTTTTGTATTTTTATATTTTATGAAAAGCAAGTAAAAATCTCGGGTATTGGGAGAGTGGGCGGAATTAGTTGCTAATCAACTAACCCAAAAGCTACTATTTAAGCTAATTAACAAGAAAAGTAAACTAGTGTTCTACAAGATAAGTGAAGCATGTCTACCTATGATATGTTACTCCTTGCTAGCTATCCAATCCTACCTATTAAATTGTAACCTTGTTTTAATTGACGGGTTGTATTCCTTAATACCATTCATGGGGTGGCATACATAACTCCCCAATTCTATGAGCTCTTATCTCCTCCTACACCATGCCCAGCACAACTATAGGGATTGTAAACAGTGGCTCATGCATTAAATACAACCAATAAAGACCTAGTACGCCTCGGTTCATGTTTCTTAAGACGTTCAAGCATGTTACCATTTGGAGATCTGCCAGTTTTCTTAAGCCTAACATATAAATCATTCAATCAAAACAAGAATCAATAGGAAACAAGGATTATAAACTAAACCAATTAGATCTATCGAAGTGTCACGCCCTAATTGATGAAGATAGACACAAACATCAACAAGGAATCAATAAGATCTAATCAATTATATACAAGTTTCACACAATCATAAGTAGACACAAGGTGAATTAACAAAACATAATCAAAGAAGGACAATCAACAAGAATAATGAAAGACATAGTTGAGATAGAATCATCAAACCAATACATGATGTTTATGAAGTGATTGAAACCTTCTAAGTTACTGGAAAAACACCCACCTAAACCCAGGAATCGACTTTAGGGTTTAGGGCCTACAAAAAGTAAAGTTATGAAGTTATATTTATAGGCATGTTTTCTGTCGGCCCTTCTTGACGGCGTCAGCTCGTCCTCTTGACGCCGTCAAGACCATTTTTTCACCAAATTGTAGATCTCTTCGTCCTCTTCGCGTGGGCTTTTGAATCACCTAAATCCGAGTTCGTATGCAAAAGTTATGACCAAAACAATATCAGCTACTCCGCGCGCAAGTTTTGACAAGTTTACACGTGACGGCCTTGGTGACGCCTTCAGGTACACGTGACGGCCTTGGTGACGCCGTCATCAACTACGGATTTTAATTCTTGGGATTTTGACGCCGTCAGAATTTACTCTTGACGCCTTCATGTACTGTTCCCAGCATGGAAAATTGAGACTTTGCCATTTTCTTCACTTTTATGCTCCAAAAACGTCCAAAATGGCTTCTTTTCCAGAATTCACTCTCCAAGTACCTAAAATCACAAAAGGAACGATTTAGGGCAATATTTGATCAAATAAATTCGGATTCGGGCTTAAATGACCCCCTAAAAACGGATCATTTTTCGCCTCATCATATATCCCTACACTTGGGATTTGCTTGTCCTCAAGTAAATGAGCTTTTCCACCAATCAAAATACAAGTTAGTGGTCATTTAACACTAATATAAAAGTAATTACAACAAATGATCGTTCCACCTTAGTCAAAACAAGCACGGAAATTATACACTAGCACCTCACATTAAGTATTTGGATACTCTCATCTCTCGGGTGTTGTAAATTTATATGTCATAATTGGAAATGGAGAAATATCACTCTTTACCTGTCATAGCAAATAGATTACCATAGGCTTGGGAAAGGATCAAACCTCCACCACTTGGCGTAAGCACCTAGGATAAACTATCAAAGAGGTCTTTTAAAGGGTTATAACGTTAGGTGTAGGGGATATGGAAAACACGGTTTTGTTGGATAAACGGATATTTTACTGGTGGCAAGTCAATTGTCTTAGTTAACTACATGTACAATGAGGCGTTGCTAAGCCAAGACTCGACTCAACTTAAACTAACCACAACTCTTTTTTTGGATTTTCAAGACACTATTTGACTTAAACATAAATAAAAGAAACGGATGGTAGCCCGTATGTTTTTCTCTTTTCCTTTTCTATTTTTTTTCTCTTTCTTTTTTTTTTCGATTTTTTTTTTTTTTTTTTTTTTTTTTTTTTTTTTTTTTTTTGCATACACTCTTACTCTACCATCCAAAACAATACATCAAAGGGGAGCTCGTTTCCTCCCTACACTTGAGCTTTTACATACTTTACAATCAACTATTCTAATGACTCGAATCAAGATAATCAAAACACTTGGAGTACTTTTAAATATTAATGCACATATGGGGGTAATAATTGACATCATCCCCATTACTCCATTACAATAGTACTTTACCCATGAGTCCCAATCGTCCCAAAATAATATGTACAAGATATGACTCGACTTAGCAACCATGTAATCAATTAGACAACTAACAAAGGGTTTAAACAATTAACAATAATGCACTAAAGATGAGTGCATACAAGGGAGGCTAAGGCGATTTGGTTGCACATTTGGGGTGGATTGTAAACAAATTCTTCCTTTAAGTAAAATGCTTAAAGTTAGAAACGAAAAGATAGGCTCGGAGGGGTGTACTAGGGGTTCCGTGTACTAAAAATGAGTACAACGCTAAGGGTGTGAGAGAATTACTTGACCTATGAAGTCAATGTAATTATATTACAGGTGTAGAACAAGGGTTATCCTAATGCCTCTTATCATGTAGTAAATCCTAACTACACGAATGTAGTCTCACTAGCGGTCTCGGGATGCATCGCTATCACAAGTTCTAGAATCTAAATACTACCGGTACACTCATAAGCACCAACAATGAATGCTTTTTCCTAAATATCTAAGGGCGAACCTCACATATTTGGGGTGGAAATTTTTGAGTGGTATGGTTTTTGTGCTAGTCATACAACTCCTATCCATGAGACGCTTATTAAGACTAAAGTTTCACTCCTACATGTTGCAAAAAATTTTAAATTTGGTGCTAAAATTGCCCTAACAAATATTTCTCTCAGTTTTATTACACATTCACAATTAAACAAAACAAAAACCAAGTGGAGTAAGAGTTTCTAATATACCCTCCCTACACTTAAATCGAACATTGTCCCCAATGTTCTAGATAAAAGATGTAAAAGTAAATAAATAAGAATGAAAGAAACTAATACTCCCCTGATTCGTTCACCGTGGATAACGTGACAACATGGTTAAATCTACCTCCAAGAAGATGAGCGTTGAAAGCTTCCCTCCAGAAATATAAATCATCTTCTTGTCCTGTAATCAACAAACACAAAAACCCAAGCATCAAACCGAACAAAGATCACAACTAGATGTAATTCCAGACTTAGAAATAGAAACAAGACAAAGCAACAAAAGGATAGGATACTTGTGGAATGAATTACAAATAGGAACTCATAAAACATATCCACAATTATTGACACACAAACAAGATAAAATATATGCTAATCATGAATTGTGAAGTTTTCATGTTCGAATTTAGTTCTTTTTAACAAGATATAAATTTCCCTACACTTATCTTTTTGTAAAATACCTTTATATGCAATTAAGACGAGGTTAAAAACAAAATAAAGCATTTTCACAAATTATTCGAAACATGAAAATTAAACAACTATGATTAAGCATATATGACACAAACAAACAAATAAAATAAAAACATCAAACAATTAAAAACATGGGTTGCCTCCCAAGAAGCGCTTGTTTTTGTTCGAGTCACGAGCCTGACTCTACCCTTATTTAGCGGAAATAGGGGAGGTTTTCCCTACACTTAGGATTAAGTGCGGGTGGAAGTAGCGATACACACCCTTAGGGTGAAAATATGCCACGTGAGGTGAAGGGGGTGAGTGAATGGCTTCCTTCATCCTAAAACTACCCGGATAATATAGGTTGATGGGTGGGTCGGTTCCTCTTTTGTCTCCTAGAAATAAATCTAAGGATGGGAAGTTGTGTAAAGGTTGAGGTTCCGGTTCATCAACATTAGGAAATTCCCTAGAACTAGGAGTAAGGTTATCACTACAAGTATTCAAACCTATATCCTCTATTGGTGCTTGGTCAAAGGGTTCTACCTCAATTGGGGTTCCTATAGTCTCATCTACTTCTTCCGGGTAAGTCACGGGCGGTGTATGTGCCTCAAATGATGGTAGGACTTGTGGGGTACTTTGTGGGCTTGGATTATCCACCTCATCCTTCATTGTACCTAGATTACCTATGTGTTTGTTTTGTACTATGATTTTAGGTGACATCCACGCAGGTATCCCTAAGTAATCATCCCCAGACAAACTTCCTGTTTGCTCCTTCAAACTCGTTATTGATTGATTTGTGATGTTGTTTGTCGGGTTGTCTACTCTATAATAATATTGGGCACAATCTTCTATGGCATCCCATGCTTCTTCAGCATTTAATTCCCTAAGGTCCCCGTTGGCAAAATCGTCAATGTACCTTTGGTCATACGGGTGGACACTATAGTAAAAGATTTGATTTAGGTACCATAGATTGAAACCATGATGAGGGACTATTCGTAGTAAATTTTTAAAACGAGTCCATGCATCATAAATAGGTTCATCTTGATATTGTTTGAACATCAAGATGTCATTAGGAGTGAATGGGTTTCGTGGTTGGTAGTATGGTGGATTCGCGTTCTCCATAGTGGTGAACGGAAGAGTCAATGGAAAGGTTTCTACAAACAAATGCACAAAGAAAAGATAGACTACAAGAAAGCTAATAAAAAGAAAATAAAAATCTCACTAAAAAGGAATCTAATGAGTAGACCTAATAAAAATCAAATTCAACCTAAACAATAACTATTCCCCGGGCTGCGGCGCCAAAAACTTGATGCGTGGGAATCGCACCTTGCTTTACCTCTCGAGGGATCTCAAGAAGCTTACAACCCCCACCAGGCAGTGTACCTGATCGTTGTAGTATAGTATAGTGACAAGTACCGGGGGATTGATCGTTCAGCTAGGAATAGTGTCGTTAGGATTGAAATTAATCTAACTAGGTCTAAAGGTGAAGGATGATTCTTTTTGTATTTTTATATTTTATGAAAAGCAAGTAAAAATCTCGGGTATTGGGAGAGTGGGCGGAATTAGTTGCTAATCAACTAACCCAAAAGCTACTATTTAAGCTAATTAACAAGAAAAGTAAACTAGTGTTCTACAAGATAAGTGAAGCATGTCTACCTATGATATGTTACTCCTTGCTAGCTATCCAATCCTACCTATTAAATTGTAACCTTGTTTTAATTGACGGGTTGTATTCCTTAATACCATTCATGGGGTGGCATACATAACTCCCCAATTCTATGAGCTCTTATCTCCTCCTACGCCATGCCCAGCACAACTATAGGGATTGTAAACAGTGGCTCATGCATTAAATACAACCAATAAAGACCTAGTACGCCTCGGTTCATGTTTCTTAAGACGTTCAAGCATGTTACCATTTGGAGATCTGCCAGTTTTCTTAAGCCTAACATATAAATCATTCAATCAAAACAAGAATCAATAGGAAACAAGGATTATAAACTAAACCAATTAGATCTATCGAAGTGTCACGCCCTAATTGATGAAGATAGACACAAACATCAACAAGGAATCAATAAGATCTAATCAATTATATACAAGTTTCACACAATCATAAGTAGACACAAGGTGAATTAACAAAACATAATCAAAGAAGGACAATCAACAAGAATAATGAAAGACATAGTTGAGATAGAATCATCAAACCAATACATGATGTTTATGAAGTGATTGAAACCCTCTAAGTTACTGGAAAAACACCCACCTAAACCCAGGAATCGACTTTAGGGTTTAGGGCCTACAAAAAGTGAAGTTATGAAGTTATATTTATAGGCATGTTTTCTGTCGGCCCTTCTTGACGGCGTCAGCTCGTCCTCTTGACGCCGTCAAGACCATTTTTTCACCAAATTGTAGATCTCTTCGTCCTCTTCGCGTGGGCTTTTGAATCACCTAAATCCGAGTTCGTATGCAAAAGTTATGACCAAAACAATATCAGCTACTCCTCGCGCAAGTTTTGACAAGTTTACACGTGACGGCCTTGGTGACGCCTTCAGGTACACGTGACGGCCTTGGTGACGGCCTTGGTGACGCCGTCATCAACTACGGATTTTAATTCTTGGGATTTTGACGCCGTCAGAATTTACTCTTGACGCCTTCATGTACTGTTCCCAGCATGGAAAATTGAGACTTTGCCATTTTCTTCACTTTTATGCTCCAAAAACGTCTAAAATGGCTTCTTTTCCAGAATTCACTCTCCAAGTACCTAAAATCACAAAAGGAACGATTTAGGGCAATATTTGATCAAATAAATTCGGATTCGGGCTTAAATGACCCCCTAAAAACGGATCATTTTTCGCCTCATCAGATTTCACAAAGACTACGGCGTAGCTCACTCCATGACTACGGCATAGAGATTTACTAAAGGGCACTACAGAGTAGCAACTCTCCACCTATGGCGTAGGCCCTGATTTGAGGCAGTAAAGAACTCACGAGGCTAAAGAAGAAGTTACGGCGTAGTTACCCTAGCAACTACGCCGTAAAAGCATCCAATGAAGAAACTACGCCCGTAGCACTTGATTAAGCTACAGCAAAGTCCGGATTTACAAAGGCTACGGTGTAGCAACTCAATCAGCTAAGCCGTAGCAATGCCGAGCTTATAAATACCAGCCCTAATTCCAAGTTTATTCATTCACTTTTCACAACACAAATGTTGGGAGAAACTCAGGGAGCAGGAGGAACGAAGTTCTAGCCACATAGGAGTCATTTCCAAGGGAGGATTCACACACCAATCATAAGCTTATCGTTTCCTTTGTCTTGTATTCGATTCATGTTTACATTTGAATTAATTCAACATTGTTTTACTGCAATTATGAATATGAGTGGCTAAACACCTCTTGATGTTAGCCTAGTTATGAAATTGTTGTTGTTATGATTTAGTTTTCTACGCATCTATTGTTTATTGTTTGTATACTTTCATGGCGAGTCTTTGGACACTCTAGTTCTGGTAGTGTTGAGCATTGGTAGTTCCTTGGAGGCTTGGGGAATTAACCCTAGGAACCAAGCCGATAGGGATGTGACTTAGTGATAGCAATATCACCATACATGTGCGAATTAACCCTAGGACCACCTACCGATGCGATACGCTTGAAGGAGTTAGGGGGTGTAAGATATGACCATGCCGCATCCCACTAGATTTGTCCATGTTAGTAGAGGTACTTAATGACTTTTACATCTTCGTATGTTCACCCGCCCGATGAACCTTCGACTTTACAATAGTTGGGGATAGGACAAGGTGTAAGATAGATTTAGGTGATTTAACCCTCTGTTCTTGAATGAATATAACCCCTAGACGATATGATAGGATGCACTTATAGAAAACTAATCATAATAATAACAAGAGTAGTAATTAGGTTAGCACTATCTCTCTTTATTAACTTCCTTCTATTTACTTATTTGCTTTGTCATTTACATTTCCTAGTTATTAATCTTTCAAATCATAAAACCCCTTTTACACGTGACACTAAACTTAGATAAACTCCACACACATAGCTCTTGGGACGACCTCGGCTTTACCATCTAGTTATACCTCATACGACCGGGTACACTGCCTGATAATACATTAGGTAGACCTTAGGTAAACGAGACACTTTATAAATATTAAAACCTGGTCGGTAAAACCTGCATCAAGTTTTTGGCGCCGTTGTCGGGGAGCTAGTAGGAATTTATTTGAGTTTTTATTTTTATTTTTATTTTTATTTTTATTTTTAGAGTAAACTACACCATTCGTCCTTGTGGTTTGCGTTGACCGACAAGTTTCGTCCTTTGACCGAAAAAAATGCACCATCCGTCCTTAAATGTGAAACGTTATCTACCGTTGGTCCTTCACTTTAACGAGACCCACTAACGATCGTTAAGTCTACATATGTAAGGGTATTTTTGTCTTTCTCCCTTTCTCTCTCTACTTCATCTCTCCCACTTATCTTCACCAACAATACCTCTGCCTACTTTTCCAACCACTCTGCAACAACCATTAAAAAAAACAAAAACAAAATAACGTACATAAAAAAACCATACAATATATTTTCATATAAACAAAAAATGTTTAAAAAACCATCAACAAAATATTTACATCTATCTTCTTTATTTCTTTTTTGTTCTTGAAACCACAGCCACCCAGCATAATCTTTCTTCATATCATTTTTGATTCAAAATACCCTTTTAATACCAATTTCTTTGTACCTTATAAATACACACTCAAAATCACCTTTTTGATACCCACCCTCACAAAATCACTGTTCCGGCTAATTTTCCAGTCACATTTTTTTTCATCTATTTTTCGATCACATTTTTTCATGTAATTTTACATCTTGGTACCCATAAATATTAATGAATAACAACAATAAAACCTTTATCATCATCAAAATCAAACCTAAAAAAGAGAAATAACAACCAAATATCCATCTTCATAAACCACCACTTAAAATCTTCATAGTTCATACCAATATATTTGAAGAAAATACCGAAATATCTTCCGTCGGTTTCCTCACCGGTAAAACAAAGTCAAACCACATATTAATCGGGTTTTGGTGCTACTTTTTTGTTAAGATTCAATCATCGAAAAACAACTTCCAAACGGATTGGTTTTCTGGTTCGAATTTAATCAACAACAGGTTGACCGTTTAATTTTCATATCCAAGGAAAATAACTATATGTGTTCCCTGCTTGTTGTGAAATTCATATATGAACACAATTAAACACACACATTCAAGATCTGGAAAGCCCCAATTGATTTACTAAAAGCTTGAAACTTTTTTTGATGGGTTTTATACTAATTTTTTGTAAAACCCGCAAGTGGATTTAGCTAAAAGCTTGAATATTTGCAATGATTGAAAGTTTAATGTGTTGTTTGAGAATGATGATGATATAAATGAGTTTAATGGGGACAACGGTATAAATATGGTCACGTGGGTACAGATGGTTACAATGTTTATCTTTTCTTTTTTATTTAAAAATTAATAAATTAGGAATTGAAAATGTCTATTATACCCTCAGGTGGGTATCACATGAGAATACTTAACGATCGTTAGTGGGTCTCGTTAAAGTGAGGGACCAACGGTAGATAACGTTTCGCATTTAAGGACGGATGGTGCATTTTTTTCGGTCAAAGGACGAAACTTGTCGGTCAACGCAAACCACAAGGACGAACGGTGTAGTTTACTCTTATTTTTATTTTCAGTACTCACGATCATTTTCAAGTTTCGGGTACCATGGGAGAAGTTGACATTGACACCCTCACGCTTGAGGAATATTTGGCTCTTACGTGAGAAGAGCAAGGGCCTGGTTTGCTTAGGCTTGCCATTGGGAATGACGTACAGTTTGAAATCAAGAATCAATTCATAAGGGAACTCCGAAAAGACCCATTTTCGGGAAGCAAGACGGAAGATGCTCACGAGCACATTGACAATGTTCTTTACATTGTTAGTTTGTTCAACATTCTAGGAGTATCTCATGATGCGATAATGCTCAGAGTGTTCCCGATGACATTAACCGGAGCAGCCAAGAGATGGATTGATAGGTTACCATCAGGAACGGTTAACACTTGGGCCCTCCTGAAAAAGCATTTCATCCAAAGATATTGCCCTCCTTCAAGGACGGCAAGGCAGCTTGAAGATATTCACAACTGCAAGCAAGATGGAGATGAAATAAACAGATAGAGCTAGCCCGCCCATCGGACGGGTCTTTAAGCTAGTGTTTGTGTGTGTGTGTGTGTGTATATATATATATATATATATATATATATATATATATATATATATATATATATATATATATATATATAGGGGAAAACATAGCTACAACACAATGTAGCCAATTGGCTACATTTCCTTTGAAAAAAAAGGTGGGGACAGGGGGAAAATATGTGTCAGGGTCTAACCGCAGGGACTGAACTGTACATTATTAAAAGTTTTTTCAAAGGAATTGTAGCCAACTAGCTACAATTAATTGTAGCTAACATTTTCCCATATATATATATATATATATATATATATATATATATATATATATATATATATATATATATATATATATATATATATATATATATATATTGAAGCGTTAAAATGAGTAGCCTAAATTTTGTGACGCGAGAAACAATCGTAGCCACTAATTTTATCCTCTTTTAACTTTAATCTAATAGCTAATATTAGTTAATCAACTTTTTGAAAATTTCTTAAAAAATTTTGAAAAATTAAAAAAAAAATTTCGAGAATTTAAAAAAAAAATTCGATTTTTGTTTTTTCGAAAAATATTTTTTCCAATTTTTTTTTCGATAAAAAAAAATTTCCGAATTTTTTCCGAAAAAATTTATATCGAAATTTTTTTTCTGAAATTTTTTTTATACAATTTTTTTTGTCACATGTGAAAAAAAAAATTTGGAAATTGTCACGTGTGAAAAAATAAATTCGTCACATGTGAAAAAATAAATTCGTCTCATGTAAATTTTTTTTCGTCAAATGTGAAAAAAAAATCCGTCAAATGTGAAAAAAAAAATTCGTCACATGTGAAAAAAAATTTGGAAATTTTCACGAAATTCTTTTTGTCACGTGTGAAAAAAAAAATTCGTCACATGTGAAAAAAAAAATTCCGTCACATGTTAAAAAAAAATTTCGTCACATGTGAAAAAAAATTTGAAAATTTTCACGAAATTTTTTTTGTCATGTGTGAAAAAAAAATCGTCACATGTGAAAAAAAAATTTCGTCGCATGTAAATTTTTTTTCGTCACATGTGAAAAAAATTCCGTCACATATGAAAAAAAAAAATTCTCACATGTGAAAAAAAAATTTCGAAATTTTTTCAAAAAATTTTCGAAATTTTTTTGAAAAGTTTTCAAAAAAAATTTCAAAATTTTTTTTGAAAAGTTTTCAAAAAATTTTTCGAAATTTTTTTGAATTTTTTATGAAATTTTTTCGAATTTTTTTTGAAAATTTTTTGAAATTTTTCAAAGAAAAATAGTTAGCTAATAATAGCAATTAGATCAAAGTTTAAGGAGGATAAAATGAGTGGCTAGGATTAGTTCTCGCGTTCTCACAAAAATTAGATTTCTCACATGAATGTCCCCATATATATATATATATATATATATATATATATATATATATATATATATATATATATATATATATACTAGACGAGTACCCGTGATTTTATAGCGACATATAGTTTATTGATAAAAAAAGTTTATAGGTTATAAACGAAAAATAATAAAAGGTTGAAGATTTGAGAATTAAACATAATGTTTTGTAACCCGGTTCGACCCGGGTGGTTCAATTGGTTGAACCGTTCAAGTCGAAAAACGGGTTTGAAGCGTCCCGGGTCAACCCGGTTTGTGTTTTAATTGGTTGTATTTAATTTGGTAGATATGTTTTTAATTGATTGTATAATGTGAATAAATCATTGTATTTTTAAGTAATGGATAATGTTTTGAAACTCGGTTCGACCCGGTTGGTTCAACCGGTTGAACCGTTCCGGTCGAAAAATGGATCGATTTAAACCGGGTCAACTAGTTAGGTTGGGTCGAAAACTGATCAAATCAAACTGGGTCAACCCGCTGGGTTTGAAGCGTCAGGGTCTACCCGATTTGTGTTTGAATTGGTTGTATTTAATTTGGTAGATATGCTTTAATTTGGTTGTACAATGTTAATAAATAATTGTACTTTTAAGTATTGAGGGATTTTAATAAGAGTATTAATTACATTTCACTTTCTCTCTCATTTGACCATTGTTGAAAACTCAATATTTCACTTTTGACCATTTTTCTATTATAAGTAGTATATATATATATATATATATATATATATATATATATATATATATATATATATATATATATATATATATATATAGGGGAGCTTTATTTTCAGAACCCTGTTAAGTGCGGGAATTGCGATAACTCCAATTTTGCATTAGAAAACATGCATGTTCATATAAAACATGTATGTTTTCTTACATACACCTTAATACACATGCCTGCGTATTAAGGTGTATGTAAGAAAACATACATGTTTTACATGAACATGCATGTTTTCTAATGCATAATTAGAGTTCTCGCAGTTCCCGCACTTAACATGGTTCTAAAAATAAAACTATTTTGCATTGATCTATTGCACTTAACAGGTTTTTATATGAACATGTATGTTATGCATGTATTTGTATTAAGGTGTATGTAAGAAACATGCATGTTTTATATGAACATGCATGTTTTCTAATGCAAAATTGGAGTTCTCGCAGTTCCCGCACTTAACAGGGTTCTGAAAATAAAGATACACTATATATATATATATATATATATATATATATATATATATATATATATATATATATAGTATAACTTTCAAATGAAAACCATTTTAACTGAGAGAACTACCAAAAACATTAATGCACGCTTTCAATAATTGTATTTTTGCACATATGTTTTAAAAACAACACATATGTTTTAAGAAAAACACAGTTGTTCTAAAGAATTTGATAAGAAATTGAAAATACAAAATTTTTCTTTGAAGGTGTGCATGTATGTTCTTATAAGACGTGCAACGACAATATTGCGGCCGTGGATAAGGTTTTTGTGAAAAAAGATGATGAGTTTATAATGATATTGAAGAACATAGGTGATGCTTACGATTATTGATTATTTGCATGTATTTTTATTTTATTTTAAAAGGCGTGCATGCATGTTTTTTGTGGTTCTCTCAGTTCGGCAGATAAAATGGTTCTCGTAAGAAAGTCCCCTTATATATATATATATATATATATATATATATATATATATATATATATATATATATATAGGGGAAGGTTAATATGAGATCAAACTTAAAGTTGTAAAAATAAGATCTAGTCTAAATAACCACTAAAACCATTTTATAAATAACCATATTAGCAATAATACACAAAAAATAAAATATTAATACGAATTAACATTTTAGCAACTTATAACCAACTGATACATGAGTTTGGATTAGTGATACACAACTATAAATTTACATGTCGAATCAAAGTGTATCACCTTAACCTGGTACATTACATGTCGAATCAAAGTGTATCACCTTAGTTTCGTCAATTGAAAAAAGAAAACAATCAAAACTTTAACAATTTTAGTTGTAATCAATAAAAAATTTAATTTTACTTTAACAAGAGTGTCACTTGTCAAATTTTAGCTAGATCTTATTTTTACAATTTTAAGATTGATCTTATTTGAACTATATATATATATATATATATATATATATATATATATATATATATATATATATATATATATATATATATATATATATATATGATCAAATAAGAAGATTACTTAAAATAAGAAGAAATAAGAAGAACTATAACCACAAATTCGAGATGCACCGACCTAAATTAGATGTATCTCTATAATCTTAGATGCATTATAACGCACTATAGTATGTTTTCTAGCTTTTAATCTGTATATACGTATATTAGATGCATTTCATGATTTCTCTTATTTTTTGTTCCTCTACACGTGCCGAAATCATGAAAATCAATTTGCACCACCTATACATCAAATTAACTTTCGAAACTCAATATGTTGCATCTATACGAATAGAAATGCATCGTATGCAAGTCGTTGCATCTCAAATGCGTGGTTTTGATCACTTCTTACCACTTCCTATTTTCATTTACTTCTTACTGGATCCCTACCTTTTATATATATATATATATATATATATATATATATATATATATATATAATAAAACAAAATTTCTATTGGGAATTTTCTATTTCAAAAAAATTAATTCATATCTTATTTAGTAATAATTGTATTTAAAAAAAAGATTATTTTCTTATTAGGTAACATTTTATATTTATCCATAAGTATAAGATAAATACAAAAAATATAGATAAGATGCAATTTATAAAAGGATTAAAGTTTTTAAATAATTATCTTTAATAATAAAAAACTATAATTAAACATTATAAATCAAACAAAACAAAGATTAAATTATTTGTTTTTTAATAAATAAAAATATATGATTAAAAAAATTAAAAAAACCCGCGAGTGCGCGGGCATTATGAGTAGTATATATAAGTATTAATTTCATATATCACCCTACTTTTATTATTAATTTCATATATACCCAAAGTGCAAGTTTTGAATGCATAATGTACAATGTTTTTAATGCATGTCTGGGTATATGAAATTGAGGGGAGATATGAAATTGCCGATGTGTATATATAAAAAAAAAAAAAAAAAAAAAAAAAGAAAAAAAAAGAAAAAACTGGTAGGAAAAGAAAAAAAAATATATAACTAATTCATAGTAAAATTACAGTTAAGAAATCCGTTTTGTTCCATCAACCGGATCTCTTGGCAGAATCAAATCACACTAGTACTAGAACTAGAAGAACTAGATCTCTCTACAGATAATAATAAAAAAAAATGTTCAAATTCTTGAAAGACGTGGTAGCCGGATCTAACACCGGAGTAAAAGATCTGCCGTACAATATCGGAGAGCCTTACTCTTCTGCTTGGGGCTCTTGGACTCATTCCAAAGGCACTTCTAAGGTATATATATTTTCTCTTCAATTTATATATCTTAGGGTTAGGACTAGTGATTTTTTTACCAGTTACCACTAGGTTTTGCACACTAGTAGAATATTCGATCTAATTACATAGGATTGTAATTCTGTGTAGAACCGATTAAGTTCATGGAGTCTAGTGAATTATCTCAATCTCATAAACATTGGCACAATGGGCTGGGGCTGCCGCTTATTATAAGCCGAATTATATTTTTATAAAGCTGTTTGGCGAATTAGTTGGAACTGAAGCTTATTAATGTAAAATCGAATAAAAATACATCAAATTAAATTCACATATATTTCCGGCTTTTGCGTGATAATCCATTATATTTTGAAAGGTATTTAAGTAATTTAACTAGCTATAAGCCCTCATAAGCCCCTTTAAATGGGCTTGGGCTTATGGAGGCTTATGGCTTATATAAGCCTCCATAAGCCTGTGTGACATACAAGACTTATTTTATAAGCAGACTTATTTTAAAAGTTTAAGCCCCCTAAAAGCCTCTCCCAAACACAGCCGTAGTCGTTTCATTGCTCTGAAGCGGAATATTTGATCGGATTGGTATTGGATCTGATTAAAGATTTGAAAATTGAGGTCATGAGCAATAACTACTTGTATGTCAGTTTGTTTACGACTCTATGTTTGTCCATGCCAATCAGCTCTAAACGAGAAAACTGTCATTTTGTTTCTGAAGACCCTTAAACTGCCTTTAATTGGTTAAACGAACTTTGCTTGTTATTGACTTATAACTAACCATGTTTGCGTGTAAGAAGTGAAGTCTGTTTTTTTTATGCTACTAGACACTGAGTTCTGGTTCTGATATTTTTTCTCAATTGTGTTTGTCCCCTTCTGCGTTTTAAATGGATATTTATTAGGAAGAAAAAAGTATGTAATGTCTGTAGGTAAAATATATTTATAAGAACAATAGTACTTGGAGCATTACGTAGTCAGAGAAAAGAAGGTGCTTAATCACCAAACCAAAATAAAGAAGCAACAGGATCTAGATGGAAGTAATAAATTATAGTAAAGCTTTGTAGTAGATCAGTAAGGAGGACAAGGGAATTCTTTGTGCCATGTTTTTCAATCTATTTTTCCAGAAACTTGCATAATCACAGTCATGTTTGAGTCTCTAGCTCCATTCTACGTAAGGTATTTGTTTCATTGGCCTGAAATTTGCATGTTCACTAGCTTTAAACCCGCACAATCTTCTTTGGAATATCTTCTATTTTTGCTGTCTCTGCATAGTTGGATGACACTTGCCTTCCATCCATAAGGGTTTATAAAACTTAAGATAATCATTGCAGTCGCTGTACAGTGCAATGAACTGAGATCTGAAACGGCATGTATGGTACTAAAATGACCGATCTCCATGAATAGTGTCAGAAAATTTCTGCACTAACCCTTGTGAATGACTGCGATTGTTGGTTGTGCACTTTTGCCACACTGGTAGTCATTTGTTAGTTGTAATCTGCGGTGACATCTGCCTTTGGGTAGCTCTAGTGATCTGTTTCCATGGATGTTTCTTCCTGTCAATTCACTGTATTTTAATAATTCTTAAATGCCTTATGTGTGGGAGGATACTTTCAAGTACTTTATTTGTATTATTTCTGTTGATGGAATCGATTGGTTTGTAACTTCGATTTTAGTTTTATTTATTTATTTATTATTTTTTTTTTCAGGCGGATGGATCCCCCGTGTCGATATTTTCACTCACAGGAAGTAATGCTGGTGATGGACGTTTAGCTGCCGGGCGCAATGGTGTCAAACGGCTCCGAACAGTGAGTTACTCAACAAGAGCAAAATTAATGGGATTTTCATGATGGTTCATCCATTCGACCATGATATTTGTTCACAATATCATTTTCCATATGTATTCAGATAATTTGCATGTGTATATATGAATATATACTAAGTTAGGTCCATGTCGCATGAATTGCTTGACCATGACTTTTTTGCTATTCTTAAGCAATGCAATATGCAGCTGTATGCTGGTTTCAGATGCATAATGTCTATTAGACTACCAGAGTTTCATTAATATTCTAGAGTTTAATTAATATTCTAGTATAGTATTATTCATGTAAGTTCATTAATGTTTGTGATTAGTTCTTGGTGCTGGTAACCGGAAAGATTACTGTTTAATTTGGAAAGAAAAATGATAACTTGTAAACTATTGGTGAGCTTCTTTTCATTATGTATTTGCTGCAAGTGAAATAAATCTATAATTTATATATTTCAGGTCAGGCATCCAAACATTTTGTCATTTCTTCATAGTACCGAGGCTGAAATAAATGATGGCTCATCTACAAAGGTCACTATATATATTGTCACTGAACCTGTTGTGCCACTCGCGGAAAAAATCAAGGAATTAGGATTACAAGGTACAAAAAGGTACATAGGCTCATTTCTCGTGGATCTTATTGTCCTTTTGTTTTGTTCCCAAGTCATTGAGCTAGTATACTCCTAACCGGGTCCTTCTATAAATCATTAAATCTGTCTACTAGTTTGAAATAATATGAATTTTATGTTTTTCCCTAATAAAGTGTTCTACTTATAAATTAGTTTTGGGACACTATCTTAATTTATTCTCCATCGATTGTTTATCATAACTATATTCATCTTATGTTGTCACCATGATGTCAAGTGGCTTATTCTCTCTTCAAGCTCTTATTCTGCTTGTTCCTTTAGAATAACCATGTTGCTGAAATGACAAAAAAAAAAAAAAATAATAAAAAATAAAATAAATAATAATAAATAAAAAAATAAATAAAAATTCCAATCTCTGGTCCATGCTATTGCTGTGTGTTATGCAGTTTTTCAATTTATTTGTTCATAATAGTTAATGCTTTCTGGCAACAGGGACGAATATTATGCCTGGGGTCTGCAGCGTATAGCAAAAGCCGTGAGCTTCCTCAATAACGATTGCAAACTTGTGAGTAGTCATTTGAACTGTAAAACATACCTCATTATGACTTTATGACATGCTTGTAGCCTATGAACTAATGTTTACTGTTTAGTTTAGTTTGCGAAATTCAGGATCTTTTTTGACTGGATAGACATGAGCTTCTCTTGAGTCTGTTAACTGGCCATTAGATTTGATTTCGTTCGTACTGCTGATCTTATTTGAGGGAAGTTGATACTTCAGGGTGTCAATTTGAGAATAAACTAGTAAAGGATACTCCCTAGTAAAGGCTAAAACCAAAAAAATGAGTGACTAGGTGCTCCCAATCTCACTAAGAAGTATTAAGAAAAGCATATGACAAATTTAGCATTTGCATTCTGTAATTCTTTGGTTAATAATCAGTATTTAGGAACTCTGCAAGTGATTTGTGATCAATTCATATAGCCAGTTTTATGTATATCTCGTTTATATTTGTATGATGTAATTCATAGAGTAGAGACTGTAAATGAAAGGATGGGTTAGGTTACTTGACTCAACTATTGTGCCAAGGATATGATACCTGAGTGTTCAGAATTTTAAATACACCGGTGAAGACTGTCAGATCAGCAGTTCAGATGTCACTTCGGGTGAAAAGATAAGACTCAAAATTGCTTAGACACTAATTAGAGTGTATAGTTCCAGTTCATGGAGTAATATGAACATGGCACTTGATATGTATATAACTATATATTGTCATTCTTAAGTCTTAACCATCGATTTGACCAAAATCTCCTTGATATCGTGAGCGTTTTAGAATATTAAATCTGCTAGTTAAAATGTAAGATCAGCGGTTTAGATGCCACTTAGGGTGAAAAAATATGACTCAAAATTGGTTAGACCCAGATTAGGGCATGCGAAAACCAGCTCAGTTCATGTATCATACAAATGTGATACTAGATATGTATATATAGTCATTCTCAAGTCTTAACCAGGTTTGACCAATAACATTTCTTCCATGAACCAATTAAAGAAAATCAATGCTTGATGTTTGGGTGAGAAATTGTGCCCTATAGGCCAAGACTCGTGCTGCTTTTACTGTAGCAAGTGTCTATTCTGGGTTATATTCTGTCAGTGGATTCACAGCTTAACTTCTTATAGGATATGTAGACATGAAAATGTTTATATTTGAAGTAGACTCCTTAGAGATACTAATCTCTTAATTTACCCAGTGAAGTAAAGCTGTTGATGAACATATACTTAAAGTTGCATTTGTCAGAGGTTATGTTATATTGTTGTGTGTGTTACAATATAGGTTGTTAACAGGTTTTTTGTAAGCAATTTAAGATAATTGAGAGCTGACATCTGACCTTTTGTACAGGTTCATGGTAATGTTTGCTTGGACAGTGTGGTTGTTACTCAAACCTTGGACTGGAAATTGCATGGTTTTGATGTTCTTTCTGAGTTTGACGGGAACAATGAAGCATCTGCAGGACCAATGCTGGTATCATGACTTTTCATATATATTTACTTTCCACCTCCATCTAATGTGGCTTTATCATGTGGAATGGTAAATGATTGACAATGTGTAGTATCAAGGGGAGAAAGTTAAATGTCTGATATAATGCGTATTGTACCCGCGAAAAGCGGCGACGTCAAATAATTTTTTAACTTATAATGATTTCGATTTTGATAGCTTGGAGAGGTAGAGTGTGTGTTGTGTCCAGGTTGGTGTAAAATATGGGTAAAAGAGGGAAGAAAATTTGAGTTTTCTCAAAACGTAATTTTGTTGGGGGTGTGTGTATTGTGTGGCGTGTGTTGGTTCAATATTGGCCATTCAGCAAAATGAATGGTCAAGATTCCACAAGAGTTTTAGCTTAAAGTCAAATTATCAAGTATTGCAAATGCTTTATATATGGGTATAGATATAGATATGGGCTCAAATATTCAGTGGAGATATACCTAATAAAACCCGGTTAAACCCCCTTTAAGCTAATTCTACTCGTTACACTCGATTGGAGAATATAGAATGTCCATTTTCCAGCTTGGCAAGCAATGCTGAAATCTTTTAAACATGGAAATACTGAGAAAACTTAACATGTCTACTAATATTCGGGGTTTATCGAGGACTATCCCTTAGACATGCCCTAGTATATAATAATATAAATGCGGTTGTGGGCGTAAACATAAACATAAATAAACCTGAACCTTAATTCTATCCTAATTCTGATAAATACGTCTATGTATCATGTCTGTTGGCTTCACTGAAGTTTGTCGTTTTTTTGAGCTCCTAGCTGTATGCTAGTCAGAATCTTAGAAATTTTTACATAAATGGTTTTGATGTCTTGAACTTTTTTGTTGGTCCAGCAATATGATTGGCTTGTTGGCTCACAATACAAACCCGTGGAGTTGGCAAAATCAGACTGGGCATCTATCAGAAAATCTCCACCATGGGCCATTGATTCTTGGGGTTTAGGTGAGCTTTTATGCCTCATGTTTTTGAAATATTATTAATATATTCACTTGGTAACAGAATGATGTCATCGTTCCTTATTGTTCATATGATTACATCTTGTTGCAGTTAACAAGCTATCCAATCTTGTGTGTAATTATGTATTATACTGCATTTACCTGAACCTCCTTGTGGCTGTTGACAATCTTAGATAAACATATCGAGTTTTGTACTAGATTTTTGTTTTCGTATTATACTAAGGATTTTATTCCATTACAATCACCCAAATGACCCTGATATATATTTCATTAGTCTGTTACGATTAGCTTGATACAATCATACAATGATTAATGAAGTTGTTAGCCTGCGTGTCTATGATGAATTACTAATTACTATAACAGGCATAATCTTCAGTGGCTTTGAGTTATGTTTTTGTATAAGTTATTAGATTTATTTAGAGTTATCTTTTTGTATGGTATTTGTACATCTATTTCCAAAACAGATCTAATACTGGTTTTTGTCACTAGGTTGCCTCATCTATGAGATATTTTCGGGTTTGAAATTGAGCAAGACTGAGGAACTGCGCAACACAGCATCGTTACCAAAGGTCAGCATGCCATTATGGTTAGTGAGGCGGTAACTTCTTGATGCCCCTCAGAGTCCTAATTCTTTTTCTTTCTAATTCTCTGAATTAATTTTCTGATTTGAGCTTGGAGGGTGTCTGCTTGCTCAACCATGTTGTTTTGGCTGTTCTTAAAGTTATTGCCACTTTAAGACATTCATTTGTTCTCGTTTCCTTTTTTTGTAGTCTCTACTTCCAGATTATCAGCGCCTCTTGAATTCAACGCCTTCTCGCAGGTTGAATTCATCAAAGCTTGTGGAGAACTGTGGTTTGTTCCTATACACAATCTGGGTTTTAAATTTCTGCACAACTCCTTGCTTGTGTCTATGCAATTAAAACTTTATATTCCCTTACTTTTTTAGTTTTTTTTGTCATGGTTATCTTTTACATCTTTGACATGGTTACTTTAGAAGATTACGCAACTGTTTTTATCTGTTTGGTCTGTGATAGAAGTTTGAACTTGTATCGCAGAATATTTTCAGAACAAGTTGGTGGATACTATTCATTTTATGGAAATACTAAATTTGAAGGACAGTGTTGAGAAGGATACATTTTTTCGTAAGCTTCCAACTCTAGCAGAGCAGTTACCTCGTGAAATTGTCTTGAAGAAGGTATTGTGTTTATCTATGTGTCACATTTTATCAGTATTAAAGATCAAATCTTTTATGCATCTGTATTTGCAGTTACTTCCTTTGCTTGCTTCCGCCTTAGAATTTGGTTCAGCTGCTGCACCTGCTTTGACTCCATTATTGAAAATTGGTGCGTGGCTTTCACCAGAAGAGTTCAACATAAAGGTTATACCCCATCTGTTATATGTCTCATTATTTGCTGTGTTTTAGCTATCTTGTAATTAGTTTGTTTACTTTTGTATTTGCTGATGTTTGTACTCAATGTAGGTCCTACCAACATTAGTGAAACTCTTTGCCTCCAATGACCGAGCTATTAGAGTTGGTCTTTTGCAGCATATTGATCAATTTGGGGAGTCCTTAAGTGCCCAAGTGGTTGATGAACAAGTAAGAATCAAGCAGTAGCAGTGAGAACTGAGAAGTCCCACTACTTTGCAAGCTGATTTATGTCGTTCTATTGTCTTCATATTGAGAATGTGTGGCATTGCTTTTGACCAGGTTTACCCACATATCGCCACTGGATTTTCAGACACATCTGCCTTTCTGCGTGAACTAACACTCAAGTCCATGCTTGTTCTTGCTCCAAAGGTATGTTCATCTTCCACCTTCTCTGCTTCTCTTTTCCGTGTGACACGTGTAATGTTTTGTGGATTATAAAATAACATAAAAGTTTGTCATATATGGTCGGAGTGTTCTGTAGCTCTTACGTCGGTTAGAATAGAAACAGGATACATATGATAGGTTCTGTAACTTCTGCTCTATGTCATCAACATGTTTGTCTACTGATATTTGATTGGATCTCACGGATCTATATGCTCTTGTAGGTAGATTACAACTTTATGGATACACGTCATAGAACATAGATGATTTCATGTTAATTTGCATTTTATGACAGCATATATTTTCTCCCCAGAGATTTCCATGTTGTTTCATTCCCATAATTTTTCTGCCGTTCTAATAACATATGAGCATCTTGACACAATATTATGTATGCATGTTATCCATGTGGGCTTGCATTTTTTTTCAGTTTCATAGTCCACCTCAAATCTATATAGACATATAACAAAAGCATAACAGTCTTATTCAGACAGATGGTATAGAGACATTTGAGTTAGGTTTTGATTGCATGAAGTTAACGTGCTGTTTAATAATTACTCATCTATTGGAAAGAAATGATATTTCTATCACCGTTGTAGCTTGGAGTATATATCTGGCTATCCGGATCTCCCTGTATCAGTGAATTATTATTTGACATACTGTGTAGTTCGTGGGTTAAAGATGCTGTATTACATTGTCTTAATTATTCTGTTTACTTAACTTGCAGTTATCTCAGCGCACCTTATCTGGCTCACTCTTAAAGTATCTTTCAAAGCTCCAGGTAATCTTTTCATCACCCATCTTACTGTTACTCTTTTCTTATTCCATATCATACAGACTCCCCTGTGATGCTGATAGTTTCCCATCAAATTGTACTGTTAATGCGTTTTAACATTCTCGCTTATCTTCATTACTGATGCAGGTGGATGAAGAACCAGCGATCAGAACAAATACCACAATATTACTTGGGAATTTGGCTAGTCACCTTAATGAAGGGGTTAGTAAAGTTTTTCATATATATACCCATAGAATATAGAAAGCAACTGTCTGTTTTAAGAATACATATATTGATAATTGAAATTGATGCATACATTTGGTATGTTGCAGACACGCAAGAGAGTTTTGATTAATGCGTTCACTGCTCGTGCTTTGCGGGATACATTTTCTCCTGCTCGAGGAGCAGGTATTCATTTTCTGGATATCCTTACACTAGTAAACATGTATGACGTGTTTAAAACTTTCTCATTTTACCTCAGGTCTGATAAGTTGGCATATGTTTGTTGTTGGCAGGTATAATGGCTCTATGTGCAACTAGTTCTTATTATGATGCCCAAGAGATTGCCGTTCGTATTTTGCCAAATGTTGTTGTGCTTACTATAGATCCTGACAGGTTATTTTTCTTCAGCTAGCAACGACAGTATGCATGATTAATCGTGATGTAATCTTATAAAAAGTGGTTGATAATAAGGGATAATCGTCTGACAATGTATCCAACTTGACACTTGTGTTCTCAAGTATAGTAAAAGAAAGGAATGAAAGTGAAAGTGATAAAAGTTGTGTTCTCAAGTTTTTCTTAGAAAGTAAAGTGAAAGAAAGTGATTGAAAGTGGTATGATTTTGCTTTAAAAACTTTCACCCCACTTTTGGGGTGAAAGTTTACTTTACTTCCTCTCTCCTACTTTACTTCATTTTTCTTTAATTTATTTTAAACATTTTTTTTTTGAATGTGCAAACTTTAAATATAGTCTATTCTGTGTATCCTTATGGGTAAAGTTTGATATATTTGAATGGATAATCATTTGAAAAGTATCGAACTTTCCCCGTCAGATGATTAGGAAAAACAATAAGTTCGTATATCAAATAGGAAAAAAAAAAAAAAAAAAAAAAAAAAAAAAACCTAGTCATCCCTTGATAATAATCCAAAAAATACTTAAGGCTGATATGTTTGCTTGTTGAGGATGTTTTTGCTGTTTTTCAATTTTCAAATTATAAGTGTTTAGTGCTATCTTGGTTTCAAGATAATTATTAGTTTAAGTTTTATGATTGAACTAGTTTGAGATTAGCTTAGATCAGGTCATTAGGAATTATATAGGTTTGATGATTAATAATAACTAGATAGGTTTTGGGGTTCTCTTTCTATTGCCTATATATTCACTTGTTTTGATCATGGCATCTTTTATATAATAAAACAAAACCACTATTGGAAATTTTTCATTTCAAAAAAATCAATTCATACCTTATTTAGTAATAATTGTATTTAAAAAAAAATATTATTTTCTTATTAGGTAACATTTTATATTTATCCATAACACAAGTAGAAGATGAATACAAAAAGTATAGATAAGATGCAATTAATAATAGTATTAAAAATTTTAAATAATTATCTTTAATAATAAAAAACTATAATTAAATAGCATAAATTAAACAAAACAAAGATTAAATTATTTGTTTTTTAATAAATAAAAATATATGATTCAAAAATTTTAAAAAACCCGCGCGTGCGCGGGCATTATAACTAGTGATGTCTACAATTCATCGACATGTGTAATCTGTAAATGATAATTTCTTCCTTCAGGATATAATCAGCTATAATATTATGTTTCTTCACCCTAGTCTGAGCCATCACCTTACCTAGTTGCATCTTGTCCTTCTGTTCATGCTCTCATGTGCTGCAGTGATGTACGATCAAAGGCTTTTGAAGCAGTTGAGCAGTTTTTGCAGATAGTAAAGCAGTACCATGAAAAGGTAAAGTGTGTTTCTTTTTCTGCTTTCTTGATTCTTTAATGGGATTTGTTCCTCAATTGACTTGGTCCTTTTCCTGGAAAGTCGACCATATATAACTTTGGCGAGAAACACTTTTAATTATATTTTGCCATATGACATTTGACCACCTGGCCAAAATATCAGCTAACTAGTGATTTTATTTTTTCTTCTTGAAATTTATAGTATATTTCTATTCTTTAAGATTGGTTTCAGAAGAGTGGATTCAAGCAAGACTCGCATTTCCTAAAATCTCACACCCATTGTGCTTAGTTATCACATCATACTTATTCATACATCATTGAAATACCATTTCTATTAATGTACTTTGCTTGTAAATTAGAAGATTGCTAATCTCTGCAAGGATATATATGCTTTTTAGAGTAACATAAACCATTGAAATATGTTTCCAACCCTCAAATGCTGATAGAGCTTTTTGATAAACTTATATATATAATTAACAGTGGAATCCTTTGATACATTTTTTTGTAGACAAATGTTGGAGATAATGCTGAGGCTACAAGCTCAGGAATTGCATCACTTCCAGGCAATGCAAGTATACTAGGGTATGACTATGACTATATATTTCCTATGTTTAAGATGTCATGTAACTTGTACCATTCAGTTCCTACAATTTGATACATTGTTTTTTTGGACAAAAGCAAATATAATGGTGGAAATTGCGACCCATTTGTTGGTGAATGGGTTGATTTGGGTTATTTTTTCACTAAATAAAATATTAGCTAAACTCAAAATGGGTCAAACAAGTCAAAAGTTTCCGAACTGTATTTTAGTGCTCACTATATTCTATTGTAGAAAATGGATGATTATTGAATAATACAGCTTTTCTGAACTAACTTGAGACACTAATTTCATGTGAACTGTATATTTATGCTTACAACCTTTTATTCTGACCCTACCCTTACCTACCTATTACCCACAAGTTCATTTTGCCAATTCTAAGCAAATACAAGGAAACATGTCATACTGTCATGCAATATTGATATATCATAAGTTTTTGCTTAACATAGAGAGAATTTAGTTCAATTCCATCCCTGACATGAATTTTTAAAATCTTGGTTATGATGCAGATGGGCCATGAGCTCTTTATCTATCAAAGGAAAACCTTCTGAAAATACTCCACATTTGTCTGCAAGTTCCAGTGCACCTAATATATCTTCTGTTTCCACTGCCAGCTCAGGTAGAATCTTACATGATTTTTTCTTATAAATCTTATTTTTGTTGATCGCAAGCAATGGATACTTACGTTTGCTAGACACTAATGGATAATGTAGAGGTAGCCAGATGCGGGGTCCGTGGGTGGTTAACGGGTAGATATGGGTTCGGGCTCTATCTTCTAGTACGATGAAATAGGTCGGGTTGGGTTGACCCACTGATACTTTTATATCAATTTGTTTCTATCAAAATTAAGTTTATGATTACAAGAACAGTATTTTTACTATCTAAATCTTCGAATACAATAATTTAGGAAGTTGAATGCTTAAAAATAGACTCTGGACGATTTTCAAACAAATCGGACTGTTATCCTCTTAGCTAACTTTGGTTATTTGACCCAGATAACCTGTTTGAGATAAACACAACCCAATTCGACCCATTTTCTAAGTAAATGAGTCAAAATTCCCACCTTATTAATCATGGTTTAAAGTCTCTTGGCATGAAACCTGAAAGATATAGCTGTCCTTTTTGCTACTACATAGGATAGATTGGAGGCACAAACGTTTTCCAATGCTAAATAATAAGTTGATATTTGGGTTAATTTGTTAATGTGTTATAGTAGGGGTGCCAGATGTCCAAAGTACACCAATGGTCCGTGCTAGTTCGACTGCTGACATAGTTGATCAACCTGCGCCTGAGTCACCTACTACCTCTACTGATGGATGGGGTGACCTTGATAATGGTATAATTGAAGATCAAGAGAGTGAGAAAGATGGTTGGGATGATATTTTACCACTTGAAGACCTAAACCCATCCCCTGCTCTTGCAAGCATCCAAGCTGCTCAAAAGCGGCCTGTTGCACAAACCAAACCACAAGGTAATATACACTCCTCATTTCATTATTTATTCCTTTATTTATGTATTATTATTACTATTATTTTGCATATTTTCTGATAGAAAAAAAAAAAATATGCAAGTATGGGTTTGCTTATGACTGCAACTGCAATTCAATAAACAAAATTAGGTTTTGAGTTCAGGTGAAGCAACTATGTGCTTTGTCAGAACGGGTGATTTTGGGTTGACCCGAAAACACTTTGTCCAAAAAATATATAACAGTTATACAAGTCACACCAGCAATTACACAAAAAAGACATGAAATGCATGTGTTTGTATTAGACATTCACTCCATTTACCAAGACCACATATAGTTAGAAATTACTTGATTATTTAGTCAAGAACGCAAGATGGTTGCTGCACAGCCCAGCAGAACAAAACCCAAATCGACCAGCCATAGTGGGTTAATACTAACATCTCTAATTAATTTTCTTTTGCGTATCTCTAGTATTATGTGATTCATCCATTTTCTCATAGTTTTCTTTGATTTTGTAGAATTTCAGACTTTTTATTTGACAAAATTACAATAATTTTTTTTGTGTTCCCGGCGGTTCTAAATTCAAAGATAATACGAATGATACATTTGACCTTCATAGTAGTATTAACAAGTACGGAGTAATAGGAAGTAGATGGAGAGCATTTTTGGAGTCCTTTTAATTATTTTGAGTTTTATACAGGTCAAAGTATAAATATTATCATGAATTAATGATTATAATTTCTGCTACAGCTTCAAATGTGAGAACGAAAACAACACTTGCGAGCAAAAGTGAAGATGAAGAAGACGACTTGTGGGGTTCGATTTCTGCCCTTCCTCCAAAATCAGCAGCTTCAAAGCCTCGGAATGTGAAACAGAGTGCCACCACAATAGATAATGACGACCCTTGGGCCGCCATCGCAGCACCACCACCAACTACTAGGGTCAAACCTCTAGCCGCTGGACGGGGTAGAGGCTCTAAACCTTCTGCTGCACCAAAACTGGGTGCTCAGAGGATAAACCGAACATCATCAGGTGGAGTTTGATATTTTTTAGAGGAGTATGGAAAATAGGAAAAAGAGGAGAAATTTATACAAGGTGTGTACATTACTGTTATTACTAATTCTTTGAACTTGGTTTTGTTTTGAAATATAACTAGATTTTCTTTAACTCAAGGAACTATATTCCATGATGAAATGTATCTTACTTGGCCCAAAACACTTGGCTTGTAATACCATTTTTTGTGTTAGATTACATGATCTTTTCTCCCTCACCATTCTTTTTGTTACAGTCCGAATAAAATAGGTATTTGCTCTTGCAACATTATGGTCATTCCTAAGTGCAGACCAAATATGAAACATCGTATCTAAGACTTAAATTCTTATAGGACCTTCGAGAGAGTCTATTTGGTAAATTAACTTGGATACAATGTCCATAAATCAAGAGCCCATGTTCCTGTTCGTTGGTGTTATCAACAACTCAACATTGTTGGGGACATCAAAGGTAGTTGTCGTGGGATTAGTCGGCTCGCAATGTCGAGTCGGAAACTTATGTTAAAAAAAAAGAAAAAGAAAAAAAAAAAAAAACAAAACATTGTTGGGGACATGTCAGTTTTTCTATAAGAGTGAAGGAGCAATTACACCTTATCTATAATATACTCTTTTATAAAAGGTTTTGGACATTCTAATAGTAGTCTTAAAATTTTTAAAACCAAAAATATTTCTATAAAAAGGAAGTTATTTTTGCTAATCATAAAAATTCAACATACACATAATGTATTAAATTCTAGTACTTGTAACATCCTCCAATATTGATGTATCCCATTTTTAACCATATGAAGACTCGTAACAACACATTAAAAACTTGTAACAGCCCATTAAAATTGAGCCTTGCCCCAACCTTAAGTATACATACCACACATAATCCTATCACACACCAAACACATAAAAAACACACACAACCCACTAATAGGTTCTCTCTCGGCTCATTTACTTTCGCCACCACCGTCATTGCCGCCAACACAAGACCCCTCCACCACTGGACCCTGAAAAACATTTGATCGCCACAAAAATAGTCACCGGGTATCCGCCGACGCAAACAAATACATTTCATTAAATAAAAATAAAATTACAATACATAAAATAAAATACGACATTTCGCTAAAAATAAAAGTATAATACATAAAGTTTCCTCTTGTTGTCGTTCTTGATGTCGTTGCCAAAGATGATCCACAAATCATGTCGAAGGTCGTTATGCACATATTTGCCACGTAGTTCCTTTTGTTTCTTTCTATGTGATCTCTCGACCCATGTACGTATTAGCTAAGGGACTTAACATATATCTTGTTAAATTCACTTATTTGGAATTTTTGATCTTTTAGTATCATTTTATGCAATAGGATGCGACAATACATAATCCTACGTATTTTGCTCACCTTGTAAGCACGTGCGGGTTGTGCTATAATCCCCTAACGACATTGAAGGACACCAAAATCCCGTTTTCTTGCACTTTCTTGAGCCCTATTGAAATTTAAATCAGCTTGATTTTGTCCAACCGCATATGATATGACAACGGTAGCCCAAGTGGGATACATACTCGGCTAGGTAATATGCTTTGGTATATGCCATTCACCATATACGGAACCACGGGGGCGACATTGTCAATGAGGTCATCAAACAAATTCGAATGATATAGAACATTTAAGTCGTTATTTGCACCTGCTATAGTGCTATATCAAAAAATGCATGCCAAATCCACAAATCTTGTAGTGCAATTGCTTAGAGCATTATTGTAGGATATATGTGAACCCCCTTCTCGATTACCTTTTGTAAGAATTCGGACAATTTTTCCATTCTAAATGAATACAATCTATACTACCAAGCACACGCAGGAACCCATGATAATTTTCATTTTTTTTAATTATTTTTTAATATATGTACTCAAAATATCATTGGCGAGGGTTTTCTTAAATACTCTTCCGAGTATAAATCCCATATAAATTTGGTAAAATTGTCCAAACTATTACGACTACAATGTTCACTAATTTGTAAATATTCATCAAAAGCATCATGTGTTGTCTTGTATGCCAATTGGCGTATAGCGGACGCGCATTTTATTATAGGACTAATACTCATTCTCTTAGTGGCATTTTGTAGAGACCTAAAAAATAATAAGTGATCGGAATAGGTTCAACGTTATAGTTAGGTACACCTTCAACTATTGTTAAAAATAGTTTTGAATTCATTTTAGATCGTCACCTAAAATTCCTTTCGGGTATTGGGTTGTCGCCAAAATAATCTTCCATGAGACGTCTTTCAGCGCCTTCATAGTCTTGTGGTACGGACGTCCAAGTGCTTGAACTAGTGGCATCATCGTCATCAAAGGCTAGATTAAATGATAATCGTATAAACGTAATAATTTTTTGGCTCAATCTTTGTAGGAATAACTCATGTTGAAAGTGTATGAAATGAGGAGAAAATTGAGTGTTTGAGGTTGTTTGTATTTTGGTATTATATAAGAACATATATGAGATAGGAAGAAAATGAAAGTGTTGTAGGTTATCTGTATGATCAAAGTGGGTATTATTGGGGGGGGGGAATCTATTTATTGCCTTATTCTAGCAATTGCCAAACATTTAAAATAAAATACAAATAAAAATAAAAGTTAAAAAAAAAAAAGGAAAAAGAAAAACGATCGTAGCCCGGTTTTACGTCCATATATGTATAAGAATCTTAAAATATAGTTTCAATTGCGGTGGGAATCTATTTATTGCCTTATTCTAGCAATTGCCAAACATTTAAAATAAAATACAAATAAAAATAAAAGTTAAAAAAAAAAAAAAGGAAAAAGAAAAACGATCGTAGCCCGGTTTTACGTCCATATATGTATAAGAATCTTAAAATATAGTTTCAATTGCGTGAGGAACCAAAGTTGCTAAACCATAAATTGTTCAACTGTTTTCCTTACTATTAGGTAAATTATAACATGATGTTAATATTATTAAGTGTGTGTGGGCTGATACATGAGGCGCACTATATGTGTGTATGTAATGTATGAACAGATACGAATTATACATGAACTAAAAATCAAGATGTTTGTGATCTACCACATTGATGTATTTCGGGTTACCCTTAAGAAAAAGTATAATATATATAATAAGAAAAGGAAAGGAAAGCAAAATAAGGTACATCTCAAATCTCAATGCTGGTGCTTTGCACCTCTTTCGTTTAAAATTAAAAGTCAATAGACCAAAATGGCCGTTTGACCTTTGTGCTTTTTCATTCATAGAAATAATTTGTTGGTGATTTTACATCACCAATATGATTTAAGAGTAATGGATTGACTTAGTTGACCAATGTGTAATCATGATAAATGTTCAACAAGTCGGGATTGTGCGGAGTGCACACTTGTATGACGTTATTGTGATTATCGCCCCGAATCACGAGGGTCCGGGGCAGCGCCCCCGGTAGCGGGGTTCCAGGGGCGGCAGCCCCTGGTAGCAGGGTCCAAGGGGCAGCGCCCCTGGCTGGGGTCGAGCTGCCAAGGGCAGTTACAACCGATTTGGGTTTGATTGGTCATATTCTGCATCTCTATTTCTGGTTCGGTTTCATAACAATCAAAACACATTTCTCTGTTCAAAATCTGAGTTTTATCCGATTAGAGATTTCGATAGAACCATCGAAATACTTCGATCTGATAGTGTTCACACGACTTTCAGATTACTGTGATCCAATATTTCTAACAAAGATCGAAGTAACTGTAATCATGACGAACGGAGGAGAATCTGTGAAGGATATGACGAGCAAGTTTGATAAGTTGGTGAAGTTTGAAGGGCAGGATTTCCGTCGCTGGCAAAAGAAGATGCACTTTCTTCTTACCACCCTGAAAGTTGTGTATGTTCTGAGTACACCCACTCCCGAACGGAATGACAATGAAACTTTGGAACAGACTAGGAAGAGGATGAAGTGGGAGAATGACGACTACATATGCCGTGGTCACATTCTAAACGGTATTTCTGATTCCCTCTTTGATGTCTATCAAAACGCTGAATCTGCAAAAGCACTATAGGAGTCCCTAGAATCCAAATACATGGCAGAAGATGCTTCTGCAACGAAGTTTCTTGTGGGTAATTTTATGAATTACAAAATGGTTGATACCAGGCCTGTCATGGAACAGTTTCATGAGATGTTAAGGATTCTGGGACAGATTACCCAACACAATTTGTTGATGGATGAAGCCATCTCGGTTGCAGTTATCATTGATACACTGCCCCCTTCCTGGAAAGAATTCAAACATGGTTTGAAACATAAAAAGGAAGATTTAAATTTGGTTCAACTCGGTAGTCATCTACGAATTGAGGAAGGATTAAGAAATCAGGAACTTGATAATAATCCTAAAGGAAAGAACCAAATTGGATCATCTTCTGTTAACATGGTTGAAGGTGATGGAACCAAAAATTCAAACAACAATAAGAATAAACGAAAGTTCAAAAGTGGCGATGATAAATTTGCCAACAAGAAGGCTACTCTTACTTGTTGGAAATGTAACAAGCCTGGTCATATGAAGAAGGATTGTCGCTCTCGTAAAGACAATAAAGGCGTTGGTGCAAGTGGGTCTAAGGATCCTGAAAAGCAACAAGGTTATAATTCTGATTCTATGATTCTATACAGAATTTTGATAATGTTTTACATTATGTTTCTATTATTTCTGATGCATTTTATGTTCAGGATGATGACGTTGCTTGGTGGGTTGATTCGGGTGCAACAAGTCATGTTTGCAAGGATCTTCGTTGGTTTCAAGTCTGTAAATCGATTGAAGATGGATCATTTGCAAAGATGGGAAACGTTGCAACTGAACCAATCAAAGGAATAGGGCGTGTTTTATTGACTTTCACTTCTGGAAAAACTTTATGTTTAGATAATGTATTGTATGTACCCGGGATTCGAAAGAATCTTGTTTCTGAAATTGTGTTGAATAAGTGTGGCTACAAACAAGTGTTGGAAAGTGACAAGTATATCTTGTCAAGACATGGTTCATTTGTTGGATTTGGTTATATATGTAATGGAATGATTAGATTAAATTTGAATTATCCTTTGTTTAATGCTTCTGCTTGTATGATTACTTCTAGTAATAGCAATACTTTAAGTAAATCTGAATTATGGCATGCTAGACTAGGACATGTTCATTACAAGAGAATAAAAGATATGTCTAAAATGAGTTTAATACCTGCTTTTGACATGACACATGAAAGTTGTAAGACTTGTATGTTAACAAAGATCACTAGACAACCTTTTAAGGGTGTGAATCGGGAAAGCAAAGTATTAGATCTCATACATAGTGATTTATGTGATTTTCATGCCAATCCTTCACTAGGACATAATAAGTACGTAATTACTTTTATTGATGATGCTTCTAGATATTGTTATGTTTATCTATTGCATGCTAAACATGAAGCTCTTGATAAACTTAAAATTTATAAACAAGAAGTAGAACTTCAAAAACAAGATTTGATAAAAGTATTACGTACTGATAGAGGTGGTGAGTATTATGATCCAGTTTATTTCCAATCAACCGGAATAATACATCAAACCACGGCTCCTTACACACCACAACAAAATGGGGTGGCTGAAAGGAAGAATAGGACTTTAAAGGAAATGGTTAATTCCTTGTTATCCTATTCTGGACTCAGTGAAGGATTTTGGGGTGAGGCTATGTTGACAGCATGTTATATTTTGAATAGAACTCCAAATAAAAACAGTAAACAAACGCCTTATGAAATTTGGACCAAGAAGGTACCAAATTTGACTTATTTGAGGGTTTGGGGCTGTAGAGCGGTGGTAAGGTTAACTGAGCCTAAAATGAAAAATCTTGGTGAAAAAGGCATAGATTGCATCTTCATTGAGTATGCTGAGCATTCCAAGTGTTATAGGTTTTATGTTATAGAATCTAATGATTATGTGTCGGTGAACTCTATAATAGAGTCAAGAGACGCTATATTGATGAAGAGCGGTTCACGTCTATACCTAGACCAAGAGGTATGGTTCAGTCATCTTCAAGTAAAACAGTTGAAGATGAGATTGAAGTACCTGGTCCATCTATTCCTAGAAAAAGCACTAGAACAAAAAAAGCTAAATCTTTTGGTTCTGATTTTCAACTTTATTTAGTTAAAGGAACAAGAGATAAGACTTTATCTCAACGTGAATATTGTTTCATTATTGAGGAGGATCCAAAGACCTTGAGTGAAGGAATGGCTTCTAGGGATGTTGCCTTTTGGAAAGAAGCAATTCAAAGTGAGATTGATTCCATCATGCATAATGATACTTGGGAATTAACTGATTTACCTCCTGGATGCAAGGCATTAGGATGTAAATGGATCCTTAAAAGGAAAATGAAAGTGGATGGAAGCATAGATAAATATAAAGCCAGATTGGTTATCCAAGGCTTTAGACAAAAGGAGGGAATTGACTTCTTTGATACTTATGCTCCTGTTGCTAGGATTTCCACTATTAGATTGTTGTTAGCTCTTGCGGCTATACATGATCTAGTTATTCACCAAATGGATGTGAAAACTGCATTCTTAAATGGTGATTTAGATGAGGAAATTTACATGAAACAACCTGAAGGGTTTGTGATGCCTGGACATGAAAGCAAGGTATGTAAATTGAAGAAATCATTGTATGGTCTGAAACAAGCACCAAAACAATGGCATCAAAAATTTGATGATGTGGTCTTGTCTGATGGTTTTTCTTTAAACCAATCTGACAAGTGTGTATATAGCAAATTTGATGCTTCTGGTAAAGGAGTAATAATTTGCTTATATGTGGATGACATGTTGATCTTTGGTACTGACCAAGATCAAGTTGATAAGACAAAGGAATTCTTGTCATCTAATTTTGATATGAAAGATCTGGGGGAGGCTGAGGTGATTCTTGGTGTTAGAATCAAACGAGGAAACAATGGTATCTTTATTTCTCAATCTCATTATATTGAGAAGATACTGACAAAGTTTAACTTTGATAATTGTTCTCCTGTTTATACTCCTGTAGATCCTACTGTGAAGTTTCGATCTAATACAGGAGCTCTAGTGAAACAACTAGAATACTCTAGAGCTATTGGATGTCTTATGTATACCATGATTAGCACTAGACCAGATATAGCTTTTGCTGTAGGAAAGCTTAGTAGGTACACTAGCAATCCTAGTGCTCTACATTGGCAAGCTCTGGGTCGAGTATTTCAGTATTTGAAAGGAACCAAGAATTATGGTTTGACATATAGTGGTTATCCTTCCGTTATAGAAGGTTATTCCGATGCCAGTTGGATTAATAATACGGAGGATCACTCGTCTACGAGTGGTTGGGTATTCCTTCTTGGGGGAGGTGCTATTTGTTGGGCTTCAAAGAAACAGACTTGTATTACAAGCTCAACCATGGAGTCTGAATTTGTTGCTTTAGCTGCAGCTGGTAATGAAGCTGAGTGGCTGAGGAATTTGGTTTATGAAATTCCTTTGTGGCCTAAACCGATATCAAACATTTCTATCAGATGTGATAGTGCTGCTACCTTGGCTAAGGCTTATAGTCAAGTGTACAATGGCAAGTCTAGACACTTAGGTGTTAGACATAGTATGATTCGTGAGCTTATCATGAATGGTGTGATATCTGTGGAGTTTGTAAAAACTCAACTGAATTTAGCCGACAATTTAACCAAAGGGTTAGCAAGAGATCTCGTACACAAGGCGGCTATTGGGATGGGTTTAAAGTCCACCTAATTAAATCCTTGTATCAAGATACCCAATTCCCATCTAATGTAATGTTAAATGCTGAATTCAATGAGGAAAGCTTGATATCTTTGGATTGGAACACATAATTACATCATCCCACGGTATGTGTTCAGTACTGCAAGATAAAGGAGGTTGAAATTATATTTCTTAATGGTTTTTTGACAAATTGCATGTGCAGGTGCAAGAATAAAAAACCACCTATATAAGCATGAAGTTTAGCTGCTTCAAGAAGCTTGGGACTTGGCTTTGATATGCTTATTGAAGGATAGGACACAAGCTACTAAAAACATGTGAATGTGTAAACTGTTGTGTATATTATCTTCATGTATTCACTATGAATAGAAAGAGTTCAATCCTTTAGTGACACTCTGATATTCGAATATTTGAAATGCTAATGTACTAATGTGAAATTCAATCGTCGCGACATTTCATTTATGCATCAGTTTGTTGTTTGTTATGAGTTTGTTTTAAGTTAATCAAGATTACACTTAAATGGGGGAGGAATGTTGGTGATTTTACATCACCAATATGATTTTAAGTGTAATGGATTGACTTAGTTGACCAATGTGTAATCATGATAAATGTTCAACAAGTCGGAGATTGTGCGGAGTGCACACTTGTATGACGTTATTGTGATTATCGGCCCGAATCACGGGGGTCCGGGGGCAGCGCCCCCGGTAGTGGGGTACCAGGGGCGGCAGCCCTGGCAGGGTCCAAGGGGCAGTGCCCCTGGCTGGGGTCGAGCTGCCAAGGGCAGCTACAACCGATTTGGGTTTGATTGGTCATATTCTGCATCTCTATTTTTGGTTCGGTTTCATAACAATCAAAACACATTTCTCTGTTCAAAATCTGAGTTTTATCCGATTAGAGATTTCGATAGAACGATCGAAATACTTCGATCTGATAGTGTTCACATGACTCTCAGATTACTGTGATCCAATATTTCTAACATAATCCATACAAAAATTTATATGTACAATTTTGTCAATAAAAGATGATTTCTTAGAAGATTTTGTGTAGTTTTTCACAATCTTGATTTCTAAGCAATAATATTTGATGGTTTTAATATCTAATACTGTCTTTGTTCTTACCTTTCTCAGGGGAAGGGTGTCAAGTAGCAACTGGACATATCATATGCTAACCGGCTGAAAGGAGAAGAGTATCTGCTCCCTGTATTTACACTTCTTCAACCTAAACAACAAAGCATGATTTAGAAAAACAAGAGTTGGAATCGATACCTCACAGAATGCACAAGTTCCCCAATTTACAACACTCGAAGGCTATGGTACTGTTTGTAACACCCAAACCCAGAATAGGTGTCAAATGGAGATAGCAAGACTGTTTTCAGATCAAAATAAAACTTTTTGATATGAGTAAAAATAGGTAGCTTGACCCCCGAGACACTTTGTCCAATTTTTATTTTATTTTATAAAGGATTAAAAAAGTTTCACTATTTATATAATAATCTGGATTTTAATTAAGATTATTTGATTTAGACAACTTGAGGCTTTAAAAATCTTTGGAAGACTTTTGACATGTTTGGCACAATCGACAGATGTCCTTTTAAGATTGTTTTCATTTATTTACCGTGTCTGACCAGTTAGAGATCATTAAAAACCCAAATCAACCTATCTATAATTAAACGGGTAAAAAATGCCACCTCTATATTTTTTTTTTTTTTTTTTAATCTGGATTCATGAGGTTAGTCTATTACTATAGGTTTGAGTTGTTACATATATAGCTTGGAACTTGGCAAATGAACGAGGCCCAAATGAGCCAAGGCCAGTGTTGTCAAAGGTGAGCGCCTTGTGCGCCTAGGCGACAGGCGACGGCGAGGTGGACCCACAACGCTCAAAACCTTAGGCTCAGGCTCACAGACATTTAAAGTGACGATTTGGGCCTAGGAGTGTGATTAAATGGGTGGGTTTTGGTCGGAATCATGTTATAAACATGATACAAGGATCCAATCATACCCAGAAACACGTTTGGTTTGATTTTGGAAATTAAGGTTCATGGTACGATTTGGGATTTTTTTGATTTAGAGTGTTTTAATCCAATTAAGTTAGTGAGATAGTGTTAGAATGCAGTGTGAATCTTATTGCAACCCTAGAATCTAACCAGAAACACAAAATGAATCAAAATCAAGGTTTATTGCAACCCTGCGCTTTTTTTTTTCGGGCCCGCGCTTTTTATGCGCCTCTCGCCTAGGCGAGATTTTGGGTCTTTGCGCCTTGCAATCGCATTCGCTTTTGAAAACTATGGCCAAGGCAACTGAGGTAAAAGAAGAGCTGACAAGTAACATCTAGTCGCAGTTGGATCTCTATCTTAGATTTTAAAGAGTTAGTTGGCAACTGCATTTAAAGAGTTTATTTATACTTTGTACTATCTGAGAGAAGCCTCAAGCATATGCAAGTCTATGTAAACCGAACTAGGGATATATATTGGGACTAGCCAAGTCCTATTCTGAGCTTTTCAAGCTCGGCAGGCCACAAGCCAAGTCCAAGACTGTTCATTTACTGAGCCAACAAGTGCAGGCTTGGCTTAGATACAAGTGGCTTAGATACAAGCACCCAGAACAGCTACACGCGTGTGACACATTGGCATCAAGAGGGCAATTACGCATGAGTGGTGATAAATTGTACCTAATTAGTTATAGATGAGTAGATTTGGTAGTGTTTTGTATCAAATGGACCACGGAATGTAACTAAAACAGAAACAAGTCTAGTGGATTTAACAGAACGTAAGTCACTTTTTATACATACAACTCCTAAATGGTTATATTTGTAATCATAGTCAATGTGTTCATCTTTTCTTTTCTTAATTAAAAAAGGACAACTACAACCCGACACGGCCTGTATTGTCCCATATTTCAAAATGACTTCTTTCAAATTGGTGTGTTGAACTTTGAGATTCCACAATAGAGAAATAGATAAGTGTGTGACGCGTATTTGAATCCTGGGCCACATTGTTGAACCATATGCAAGATGAAACCAAGACCAGATAGATCAATTAATAGAAGTAAATGGATACCTGAGGGAGATTCATTAACTCGTAAACAGCTTTTTGTGGGGTGAGCTCATTGTCAATAATCCGTGCCACTGCTGTAAGAACTGGCATCTTAACATTGTACTTTTGTGCCAATGCAATCACAGCTCCAGCAGTTGATACACCTTCTGCCACCTAATAATAACAGAAGCATTATATTAATATATGAAGTAGACCAAATTTAAGTAGTCAGACTAGAAGTGGCAATTATGATTCACTTATGACAGAGTCGATTTAGAGTGTGTTTTATCTCAATTCTCAAATGTGTTGAATGTTTTTTAGCTAAAACAGGAATGGGTTAAAAAAAACGTCCAAAAGACTGGAATTAGTACATACAAGAACCTGCTAAATCATTTAATCTAAAGATCTAAACTTATTTGGTTTAACTAGTTGGATACCCACGCACAGCGGCGGCGATAAATATAGTTATATTATAATATAGTAAACAAATTGATAGCCCAACTTTTCCCGCAATTCCCTACCCCGCTTAATGAATTCGTTTCACAACACTCCGAATGTATATGTTAGTTGTATTTATTTGCTTGGGTTTCCCGTTGCTTTCCCATGACATTATTATTCCCGCATATAGAAAGACCCTCGCAATCTCTTAACCGTCAAACACTCCCCCCAAAAGTATATGATTTTGTCGAATCAAGATTGTATTGATTGAAATAAAGGTTAAAGTGGTAAAATTTTGAATTAATAAAAATAAACCCACTAAAAATGTACAAACTAAAAACTCATAAAAATATATCAAAACGGATGTTGAATTAAAAAGCACAAAATTTTAAAAAATATGGTGAAATTAGATCATTAAAAAAAAAAAAAAAAGAAAAAAAGATATTTCAATTTAAAAATAAAGGTGAATTTTAAGTTAGGAAGCGACACATGTCATCTCATGATTGGAGCTCTTTATCTTAATTTTTGGTTAGGAGTTAGGCTTGGAGTTAGTTGAGAAGTGACACATGTTACCTCATAATTGGAGCTCCTTATCTTAATTTTTGGTTAGGAGTTAGGTTTGGAATTAGATGCATTATATAGTAGTATAGATATTGTTTTTCTGATTATGATTCTAACATTAATTAGTTATAAATTTCCTGACAATTTGATTCTTTTTGCGGGTCAACCAACCCGATACATCCCAATTCAATGTATACTGAAAATGACATGTTTCAAGCTGAGCTAATTTTAACCCATACACCATCTACCCGTCCTGCCAATTCTTGGTTATACTAGCATATTTTGTATCAAGTGTTAGATAGGAACCTGGTTCATCGAACAGAGTATATCGTCAAGTGTTTCTCCAGAGCCTAGACGAACTCCAACGGTCCTATTTCTCGAAAGGCTGACAAAGCATGTAAGCATTATGTCCCCTGTACCTGATAAGCCGGAGATTGTTGTTGACTTGGCACCCATCTTCATTAGATTTATAATGTAGAGCACTAATTAGACTGGAGTAATAAAAGCTTAAATATATAGTGAAAAATCAACTGACCATGAAGAACAGATCTCTATAGGTCCTATTCGTTATGGTTGATAAACATTTTCATGTTAGTCTTGTTTTAATGGTGTAACAAACCAAGAACAAATGAAGATGTTCTGGTAGGATCGAATTTTACATAATGCGGGGAAAAATGAGCATAGACTCAATAGAAAAATGGCCCATTTCCCAACCTGCCAGATTTGACCATTTTGCCACCCCTAGAATGCCCAAACATTAACATAACATCAAAAAAATGAATAGATGTACAGGGGTGAAACTTAAGCTAGAGTGTTAATGAAACAGGCTATGCTGGTCGTATATAGGCATTACTAAAATATGTTTTCATGGACTGACAAATGCATGTATCATAGGCAAAGATTATCCACACCTTTGTTGATAACCATCGTATCTCAGAACAACCTTGTGCTACAAGGGCTGCCATTGAGTTATTACCAAGATCCAAACCTTCCACAATCCCAGCTGCTATTGCAAGTACATTCTTCAGTGCACCAGCAATTTCCACTCCTGTAACATCACTGTACCATCAGGAGTTACAAACTGTGGATACACATTTTACATTAAGTTTCAGTGACTAATAGATAACGGGGATGCAGAAACCAGAAAAGTTTTAGATGCTATAAAGAGTATCATTTACCTTGTTGTGCTAATTCTCAAGTTTCTAGAAGCTAGAAGTTGCTGGACTGCATTTGCCAACTTTTTGTCTTTTGATGCAACCACCATAGCTATAAAAACGCGAGCAAGATTAACCTTTCCATTATGTTACTCCCATTTATGTAGATGGAAAAGAGGCGAAGAAGCGATTATCGGACCGATATAATCAAGAAAAGAAAAGATTACTCTGCAACTCACCTGTCGGCAACTTGTTCATCAACTCAAGTGCAAATGAAGGCCCAGAAAGTGCAACAAACGGTTGTCGGGAGTTTTTTAATGTTTGTGGAATTATCTGAGACATCATCCTCAAGGTGTTTAGCTCCAATCCTTTACTAAGAGATATGAAAGGAAGTCCTGGCTCGACATAGTCAGCAACACCCTCAAGGAAGGAAGAACTGAACTGCAAGATAAATTAGATGAAGACATTTGCGAGTTGCGACTATTTCTTTTTGATGTAAAATGAAAAGGATTGAGAGTTTGATTGTTCAACAACCTAGTCATTCAATACGAAAATGCAATATTCATGTAACTTGATATTAATGGAAACTGCTTAGACAAGTAGTTTCATAATATCCAATAGACTATTTTGTAGAGAACAATGCGCGCTTTCAAGTTCTTCAGATAACTAAAAGATGATAAATAGAGATCAAGCAGTTAGTGATGAATTGACAACCTGTACTGGTACAGCATGGAGGCAATAGTCTGCACCCATGAAGGCAGTTTTTGCATCCGTTGTTGCAATGACATTATCTGGTAGCTTGTGGTCTGGAAAATATTTACTGCAAATGAAAAAATCAATGATTAAACTATATTGATACAATATATACTTAAACTAGAGCCCTTAATATTGTCAATAGTTAGTAAGTAACACGCCAAAAAAAAAGTTTATCTTGTAACGAGCATGCAATCAAATACGAATCTCACCCATTAAAGTGCTTCTCATTAATAGATTGACAAATTTGAGGATCACGTACAAGCATATTTACTTCCATTTGTGCCTTTCTACCTGCCACATGGGAAGCCATTGCCGTTCCAAAAGATCCACCGCCTAGAACTACCACCTAAAAGCCATTCAGAAAGTACTTAGCGTATGAATATGAAAACCACTTCAACTAGTTATAAAATGATTTATTGAACAATGGCGATGTGCTGATGAATATATAACCTTAATAGAGATCCTAACAAGTTATTCATGTCTTAAGACAGAGCACAACTAAAGGTAACTGTGGTATGCTTACCATTATACCATATCAAGAGATGCATGATAATAGAAGAAATCAGGAACTACAGAGAAGGGACATGAGCTCGGTTTTAAGGTTAAACTGCCCAAAACACAGTCACAACAAATTAAATTTGAAATACACTATATCATCAAACCTCATACTAGTTGCAAGAAGAACCTATTATTCAGCATCATGGAGACCTAGTTTTATAAGTTACAACTATATTTTTAGATGATTTATAGGGTCAAAATGATTTAGCATTTGTTTATATAGTTCAATCAATAACGCTCTTGCTTCGTTTCCTTAAATTATCTCTTTATCTTATAAAGCTATGGGGAATGATTATATAACATAGTAACAAATACTTCATAACATTTCCATTAGAAAACATCATGAGACCATCTATTATAGCAAGTTAGGAACCATTAATGATTCAAATAGAAGCAAAAACAGCATCAAAAGAACAAGTAACCCACAATTCCCAATCCCAAAGTATGTCTATATATATGTAGTAATAAGCATTGGTCTTTAATAATTTATTAACAAAATCAAATACTAATAATCTCTTTTGCTGCCTTACTGAATCAAGCTTACTAACTAATACGTTTACTAGTTTCATTTTAAGCACCACTTCTGCAACTCAGGGTTGCTGAGTATTCTCGAATCTGATAAAAATCTCATAACAGAGTATAGCCTAGATCTATATCAACTAGAAAGCTGAGCTGAAGTCAAATTGTCAAACAACTAGTTAGGGTGTCATAAACTCTTCTTCTTCCGTCATAATCTTTGGACATTAAGAACACCAGTTGCAATTGGGACCATCCTATATCTATAATGAGGGACAAATTAATCACGTTACATTTAAAATTTCGGTTACTTAGATCATATAGGGTCAATTATTTGGAAACAATTTAATTATTTATTTATTACGTAGTTCAGTTACTTAGATCATATAAAATGTTCTCCCAGGATTAGCCTTTCATCTATCGTCTACTAAACCGTATAAAGTACGCTTCCTAGTTCCTACCTTGCCTTATATGTAGCATTTTACCAAGCCCGACCTCCATCAATGTATGTCTAGGTCATTACTAAGTAACCATAAGCATTTGAAAATGGTCGCATCAAAACTTATTTTCTTATCCGAAATACTTTCATCTACATTCAGTAATACAAATAAAGCCTTTTCTGCACTAAACATTACAATACCAATACTACTTGTTAAATACTTGTAACAGCAATTATAATAACTGCGACTTATGTGTACAGGGAATACGGCATTGTAGTAATAACAAAACTAGCGTAACAACTAACAAACTAGTGTAGCTAACACCCTAACAAACTTTTCTAACAATGAGTATAGCGAAAAAGACTCCAAACTATAAACATTCATCCGCATTAAGCATATAATGATTCAGGATTAATAATAGTATAACGAACTTTATTAGTACGTTCGAGGACATCAGTATTGGCCTTCAAGCGCAAGGAACGTGACCAGCGCACTAGCTTCTCCCACGCCACTCTAACTATCTTCCGTCTGTCTCTTGTCGCACTTGCACTTTCCAGCGCCACCTCCGTCTCCGGAAGCGGTTGCTCCGGCGGTGGCGGTGGCGGTGGATTGACTGCTGCGTTGCACTTGCACACAGTGAGTGTGAGTGTATGTGATTTTATTTGTGTTGTTGGTGAGTAATTAGTGTGAAGTAGGTGTGGTTTTGGTGTTGGTGAGAAGTTGTTTGTGAAATGAAATGGTGGTTCTAATAGAGATGATGATGAAGCCATTGTTTTTTATGAAATGAGAGCTTTTTGTTTTTGTTATCCCATAAGTTTTGAGTTGTTTGCAGAAGCTTTTTAAACCCCACGTTTCAAATGTTCTTTTTTCAATTTATTGGTCACTTTTTGGATTTTTTTTTTTTTTTTTTTTTTTTTTTTTTTGTCTGTCTGTTTGGATAAGCTCATCAGTTGGGTAATTAATCGCTGAAAAGTGCAAGGGTGTAGAAAATTGATTTTATAGGATAAGAGATTGAAGAGATTGAAGAGATTTTTATTTATTATTTTTTTTTCTCAATTCTAGTTAAATAAGAAAATGAGATTTTTAATTATTTTTAAAAAATTTCTTATAAAATTGTTACTAAATGGGTTTTTAATTTTTTCAGTTTTTTATGAAAATATTTTGAAAAAGGGTAAATTGCAAAAATGGTCCTTAACGTTTCACGAATTTGCAAAAACGGGACCGAGACAAAAAGTAGCGCAAAAAAGACACCAACGTTCCACATTTTCGCAAAATCGCTACTGAGAGCCATTTTCCGTTAATTTTCCCGTTAAGTGCCACGTAGTTGAGGGTAGTATCGTCATTTCACTGTTCATACTTATCTCCCGCCATAATCACCTCTGTGCTTGGTATCAATGTGATTAGACCTCAATGGCTAATTTGCAAAGTTATTTTCAGCTTTCATATTCAATTGTCAACGCCTTCACACACACACGCACAAGCAGAAAAACACACACACACACCCGTAATCAAATAATTATCATTCCCTTTTCCAGAAAAATGTCTCGCTGTCTTGATCTCATGGTTGCTTGCAACTCGTTTGTCATATATGAAATGATGCTAACCCATTACCGGCGAGAGGTTGAGGAGGACATTCATCATGCACAAGAGTTGATGAGTAGGTGCCAAAAGCTGTCTGATATGCTCAGTCTTAGGGGGGACCTGATTTTGGAGCTCCAAAACATAAAGGGGCTCAAGAACTGCAAGGGCCAATGTGAACAAGCTTAGGAGGATTCAGTCAGCTGATATGAGAAAGATGAGGGGGTTGATGAGGATGCTTAGGCAAACAAACGACAGCATTGTTTCCAAGATTGAGTTTGCTGTGAGGCAAACTTACATGTGAAGGGGTTGGGTGCTGGATGCTGGGGGTGGGTTGTTTTGTTGTGTTTTGTTGTGTATGATGAATGTAGGTAGTAGGTGGTTGGGCACTTGTGGAGTTGTGGTTTCTTTTGTTCATTTTAGTGCCACTGTCGTAGTGTCGTAAGCTAGGTAGATTTTGTAGGTGATGATGTAGGTAGGGGTTGTGGGTTCCCATAAGGTTGTAAATGTACCCTTATGGTTTATGAATGGAATGGGTCGTTTGATCCCGTTTGTCTTGATATACATTGTTCAATTCGTATCACAAACACATTCACAAACATGAAACTGACATAATTGAAACCATAATACAATACACAAACACATACATTTAAATGCTACTAATCGAAGCAAATAACAGAACCACAAAACAAACAGAAACATATTATGCAAATAACAGAACCCCATATGAAATACTTCAATTTACATAATATTGTTCGGCATGTACCAAAAAAGTTTAACCCATCACAATGCCTGCCCACACCCTTTGGGGTATTCGAAACAGAGGTAGAATAGTTCAAGTTACATTGTCAAATTACATTACTAAATACAACCAAATTAAAGTGTTTTAGTTTCTACACATTACATATTCCCAATAGATGGACTCATATGTCAATCTTCAAACCTTCTACTGGATGAATATTCAAACCTTCTACTGGATGAACCAACATGTGATCAACAACACCTGCACAGTCAATATATGCAATGAAATGAGGTTACTATAATAGGCAATGCAATGTGTCCAAAATATTTGCTAAACAGTTCATTAGACTCACCTAGTCAAAATAACACCACATTGTTACCCATTGATCTTAGTGCCCGTAGACCTAGTACGCAATTAGTTATTCTTGGTCTCAAAATACCACCACCCTTTGCTCCCACATTCACTGAACCAACACCTGGTGGGTTCTTAATAGAACCACCGTCTCTAATGACAATACCAACCGTTTTGTTCCTGTTAACAACATCAGCCTCATCAACCTCATCAACCATCTTTCCTTTTTCCTTATCCACAGACCTCTTCACCCTCTTCTTATGTTTCCCGAATTCTGGTTGTGAAGCATCAACATCATCCACTTTCCTATAAGTTTTTGAAGTGTTAGTCCTAAAAGGAGTTGAAGTAATAGAGCACCGCAAGCTAGCATCTTCTTCTACCCACCCAACAACCTCCCCACCATCACCCTCTGCATCAATGTTGTTTAAATAGTAGGGAGATAACACCTGTTTTGTGTGAGCAACAAACAAGTCTACAAAACCGGCACAACAACCTAGCTCAATCATTGTATGCACATCATTGTCTGTGTGAATCAGCTTCCAACCTTCTTCTAATGATTTACCAGGCACACAAAAGAACACAGCCCATTTTTCTCCCCTAATGCGTGAAAACATATCATCCAGACCTAGGAAAAAGACATGTCTATCACAGACAAAGCCACACATTGTAGAAACATTCCCTTGTACATACCTTAATGGACCAAATTCAAAGACTCCATTATTGTGCATGCGGAACAGAACTTCACCCCCATAACCAAGTAAATCTGCCACAATTTTAAATTCAAACTTTCAAGACATACCAGCACCTACGAAACTAATGATATACATGCTAAAGTCAATGCAGAAGTAGTAAATGAAACAATTATGCAGGCTCAAGTGAAGCAAAGCAATGCAGTGTCGTATATCTCACCACATAGTTGTAGTTTAGTTAATAAGTTAATTTGGTGATATAGAAACCAATCTATTTTGTTCCTGATACACTCAAGATACACAATGCGAAGACTTACTTACAACCAATGTGAAGAATTACTTACAACCAATGTGAAGACTTACTTATAACCAATGTGAACACGCAATACTTTCGTAATGCAAAACACTATCTATAGCAGTACTTTAGTAATGCCAAACACTCTCACTTATGATATTCTAACACCTTACTTAAAAACATAATACTCTATTTATCCTAAACTTAGGAAAGGGGATGCATATAAAAGTCTATCAAACATATCATAGCATCCTACGTAAATAAATTTAAAATGGCACATAAATGAAGTATACTACATTAACATACCAAGGTCCGTATGCTCTTCCTTCACCTTCCTCTTCTTGCCAGTCCCATTTGCCATTATCCTCTCCATTTTTTTGGTAACTGTACTCGGATTAGAACTCCCCTCCTTCTTCTTCTTGCCAGCCTTCTTCTTCTTGCCAGTCCCAACAGGTCTTCCCCTCTTCCTTTTTTCTGTAACTGTACTCGGATTAGGACCCCTCTCCTTCTTTTTCTTGCCACTCCCAACAGGCCTTCCCCTCTTTCTTTTTTCTGTGACTGTAGTCGGAATAGGACTCCCCTCCGTCTTCTTCTTGCCACTCCCAACCGGCCTTCCCCTCTTCCTTTTTTCTGTGACTGTAGTCGGAATAGGACTCCCCTCCGTCTTCTTCTTGCCACTCCCAACCAGCCTTCCCCTCTTCCTTTTTTTCTCTGCAACTACCTAATTGGAGCAACCGCTAGCACCCATATTTGGTTTGTTGAAGGTTCTATTCCACATCCATTAAAGAATTTCTTCAATCATCTCCTTCCCTATGTTTGCATACGAACCATACTTGGCAATAACTTTATCACCAAATTCATCCAAAACATCCTCAAAGACTTCATCATTTAATAAAACCTTGCCCCACGACATTTTTGATGATTCCTCCCCCCCCCCCCCCCATCAATAAGCACTTTCCCTTTTCATTCTTATCATTATTCGCCATAGCTGGGTTTAGTTGTTGCGATTTGATTTTTTTTATGTTAGGGTTTGACGGTTGATTATCTACACATGATTGGTTGGTTTTGGGGATTTATTGTACCCTGAAAAAGCACACAACTTTAAATGTACATAGTTTACGTTGTTTGCAAAAATAGTCCCCCGAAAGTTGGCGGGAGATAAGTATGAACAGTGAAATGACGATACTACCCTCAACTACGTGGCACTTAACGGGAAAATTAACGGAAAATGGCTCTTAGTGGCTATTTTGCGAAAATGTGGAACGTTGGTGTCTTTTTTGCGCTACTTTTTGTCACGGTCCCGTTTTTGCAAATTCGTGGAACGTTAAGGACCATTTTTGCAATTTACCCTTTGAAAAAATTAGGTATTGTTTACCAACTAAACACATCCTTAATCTTTCTTGACGTAGTCTTTTTATTTTAAGGTAAAAGTTGTAACATAGAGAAATAGTTTTATTATTAATTTTGTTTACAAAGGTATGAAATGCTGATTTTTTTTTTTTTTACTTTTTTTTCAATACGCCCGATTAAAATCCTAAACATGTTATCGTCTCTAAACCTGTGGCAATGTTGTTTACATGTTTTACAATTCAATCTCCACACGGTTATTATATGCAAATATTATGTTACTGGCTATTGGCAAGATAGTATAACGGGTATTAATTCAACACATGTATAACGGGAAATAATATTTTAATAACTGAATTTCGGCCCAATAGTATAAAAGGGATTAATATTTCAACACACTCGTTATTATATGTACAACCTTTTGTATTTATTTTTACCTGAGAGTAACGTATGATGAGGTCGTGCTTTCATTTTCATATTTATATTCCTCTTAATAATAATTTAAGTCATTATAGAATGCGAATATTTAAAAAAAAAAAAAAAAAAAAAAAAAAAAAAAAAAAAAAAACACTCTAGAAATCCTTACTTAATCTCATAAAGAGAAATAACATGGGTTAATCACAGTGTCGTTTCTAAATTTGTAAAGGCCCTGCGCAAAATTTAATTTAATTATAAAAGCAAGGTCTAACAATAAAGTAAAATAATGTTTTAAAAATATAAAATGAGACATAATAATTTTAAAAATGATTTTGATAGTAATTTTTGTTGCAACTTTTTGAAGTAAATATTTCTAGCCAGTTTTGCAGAATATGTATACATATAATTTTTAAATTTTGAGGTTCTGTGCAATGACACACCTCGCACACTTTTGAATATGTGTATGTATAATTTCGTGTAGTCATCTAAATGTCAAAGTAACTCATGCATTTCTTTTTATATTTATAACTTCGTGCAGAGGTTTTTTTTTTTTTTTTTTTTTTTCAAAAGGAAGATACACATATTAGTTTAATATACTACCTCCGTCCTAATTTATTTGTCCACTTTTGATTTTCAAAGTCTTTCTTTGTCAATTTTGACCTTAAATATGTTTGTCTATGTTATTTAATATTTGATGCAAAATATATGAATAGATTGAGTTTTAAGTGTATTTTTAATTTGTATAATTTTCATCAAGTATTATATAACACAAATAAGAATATTTACGGTCAAAGTTAACAAAGAAAGACTCAAAAAGTCAAAACTGGACAAATAAATTGGGACGGAGGGAGTACAATATACTAATAATAATATTTATAAATAATAAAAACATATTATTCTACTTTTTTAATATATAAAATATAAGTATAAAGAGCATAAAAGCTAGGGTATGTTCATTAAATTTACTCCGTATAAAGTTATAGAAAAACATAGAAATTGATACATATACTTAAAGAGAAGAGTTATTTTACATATCAAACTTTTTCTACATACCAAGGGATTCATCCCCACCATTCATCTAAAAAAAATCAATGGTTGAGATTAAAAATATTTTAATATTTCACAAATATTTTATAATTTAAATATCTCTTAAACCGTTAATCGTTAAGCGAAAATAATTACACCATTGCGATGAGCATTTAATTATCTTTCTACAGATGGGCACTTTGATATACTTTCGATAAAAAAAAAAAATATTTTTTTCACGTTTTTTTTTTGTTACCGAAAAAATCACATGTGGTAACGAAAAAAACGTGAAAAAAGCGATTTTTTTTGTCGAAAATATATCAAAGTTCCTATCTATAGAAAGATAATTAAATGCTTGTCGTAATGGTATATTTTTTCGCTTAACGATTAACGGTTTGAAAGATATTAATATTTGAAAAAAGGATGAAAGCGAGTTTTTTAAATTGTTGGGATTAATCTAATCTATTATATCAAGTAAATATGGAGGGTGGAGATTAGAGCATCCACTATGGTGGTTTAAAATAGGTTCAAGAAATTATGAAGAGATTCAAAAATTTGTGTACCATAGTGAGAAACCATTTCAAGTCTAGGTGACATGAAAAGGTCTAGGATTTTAAAGAGATTTATAAATTAATGCATTGTATGAGTTGACAATTTTATAAACCTATTAAAAGCTTTATCTATAGTAGGAATACGGCCCGTTTGGTTTGTATGTGAGTTTAGATTAGGATTTAGATTTGAATGTAAAGTTGTAGATTAGGATTAGGATTTAATTTGAATTTGATGTAGGAGAGAGAAAATAATAGTTAATAGTATTAATTATTTTATATAATATTTTTGTAATAAAAAATATTATTATTAAAAATAAATATAAAGATAAGGGTGGTGGCAACTATGACTCTGAAAAAACTCAATACCTCTCAACCCACTAATAATATCATTCCACCTCACTAATACTTATTTCATACATCTACATACTTTTTTAGTGGCAATGGGTGCTTCTATACCTCTAACTAATTTTATTTTTTTATTTTTTATTTTCATAATTATATTAAACAATTTAATAAAAACTTAATATTTCATTAATAATAAAAAGAAAATTACATAATACTTAAAAAGAAAATTACATAATATTTGAAAAAAAACACAATTATTTCTAAAAATCGATAGGCAATCCATATTTCGCCGTGAACTCATGTAGTATTATAAACAATTTAATAAAAACATAATATTTTATTAATAATAAAGAGAAATTCATTTATACTTTTCGGCCAATTCATTTATACTTCTATATGCCTTTTGTTTTCTTTTCTTTCGGTATAAACCATTTTGGGAAAAAAGCATCTAGCAGCCCAAATTGTTTTTTTGATATCCTAGAGCCCAAAACTAAACTAGCCCAATACTATGCACATCACAAACACACCAACGTACCTTACTATTTCAAACTGTAGCCAAACCTTTCTTCTCCATCGCTACCTAAAAAAAAAAAAAAAAAAAAAAAAAAAAGCACAAACACAGACGTTCCATTCAACGTCTCTTTTTTTATTTTTTATTTTATCCCAACGTTCCAAAATAAATGCTCCAACGTCTCTATTTTCCAAAACCGGTGAAGCATCAAATGCCGCTTGAGCATACCGCCCAGCCAAACCGCCTATGTGGCGGCGGTGTTCACCGCCGGTATGGCCCAAACCGGCAGGCATATCGTGCTCATTGCCACCACCCTAAATGAGAGTAGAGTTGTAAGTGGGGCTCACAAAAAAAACATAAATATTTATCAAACTCCACCATTCCCCCTTACTTTTGAAAAGTGTAGGACCATTGGGATTGAGTCCCAATTTTAAACCCTATAAACACAACCAAACATTTGATTTGCATTTATTAAATCCAAGACCCAAGCAAATCCCACATACCAAACGGGCCCTTATAGTATGAAAATGTTTGTAAATTAATGATATTTCATGATGTGTCAATTTTATAAACTTTTTAAAAGTTCATCATAGTGGATGCCCTTAGTCCCTTATTAAAAAGAAAAAAAGTTTGGTTACTTTAAATCATACTTAAATTCATATAATTTACTTAAAATTTAACAGCGAAAGTTTTATTAATTAATTCTTCCCTTTTTAAAGGGGTTTTTTTTTTTTTTTTTTTTTTTTTTTTTTTTTTTTATGACACATGTATTTTTTTTATTATATTTTATAAATTAGACGAAAATTAAAGAGTTTTGACCAAATTGATCTTTAGGTTTGACTTTTATTGGCTAATAAAAATGATGGTACGCAAAATGTTGTATTATCATTAGTCAGTTACAATTCTCAACCTTCTTTTTTTCCAATTTGTGGTTACATTGCAATGATGTCTAGTTTTCAATAAATCCATTGGCTTCATGGCCCTAGCCAAAATGGATCGCTTGTATAGCTCACACAAACCAGTAGAACCAAGAGTAACAAATGCAACAACTAAAATAGATAAAATACAGTAACAAAAATGTAGATATAAAGTCTCATCATCACACATGAACAACAAAAATCAAACAGAATTCACAAATAAACCAAACTACATACAAACAAAAACCAATGTGACAAATCAATAGTAATATCCATGATGATGATGGTGATGATGACGACGATCCAATCCGAAACAATGCAAAAGGGGGTAACAAGCAACAGAAACACATCTCCCAATCATGCCAAATATTGATGCAACCAACATATAAGGACAACAACAAAGTGCCATTAATGGATCTTCATGATGATGATGATAAGGGTGATGGTCGTGATGATGATGATGATGATGATGATGCCCATGATGACCCATCTTTAAGCTAAACGTAGTTGTTTTTGTTGTTTAATATAAACGGTTAAATATGCAAGGTTTCAGGGGCGGATGTACTTGTATCTCAGGGGTACCGGTCGCTACTCCTGAACTTTTACCCGGTAGTGGAATTTTTGGTCATTTTTTATGTTTTTCGTACTATGTTTCGTATTTCGCTACCCCTGAAACAAATTTTCGCTACCTCTAAACAAAATTTTCAAAGCCCATATCATTCTTTAAAAAACTCCAAGACCCAAGCCCACTAAATAAATAAAAAAAAAAAAAAAAAAAAAAAAAAAAAAAAAACATACACAATTTTATAAATAAACCCAAAAAATACATACACAAGTTTATAACAAAAAAATAGCCCATACGCATTCTTTAAAAAAAAAAAAAAAAAAGCCCAAGTGCATTCTTTAAAAAAAAAGCCCATAGCTAGTAAAAAAAAAACCCCGCTGCTATGTTTATGGCCACAAATCACAATTTTAAACCAAAAAAAAAACATACGCTTTCTTTAAAAAAAATCCGCCCCATTCTGCCAAAGTGCTGCACTGCTGTCTGCTGCAAATCGTGAATCCGCCCCTTAGGTAATTTCAATTTTAAAGTCTATTTCATAATTTTCATTCTTAGTATTAGGGTTAATTGTGGTTCAATTTTATATGATGTTGGACCAACTCCTTCGGTTTCAATTCCTTCAGGTTCAATTCCTTCGGTTTCAATTCTTTCGGTTTCAACTCCTTTGGGTTCAACTCCTTCGGGTTCGATTCCAAATGGATTTGATTTGAATGATCTACCTCCGGACCCTTTTGATAGACCACCGATTGCTAGTTATCATCCTAATCAAGTGGATGATATAAGAAGACACTATCTTGTTAAAAAAGCTTTTCAACCACGAAATCATAAATTTCCAACCAAAATGTATGGTAAAGATAAGAGACGTTTTATTGTACAATGGTTTGATACATACCCGTGGTTAGAGTATAGTGTTAAAATAGACAAAGCCTATTGCTTATATTGTTATTTATTTAAAGAAAAAGTTGGCAATCAAGGTGGAAGAGATGTTTTTTCAAGTGAAGGCTTTTGTAATTGGAGTAAATCAAATGCCTTAAAAGATCATGTTGGGATTTGTCACCTAACTCGGGTAATGGTGGAAACCGGAAAATATCTTTCATTTCCTTTATTTTATCGGATTTTGAAGCTTGCATTGGTTTTACCGGTTTCAACTGCAACTGTTGAAAGATGTTTTTCTAAAATGAAGCTTATTAAAACGGATTTGCGGAATCGAATGGGGGACAAATATTTGAACGATGTTATGGTATGTACTGTTGAAGGAGAGACATTTGACGAAGTAACGAATGATGATGTAATGGTTCGTTTTCAAGCTATGACAAACCGAAAAGGAGACTTCTGAGATCTATTAGGTATTTGTTTAACTTCTTTTATTATTGTGTTTTTTTTAATTATTTAAATGTACGTTTAAAAAAAATTATGGTTAATTTTTTTTTCCGCTACCCCTGAACTTTAATCCTAGTTCCGCCCCTGCAAGGTTTTACACGACCTAAACCTTGTGTTTTTCGTGTTGTCTAATGTGTTTTGCTTGAAATTGTTTTGTGTTTTTATATGGGAATAAACTTAGTGAGGAAGTAAATATAGAGGAAAATTAGTAAGAGATGTGAATGAGAATGAGAATGAATTTTAAATAAGCGAATTGCGTGTTGTATTAATGATTGGTCCCCTATTTTGGTTCTTCAACTATATATACGCGTGGAATTTATTTTGTGGCATGTTATTGGTTGAGGTCGGCTTAAAATCGTTATCATGTTTTGAAAATTACCAGCAGGTCCTCGCGCGATGTAGTTGCGGGCACCCTGTAATTTAATTTTTTCGGATAAAAATTTATTTTATTTGTACGTTTTTTAGCAATAGCTTTACTGATTAGTTTTTTATGGCAAAAATTTGATGAAATTTTGCTTAATTTGTATTATTATTATTATTATTATTATTATTATTATTATTATTATTATAGTGGTTTGCTTGTTTGTACAATATGTGAACATATTTTAGTTTACTATGTTCTTTTTGACAATAAATTTACGGATATCAAAAATTTCGTTTAGCTCGTGTCCGTTCGGGCTCGAGCCCATTTGACCCGTGCTCGTTCGGGCTCGAGCCCATTGCCCGTTTGGGCTTGAATATTTGTATAATATGCTTTATTATTTGTATTAGTGACATTTAATGCAGGAATTGTGTTTAAGTTGGTTGTACAATATGCTTGATAATTTGTATTTCTTATGTAAGGGGTGTTTTAATAAGTGTATTAGTTGACCAGTTAATTAATTGTATTTAATGTATATAATGATTTATTTAGTGTATTTAATGTTAGTATTAATTGTATGCTGGAATTAAATATGAGGGGAATTTCTATAAGTAGCATTTATGTTTGAATTACTTGTACTTTAAGCTTATTAACTTGTAAGGTTTAATTTTAAGTATTCTAATATTAGAAGGTCTTCCTCCATTATAATATAGTATGATAAAGTGACTTGCTAATGGGTGTCCATTCTTATAAGATGTAAATAAATGCATTTATAATTAATACACTAAAATTTTCTTGTTATAATAAAAATGCATTTCATAAACCTTAATTAAACTTATAATTAACCGTAATTAAATATGATTTTTAATTTAATACACTTAAACTTTCTATATATTTACACCTTATTAGATGCTCAGTGGGCACCCGTTAGCAAATCCCAATTATAAAATCAAATATAGAGTTGTTTCTGAGGCTTTGGTGTGTTTGGCATAGAACATTTACAAGTATTAAGAAGCGGTTAGTGATGAGCGTTGGACGTTTGTGATTTTAGTGCTCGTCTGGCAAGTAATAAGTAACTTTTTATTTATTTATTTATTATTTTTTCTTTTCAAAATGCTTTTTTTAACGCATTATAAAGTATCATTTACGAGCATTGAGCATTTAGAAGCTATGATAATACAAAATTATATTGTTTTATAGATCACAGCTACAACTACGTTACTAAACATTCTTAAAAAAAAAAAAAAAAAAAAAAAAAAAAAAAAAAAAAAAAACCTCGTGCTTACAACTAATGTTCACTGCTTACTTACACAACATTTATATCATAAAAACTAGTTGTATACATTTATGAATGCACAAGGCTTTAACATAAATCGTACATAAATTATTTAAAAATAAGTCAAAATATATCTGACTTATAATTATTTATTATCTAATTTTAATGATAAAAGTGGTTAAGAACAGCGTAAATATTATCAGCAACAACAACCTCCACCAAATACCACCGTCACCAACAGTCGTTACCACCATAAACAAACACCACTGATGTCGCTAACCATTGTAACCACCAATGAAAACCTTCACCGCCCACTACAAAAAATAGTGCTATTTTCCACACTTATTTTGTCACGGTATGGTGAACCGTAGACTTTTTTTTATATGGATAATAATTTTGCTACATTTATAGGTGTGACAAATATTTAAAAAATAATCCACATATATAAGTGTGTACAATTACAATAAAGCTACACTTATAGGTGTAGCAAATGTCTCCACACCTTTATTTTTTAACATTTTTTTGCAATTTTGCCACACTTTTAGGTGTGGACATTTAAAGAATGTTTCCACACTTTTAACCATAGACATTTGGATAATATCTCCACACTTATATGTGTAGCAAAATTTGTCACACTCATTATTACCACACTTGAGAAAGTGTGGAATCAATAATTTTACACACTTTTAAATGTGGTCATTTGACCTTTAAAATGTTGAGAATTCAACTAGTCTTTTGTGGTAACCGTAAAAATAAAATAAAAAAATAAATAAAATAAAATAAAATAAAAAAAAAAAAAAAAAAAAGTTTGATGGTGTTAGGATTGATGGCAATATGACTAGGATGATAACTGAGCTTGAAGACTCCCTATCTCATCCAATGGCGGAGGATAATGAGGGCTGGAAGGGGTACTGGCCCCCCCTAAAGTCTGACTCACAGTTAGTAATTTTTTGGCCCCTCGAAATTTGGTAACAAGAATACAAGACGTACCTAGTTTGTTTTGCTCGTAGTCTTGCAGAAATAAGAGTTTTCATAAGAGTAGACATAAAAGTACTAAGCTTTTATCTGTGCTCTGTATTGTCTCTCAAGTGGGTGTGGTGGACTTTTGTCCTTTTGTTTTGTATATTCATTGTATATTTTGTATATTCATTGTATATTTGTATGTAATAAGGTGCCTTTCTCGAAAAAAATTAAGCTTTTATTAGAATAATTGTCAATAATGCATGTTTTATTTGTAGTCTTCTTTTTTTATATATCACTACATAAATACATTTATATATAAGATGTTACATTTTTATCTCGAAAGTTTTGGCCCCCCCCAAATAAAACGGTCAAGCTCCGCCACTGATCTCATCTAAAGAGAGATGAAAGATGTGCCTTCTTATATGGGCAGGGTCTCCTCTTTAGGCTTAGAAGTTGTCCTTTTCCTCTATTGTCCAATCATGTGGTGCACCATCCTTTATTGTATCCTTTCATCTTCCAGGTTGGTTGAATGTCATGTTGGAAAGCCTCTTGATGTATTGCACCACTACATAGATCATCCTTATCATTTCTGCACTCTTTTTCCTTCTCTTGGTTTTGTCTCACTAGATTTTACTTATGAAGCTTTTTTAAAGAGGCAGATTTATTGGATGTTCTATGCACTGCTTTCCCTTTTGGTGAATTATGGGGAAAGTTTATACTGTTCTTCATGGATGCTGCTTATATGATGGCTCTGTGTATGGTGGTGGTTTAGTGTATACTGACTAGTATATCCTTTTGGTTTATGCTGAGTGTATGGTGTTGCTCGAAGATATCAAGCATTTGGATATTATTTTCTTTGGTTTGTATTTGCATTTTTAGATATTAGTAGCAGTTTGGTTATTGGATTTGTGGTTGTCCAAAGTCTGTATTTTTGTTCTTAAAGAAGGAATGGGGGTTTTTAAGGATTTGTCCTAATTAATCTATTTTATTGGCTTTTTCTTGTAAATACTTTCACTTTATTCTATTTATTTTACCTTTGTATATAAAAAACAAAGGGAAGAATGTTTGTGAGTAAATTTGTGTGTGTTATGAACGAGTTGGGAAACCCGCGCGCTGCCGCGGGGTGTTTTCCAAAAGAAGTGTTTTATGCTGTATGTTTTGTGTTTTGCGAATAATAGGTTTTACGGTTTTAAAACTTCGTCGATTTTCTAATATTGGCTTGTCACAGTATTAGAAAGAAAGGGTCTATTGCAAGTTAGACTTTTCAATCTTATGCTTGGTGAACAAAATCTTCCCTTGATTGACCCAGCACAACCTAGAAAACTCGAATCGTATTGCATTTGCCAAATTATTTGAATTATTTTGAGTTTGAGAAAAACTCTGAAGTTTATGCTTGCTTTTATTGGAAAAACTATTTCGTGAACAATGGCGCAAGTTTCGTAATTTTTCGAGTAAGTTTGCAATGTCGTTTGGACCCCGAAGCGTTTGTCGTGAGAAGTTTATTACGTTGGCAACATTGGTCCCTTAACTTACCCCTTTTCTTTCCCCTACACTATCTTTTATTACCAAAACCACCCTATACTTTTTATCCAATATATATACCCCCACTCACCTATTTTCTTCTCATTTTATATATACAAAACACACACACATCACCAACTCTCTCTCTCTCTCTTTGATACCGCCGGCCGCCGCCTTACCCGCCGGAGCAGCAGCAGATTCCGGCCACCTCGCCGGAATATTTTCCGGCCATCTCACCTCCTTACACCATCTTGTAGATCGGGATACCCCCGTGACTCCCGTACCACTCACGCGACCCCAAACACCTCGTATCACCCCTCACGCGCCTCCACCGCCGCGTTACCACCGCCGTTTTCCATCACTCTCCGATGGTAAAACGCGTGCCACGCACCCTCTCTTTTTATTTTCTTAAATTATTTTCAAAACCTTAATTTTATTTTTATTTTAAATCCGGTTTTAATATAAAATATTTTATAAAAATGTTTTAATAATATTTTTTAATAATATTTATGGCTTGTTTGATGTTTTGATGAGGAAGGGGAGTATATATTTGTGTTTGGATTGGATTTCGAGGGTCCGTTTGGTTGTTGTGGCTCGACAGCCGAGAACCACCACCACCGAGGCATGGGTGGTGGTGGGGGAGGGTTATATTATTATAATTGTTGTTGTGGTGGGGGAGGGTTGAATAAAAAAAATATAAAGTTCTGAAAAAAAAAAAAAAAACTGTAGCTGGGAACCGACCCGACCCGCCAAACCCGACCCGTCCTAAAATGGTTTCTACAGTAACTTTTGTGAACAGTGGTTTGGGGCATGTGATTGGCAAAAGCAATCCCAACAAATGTATATATGATATAATTTGTGTTTATGAAAGATGCTCATATAACCAGTTTCACGTTAACTGGAGAAAGTTGTCCGACTAGTCAATCAAATAGATATCTGGTAATTCAAACAGATATTCCTCCATTCCAATGCCATTTCGCCTCATTTAATGCATTTTGTGGTGGGCTATGGGGCGAAAGCATATGTCAAGCATAGAAAACAAAGATAAGCCAAACACTTCTTGCATGGTGGGTGTTGCGAAGTGCATTTCACCCCACACCTTATTAGGTGGGCGAAATGAATGTCCAATTTAAAAACGGTTCAAAATGTATTTTTTTAATCGGACAACATCAAAAGTGGCTAGGACGGTAATTTCGCTTATAATAATGTATTAAGCATGAGTTCATTTCAACTTTGGGTAACACATACATGTGAATGGTTTCGTCATTTTTATCATGGGAGCAAAAAGAACGGTGGGTTTAAATGTGAAGAACAACCTTTGGCTTCCTAGACTACGATTAGGCTTTTATTTTTTAATCGGGGTTAGAGGGGTAAAAATGCAAGCTATCATGTTAATTACTACTATTTAAATAAGAACATATAAAGGATTAACTAATTTATTTAATTGTTTATATTTGGTTAAATTTGCGCATTTTAAAAGGATATACTATAGGTGTAATTATGATTGTTAGAAGGATATTAATGTAGTTTAGTAGTTTAATGACAATATAGATGAAATTCTCGCTAGATTTTTTGAATATGAATATAGGTTCTGAAGATATTTTTCCTTAAACATGTATTCAAAGTAGATCATAAACGCATTCTAGTTAGCAATTTTCTTACAAGTTCTCTAGTAATCACTTCAAAATGCGTTCACTATAAAAGATAGATTCGTTAATGGATCACTAATAAAGAAGAACCTCGCTAATGGCTCTCTAAATATAGCGAAGCTTGCTTATGATTCAATAAGAAAAGCGAAATGTAGGGTTACTTTTCATATTGACAATTTTTCAAGGCTACTTTTCAAATTTCTGTTGTATAATTGATTAACTAAATTATTTTTCTATTTATAATTTAGTTATTAGTTTATGCATATACAAGAATCAAATTTATTTTAATGTTTTCGTTCAATATATGGAAATATAAGAATTTGAACGTGTTTATATGTTTAAAATTATGATTCATACACGGGGTTCATACCATAAATACTAGTAATAATTATATTTTAAATATATACGTTTGGTGTGTAATTATAGGCCGTGGTTTATCTTTGATATATATATATATATATATATATATATATATATATATATATATATATATATCGTGCATCTACATATTTTCGGTATTACAGTTAACTTAATTGAAGTTTAGCCATATTTTTAATCTTTTAACTTTTTGTGCGCGGGTTATTTGTCGCGGGTTAGGTTCAGACAACAACTACAACTAACAACAACAACACCAACGATAACAACGACGACAACAATAATAATAAAGCGATCTTTATAAATAATAATAATAATAATAATAATAATAATAATAATAATAATAATAATAATAATAATAAAGTGTTGTGTTATCGGCTTGGTATCCCCTTACTTTATGCTCAAATGACATGCTTAGCTTGTTCCAGGGTATTTGCGAGAGACATTTATAGGGACCACGCGGTATCATGTGCTGGTATTATCGGTATTAAACATCGACATAACGTAGTGCATGATACCCTTGTTGACATATGTTCTTGGTCAGGGATCTCGGCTCGTAAAGAGGTTGACATTGGGCTCTATGGAGAAAGGGACAAAACCTTACGTCCAGCTGATGTGTTGCTCTATTCTTGGGATGGTGGACAGGATGCATGTGTTGATTTGACAGGGTCGTCTCCCTTGACACAAACTAATATGGTTGATTTTGTACCGTGTTATGCGGTGATTGAAGCCGCACAACGTAAACGTGTCAAGTATGTGGCTAAATACCCATACATTGGATATGGGTTTCTCCTCTTCTCATTCTCCTCCTTTGAAGAACTTGAGAAGGATGCTGTGACCTTACTAAATCGCATCCGAAGTTTCTCGGTGACTCAGGACATTGGTGCACTGATACGTGGGAATCGCACCAGGCTTTACCTCTCAAGGGATCTCGAGAAGCTTACAACCCCCACCAGGCAGTGTACCTGATCGTTGTAGTATAGTATAGTGACAAGTACCGGGGGATTGATCGTTCAGCTTAGGAATAGTGTCGCTAGGATTAGAAAACCTAAATACTAGTTCTAAAGGTGAGGGATGATTGTTTTTGTATTTTATATTTTTTTTTAGAAAGCAATTAAAATCTCGGGTTTGAAGGATTTAGGTGGAATTAGTTGCTAATCAACTAACCCAATACTAAAGATGCAATCAAAATAAAATACTAGAAATGAAAATAAACTAAATTATACTAAAGTTGTAAGCAATAAGTGGAGAAAATGTGTTTACTTAGATTTCACTACTCCCTAGACATCTTTTACACGTTAATTACTTGTTATAATTGCATGGATGACGGATCGTATTCCTTAATACCATTCATGGGGTGACACACTTAACTCCCCAATTTTATGAGCTCTTATCTCCTCCTATACCATGCCCAACACAACCATAGGGATTATAAACAGTGGCTCATGCATTAAATACAACCAATAAAGACCTAGTGCACGTCGGTTCATGTTTCTTAAGAGGTTCAAGCATGTTACCAATTGGAGATCTGCCAGTTTTCTTAAGCCTAACATATAAATCATTCATCCAATACAAATATAAACAAGTAATCAACACATAATTAACATCTAGGTTTCATTAGATCCAAGCAAACACGAGATAGATCTAGCATAGCATGATGGAATTAAGACAAGAACATGATATAGACAACCAACACATAGACATATTGATTGAATTAAAAGAACACTTATCTCAATTACACATGAAAGGTATCAAGAGCTTGGAACCCTTGAAAAACCTGTAAAATTCGCACCAAGTTCGTACTTAGGGTTTCTCCAAAACTTCTCTCCTTTTAATGTGAAAATTAGAAAACTATATATAGGAAAAGGGGTCTGACGGCGTCAAGACTAAACTTGTGACGCCGTCACCTCGCCGCCAAAACTCTTCTCGGACTGCCTTGATCTACATTTGACGCCGTCAAGTGATAATCATTTCCAGGCCGTCATGACTTTTACTCTTGACGCCCTACTTCGTGACGCCGTCAATTATCTACTGGACCGTCATGGAATTTTGCCCTTGACGCCGTCAGGATGTTACTCTTGACGCCGTGACCTACTGTTCCCAGCATGGAAAATTAAAACTTTGGCGTTTTCTTCACTTTTATGCTCCAAAAACATCCGAATTGCTTCCTTTTCCAGATTTCTCTCCCAAAGTACCTAAAATCACAAAAGGAACGATTTAGGGCAATATTTGATCAAATAAACTCAATTTCGGGCTTAAATGACCCCCTAAAAACGGATCATTTTTCGCCTCATCATATACCCTTACACTTGAGATTTGCTTGTCCTCAAGCAAATGCGCTTTTATTCTAGTCAAAATACAAGTTAGGGGTCATTTAACACTAATATAAAAGTAATTACAACAAATAATCGTTCCACTAAAGACCAATAGACAAGCACGGAGGTCATAGACAAGCACCTCACAAATAGTGTTTAGATACTCACATCTCTCGGGTGTAATAAAGTGTAAATTACAATATGGAAACGGAAGATATCTCTCACTACCTGTCATAGCAAAATAGATTACCATAGGCTTGGGAAAGGATCAAACCTCCACCACATGGCGTAAGCACCTAGGATAAACTATCAAAGATATCTTTTAAAAGGGTTGTAACGTTAGGTGTAGGGATATGAAATACACGGTTTTGTTGGATAAAAGAAGTTTTTACTGGTGGCGAGTTAACAATCTTGGTTAATTACATGTACAAGATGGCGTTGCTAAGCCAAGACTAGACTCGACTTAAGCTAATAAATGAAAAATAGCAAAAACATAAAATGAACAAAGAATAAAAAGGGATGGTAGTCCGTATGTTTTTTTTTCTCTTTTTTTTCTATTTATTTTTCTTTTTCTTGATTTTTTCGATTTTTTTTTTTTTTTTTTTTTTTTTTTTTTGTATACACTCTTACCCTACCATCCGAAATAATACATCATAGGGAATGAAAATTCCCCTTATACTTGAATCTTTACATACTTTACATCAAACTAATCTAATGACTCGAATCAAGATGATCAAAACACTTGGAGCACTTTTTAAGATTAACGTACATATGGGGGTAATAAATGATGTTCTTCCCCATTACTCCATAAAATAAGTACTTTACCCATGAGTCCCAATCGTCCCAAAACAATATGTACAAGGATATTACTCGACTTAGCAACCATGTAACCAATTAGATAGTTAACTTAGGGTTTAACAAATAACAATAATGCACTAAAAATGAGCGCATATACGGAAGGGTAAGGCGATTTGGGTGTACATTTAAGTGGGGTGTAACAATTTCTTCCTTTAAGTAAAATGCTTAAAGTTAGAAACGAAAAGATAGGCTCGGAGGGGTGTACTAGGGGTATCGTGTACTAAAAATGAGTACAACGCTAAGGGTGTGGGAAAAATTAGTTGACTTAACTAGCCAAGTAATATGACTTAAATGGTCAAGTAATTATAATACGGGTTTAACACAAGGGTAATCCTAATGCCTCTTATCATATAGTAAATCCTACCACATGAATGTAGTCTCACTAGCAGTCTCGGGATGCATCACTAACGCAAGTTCTAGAATCTAAATGCTACCGGTACACTCATAAGCACTAATAGTAAATGCTTTTCCTATCAAATCTAAAGGCGAACCTCACATATTTGGGTGGAAAATTTTTCTGAATATACGGTTATGTGCTAGTCATACAATCTCCTATACATGAGACGCTTGCTATGGCTAAAGTTTCACTCCTAAATGTTGTAAAAAAATTTAAATTTGGCGCTAAAATTGCACTAACAAGTATTTCTCATAGTTTTATTACACATCTACTATTAAACAAAACAAACTCAAGCGAAAATGCATATGTAAGGTATCATCTTTTTACCCTCCCCTTACACTTAAGATGAACATTGTCCCCAATGTTCAAGTAAAGAATGTAAAAGTGAAAAAGTAAAGAGAATGAAATCAAATACTCCCCTGATTCGCTCGGTATGGATAATAAGATGGCCAGGTTAAATCTTCCTCCAAGAAAATGAACAATCAAAGCTTCCCTTCCAGAATATAAATCATCTTCTTGTCATACATAACCTGTAAAACCTAATAAAATAGACAAGACAACCTCGCGTAAAATCGGCGGCATCCTATATAAGTTACTAAATCCTAGAATACAAGATAAGATATAATGCTTGTGGAATGAAGTTTGCAGATTTCCTGGAGATTATAAAACTTAATAATTCACAAAAACCATAAGACTCCGTTAGAAAAACAAAACTGGTAAAATTTCCAGATTTTTACACTTGACGCCGTCAAGAGTAAACTCTTGACGCCGTCAGAAGTGACATGCAGAAATTCTTATGTTAAGTTTCCGGAAAATTTCTGGAAAAACTTGGTCCTACTTCCTGGAAAATCCTGCAAAACTTCATTATGACTCAATACAAGCATTTGACTCTAACAAACATGAATATACATGCTCATTTAATATTGTGGAGAATCATGATCGGTTTGTTTCTTGAAAACATATTTGGGGTTTCCCCTTACACTTATCTTTTGCAAAAATACCTTTAGGTGGAGTTAAGACTAGGCCAAAACAACAAAGTAAAGTATTTCCACTATTTAGTTTAGAAACATGATCTACCAACAATAAAAATAAAGCATGCATACGGAAGCAAATAACAAACAAACAAAATATAATCACACAAAACATGGGTTGCCTCCCAAGAAGCGCTTTTCTTTATTTACGAGTCTTGTAGCTAGACTCAAGGTCATGGGTTACTACGTGACCTCATCATTGGTTCCACTCTCTAGGTCGTCTTCTAAACCAGTTTTGTATTCCAGACCTAGTTGCAAACATTCTTTGTAGAAACCAAGCATTCTGTTCTTTACATACTCTACTCCTCTACGTCTATCCTCCTCATTCCTATAATAAGCCGCTTGCTTGTGTTCCTTTTCGATATTAGAGAGAAGGTGGTATTGCTCAATTTTGTAGGGCATTTGATAGGCAACTTCATCATTTTCTTCCTTGAATCTAACTATCCCTAAAGTCGGATCATAACTCATCCTAGTGGCCTCAACAAATGGTTTTCCGAATATTATTTGGCTTAGGCAAGCATCTATCACCGGACGAGTGTCCTCAACTATCATAAAATCGATCTCATAGGTGAGATTCCATATAATTACATGCAGTCCCTTCACTCTTCCTGCAAACTTACTTATCAGATTCTTATCGGGCATCATCCTAAAATCAAGTTGCTTCTTCATCACCCAATTGTAATAAGTCCTAGTCATGATGTTCACGGGGGATCTAGGGTCGATGTAAGCTTTCCATATATGCATGTGCCCGATATTGCATGGGATGTTAATGTTAGAGGGGTCTCCCATTTTGATAAGGGGGTGCCAAGGATATATGGTCTCTCGGGATTATCGAATAAATCCTTATGGTATTCCCGTTCTTCCTTGGTTGGCAACTTATCAAAGTATTCTTCTATAGGCTCTACCTCAACTTCCCTACTCTCATCCTTAGTCTCGGCTTCTATTCTAACTTCATCCTTGTCACTCTCTTCAATCTCCTTATCTATTGGCTTAATGGTGACAACATTGACAAAATGGACATGTTTGGATGATGAGGGGTCCTTAATTTGGCTTCCGTTATTGGTGTCCCTAGTGTCCTTCCTAGGTGTGACTAATGCTTGGTTGTTGAGGGCTTTCAACAAGTTGTCAATTCTGTTGGTCAACTCAGTTTGTTGTTGGTTGAATTCGGTTTCAAACCTAGCTATGCGAGCCTCTTGAGATGCCATGAACTTAGAAATCAACCCTTCAAGATTGTTGGTACCACCAAAGTTGTTAGAAGGATTGTTGTTGAGAATACGGTTGGAGGGTGGACCGGTTGGTTGGTAACGATTAGGCGGATTAGAGGAATTAGGTTGATTTTGTTTCCACCTAAGGTTTGGGTGATTTTTCCACGAGGGGATGTACGAATCACCATAAGCGTTTGGCTCGGGCTTGAAAGTGTACCACTTATCTCCCGCTTCGTCGGTACGCGTGGATGCGTAGTCCGCAAAAGCTGTTCCAGGGAGTTCCACACAATCACGAGTGTCGTGGGGACCACTACATAATTCGCATGAAGAAGTGATTTTGTTCACTTGGCTTGAAGGCTTAGGAGCTTCGTAAGATTTCATGAGAAACTTGACTTGGTCCTCAAGTTCCATGATCCTACGGTCGGGAATTGTTCGAAGGCAAATATATTGCCTTGACCGTTTTGTTCAAGTCACGGGGATCATTCCAACTTTCGTTGTCATAGAGAGCAAGATCTTCTATGAGTTCCCATGATTGTTCTGCACTTAGATCACGTAGCTTACCACCGGCCGATCGATCAATGGCTCGCCTCGTGGAGATGTCGATATGGTCATAAAAGATTTGGACTTGGAGCCAAAGATCTATGCCATGATGAGGGACTTTTTGGAGTAAGTCCTTGAAACGAGTCCATGCTTCATAAAGAGATTCATTTTGACGTTGTTGGAACATCAAGATGTCATTTCTAAGCTTAGTAGTTCTCCCCGGTGGGAAAAATTGAGCAAGGAAACGAGTGGTGAGATCATCCCATGTGGTGATGGATCCCGCGGGTAAACGCTCAAGCCATTGACTAGCTTGATCCCGTAGAGAGAATTGGAATAGGCGTAATCGGGTTGTCTCTCTAGTTGCAACATCTAGGTCTATGGAATCTACGATTTTGAGGAAGTCCTTAAGATGTTGGTTTGGATCTTCGGAACGAAGTCCATGGAATGCACATTCGTTTTGCACCAACCGGATGGTGTCGGATCGCAAGGGGGTCACATTGGCTCCGGTGAGCTCAATGGTGTTTTGGTAGCCTTGGTGGCTAGGTCGGGAATACTCTCCTAAGGTTCGGGGCCTAAGGGGTTCTAATGGTGGGTTTTGTTGTGGTGGGATGACGGGTTCAAAGATGTTCCCGTTGTCCATGATGTCGGGTGGTTACGAACAAAGGCACAAAGAAATAAGATAGACTAAAGAAAATCTAAAAATAAAAATAAAATCTTACTAGAAAGGAATCTAGCAAGTAGACCTAATAAACAGAAATTCTAACCTAGACAATAACTATTCCCCGGGCTGCGGCGCCAAAAACTTGATACGTGGGAATCGCACCAGGCTTTACCTCTCAAGGGATCTCGAGAAGCTTACAACCCCCACCAGGCAGTGTACCTGATCGTTGTAGTATAGTATAGTGACAAGTACCTGGGGATTGATCGTTCAGCTTAGGAATAGTGTCGCTAGGATTAGAAAACCTAAATACTAGTTCTAAAGGTGAGGGATGATTGTTTTTGTATTTTATATTTTTTTTAGAAAGCAATTAAAATCTCGGGTTTGAAGGATTTGGGCGGAATTAGTTGCTAATCAACTAACCCAATACTAAAGATGCAATCAAAATAAAATACTAGAAATAAAAATAAACTAAATTATACTAAAGTTGTGAGCAATAAGTGGAGAAAATGTGTTTACTTAGATTTCACTACTCCCTAGACATCTTTTACACGTTAATTACTTGTTATAATTGCATGGATGACGGATCGTATTCCTTAATACCATTCAAGGGGTGGCACACTTAACTCCCCAATTCTATGAGCTCTTATCTCCTCCTATACCATGCCCAGCACAACCATAGGGATTATAAACAGTGGCTCATGCATTAAATACAACTAATAAAGACCTAGTGCGCGTCGGTTCATGTTTCTTAAAACGTTCAAGCATGTTACCAATTGGAGATCTGCCAGTTTTCTTAAGCCTAACATATAAATCATTCATCCAATACAAGTATAAACAAGTAATCAACACATAATTAACATCTAGGTTTCATTAGATCCAAGCAAACACAAGATAGATCTAGCCTAGCATGATGGAATTAAGACAAGAACAAGATATAGACAACCAACACATAGACATATTGATTGAATTAAAAGAACACTTATCTCAATTACACATGAAAGGTATCAAGGGCTTGGAACCCTTGAAAAACCTGTAAAATTCACACCAAGTTCGTACTTAGGGTTTCTCCAAAACTTCTCTCCTTTTAATGTGAAAATTTGAAAACTATATATAGGAAAAGGGGTCTGACGGCGTCAAGACTAAACTTGTGACGCCGTCACCTCGCCGCCAAAACTCTTCTCGGACTGCCTTGATCTACATTTGACGCCGTCAAGTGATAATCATTTCCAGACCGTCATGACTTTTACTCTTGACCCCCTACTTCGTGACGCCGTCAATTCTCTACTGGACCGTCATGGAATTTTGCTCTTGACGCCGTCAGGATGTTACTCTTGACGCCGTCACCTACTGTTCCCAGCATGGAAAATTAAGACTTTGGCGTTTTCTTCACTTTTATGCTCCAAAAACGTCCGAATTGCTTCCTTTTGCAGATTTCTCTCCCAAAGTACCTAAAATTACAAAAGGAACGATTTAGGGCAATATTTGATCAAGTAAACTCAATTCCGGGCTTAAATGACCCCCTAAAAACGGATCATTTTTCGCCTCATCATGCACGTGCTGCTAATCATATTTATAGTAGGATAGGCTTCGCTATAGCTAGAGAAGTGGGGGCTCAGTTAGTATCTCGGCTCGTCGCCCTTGACGCAAACTAGTATGGTTGATTTTGCGCCGGGTCGTGCTGTGATTGAGGCGGCACAACGTAAACGTGTCAAGTATGAGGCTATGTGCACAAATATTGGATATGGGTTCCTCCCATTCTCTTTCTCTTCTTTTGGGGAACTTGAGAAGGATGCAGTGACCTTACTTAAGCGAATCTGTAAGATCTCGATGACCCAAGACATTGGAGCGCGTGCTGCTGCTCATATCTTTAATATGATTAGCTTTTCTATAGCTAGAGGAGTGGGAGCCCAGTTAGTATCTCGGCTTCCCACTAACTTCTTGTAAATCCTATGAGTTTCTAATAAAGTGTTGTTTATAATAAAAATAATAATAATAATAACAACAACAACAACAACAATAATAATAATAATAATAATAATAATAATAATAATAATAATAATAATAATAATAATAATAATAATAATAAGGCAGAATTACATGTATATCCTTGAAAATTTTAAAAATTACATATATATCCTTTTTACTAGTTTTTTATGCATAAAGTACAATGCTTTTAATGCATCAAAAGGATATATGTGTAATTTTAAAATTTTCCACGGATATATCTGTAAATGCTAATAATAATAATAATAATAATAATAATAATAATAATAATAATAATAATAATAATAATAATAATAATAATAATAATTCAACTATATTTGTTCGGGTTTAAAAGTGGATCAAATATTTGTTCGATAATGTTATTGCTTGAGTAGTTTAATTTGATATTTTAGCATAATTCAAATTTAGTTACTATAAGTATTTATATATGTTATAATTAATCATGTGCATACACTCAATAACATGTGTTTCTTCTTGATGTTTCTAAGAAATCGTATACGAAGTTTAGTATTAAGATCAATAATAATAATAATAATAATAATAATAATAATAATAATAATAATAATAATAATAATAATAATAATAATAATAATAATAATAATAATAATAATAAAAGTTGTGTTAATAGTTGTTTTCTAAAAATGCTTAAATTAGATGGGGTATTTGTTAAATATATACAATGATTATCAATAGAATTAGATTTAAAATTAATCCATTTCATTTTAGAGCAATGCTAGACCACTCATAAAATATGTGGAAAACTAGAAGGGGGGTTGAATAGTTTTTCCTTCTTTTTCATTTTATAAAAACTTTGTTTCAAAATGTTGATTCAAATTTATTCAATTGTTTGTTTGGAAAACTTCAATTAGAGTTTAGTATGAAAACAACATATAATCAATATGATCAATTATATATGTAAGCTTTTGAAAAGCTTAGCTTTATGAATTAAGCTTTGGTCGATCTTTATGTGAATACGTTTTCCTTTTAAAATCTTAAAACGTTTTGTATCAAATTATGTATCAAGTTAAACTTATTATCAGAAGTTGATGCATGGGAATTGCAACAGGCTTTACCTCTCGAGGGATCTCGAGAAGCTTACAACCCCCACCAGGCAGTGTACCTGATCGTTGTAGTATAGTATAGTGACAAGTACCGGGGGATTGATCGTTCAGCTTAGGAACAGTGTCGCCAGGATTAGAAAACCTAAATACTAGTTCTAAAGGTGAGGGATGATTATTTTTGTGTTTTTATATTTTATGGAAAGCAAATTAAAATCTCGGGTTTGAAGGATTTGGGCGGAATTAGTTGCTACTCAACTAACCCAATACTAAGATGCAATCAAAATAAAATACTAGAAATGAAAATAAACTAATTTATACTAAGGTTGTGAGCAGTAATTGGAGAAAATGTGTTTACTTAGATTTCACTACTCCCTAGATATCTTTTACACGTTAATTACTTGTTATAATTGCATGGATGACGGATCGTATTCCTTAATACCATTCATGGGGTGGCACACATAACTCCCCAATTCTATGAGCTCTTATCTCCTCCTACACCATGCCCAGCACAACTATAGGGATTGTAAACAGTGGCTCATGCATTAAATACAACCAATAAAGACCTAGTGCGCGTTGGTTCATGTTTCTTAAGACGTTCAAGCATGTTACCAATTGGAGATCTGCCAGTTTTCTTAAGCCTAACATATAAATAATTCATCCAAGACAAGAATAAACAAGCAATCAACACATAATCAATATCTAGGTTTCATTAGATCTAAGCAAACACAAGATAGATCTAGCCTAGCATGATGGAATTAAGACAAGAACAAGATATAGACAACCAACAAATAGACATATTGATTGAATTAGAAGAACACTTATCTAGGTTTCATTAGATCTAAGCAAACACAAGATAGATCTAGCCTAGCATGATGGAATTAAGACAAGAACAAGATATAGACAACCAACAAATAGACATATTGATTGAATTAGAAGAACACTTATCTTGATTAATCATGCAAGGTATCAAGGGGTTGGAACCCTTGAAAAACCTGTAAAGTTACACCAAAATCGTACTTAGGGTTTCTCCCAAAACTTCTCTCTAAATGTGAAAAATTAGAAAACTATATATAGAAAAAGGGGTCTGACGGCGTCAAGACCAAATAGGTGACGCCGTCACCTCGCCGCCAAAACAATCCCCGGACTGCCTAGATCTACATTTGACGCCGTCAAGTACAAAACATTTCCAGGCCGTCATGACTTTTACTCTTGACGCCCTACCTTCATGACGCCGTCAAAACTCTTCTGGGTCGTCATGGAATTTTACTCTTGACGCCGTCAGGGAACTACTCTTGATGCCGTCATGCACTGTTCCCAGCATGGAAAATTAAGTCTTTGGCGTTTTCTTCACTTTTATGCTCCAAAAACGTCCGAATTGCTTCCTTTTCCAGATTTCTCTCCCAAAGTACCTAAAATCACAAAAGGAACGATTTAGGGCAATATTTGATCAAATAAATTCGAATTCGGGCTTAAATGACCCCCTAAAAACGGATCATTTTTCGCCTCATCATATACCCTTACACTTGAGATTTGCTTGTCCTCAAGCAAATGCGCTTTTATTCTAGTCAAAATACAAGTTAGGGGTCATTTAACACTAATATAAAAGTAATTACAACAAATAATCGTTCCACTAAAGACCAATAGACAAGCACGGAGGTCATACACAAGCACCTCACAAATAGTGTTTAGATACTCACATCTCTCGGGTGTAATAAAGTGTAAATTACAATATGGAAACGGAAGATATCTCTCACTACCTGTCATAGCAAAATAGATTACCATAGGCTTGGGAAAGGATCAAACCTCCACCACATGGCGTAAGCACCTAGGATAAACTATCAAAGAGGTCTTTTAAAGGGTTGTAACGTTAGGTGTAGGGATATGAAATACACGTTTTTGTTGGATAAAGGAAGTTTTTCTGGTGGCGAGTTAACAATCTTGGTTAATTACATGTATAATATGGCATTGCTAAGCCAAGACTAGACTCGACTTAAGCTAATAAATGAAAAATAACAAAAACATAGAATGAAAAGGGATGGTAGTCCGTTTTTTTTTTTTTTTTTTTTTTTTTTTTTTTTTTTTTTTTTTTTTTTGCATACACTCTTACCCTACCATCCAAAATAATACATCATAGGGAATGAACATTCCCCTTACACTTGAATCTTTACATACTTTACATTAAACTAATCTAATGACTCGAATTTAGAAAATCAAAACACTTGGAGCACTTTTAAGATTAACGTACATATGGGGATAATAAATGATGTTCTTCCTCATTACTCCATAAATAAGTACTTTACCCATGAGTCCCAATTGTCCCAAAACAATATGTACAAGGATATGACTCGACTTAGCAACCATATAATCAATTAGATAGTTAACTTAGGGTTTAACAAATAACAATAATGCACTAAAAATGAGCGCATACACGGAAGGCTAAGGCGATTTGGGTGTACATTTAAGCGGGGTGTAACAAATTCTTCCTTTAAGTAAGATGCTTAAAGTTAGAAATGAAAAGATAGGCTCGGAGGGGTGTACTAGGAGTTTCGTGTACTAAAAATGAGTACAACGCCAAGGGTGTGGGAAAAATTAGTTGACTTAACTAGCCAAGTAATATGACTTAAATGATCAAGTAATTATAATACGGGTTTAACACAAGGGTGATCCTAATGCCTCTTATCATGTAGTAAATCCTACCACACGAATGTAGTCTCACTAGCGGTCTCGGGATGCATCACTAACGCAAGTTCTAGAATCTAAATGCTACCGGTACACTCATAAGCACTAATAGTAAATGCTTTTCCTATCAAATCTAAAGGCGAACCTCACATATTTGGGTGGAAAATTTTTCTGAATATACGGTTATGTGCTAGTCATACAATTTCCTATCTATGAGACGCTTGCTATGGCTAAAATTTCACTCCTAAATGTTGTAAAAAATTTTAAATTTGGCGCTAAAATTGCACTAACAAGTATTTCTCATAGTTTTATTACACATCTACCATCAAACAAAACAAACTCAAGTGAAAGTGCATATGTAAGGTATCATCTTTTTACCCTCCCCTTACACTTAAGATGAACATTGTCCCCAATGTTCAAGTAAAGAATGTAAAAGTGAAAAAGTAAAGAGAATGAAATCAAATACTCCCCTGATTCGCTCGGTATGGATAGTAAGGTGGCCAGGTTAAATCTTCCTCCAAGAAAATGAACAATCAAAGCTTCCTTTCTAGAATATAAATCATCTTCTTGTCATACATAACCTGTAAAACCTGACAAAATAGACAAGACAACCTCGCGTAAAATCGGCGGCATCCTATATAAGTTACTAAATCCTAGAAAACAAGATAAGATATAATGCTTGTGGAACGAAGTTTGCAGATCTCCTGGAGATTATAAAACTTAATAATTCACAAAAACCATAAGACTCCGTTAGAAAAACAAAACCGGTAAAATTTCCAGATTTTAACTCCTGACGCCGTCAAGAGTAAACCCCTGACGCCGTCAGAATTGACCTGCAGAAATTCTTATGTTAAGTTTCCGGAAAATTTCTGGAAAAAACTTGGTCCTACTTCCTGGAAAATCCTGCAAAACTTCATTATGACTCAATACAAGCATTTGACTCTAACAAGTCTGAATATACATGTTCATTTAATATTGTGGAGAATCATGATCGGTTTGTTTCTTAAAAACATATTTGGGGTTTCCCCTTACACTTATCTTTTGCAAAAATACCTTTAGGTGGAGTTAAGACTAGGCCAAAACAACAAAGTAAAGTATTTCCACATTTTAGTTTAGAAACGTGATCTACCGACAATAAAAATTAAGCATGCATACGGAAGCAAATAACAAACAAACAAATAAAATCACACAAAACATGGGTTGCCTCCCAAGAAGCGCTTTTCTTTATTTACGAGTCTTGTAGCTAGACTCAAGGTCATGGGTTACTACGTGATCTCATCATTTGAAATGATATACCCCATGTAGTTGCGATCATTACTATTATGGTGGTAGTGCCTCAATCTATCGATACTTGCAATCACCATTCCACCTAATTTGCTTCTCAAGTTAGCTACCCCATCTTGGCTCAATCCTTCGATTGTGAATGGCCCATACCACCAAGGACTTGGTTTATCGGGTGGTATTGTTGTTTCCGAGTGTCTCAAGAGTACCAAGTTCCCTTCCTCAAATGGTGAATGATTTTCTTCGGGTCGAGTATGTTCAAGCTCGACCTGAACCTTATTGCTTTTTCTTCTTTCATTCTTGGCTTCCTTATAGCTTTTGATTCTTGCCTCCCATGCAAGAATCTTATTCTGAACATGAATGGGTGTCGTGCCAATGGTGTTTTTGATCATTCTCCAACTCAAACTCTCGTGCCCACTTCGCGGGGTCATGGAGAAGCTAATCTTTCTTTTTCCAGATTTAAGCTCAATCTTCCTACCTTCATACTTAATGACAGCCCTAGCGGTGATGAGGAATGGTGCCCCAAGGATTAATGGCATGCATCCATCCCCTTTATCATCGATGATCATAAAATCAACGGGGTACATGAATCCTGCAACATTAACTAATACATCTTCTGCGATTCCTAGGGGGTATACGTACGAGTGTCCAACAAGAGATAACCTAACACGAGTAGGTGCTGGCATTTTTGACGTTAGTTGGGTGTAAATAGTTAGGGGCATAAGATTTACTTCCGATCCTTGGTCGGCGAAAGCACTAAGATGTTTCAAGTCCCCGATGCTCGTTGGTAACTCAAAGTTCCCGCATGCTATCTGCTTAGTCGCCACTTTTTGTACCAATAGCTTCTCGAATACTGATCCTCCAGGAAGCGTATCATACTCATCTTTCACTTCTTCCTCTTTCTCAGAAACCTGTCCGGAGGATTGGTTTCGCCCATCACCCTTAATCCAATTTGTTATGGTGTTTTTGTTTATATCATGTTTCAGGTAGTAACTCAAAGGTTGGGATTCTGGTGGTTTTTCTAAGGTTTTTTGAGCAGGAGTTTCTACCTTCTCGTTATCCTTATGGACAATGGTGATGAAGTTAACAAATTGGGTGGTGGGAGTGGCGCTTTCTTTCCTTAGTAGTATTCGTTCGGGGGTTCTCTGGTTGGCGTACTCCTCCAATAGACTCATCATCTCATTCATTTTCTCCTGCATCTCCTCCTTTTTCTTATAAACTGCTTCCTCGAATCTAGCAAGCCGATCTGAGTGAGTTGCCATATATTCTCTCATCCTAGCCTCAAACTCCGAGCTAAGTTCCTTGGGAGGGGAGCAAGGTGGGGTGTAGTTTTGAAAAGTCTTGACATGTTCTCTAGAAGGTGACTCAGATAATGGTGCCGAAGTTGGTTTTGAGACAGAGTTGACAGCAGCTTGTCTAGGACTTAAAGGCCTCCTTTGCCCTTCCTCAAAATAGTCAACTTTTGCCTTGAGTTTGCATAGGATTTCATCGGGGATTTCGGTGGTTCCTCCAGATGCTGAGACTGCATTGATAGCTGCTTCCACTGTGTGATTAAACTCCCACATTTCCTGATTATCAGTGGCGAGCTCCTCGATAATTGCCCAAGACTCCTCGGCGTTCTTATCACGCAGTTTACCTCCCGCGGCCCTATCGATTGTGCGCTTAGTGTGATAGTCAACATGGTCGTAGAAAATCTGGACTAATAACCAAAGGTTTATACTATGATGAGGGACCTTGTGGAGGAGTTCCTTAAAACGGGTTCAAGCTTCGTAGAAAGTTTCACCCTGCTGCTGTTCAAACATCAGAATGTCATTTCTAAGCATTGCAGTCTTCCCCGGTGGGAAGAATTGAGTAAGGAAGCGATTGGTGAGGTTATCCCATGTGGTGATGGATCCCGCGGGTAAACGCTCAAGCCATTGACTAGCTTAATCCCGTAGAGAGAATTGGAATAGGCGTAAACGGGTGGTCTCTCTAGTTTCAACACCTAGGTTTATGGAATCAACGATTTTGAGAAAGTCCTTAAGATGTTGGTTTGGATCTTTGGAACGAAGTACATGGAATGCACATCCGCTTTGCACCAACCGGATAGTGTCGGATCGCAAGGGGGTCACATTGGCTCCGGTGAGCTCAATGGTGTTTCGGTAGCCTTGGTGGCTGGGTCGGGAATACTCTCCTAAGGTTCGGGGCCTAAGGGGTTCTAATGGTGAGTTTTGTTGTGGTGGGATGACGGGTTCAAAGATGTTACCACCTTCCATGATGTTGGATGGTAAAGAGTTACAAACAAAAGCACAAAGAAATGAGATAGACTAAAGAAGACCTAGAAATAAAAAATAAAATCTTACTAGAAAGGAATCTAGCAAGTAGACCTAATAAAAAGAAATTCTAACCTAGACAATAACTATTCCCCGGGCTGCGGCGCCAAAAACTTGATGCGTGGGAATCGCAACAGGCTTTACCTCTCGAGGGATCTCGAGAAGCTTACAACCCCCACCAGGCAGTGTACCTGATCGTTGTAGTATAGTATAGTGACAAGTACCGGGGGATTGATCGTTCAGCTTAGGAATAGTGTCGCTAGGATTAGAAAACCTAAATACTAGTTCTAAAGGTGAGGGATGATTATTTTTGTGTTTTTATATTTTATGGAAAGCAAATTAAAATCTCGGGTTTGAAGGATTTGGGCGGAATTAGTTGCTACTCAACTAACCCAATACTAAGATGCAATCAAAATAAAATACTAGAAATGAAAATAAACTAATTTATACTAAGGTTGTGAGCAGTAATTGGAGAAAATGTGTTTACTTAGATTTCACTACTCCCTAGATATCTTTTACACGTTAATTACTTGTTATAATTGCATGGATGACGGATCGTATTCCTTAATACCATTCATGGGGTGGCACACATAACTCCCCAATTCTATGAGCTCTTATCTCCTCCTACACCATGCCCAACACAACTATAGGGATTGTAAACAGTAGCTCATGCATTAAATACAACCAATAAAGACCTAGTGCGCGTTGGTTCATGTTTCTTAAGATGTTCAAGCATGTTACCAATTGGAGATCTGCCAGTTTTCTTAAGCCTAACATATAAATCATTCATCCAAGACAAGAATAAACAAGCAATCAACACATAATCAATATCTAGGTTTCATTAGATCTAAGCAAACACAAGATAGATCTAGCCTAGCATGATGGAATTAAGACAAGAACAAGATATAGACAACCAACACATAGACATATTGATTGAATTAGAAGAACACTTATCTTGATTAATCATGCAAGGTATCAAGGGGTTGGAACCCTTGAAAAACCTGTAAAGTTACACCAAAATCGTACTTAGGGTTTCTCCCAAAACTTCTCTCTAAATGTGAAAAATTAGAAAACTATATATAGAAAAAGGGGTCTGACGGCGTCAAGACCAAATAGGTGACGCCGTCACCTCGCCGCCAAAACAATCCTCGGACTGCCTAGATCTACATTTGACGCCGTCAAGTACAAAACATTTCCAGGCCGTCATGACTTTTACTCTTGACGCCCTACCTTCATGACGCCGTCAAAACTCTTCTGGGTCATCATGGAATTTTACTCTTGACGCCGTCAGGGAACTATTCTTGACGCCGTCATGCACTGTTCCCAGCATGGAAAATTAAGTCTTTGGCGTTTTCTTCACTTTTATGCTCCAAAAATGTCCGAATTGCTTCCTTTTCCAGATTTCTCTCCCAAAGTACCTAAAATCACAAAAGGAACGATTTAGGGCAATATTTGATCAAATAAATTCGAATTCGGGCTTAAATGACCCCCTAAAAACGGATCATTTTTCGCCTCATCAGAAGTGTGAATAATAATCTATTTGACCATATCATGCAATTATACACTCAATCACAATATTAACTACTATGTTCAACACAAACAATCATCACAACTATATAAGCAACAATTAAGACATGTAGGCAAGCATAGAAGTAAAGCGATAAATGCAAGAACAAATGATAAGAGATAAGAGAAAGTAAATGCAAACCGGGCACGATGATTTATAGTGGTTCGGCTACAAGGACACCTTCCTTGTTCCTACTCCACTCCCCGAGTCACCTACTCGAGAGTTTTCTTCACTACTCAACAAACTCCCTTTTGGCGGAGAAAACCGTACACAACTTTTGCTTACACCATTTAACGACACTAAGCTAAATGTCGAGTTCTAATAGTAGCTAGAACCAATCTCACAACACAACTTCGATCACTACACAACTTCTACACAACTTCACGACTTCACAACTTCATCACAACTTCTTCACGTCTTCATGACTTCACAACTTCATCACAACTTCTTCTTAACTCCACTACTTAATCACACACCTACATCTTCACAACTACATGTCTTCTCCACACTACTACTTCCTCCCACTACATCTTACTCACTCATTAAATCACTAGTAAGTAAGATCATCTTGATCTACTTATTACATATATATAACTCACAACTTCACATAAGCACTAACTAGATCCTAATACATCTTTGGCTTTATGATAGGGAGGATTCTTCTCTTGCACTTTGAGTGATGAGAAATTGGATCACTTGAAACAAAGATTAATAATCTTATGATCAAAGGATTTTAGAAGGATGTTTAGAGAGAATTGGATCTGAAAATTTTTGTGCAAAAGGTAAGAAAAATTCCAGGTTTGAGGTGGTATTTATAGGGAAAAATTTCTGACCAAATTTGACAGGGGAGCGTGGCCGGTCCTCTTAATTGTGTGCCGGTCCCCTTAAAATTAAGGGGGCCGCCCCTTATAATTAAGGGGGCCGCCCTACTGAAACGGCCAGATTTTCTGTCTTTTAGTGTGGAAAGTTTATTTGGTGAAAAAGTAACTAATTTTGGTTAAAAGTTTGAAATCATATATTTAGTATGATTAAAACATTTTTCTTTATTACCAAAAGTGTTTTTCAAAAATATATAATATGTTTATATAATTAAATAAACTCTGTATTAGTTAATTAAATACCCCTTCGATCATGAGATGTATTAAACACTTGTTTATCCATACCTTAAGTGATTGTTGAAGCGTACTTGAGACGTTGAGATGTCGAGGCTTGTTGACTGATTGGTGCTAAACCGTCAGACGATTATTGGTCAACCACTTGTGAATGGTCAACTATAATAGTCAAACAGCCTAGAATCAATCTCCGTGGAAGTATAGGGTTTCCCCGGGTCGTTATGTCCCGACGAGGTGTAAATGGTTAACAAACAGTTTCGTGATCGGGTGAATCTGGACGGAAAAGGGTTTGAGTGTGATTAAACTAAGGAATTTACAACGAAATAGCTTAAACAAGCTATATGAATAAGACGGAAAAGTTAGAAAAACCAGAAACGATTTAAACCTAAAAACGCGTACATTACGTTTAAATAAAACGTAAACGTACGAAATAAAAAGTAAAAACGGAAATCTGAAAACACCCAGGGGGTGAAAATGACTTTTTTACAAACCTAAGGGTAAAAGAAAATTTTTAGAAAATTAAAATAAATTTTAACCCTAATTAATTATTTAATATTAATTAAATACTAATTATTACTAATTATTAATATTTAAACAACTTAAATACAATATAATATTAATTAAGCACTAGAAAAATGAAAATAAAATTTCTAAAATTATAAAATAACTAAAAATAAGTTTTAAAATTAAAAATAAGTGTTTTTGTCTTTTTGTGGATTTTCTATTAATTAATTACTAATTAAATACTTATTACCTAATTAAACTATTTTAAATTAAGAAAAATAGCAAATGAACAGTAAAAATTCTAATAAAATTTCTAAAATTATTTTATAACATATAAAAGCTATAAAAAATATAAAAGCTAGGTTTTACTAAATAAAAACTAATTATGCTATTTAAAACTAATTATTAATTAATAATTAATAAAACTAAGATTAATTCTAATAAATACTAAATGAAAAGATAAAAATCTGAAAAAAATATTATAACTACTTTAACTTAAAAGGAAATTAAGAAAAATAGAAAAAAGCTAAGTTCTTAATAAAAATATAAAAATGAAAATTAAAATTAAATAAAATTAAATAGAAACTATCACATAAAAATACTTTTGATTTTCTGGATTTTTCTTCTAAAATACTATTTAACAACTAAAAGTAACTAGCTTGATGAAAATGAACCAGGGTGGGCCCAAGGAATAAGCACTACAAGTGCTTATTGGTATGACAGTTGACTTTGGTCAACTATCAAGCCAAAAGCTTGAGAAAAGCACTCACTGGGGTCCACTATGGTAAAAACAGATTGGAACAAGTTTGTTAAATGATTTTGAGCTAAAATGATCCAATGATAAGCCCAGAATAAGCAGTTTAAGCTGATTAAGCACTTTGCTAAACTGAATCTACACACAGAAAGGGACAGATATTCAGTTGAGAATTTAGGCTAAACAAGAGCTTCAAAAGCCAATCCAATGGTGGAAATGGGAAGCCAGCAAGCTTGTGCACCCAAGGGACCAAGTTACAACAAGTGGGACCCACTGGATTGATCAGAAAACCACCACCAAGTGGTGGTGGTGGTGGTGTGTCTGCTGAGACAGAGTAGAGGCTGCCCTGCAGCCCTCTTTGGAGGGTTGTGGGGCCCACAGATAAAATCACAAAATTATACTGAAACTAGGAACTCAAAGATGAGGTGGTATACTCTAATACCTCAAAAGCTCAAAGGCTCAATCCCACCACAAAAATCTATAAAAATCCCATAAGATTTGAGAAAAACTGAAAACATGCATATTGACTTTTTCATATAAACTTAAACTTTGACTATTATGAACTTGGGATGAGATCTAAGGACTGAAAATGGTGTAATAAACTTAGATAGGATTAAATTAAGCTATGCATATCAGTTATGCACCTACTGTGAAGCTTATGCAACTTAAGATATAACAGTGAATGAAAACTTGAAGATTAAAATAGATTTGACTTTTCTGCATGTGAACTATGAGTTTTATGAAATTACTAACCTAAATACAACTATGTGAGACTGTCTCAACCCATTTTAACCTCCATAAGAACCTTAACACAGAAATGCCAAGCTAAACCAAACACCCCTGTATGGGTACTGTCATGGTTTTTTAAGACAAACACATGTGTTTCTGGGGACAACTTAATAAGACAATGATCCATTAATCCTAAGGTGTAATAAGCACTTCAAAACTTGGAAATAAGCCATTAGACCTAGGAACTGAACAAGATGACTCATAAGTTGATGTTGGCAGTTAAAGAGTGAATTTGTGAACCTAAGCTATTCTGAACTATCAATCTAATATCCTTAGCACATATTACCATGAATAAGCATAAGCAATTGAGATTGAACTAAAAAAAAAGACAAATAATAAGCAGTTTATTAAATAAGCTAAAAATGGGTGAAAATGAAAATTACTAGGGAGATGGAACTTAACAGGATTGAAAATGCCAATTGGCTTTAGTCAAAGCTGACAAAGCTCAAATAAGTTCAATAAGCTTATTGCCACTGCTACTCAACCTGTTTGACTTTTGTTGACTCCTTTTTCTTTCTTTTTTATTCTGAGCTGAGCACTTTCCCTTTGGAACAAAATGACTAAAAGATTCACAATAAGCTATAAGGAAGCCTATCTGAACTATTGAGATTATCTAAGTCACTTTTGAATGGAGTATTTGCATAAACTAGAGTTGAATCAGGAAACATTAATTTTTCATTAACCTTGAAACTTGAATACAAATTGAAAAGCTGAGTACATAAGATTTTTTTAATTAACTAGAAAACTTAACATTAACTGAGCTTGAAAATAAAATTACATTTTAATTAAATCCTGATTTCTACTTGACTAATCTAAAACCTAATTAACTAGCCTGCTGCTTGCTTCTTTTCTTGATTTATATGGGTCCTTGGGTCCTCCTTTGACCTTCCCACCAGTAATTTCCACCATTGGATGTGTGAAAATTGATCTTGGCCGTTTAAAGCTTTTTGGCGCCAACACCCTCTTTTGGATTTTTCTTATAAGTTGAAGCCAGAGGTGGGAGTTTGGAGTTTAGTATTTGGATGGATAAGGTGAGGGGTTGAGTGTAATCAGAGGTAGCAGGGGTGAAGTGATGTTGGTGTTTGTGTAGAGATAGCAGGTTCACGTGAGGGGGGGGGATGAGTGGTTTGACTGGGGGTTTGACCTGGGTGGGATAATTAAACCAGGGAGTGGGTTGTTTGGGATTGGGCTAGGGATATATGGGCCAAGGTGGGCTGGTGATGGTTTTGTGTGTTTGGTTTGGATTTGTTTTAGTTTGGTTTATTTAGGCTCAAAAATGACAAGGACCATAAATGTAAAAATCTGAAATTTCAAGGACTTGAGTTGTAATTTTCCAAAAGTACTCATAAGGTCTAATCTTGCCAAATACCAATAACCAAAGGATCATAAAATTTAATTTTCCAAAATTTGACATCCGGGGACCTTTTCTGCCAACTTTCAAAACCCAGGGACCAAACATGTAATTTCACTAATTTTGCCACCCAAGGACCATATTTATCAACTTGTAATTTTCCAAAGACCAATAGTGACTTTCTTTCAAAATATTTCACCAGGGACTGTTTTTGACGGTTTTGCAAAGTACAGGGACCAAACTTGTAGTTTTCCAAACTACAGGGACCATTTGTGTATTTTTCTCAAAATTTTTACCCAAGGACTTGTTATGAAAATTTTTGACTTAAGAAAACCTCAGGTTGACTTTTCTTTCATTTTAAACTTTCAGGGACTAGTTTTGTCAATTTTTGAAACTTGAGGGACTGAAACTGCCAATTATGCAAACTTTGTTCATTTTTCGTTTGCTTTTAAACATTTTGCATCTAAAACATATAAAACACACTTTTGGAATAATTTCTGTATTTTGATGCGTATTTGCGTGTTTTTGAATGTTTTGGCAGTTCAGATACGATAAAAATGATGAGTATTTACACACTCATCAATCCCCCACACTAAACTATTGCTAGTCCCTAGCAATCTTTTGAGAAAAACTTAATGGATTTGAAACTCTTTACCAAAAGCCATTACTTCTGGAGTAGCCAGGTGTAAGAACTGTGGCACACCTGATAACCGTGTGATTTTGAGCAAACCACCAGCTGTCAACGGATTTGGTTAGTCTTTACCAAAAGCCGTTTGCTTCTGGACTAGCCAACTCTTGATGGAATAGTCAACATCTTGGTGAGCTGATTACCAATTATGGATTTTCCACGGCCTTTACCACAAGCCATAATCTTGCGGGCTAGCCAACTCATTTGTTTTTGGGGAGTTGAGGAACCATACAATTTTGGGCAAATTGCCAGCCATAAACGGATTTGAGATGTCTTTACCAAGAGCGGTTTGCTCCTGGATTAGCCAATCCCTTTTGCCGGTTAGACAAGGTGGACTGATTACCACAAAAATTTTGAAGCACTAGTGAAAAAAATTTTAAAATTTTTGAAATTTTGGCTAAAACGGGGGTATTATATAGTAAAATGTGATAAAATTCGCTAGAATAGCGAATACCCCCCCCCCCCCCCCCACACTTAGGATGAATATTGTCCTCAATATTCAAAATCCCGGCTATTATGCCGACATTTTGAACGTAAAAGGGCAACATTACAAGCTAAGCGTGGAAAACACCATTTTGTTTTTCACTCTTGTAACCATAGCATGGGGGACTCCCCCACACTTAGGGTGAAAACCCTATAAGCATGCTCTGTTTTTGTTTACCGAGTCGCTAGCGTGACTCGACCCCGAATTCATTTGTCCTTGGGGAAGCATGATGTGGAAGAAATAATCTCAATCGGACTTTCATTCAAAATGTTTGGACAAACATTTGAAGCACATGAAAGTTCCACACCGATGAGATAAGTATCCGGCACAAGATAATGGTACATGAAAATGCCAGGATCAAAGATGGTGTCCTCACTCCCGAAGGAGTGAAGAAGAGAATAAGTCACCTTGTAGATGAAGAAAAGGAAGAAAATCATGATAAAAATCATGAGTTGATTTTCTTCCTCAAGAGGAGGCTCATTAGCCTGAGTTTGGATTTCAAAGGGTAAGCTCGTAAACATCCCGGGAGGGTGGGTGGGAATTTGCAAATTCTCATAATTGAGAGCATCTCCCCCCGGGCTATCAAACTCTGGAGGAGTCATGATATGATGAGTGAGTTCACCGGAGAACTTCTCATGAAGAGAATCATTCACAAGATGTGAATTTGTGAACTCATGTTCCATTGTGGACTCATCACAATCCTCGTCAAAGATTGGATTGTTAGAAATCAAAGTGAATTCAGATTCGAATTCAAATAGAGGATTGGTGAGAGTCGTATTGACTATTTCGGGAACAAAGAGATTATCATTCTCTATTGGATTGTCGGGATCAGAAGTGAGTGACGGATCATGATATAGGAGACTTTCAATTTCTCTCAGATCGGCTTGGAAATCAAGGAGACCATCATCACTTTCCAATGAAAGTGGATCGATGTGAGCAAGTTCATCAGCGAACTCCTCAAGAAGATGATCAGCATCAGTTTGTGGAACTGATGCTTCAACATACTCGATATCTCCATATGATGTGCAATCATCGCTAAAATCTGAGAAAGTCTCAAATTGATCTTTAGGACACTCAATGGGTGAAGGAATATCACACATGTGCTCAAGAGTTCCCTGTGACTCTCTTGGGATTGGAACAAGGTTCTCAACACTAGACTTTATGAATTCGTCCGATTCCCTTTCAGGAACAGTGTCAAGATGCTCGTCCCCCATGATCAAAGAGTGAGTGGGAACCTCGGGTGTGATAGCAGTTGTTTGAGATGGAATCTCAACTGCCGGGGTATCAACTGATGAACTTGAAGTTTTATAAAATTCAAGGATGTCAAGTGTATCTTCATCATCACTGTCATCAGGAATGAAACGGAACAAAGAGCTAGATTTGGCTGCTTTTTCTCTTGCAATGGATTCCCTCACAGATTTTTCATAGGCATCTTGGGAATTTATTCTAGCAGCCTGCTCTTCAGCAAGCAATTCTTCCATGGATTTTTGATGAGTGTGTCTTTGGGCAAAGTCTTTAACTAAACCCTTAAGCTCATCAACGATTTTCATCATATTTTGCATTTCTGGAAGAAGTGCTTGATTCATATCGTACTGTGGAGGTTGGTCGTAATAAGGTGTGTCAAAATTGTCACAAGGATATGGATTCCCCGTTTGACAATCTGAGCTAAAGTGGGGACCTCCACAGTAATCACAACAGTAAAACTGTTGAGGCTGTGAGTCGTATGTGCTAAAGTCTAAATTGTTATCAGGAAACTGCTCATAGACAAGCGTGTTTCCCGATTGACAATCAGAACTGTAGTGTGAACCACCACAGTACTCATAACAGTAAAACTGCTGAGTATCATGGTGTGGTAACTGATGGAATGAATCAGTCGTGTCATGGTAGGAATAGGGATCTGGGTTATAGACAGACCCGTTTTCGGATTCTACCCTGCCACAACTGGGGCAATTACCACCATTATAAGGATTACCACACCAATGGCAAACCAGAAAATGTGGATGAGACATAGAAAGAATCAAATGTGTATAGAGGGTAAGAAATGGAGAATCAAATATGTGAGAGGGTGAAGGTGAATATTTTTGGTGTTTTTGAAATACATTTTGTACAAATGAGAAGGAAAATCTTTTTGGGTTTTTTTTGTGTTCGTTGAAAACTTGATTTAAAAAGTTTTCGTGAACGGTTTTGTTTTGATAATGGGAAAATATGAACAAAGGATGGATAAATGTACAATGAAACGAATTCCAAAGACACTAATCAGAAAAACCGTTTAGATACGCACACAACCTCCCCGGTAGCGGCGCCAAAATTTGATTGGTGCTAAACCGTCAGACGATTATTGGTCAACCACTTGTGAATGGTCAACTATAATAGTCAAACAGCCTAGAATCAATCTCCGTGGAAGTATAGGGTTTCCCCGGGTCGTTATGTCCCGACGAGGTGTGAATGGTTAACAAACGGTTTCGTGATCGGGTGAATCTGGACGGAAAAGGGTTTGAGTGTGATTAAACTAAGGAATTTACAACGAAATAGCTTAAACAAGCTATATGAATAAGACGGGAAAGTTAGAAAAACCAGAAACGATTTAAACCTAAAAACGCGTACGTTACGTTTAAATAAAACGTAAACGTACGAAATAAAAAGTAAAAACGGAAATCTGAAAACACCCAGGGGGTGAAAATGACTTTTTTACAAACCTAAGGGTAAAAGAAAATTTTTAGAAAATTAAAATAAATTTTAACCCTAATTAATTATTTAATATTAATTAAATACTAATTATTACTAATTATTAATATTTAAACAACTTAAATACAATATAATATTAATTAAGCACTAGAAAAATGAAAATAAAATTTCTAAAATTATAAAATAACTAAAAATAAGTTTTAAAATTAAAAATAAGTGTATTTGTCTTTTTGTGGATTTTCTATTAATTAATTACTAATTAAATACTAATTACCTAATTAAACTATTTTAAATTAAGAAAAATAGCAAATGAACAGTAAAAATTCTAATAAAATTTCTAAAATTATTTTATAACATATAAAAGCTATAAAAAATATAAAAGCTAGGTTTTACTTAGTAAAAACTAATTATGCTATTTAAAACTAATTATTAATTAATAATTAATAAAACTAAGATTAATTCTAATAAATACTAAATGAAAAGATAAAAATCTGAAAAAATTATTATAACTACTTTAACTTAAAAGTAAATTAAGAAAAATATAAAAAAGCTAAGTTCTTAATAAAAATATCAAAATGAAAATTAAAATTAAATAGAAACTATCACTTAAAAATACTTTTGATTTTCTGGATTTTTCTTCTAAAATACTATTTAACAACTAAAAGTAACTAGCTTGATGAAAATGAACCAGGGTGGGCCCAAGGAATAAGCACTACAAGTGCTTATTGGTATGACAGTTGACTTTGGTCAACTGTCAAGCCAAAAGCTTGAGAAAAGCACTCACTGGGGTCCACTATGGTAAAAACAGATTGGAACAAGTTTGTTAAATGATTTTGAGCTAAAATGATCCAATGATAAGCCCAGAATAAGCAGTTTAAGCTGATTAAGCACTTTGCTAAACTGAATCTACACACAGAAAGGGACAGATATTCAGTTGAGAATTTAGGCTAAACAAGAGCTTCAAAAGCCAATCCAATGGTGGAAATGGGAAGCCAGCAAGCTTGTGCACCCAAGGGACCAAGTTACAACAAGTGGGACCCACTAGATTGATCAGAAAACCACCACCAAGTGGTGGTGGTGGTGGTGGTGTGTCTGCTGAGACAGAGCAGAGGCTGCCCTGCAGCCCTCTTTGGAGGGTTGTGGGGCCCACAGATAAAATCACAAAATTATACTGAAACTAGGAACTCAAAGATGAGGTGGTATACTCTAATACCTCAAAAGCTCAAAGGCTCAATCCCACCACAAAAATCTATAAAAATCCCATAAGATTTGAGAAAAACTGAAAACATGCATATTGACTTTTTCATATAAACTTAAAGTTTGACTATTATGAACTTGGGATGAGATCTAAGGACTGAAAATGGTGTAATAAACTTAGATAGGATTAAATTAAGCTATGCATATCAGTTATGCACCTACTGTGAAGCTTATGCAACTTAAGATATAACAGTGAATGAAAACTTGAAGATTAAAATGGATTTGACTTTTCTGCATGTGAACTATGAGTTTTATGAAATTACTAACCTAAATACAACTATGTGAGACTGTCTCAACCCATCTTAACCTCCATAAGAACCTTAACACAGAAATGCCAAGCTAAACCAAACACCCCTGTATGGGTACTGTCATGGTTTTTTAAGACAAACATATGTGTTTCTGGGGACAACTTAATAAGACAATGATCCATTAATCTATCCTAAGGTGTAATAAGCACTTCAAAACTTGGAAATAAGCCATTAGACCTAGGAACTGAACAAGATGACTCATAAGTTGATGTTGGCAGTTAAAGAGTGAATTTGTGAACCTAAGCTATTCTGAACTATCAATCTAATATCCTTAGCACATATTACCATGAATAAGCATAAGCAACTGAGATTGAACTAAAAAAAAAGACAAATAATAAGCAGTTTATTAAATAAGCTAAAAATGGGTGAAAATGAAAATTACTAGGGAGATGGAACTTAACAGGATTGAAAATGCCAATTGGCTTTAGTCAAAGCTGACAAAGCTCAAATAAGTTCAATAAGCTTATTCCCACTGCTACTCAACCTGTTTGACTTTTGTTGACTCCTTTTTCTTTCTTTTTTATTCTGAGCTGAGCACTTTCCCTTTGGAACAAAATGACTAAAAGATTCACAATAAGCTATAAGGAAGCCTATCTGAACTATTGAGATTATCTAAGTCACTTTTGAATGGAGTATTTGCATAAACTAGAGTTGAATCAGGAAACATTAATTTTTCATTAACCTTGAAACCTGAATACAAATTGAAAAGCTGAGTACATAAGATTTTTTTAATTAACTAGAAAACTTAACATTAACTGAGCTTGAAAATAAAATTACATTTTAATTAAATCCTGATTTCTACTTGACTAATCTAAAACCTAATTAACTAGCCTGCTGCTTGTTTCTTTTCTTGATTTGTATGGGTCCTTGGGTCCTCCTTTGACCTTCCCACCAGTAATTTCCACCATTGGATGTGTGAAAATTGATCTTGGCCGTTTAAAGCTTTTTGGCGCCAACACCCTCTTTTGGATTTTTCTTATAAGTTGAAGCCAGAGGTGGGAGTTTGGAGTTTAGTATTTGGATGGATAAGGTGAGGGGTTGAGTGTAATCAGAGGTAGCAGGGGTGAAGTGATGATGGTGTTTGTGTAGAGATAGCAGGTTCACGTGGGGGGGGGGGGGATGAGTGGTTTGACTGGGGGTTTGACCTGGGTGGGATAATTAAACCAGGGAGTGGGTTGTTTGGAATTGGGCTAGGGATAGATGGGCCAAGGTGGGCTGGTGATGGTTTTGTGTGTTTGGTTTGGATTTGTTTTAGTTTGGTTTATTTAGGCTCAAAAATGACAAGGACCATAAATGTAAAAATCTGAAATTTCAAGGACTTGAGTTGTAATTTTCCAAAAGTACTCATAAGGTCTAATCTTGCCAAATACTAATAACCAAAGGATCATAAAATTTAATTTTCCAAAATTTGACATCCGGGGACTTTTTCTGCCAACTTTCAAAACCCAGGGACCAAACATGCCACCCAAGGACCATATTTACCAACTTGTAATTTTCCAAGGACCAATAGTGACTTTCTTTCAAAATATTTCACAGGGACTGTTTTTGACAGTTTTGCAAAGTACAGGGACCAAACTTGTAGTTTTCCAAACTACAGGGACCATTTGTGTATTTTTCTCAAACTTTTTACCCAAGGACTTGTTATGAAAATTTTTGACTTAAGAAAACCTCGGGTTGACTTTTCTTTCATTTTAAACTTCCAAGGACTAGTTTTGTCAATTTTTGAAACTTGAGGGACTGAAACTGCCAATTACGCAAACTTTGTTCATTTTTCGTTTGCTTTTAAACATTTTGCATCTAAAACATATAAAACACACTTTTAGAATAATTTCTGTATTTTGATGCGTATTTGCGTGTTTTTGGATGTTTTGGCAGTTCAGATACGATAAAAATGATGAGTATTTACACACTCATCATTGACGTAAGAATGCATAGGAGAATTGTGATCACAAGTAACTTAAGCACTTTACGTTATATGTTGTAACTTACATCTTTGTCATCATCAAAACATGAAGAGGATGTTTAGATTAAATATCTTAATATTCATGCCAACAATCTCCCCCTTTTTGATGATGACAAACTATGTAAACTATAACTTATAGTAAAATGTATAAGTTACTTGTTTACACTTCTTCTTCCCCTTTTGTCGAAGCAAAAAGGTGGATTCTAAGACGAGACTTCTACTACGCTTGAACTCTTGAGATAGAATGTAAAAGGCGAGCTTGCATCATCGTAAGTGAAGCTTTGATCCAATCAACCTTAATGCTCCCCCTTGGTGTATGCTCCCCCTTGGTGTATACTCCCCCTTGGTGTATGCTCAAAACTAGTTTTGGCTACCAAAGAATCGAGCAATGAAGTAATCCTTCAAAACAAAGTTAGTAGACAAGTGCAAATATATATAATGATGATGATAGGTATATGCATGATACTAATAGGGGAACAATATATGGACGTAATAGGTATATGCGCTAAAAATATGACACATGTAATTATTGTTTTAAAAACAGCAACCTAACTTCCCAAAAAAAAAAAATTACCATGACCAAAGCTTAAGACATGATAATGATTGGAACCTAATGCAAAGATTCTACCGACATATTTTGGCAAAAGATACCAAAATATATATTCTAAAAGAAAAAAAATGATAATGATGCCTTCTTTTAAAGACGTAGAAAAATAAAGAAGGATGAGCGTGAATGAAAAGGGAAGGTAATGACAAAAGGTTGACAAATATGGTTTAGATTAAAATAACATTTGACAAGGGTGGATGATTTGGAATCAAGGGATTTTTGGGTGTTTTGTTGGTTGACGACCGAAAATGGATATGTGAATGAGGTGGTGATGGCTTGACAACACTTGAAGCATGGATATCTTCTTTGTGTTCTTCACTTGCTAGGAAGTGGAAAAGATGCATTTCATAAAGAAATTCGTTTGACTTTTAGGGGTGTAGATTTAGGAGCGAAAGAGGTTGATTGAGAGTTTGGATGTTGTTCAAGTGATGATGTTTGCTGAGATCTTGTAAGAAGATACTCAATACAAGTGAGGTGCTCATTCAAGGCAATGGTTTGTTGTTGAAGGAAGATGCAACAAGGGCAATTGTTGACATGCTTCTCAACTTGGTTGATGTTGTGTGGTGATGATGGTGAGCTTGATTGGGTTGGATCCAAATTGCGTTGCGCAAGATGTAATGCTAAAAGAGCACTAAGCGCATGAGCCTCTTTTAGCTCCTCAACGAACTTCAAGTGTTCGGAGGAAGGTGATGATGGTGGAACATGATGGTTGTCTTGGGTGAAGGTTTGAACATGCTTGGGTGTGATGGAATTAATGATGGGAAGAGGGTATTTATAGTGTAGGAAGGATGTGGTTTAGGAAGGTAAATTTTGAGGGCATGGAAATGGTGGATGACTCGAGATTGGTAGTATAAAGGATGATTCGGTTTTTCATTTCACATGGGTGGTTTGAGGATGTACTAAAGAAGGGTTATGAGGTTTGAGTGTAAGGTAGAGGGATATATGTGAGTGAGTGTGTTTTCCCTTCCCATTAAATTCGTGCTCATCCGGACATAGAGTTAAGCATGTAAAGGCCTACAATCAAATCACATAGGAGCAAATAAACATCTAGAAACAACATATATGCGATATGCCATAAATCTAGGAATGAAAGAATCTAATGAGAAGCAAAGTTCATAAAAGTAAACTAGCGTTAGGTATATATATAGGAAGAGCAATTTAATCAAGTTGGAGAATGAGTATGAGACTATTACTAGTGGTGCTCAATTCAGGCTAAACACGACCATTTTTATGGGTTACACACACCCTACTTCTCACATAGAAGCAATTCAACCGTTAGGTTAAATTGAATTTCTAGTCAATAGATTCTCCAGTAGTCATTCTCTTTTTAGAAGAAATTGAGTTTCTAAATTTACCTATCGAAGATTACCAAACATGAAGTTTGCTTGATTCACTAATACTTGGCTTAATGTGACTCAAACATCATATTTTAATGAAGGTAAATCTAGATGATATATTTTATTCACGATCCTAATAGAGATGTGTTGAATGTTTAGATAAGAGTAAACAAAAAGTTTTAATCTTTTCTTCATGATTTACCGGTAGTTTGGTTTTGATCATATTACTTGATTTAATAACTGTGCTAAACTTAAGAGTGCACCTTAGCATCTCTTGTGAAATGAATCTCATTAAGATTATTTATCTTAAATGAGTTTGTGATTCTCAAATGATATCAAAACTAGACATTAATATATTTTTAAACAAATATTATTTTCTATGATTTTTGCCAATGTTATATATCATACTTTAACAAGTATATGAAAAAAAATTATTTGTTTATGGATTGTGACAAGTTATTTTTCACTTTTAATAACTTATATTATTTCAAAAAGGAAAGTGTAGTGCATTATCTTGTAACACAACCATTCATGCTACAAAGAAAATGAAATACATAGAATATATAGTGTGTATTATTCTTAAATATGTATTTTATCTTGAAGTGACGATTTTAAGTAGTGTGAGCAAAGTTTACATATGTTGTTAGTTTGCTCATGTTTGGTTTTTCGGATATGACACATTTATCCATTGCATTGCAATGTAAATTGCTTGAATATTTTGGACGAAACATCCAAGTCGTCAATCCTACTTCATTGTATATTTTATAAATGTGTTAGAAATGTTATTCTAATATTTGAAACACAATTATTGGACAAGTAGATTCAATATGACATTATCAACACAAGTGTGAGTTATGATCTAATGCATACTCTTTTCATCTACAAAGGATGTAACTATTTTCATATCAATCTAGTATGATTGAGTATGTAGATTCAAGACTATATCTTTTGTTGTAATTTGATATAATCTTGAAGCTAAACAAATAGCAATCCAATTTCTTGTCCACACTCAAAAATGTGTCAATTAGATTTGATAAATATATCAACCATAATTTGAATAACGAACTGATATAATATCAAGATCTTTCTTGACCCTCACGGACACTCATTTGAGATAAATAAACATTTTGATAGTGTGTTCCATTAATCCTAAGATTATTTATTAGTGAATGATTGAAAGTTGACTTATTATTTCATGATTGTTATATGTTTTGTTTTTGTGAAAGACTCTTCATTTTTACTTATTATGAACACACTTAGATTTTGAAAATACTTTTTCTTTTATATAACAATTAATGTTTTACAATGATTCAATTTATCTTATTAAACATCTTAAGGTAAAACAAGCTAATTTGTAGAAAATATTTAAGTGTGTTGTGAAGAATAGATTAAATAGTTTGAAATGTTTAGGTGACTAGATTGAACTCATTTACAAGATGTTTTAGTAACATTAAGCCATCTATACCTATATGCAATGCAAGCATATTATTACAATCCTAACGCAAGAAATCTAGCATAAGATCTAGTTAAGTATAAATCGGAAAACTAGCTATAAACTAACAGGGCACATATGCATAGATATACACATAGCTAAACTACAAATAGCAACAATCATTTAATATATTCAATTAAGAAAATAAAATCACAAAGAAGTTCACATAACACATAAAACACTTGTCGTCGTTTTGTGTATTATATACACCAATGTTTACTTAGCTCGAACTTATTTGAAAATAAAATAGTTTCCTCCCCATTCTATAATTTAATTAAGATCAATATTTTGAAAACATAAATACTTAATTTTTCAAAAGTATATCAACTAGGAATGCCCGACTTGAAGGAAAAGGTAAAACAAAAGTTTTACGTTAAAACGAAACACAAATTTTTGACCACCGTATAGTATTTTGACTTTCTTACTTATTTAAGATTGTAATGGTTACTTGTAAGTATTTTTAAATGAAAGTAGACTCAATTACCTTTAAAACGCGGGTGGCACGACTTCTACGGAGTTACGGTTAATTTTATATGATTTTTCAAAGTTTTCGAAAAACTGTCGAACAGACAGGCGGACCCCTTAAATAATTAAGGGGACCGCCCCGTATTTAAGGGGGCCGCCCATCTGGTACTCAAAATTTCATTTTTTTTTGTAAAAAATTGTTTTCTGACTTTTCGGAAAGGTGTGTAACTTTCTGATTTTGATACCGAACATATAAGACTTATTTTAAGCATAATATTATTTCGAGCTAGTATAATTAGTGTATATATCATCAAAACTAATACAAGTTAATCAACAAAACACTTTTCATATTTCATCCTCCTTAATGGGTAATTTGATACATGGATCGTACTCAATTTTTAAAACCATTTGTTTTGAAAATTTGAGTGACGTGGCTCTGATACCAATTGTGGAAAACTAGAAGGGGGGTTGAATAGTTTTCCCTTCTTTTTTATTTTATAAAAACTTTGTTTCAAAATGTTGATTCAAATTTATTCAATTGTTTGTTTGGAAAACTTCAATTAGAGTTTAGTATGAAAACAATATATAATCAATATGATCAATTATATATGTAAGCTTTTGAAAAGCTTAGTTTTATGAATGAAGCTTTGGTCGATCTTTATGTGAATATGTTTTCCTTTTAAAATCTTGAAACGTTTTGTATCAAATTATCTATCAAGTTAAACTTAATATGAGAAGTGTGAATAATAATCTATTTGACCATATCATGCAATTATACACTCAATCACAATATTAACTACTACGTTCAACACAAACAATCATCACAACTATATAAGCAACAATTAAGACATGTAGGCAAGCATAGAAGTAAAGCGATAAATGCAAGAACAAATGATAAGAGATAAGAGAAAGTAAATGCAAACCGGGCACGATGATTTATAGTGGTTCGGCTACAAGGACACCTTCCTTGTTCCTACTCCACTCCCCGAGTCACCTACTCGAGAGTTTTCTTCACTACTCAACAAGCTCCCTTTTGGCGAAGAAAACCGTACACAACTTTTGCTTACACCATTTAACGACACTAAGCTAAATGTCGAGTTCTAATAGTAGCTAGAACCAATCTCACAACACAACTTCGATCACTACACAACTTCTACACAACTTCACGACTTCACGACTTCATCACAACTTCTTCTAAACTTCTTCACGGCTTCACAACTTCTTCACGTCTTCATGACTTCACAGCTTCATCACAACTTCTTCTAAACTCCACTACTTAATCACACACCTACATCTTCACAACTACATGTCTTCTCCACACTACTACTTCCTCCCACTACATCTTACTCACTCATTAAATCACTACTAAGTAAGATCATCTTGATCTACTTATTACATATATATAACTCACAACTTCACATAAGCACTAACTAGATCCTAATACATCTTTGGCTTTATGATAGGGAGGATTCTTCTCTTGCACTTTGAGTGATGAGAAATTGGATCACTTGAAACAAAGATTAATAATCTTATGATCAAAGGATTTTAGAAGGATGTTTAGAGAGAATTGGATCTGAAAATTTTTGTGCAAAAGGTAAGAAAAATTCCAGGTTTGAGGTGGTATTTATAGGGAAAAATTTCTGACCAAATCTGACAGGGGAGCGTGGCCGGTCCCCTTAATTGTGTGCCGGTCCCCTTAAAATTAAGGGGGCCGCCCTACTGAAACGGCCAGATTTTCTGTCTTTTAGTGGGGAAAGTTTATTTGGTGAAAACTAACTAATTTTGGTTAAAAGTTTGAAATCATATATTTAGTATGATTAAAACATTTTTCTTTATTACCAAAAGTGTTTTTTGATGAGTGTGTAAATACTCATCATTTTTACCATTTCTGAGCTGCCAAAACATCCAAAAAATACTCAATAATGAATCAAAATAGTGAAAATATCCGAGGAAAGTGTTTTACATGTTTCAAATGCAAAAATACCAAAAACAGATGAAAAACGCACAAAGTTTGCATAATTGGCAGTTTCAGTCCCCCAACTTTCAAAAGTTGCCAAATCTAGTCCCTGGTCATTCTAAAAACTTGAAAAAGTCACCAAAGGTCCTTATAAATCAAAAAGTTACATAATTAGTCCTTTGGTGAAAAGTTTCATAAAATGTCAAGTTTAGTCCCTGAACTTTGAAAATTGTCAAAAATGGTCCCTGGGATATGAAAAACTTTGAGAAAAACAAATTTTGTCCTTGCACTAACCTTTTATGACAGGATTGGTCCTTGGTGGAAAGTTTGGTGAAAATTACACAAATGGTCCCTGAAGTTTAAAAGTTTGACGGTTTCAGTCCCTGGTGAAAATAAAATTGAAAAATCATCACAGGACCTTACACTATTCATAATATGGCATAATATACCCTTGGAAATAATTTGGAAACATGCCAAAATCCAACCCTCGACTTTCGGTAATTGGCAAAAATAGTCCTTGTGTATTCATAAACCAAACCCGGATCCAAAAACAAATAAAAATACTACTCCTAATCCAATCCAATACCTAGTCTAGCCCACCACTTATTTTTTATCTTGGGCCCAAGGATTTCACAGCCCACCCACAAACCCAACTCACCCCAAAGTTATTAAACCGGGGTCAACCCCTAGTCAAACATCCAAAAACCACCTTCCCGGTTTTCCCTCTCCCACCAATACCACCCTGGTATTGCCCACCACCACCACCACTTGCCCATCCCATCACCACCGCCCAACCCACTACACCTAACATCTCATCCACAATAAATGCTACCCCCTCCCCCCAGTTGTAATAACCGTCCAAATTTCCCTTGCCAAGTTTTGGCGCCAAAATCCGATTCAAAGGGTGAGATTAACTCAGAGAAAATCAACGGCCAAGATTGATTGGGAAGTGATCAGAAAGGTTCAAGAAACCCTAATATGGGGCTATAAAAGGAAGAAAAGTGCAAAATGATGAAGTGTCTAGTCTTTTTAGCTTAATTGTAATCGTGTAATTTCATTTAGCAATTGTAGTGTAGCAAAAAGCTTTTAAGCAATTGTAGAAGTCAATTCAGTGTATTATAAATCTTTTCAAGTAATATAAGCAAGTTTCTTCAACTTACTTTGTTTATGCAAGTTTCAAGTTCCATGTATTAATCTGAATCATAGTCTGCTAGTATTTGAGTTTGAATCATGGAATGAGTTAGGTTTACATAAGCTCCCATAAGCTTATCAAAGCTTTAGAGACCCTAAAATTCAGTTGTAATAGAAGAAAATTAAAAAATACAAAAAAGGTCAAACTTGGTCAACTGTTTTGCTTGGTTTGAGTTTTTCAGGTTGAAAGAGGTATTGGTGATCAAGCTTGGAGCTGGTTTGGCCTATTTAAAGATAGGCTTCTGTGGAGAAGCCCCTTGTTCAAGCTAGGGGTTGGTTGTAAGCTTTTGCTCATTTCAAATTTCCACTAAAAATCTAGTTTCTAGTTAGTTTCTAATTACTTGCTTAGATCTGATAATCTGTGTTTGCTATTGCTATTTGGTTGATATTTGATTGATTTGCAGCTTAATATTTGTTACTTATTACTTAGAACTAATTAGTTACTTGGAATCTTAGTTTAATAGTTATAATCAGTTAAGTAGTATACTTGTGTTGTTGTTGTTACATTCTGTTACTAAAGTGCTTAAATCAGTCTATTTAATCATAATCAATAATTAGAAATCAAGTTTGCATAACCTAGTGATCATTTGCTTTAAAAATCTCCAAACAGTCCACATTAAGGGGTGTTTGGATCAGTCTGTTTGGGTGTATTGTTGTGGATCTCAGAAGGCAACACTAGTATAGATAGCATACCATAAGTCCTATTTGAGAGTTATAAACCTTAAATCAGTCAAGTGTTTGGGTGAAAAGTCAAAACCTCATCAAATTACCCTTCACAGTTAACTGTGAAGGTTTTGAGAGCCCAAATCACTTTCATTAGTAAAAATAGTTGTTAATATAGTGGTAACAAGTTTAAATTTAGCTTATTACTTAGTGTGTAATCAGTAAAAGCCAGTAGAAACTCAAAAAAGTCAAAACTTGTGATTTCATCAAAAGTCAAATTTCATCTTCTAAGGTTTTTGCAAAATTTCCAAGTTCAATTGTGATTTGTGTAATGGGAGTTAAGGGTTGAAACTTGTTATAGTTAAAGTCTATTAGCTGATCTTTAAGCCCCAATTTTTGTTTTATTTTTGTGAAATTTTGTGTGGGTCCCACAGACCCCCAAAGTGAGTTGCAGGGCAAGGTTCTGCCCTGTGCACACAGATCTCACCCACACCACCACCTTAAGTGGTAGCTGCAGCCCATCTCAGAGGACCCCACTTGCTAAACTTGGTCCCATTGAACCCCCTCCTACCAGGGTGCATACATTGACCCTTGGTTTGACCTAGGACCCAGTGGACCCCACCTAGTTTAGTCCCCAAAGTCTGTCCCATTCTGTGGCCATTCTCAGATTTGCTCAAGTGCTTATTTGTCTCCCAACAGCTTATTTGTGCTTAGCCCTTGTTATTTCTAGCTTATTTGAGTTTGCTAAACTTGTTTGTACTCATTTTTACCATTGTGGACCCCACCATTAGTCATTTGACCTTATTTGACCACACAGTCAACCAAAGTCAAACTGCTTAAGTTTAGGGGGTGCTACTGCTTATTTATAAGCAATTTTCAAAAGTGTTTTCACAAAAGTTTCTCATTTTTAGTAGTTAAGTAGGTTTGTAAAAGAAAATCCAAGAAAAAACCAATTTAAAATAAGTGATCGTTTCTATTTAATTCAACTTAATTTTAATTTTCATTTTTAGATTTTAATTAAGTATTTAGTATTTTTATATTTTTATTAATTACCTTATATAGTAAAGTAATTTTAGTAATTTTTTCAGATTTTTATTCTGTCATTTAGTATTAATTAGATTTAATTTTAGTTTTCTTAATTATTAATTAATATTAAGTAATAAATCTCATATTTAGTTTTTATAAAGTAAAACTTAGTTTTTATATTTTTCCTCTCTAATATAGTATAATAGACTTTTAGAAAATATATTTTGAAATTCTACTGTTCATTTTCTATTGTTCTTATTTTAATTATTTAAATTAGACTTAAGTTAATTAAAAGGTAAATAATTAGTGGATTAATCTTAAAACTTAATTTTTAGAGTTTTTATAATTTTTTAGGAATCCTGTGATGGTTAAGTAATTTTATAAATTTTATCTTAATTTTCTAAGTTAATTTAGTATTAATATTAATTAAAAGTAGTTTAATTAGTTTAATTAAGTTAAATAGTTTTCAATTTATAAAAAACCCATAAAAAGACAAAAATATTTATTTTTATTTTTTATACTTTCTTCAAGTTCTAATTTAAGTTTAGAAATTGTTTTTGCAACTTTTTAGTTTAATTTGTAATAGTTATAATTATTAGTTAATTTAAATTAGATTTTAAATAGTTTTATTAATTAAATAATATTTAAATAGTATTTTAATCATTTTCATAATTTCATTTTTCATTTTTAATTTTAAGTTTCAAAAAGTGTCAAAAGCACCCCCTGTAGTTTGTTAAATACCAAAATCCCACTTTTTCAGTCCGATTGCGTAAATCTGAATTGTGAATACGTGCATATAATTGTATATCTGATTTTTGTGAATATTATATCTGTGTACAAATACCAAAATAACAGTAGCAATATCAATTCCACATCATCTGGCTACTGTCCTCAGTGCCATTTTCTCATAAACGATTCCAAAAGCACCATTTCAATCTCGCTGGGACTTTAACGACCCGGGGAAACACTATACTATCAACGGAGTATTGATTCTAGGCTGTCTCTGACTTGTTGACGTTGGTCAATAATATCTGACGGTTTAGACCCAGTCAAAATTTGGCGCCGCTGCCGGGGAGGTTGTTGCGTGTTTTATAAAATCGTTTTAAGTTTAGTGGTTTTCAAAACCCTCCCTGTACAAATTTCACACAAATTTGTAAAAAGTTTTTGTAAAAATATAATCATATAAAAAAAACGTTCATTAACACTTCTCCTGAAGTGTTGAAAACACCAAAAAAATTAAAAACAATCAAAAACAAACTGTGAAGTTAAATTACTTCGTGTTCTTTAAGATTACAACCTGAAACAGTTGGTTTAAGGTAAGTTCTGACATTAAATTTCGAACTGAAGAGGAAACCTATTTACTTCCTCCCGCCAGCCTGCGAGTAATCTTAAAGGGACGATTTCGGTTAACGAATCAGTTCCAAAAATATTTCCCAAGTTTTTGCACACACACCCATAAGCCTAAAGCAGTTTTTCAAATTAATTAATAAACCCATAACAAGTTCCCAAACTTAAGATTAAAACTTGCCTTTATATCCCTGTGAGTGGTGTACCTTTTTCAAAGAAGCCATTCACTTGTGATTTCTGGTTTAAGTTCACTGTGGTTTTGCCTCGATCTTGTTTTGAAAAATTGTTTTTAGTGCATGCGCACTCGGTCACAAACAAAACGTAAACATCAGAAAAACGTACACGAGCTACGTTCTGACACACAAGAACCAAAGACCGAAATGGCCGCTGGGCCACCACCACATTTACCACCCCCTGACCCTCCCAGGGATGAGCCAGCTCCCGATCTCCGAACGATGGAGGAGCTGTGCCAGCCTACCATGCAAGGGCGGGGTGGGCCTATTGCACCACTCACTATTGAGGCTACGGACTTTGGCCTCAAGCACCACATGATCCAACAAGTCCAAAATTTGTGTCAATTTCACGGATTACCGGGTGACGATGCCAATAAGCATATTGACAAATATCTCACGGTCACCCAAAGCATGAAACAGCATGGTGTCACGGATGATGCCCTTCGGCTGTACCTTTTCCCCTATTCTCTCACTCATCATGCCACTGCATGGTTTGACCGACTTCCAAAGAATTCTATTCGAACCTTTGATGAAATGGTAACCAAGTTTTTAGCAAAATATTTTCCACCATCCATGGTTACCAAGTTACGAAATGATATCAGCAACTTCCGGCAACGTTCCGATGAGTCTCTTTTTGAGGCTTGGGAGCGTTATAAGCTAGCAATTGATCGGTGCCCTAACCACAATATGTTGCAAGTTACCATCATAGATACCTTCTATAATGGTCTGACATTGAGGCACTGAGACATTCTCAATGCTGCTGCTAGTGGGACCTTTATGAAAAGGCGTCCCGAGGAGTGCTATGACTTAATCGAGAACATGACTGCCCACCATAACTTTTGGGATTCCTCTGCGGAGAGGGATGCGTCATGTAATTCCGTTACTCCCTCATCATCATCTCCTGAAATAATTGCTCTTACCAAAAAGATGGATGATATTTCTACGGCTGTGTTGAGAATGAGCCAAACGATGCAAAATCAGGCTCAAAATCAACAAGTGAAAGCCGTGGCCCGAAGTTGTGAAACTTGTGGGGGCCCTCATCTGTATTCCGAGTGTCCAGCTACTGCTGGCTTTCCTCAAGAGAACGTATATGCTGCTCACGGTTCCTACAATACGGGGGGTAATTCTTACCAACCGCAAGGGGACCGTAATCTCTTAAGCTATCGTTCCAACAATTTCCTCGGACCTCCAGGTTTTAATCAAAATCAAAACCGTAACGCGAGTCAGAATTTTAACCAAGGTCAAAACTCAAATTTCCAAAACCCGAACCAAAATCAAGGCCAGTTTAATCAAAACAATTTTCAAAATGGCAATCAAAACCAAGGTTTTCAAGGAAATTTTCAAAGAAACCAGAATCAAGGGAATTACAATCAGGGTAATTTCAATCAGAGAAACAATTTTCAGGGTAACAACAATCAAAATCAAGGGAATTTTCAAAACAACCGTGTTCAAAATCCTCCTGTTCAAAATCAAAACGTTGTTCCACCCTCGTCTTCCTCCGAAGAAGTGCTAAAACAATTCATGAAAGCACAAGAGGAAACGAATCGGTTATTGATCGGCAAGATCTCTGAGCTTTAGAAGTCTTTAAATGATCGACCCTCGGGCCCGGGTACATTACCGAGCAACACGATCGCTAACCCGAGGGGCGATGTCAAAGCGATCACCACCCGAAGTGGGGCATCTTGCAATGGACCCTCGATTCCTTCTACCTCTTCTTCTCCCCCTAAGGTAGCGGAACGTGAACCTGAGGTTACTACGGACAAGGTACTTCCTACTAATAACGAAGGTACCAACAACGTCCCCCCTCAAGTTGTCCCGGTCCCGGCTCGTAAGCCGAAAGTTATATTTGATCTCCCTGTGAGTTCTGATGAAATCCCAAAGAATGATCCTAAGCCGTCAATTCCATATCCTTCATGTTTGAATGATCAAAAGAACCGCGAAAAAACTAACCATCAGATGGAAAAATTTTATCAAATTTTCCAAGAATTACACTTTGATATTGGCTTCGCGGACGCTCTTCTTCTCATGCCTAAATTTGCTTCAACAATCAAAAATCTGATAAGCAACAAAGAAAAACTTTGTGAGATGGCAAAAACTCCTCTTAACGAGCATTGCTCAGCAGTGCTCTTGAAAAAGCTTCCCGAAAAGCTTGGAGATCTCGGGAAATTTCTCATTCCTTGTATTTTCCCGGGGATGGTTGAATGCTTTGCCTTGGCCGATCTTGGCGCAAGCATTAACCTGATGCCTTACACAGTCTGGAAAAGACTCTCACTCCGACCTGCATGACACTCGAGCTTGCAGACCGTACCATATCCCGTCCTCTCGGCATTGCCGAAGATATCTTCGTGAAAGTAGGAAAGTTCCATTTTCTGGCAGATTTCGTGATTGTTGATTTCGATGCTGACCCACGAGTCCCTCTCATTCTCGGGAGGGGATTCTTAAGAACGGGTCGTGCTTTAATCGATGTATTCGAAGAAGAAATCACTCTACCTGTTGGTGGCGAGGCCATCACATTCAATCTTGATCAGACTTCAAGATACTCCTCCAACTATGACGCAGAAACGGTTAACCGAATTGATATCATCGATGTTGCGTCTGAGGAGTATTCTCAAGAGGTCCTTGGTTTCTCATCCAGTGGCAGTCTTTTTACTGACCCTATCATTTCCGACCCTTCCCCTTCCCTCACTCCGTTTGAAGGAAGTGACTTCCTTCTGGAAGAGGTCGAGGCATTTCTTGCTCAAGATAGCTCAATCCCAAGTGGGGTTGATGAAAACTATCTTGACCCGGAGGGAGACATTCTTCTCCTTGAAAGATTGTTAAATGACGATCCTTCACCCTCTCCGTCTCCAAAAATACTTCATAAAGCGGAAGTCAAAAATGTTGAAATAACTCAAGACTTCCCCGAGGTTGTGCTCAAGGACTTGCCTCCTCATCTAGAATATGCATTTCTGGAGGGTGATGATAAATTGCCCGTCATTATTGCTAAAGACTTAAAAGTTGAGGAAAAGGCAGCACTCCTAAAGGTTCTAAAGTCACATAAACAAGCAATCGCTTGGAAACTCTCCGACATTAAGGGCATAAGCCCGAACTTTTGTACTCATAAAATCTTAATGGAGGATGACTTTAAGCCAGCAGTGCAACAACAGAGAAGGGTAAATCCAAAAATCCACGAAGTAATCAAACAAGAGGTTCTAAAACTTCTTGATGCGGGATTGATTTACCCTATATCTGACAGTCCTTGGGTTAGCCCAATTCATTGTGTCCCTAAAAAGGGTGGCATTACCGTTGTCACCAACGAGGATAACGAGTTGATTCCAACTCGTTTGGTCACGGGTTGGCGAGTATGTATTGACTATCGAAAGTTAAATGAAGCCACCCGTAAAGACCATTTTCCTCTCCCTTTTATGGACCAGATGCTTGAAAGACTTTCGGGGAATGAATACTACTGCTTTCTCGATGGTTTTTCGGGTTACTTCCAAATCCCCATTGATCCCCAGGATCAAGAGAAGACTACCTTCACATGCCCCTACGGAACTTTTGCTTACAGACGTTTGCCTTTCGGCTTATGTAATGCTCCAGGCACGTTCCAGAGATGCATGATGTCTATTTTTTCCGACATGATCGGGAAAACTATGGAGGTATTCATGGATGACTTTTCAGTCATAGGGGATTCATTCCAGACCTGTCTCTCCCACTTGGAACAAATGCTTAAACGTTGCAAAGAAACGAATTTAAGTCTCAACTGGGAGAAGAGTCACTTTATGGTTAAAGAGGGCATAGTCCTCGGCCATAAAATCTCAAAGAACGGGATTGAGGCTGACAAAGCCAAAATCGATGTCATTGCTAAATTACCTCATCCCACCACCGTAAAAGGTGTTAGGAGCTTTTTGGGTCATGCCGGCTTCTACCGTAGGTTTATCCAAGATTTTTCTAAGATTGCCCGGCCTATGACCCATCTCCTCGAGAAGGATGCTCCTTTCATCTTCTCTCCTGAGTGCATCGAAGCTTTTGAAACATTAAAGAAAAAGCTTACCGAGGCACCGATTCTTGTTGCCCCTGATTGGGACCTACCTTTTGAGCTTATGTGCGATGCTAGTGATTTTGCCATAAGTGCGGTCTTGGGGCAACGAAAAGCGAAATACTTTCAGCCTATACACTACACAAGTAAGACTATGACCGAGGCTCAAGGACATTACACCACCACTGAAAAAGAACTCCTAGTTGTGGTGTATGCCTTTGAGAAATTTCGGTCATACTTGATCCTGACCAAATGCGTGGTGTATACGGATCACTCGGCTTTGAAGTACCTATTTGCAAAGCAAGATGCAAAGCCGAGGCTTCTCCGTTGGGTTCTCCTCCTTCAGGAATTTGATATCATTATTCGTGATAAAAAAGGAGCCGAGAACCTTGCTGCTGATCATCTCTCACGATTAGAAAACCCACATCAAGATGTGTCCAAGAAACAAGAAATAAATGAATCATTCCCTCTCGAGACACTTAGTGCGGTTACTTTTCGTGGTGACTCTACTACCCCATGGTTTGCCGACTTTGCAAATTACCGTGCGTGTAACTTCATCGTGAAGGGGATGACGTCCCAACAGAAAAACAAATTTTTTAAAGACGTCAAACATTATTTCTGGGACGACCCCTTCCTCTTCAAAATCTGTGCCGATCAAGTCATCAGGCGATGTGTATACGGATAGGAAGCCACTGATATTCTCAAGGCTTGCCATGCTGGACCCACCGGGGGCCACCATAGTCCTAACTACACCGCCAAAAAGGTGTTTAATTCCGGTTTCTATTGGCCCACGATCTATAAGGATGCCCACGAGTTAGTCAAAGCCTGTGATGCTTGTCAGCGTCACGGGAATATTTCACAAAAGAACGAAATGCCACAAAATGCTATTCAAGTTTGTGAAATCTTTGACGTCTGGGGCATTGATTTTATGGGGCCATTCCCATCTTCTCGTGGAAACAAATACATACTCGTGGCGGTTGACTACTTGTCAAAATGGGTTGAGGCTAAGGCCTTACCCACTAATGATGCCCGAGTAGTTGTGAAATTCTTGAAATCCCTTTTTGCTCGTTTTGGAACCCCACGTGCCATCATTAGTGATCGCGGTACTCACTTTTGCAATGATCAGTTTGCAAAAGTCATGCTTAAGTACGATGTTACTCATCGTCTTTCCACCGCATATCACTCCCAAACAAGTGGGCAGGTGGAGGTTTCCAACCGTGGCATAAAACGGATTCTTGAGAGGACAGTAGGTGAAAACCTTGCTTCCTGGTCGGATAAACTAGATGATGCACTCTGGGCCTTCCGTACAGCTTACAAAACACCCATCGGGTGTACTCCATACAAGCTTGTGTATGGGAAGGCGTGTCATTTACCGATCGAGCTCGAGCACAAAGCCTACTGGGCCTTGAAACATGCTAACTACGACCTTCATAAAGCGGGTGATCATCGTAAGGTTCAGCTCAATGAATTAAACGAACTTTGTGATCAAGCCTACGAGAACTCTTTGATCTACAAAGAAAAGACAAAGAAGATTCACGACTCTAAGATTAAAAACCGAGTTTTCAACGTCGGTGACAGAGTCCTTCTTTTCAATTCAAGATTAAAGATTTTCTCGGGGAAATTAAAAACCCGATGGACCGGACCATTCACTATTGCTAAAGTATATCCATACGGGACTGTTGAATTATCTCAACCCGAAGGTCCCAACTTCAAAGTGAATGGTCATAGATTGAGACATTATTTTGGAGAGGACATACCACCCATGGTTGTCCCCGATCTCCAAACTTTCCCCATGGACCAATGAATTCGGGGATCGAGTCAAGCTAGTGACTCGGTGAACAAAAATTAGCAACATATATGGGTTTTCACCCGTATTTCTGACTTCTTTCTACTTTCTACCACCCTAGTGTGGGGGAATGGCCGTCCCCCACCATTTGAAAAGTAAATATGTATATAAGTTTCTTCAAAAAAAAAAAAAAAAAAAAAAAAAAAAAAAAAAAAAAAGATTGTATGTACAGATAAATAAAGTGAAAAATAAAATCCATATTTCCACAGTTAGCATTGAATATTAACTTTTTCCGTTCAGAGATTCGGCATAATAGCCGGGACTTTGAATATTGAGGACAATATTCAGTTCTAGTGTCACAACTCGTAAATTCTGGTCTTTTCCCGAACTTTCACATTTACTATTCATCGGTTACTATTCATCGATCACTATTCATCATTTTTGAGGTCAGTTTGATATTCTGAGAAGCGTTTAAAATTTTTACTATTCATAAAACACTATTCACCACCGGAGAAAATTTGTCATTTATACGTGGGTTGCGTCATATTTTGTAAACGTACGATTATCAACCTAATAAACGTTATCTTATGAGCTATTATTTTGAATAATTATCCGACAATCCCAACTATGGTCCTAACACATTTTTATACTCATAATAATAATATAAAAATTATATTATTAATTTACCCGATGTTTTGAAATCAAATACTATATTTTACGGTCGGAGCTTATTACTCCGCCGGTTTGCGTTATTTCAACAAGATAATTATTTTTTAACCCGATCATTATTTTAACTTCCAATTCTCATCAGGAATATTATTTTACAATTTTTACAACTTCATTATATTTTATTTTATCTCATTACAATTTATTTTTAGTTAACTCGGTACCCGATAACTCCCAATACACAACTAAAACTAAACATATACATGTGTTTTGAAGACAAGATCATTAATTAGTCCCCAACTTTCTTCCATTTTTTCCACCCTTTTCCCCAATTTGTGGATCTTGCTCCCTTGACCATATATATATATATCATCTTATTACATTTTTTCATCTCATTTCTCATTTCACCAAATAATACAACTAGCAATTTTCTTTCTTTCTTTCCTTTGGTGTGGTGATCGGCCAAGAAGAGAAACACAAGCAAGATCCATCATTTTTCCAAGATCAAGCTCTAATCTTGTTCCTTTTGTTGTCCTTGTTTGAGTTTTGATATAAAAACTCAAGGTTATTAGGTTTTTCATCATCACAAGCTCACTAATCTTTCTTTGTAAGTTGTCAAACTTTTGTTCATAATTTCTTCATGTTCTTATTATGTTCATATGATTTCCATTCAAGGTTTACATGCATATGTTAGTATATACCACTCATTTATATATATATCTAACTTTTGAACTCTAGAAATGGATTATAGTTAGATCCTTGTTAGATCCACTTGATTTATGATGTTTAGGAACCCATGACGCCCTAAGAAGGTGTATGGTAAGATTAGACTAGATTTGTGGTGATTGAAAGTGGTTTGGTTGAAGTTGGAACTAGATTAGAACACTATAATTGAATTTTTGAAACTATATTTGTACCTACTGTCCTTATTTTGAAATCGTGGGAAAATCAGTAGGTGGTGGGTAATTTTTGACCAAAGATTTAGAAAATACTTTCAAAAACGAAACTTTTGGCGAAAGAACGGATTAAAACGAGTTAATAACGAAGGAGATATGATTTTCCGAATTTAACGACGAAAACTAGTTTTCTGAAAAACTGCTTGCTGATGAACAGTTGTCACGGGCTGTTTTGGGCATAAAACTTGATCTAGCCGTCCCGACTTATCAAAAATATGTTAGTATGTTGTCCCACGATTCCGGGAATTTAAAGAACATAGAAAACGAGCTTAAAACGACCAAGATATACACTTTTGAAACTAGGCGAACTATATATATATTTGACAACTTCTAATAGCACATATTCTCTTAAGTTATGGAAACACTATAAATCAACGCCAACACTTATTTTCAAACTACGAGTGGTATAGGCTTCATGTGCATGTACATTCATCGCATCCCCTCATAATTTAAGTAGATCGTATCATTCGTTCATTATAGGTCGCGGTTAGAGATCGAACCTCATTTCTGTGTATCCACTTTTGTCATTGTAGCTATTCGCACCAGGTGAGTCATAGCCCCTACTCTTTTAAATTGTTTTGTTAACTTTTTGGGGGAGAATACATGCTCGTTTTTGACATGAATTACTACTTGACTCTTTGAACATTGTTTTGAACCTTGAACTATTATGAGCTCATTTGACCTTATAACTTGTTTTGAACTTTTGAACTTGACTTGACTTTTGAACTTGACTTAAACTTTTGACCCTAATGCACCGTACGTACTATGACCTAAAGTCTCGCCATTTTTGGTGGAGCGTGCAAAGTCTCACCTTTTTGGTGGAGCGTTCTTGATCTAAAGTCTCACCTTATTGGTGGAGCGTGCTAAGTCTCTCCTGTTCAGAGCATCTTTAATAATTCTTCGCCAGGTCGGCGGAGTGACTAATAATTCTTTGCCTAGGTGGCGGAGTGACTTCAAGTCTCCCTTGTTCGGAGCGACTAATAATTCTTCACCGAGTCGGTGGAGTGACTAATAATTCTTTGCCTAGGTGGCGGAGTGACTTCAAGTCTCCCTTGTTCGGAGCGGCCTTGACTTATTATATATGTGGTGCTTATATTGTGACTTATTATTGACCACGGGTGCTTGACTATTAGACCTAAACTATTTAGCAGTGGGTTGTAAACACACAGGTTGCAAGTCTCTTATGGCGGGATTTGCAACTGAGTGGATTTACGATGCCTTTGTTGTGTGATCATTTTTCTATAAACCTTATTTGTTAAACAAACTCTATGAACTCACCAACCTCGTGTTGACACTTTAGCATGTATTTTCAGGTTTTAACCAATGGCACACTACTGGAGGTTTTGGTAGGGCATGGCATGGTCATAGAAGACTCTGATTATTTATATAGGGACCGTTTTAAACTACTTTTAAGGGCCTACTTCCGCACTATTTTTAACGATGTAAATTCAACATTTTGATTAAACGATTTTATTCTAAATAATTAAAGTGAAAACTATTTTTGTACTTGTGTTGTGTTACCGATTGAGTTACACCCCAGCTACATGTATGCTTCCGCTGGACCCGATCTTGGGGGTGTGACAGATTGGTATCAGAGCTTTGGCTATAGCGAACTAAGTGTTTTTAAAACCTAGACTATAGCTACTTTTATGAAAAACTTAACCCTATGACCGTCACGTGCCTGCCTGCCAAGCTGAAGCCTCATTGTGGTTTGTTGCTGACTTAGGTGATGAGATTTGTGTCTCATTATCTGGCATATTATGTTCATTTGTTCTAATTGATTTCTGTAATTGTCTTTCATATAAGCATGTTCACGTATCATATGTGTCACCCTGTTATATTTCTCCTTGCATAGTTTCATCATTTGATCTCGAGTTTGGTCACCTGCCCTAGTCTTTCTGAACGTCTCGGTATTTGTAAAGGACATAGTATTAGTATAACTGAGCTGAGTATTTCAAAATTCATGGAACCTCGGTGGAATATAGACTAGTCACCTATATTCAACTCGGGATAGTGGGACATAGGCTGACTACCTATATCCGACTCAGAAATGAATTTTGCAACACTGAGAATGGTTATAATAAAATTCTGTCTGGATTGAATCCTCTACTCAATTTCCAAATGTTTCATTATGTGTGTGTATACCCTCGTTGTCAGAACGCTTATACTTTTCATCACCTTGTGAACCGCCGCCTGGAAACACGTCAACTGGTCATTTCATCTCATGAATCTTCATCTTTATAACACTTCAGAGACCTACGTTAACTGAACTTCGGGACGAAGTTCCCTTAAGGGGTAGAGACTGTCACAACTCGTAAATTCTGGTCTTTTCCCGAACTTTCACATTTACTATTCATCGGTTACTATTCATCGATCACTATTCATCATTTTACTATTCATCATTTTTGAGGTCAGTTTGATATTCTGAGAAGCGTTTAAAATTTTTACTATTCATAAAACACTATTCACCACCGGAGAAAATTTGTCATTTATACGTAGGTTGCGTCATTTTTTGTAAACGTACGATTATCAACCTAATAAACGTTATCTTATGAGCTATTATTTTGAATAATTATCCGACAATCCCAACTATGGTCCTAACACATTTTTATACTCATAATAATAATATAAAAATTATATTATTAATTTACCCGATGTTTTGAAATCAAATACTATATTTTACGGTCGGAGCTTATTACTCCGCCGGTTTGCGTTATTTCAACAAGATAATTATTTTTTAACCCGATCATTATTTTAACTTCCAATTCTCATCAGGAATATTATTTTACAATTTTTACAACTTCATTATATTTTATTTTATCTCATTACAATTTATTTTTAGTTAACTCGGTACCCGATAACTCCCAATACACAACTAAAACTAAACATATACATGTGTTTTGAAGACAAGATCATTAATTAGTCCCCAACTTTCTTCCATTTTTTCCACCCTTTTCCCCAATTTGTGGATCTTGCTCCCTTGACCATATATATATATCATCTTATTACATTTTTTCATCTCATTTCTCATTTCACCAAATAATACAACTAGCAATTTTCTTTCTTTCTTTCCTTTGGTGTGGTGATCGGCCAAGAAGAGAAACACAAGCAAGATCCATCATTTTTCCAAGATCAAGCTCTAATCTTGTTCCTTTTGTTGTCCTTGTTTGAGTTTTGATATAAAAACTCAAGGTTATTAGGTTTTTCATCATCACAAGCTCACTAATCTTTCTTTGTAAGTTGTCAAACTTTTGTTCATAATTTCTTCATGTTCTTATTATGTTCATATGATTTCCATTCAAGGTTTACATGCATATGTTAGTATATACCACTCATTTATATATATATCTAACTTTTGAACTCTAGAAATGGATTATAGTTAGATCCTTGTTAGATCCACTTGATTTATGATGTTTAGGAACCCATGACACCCTAAGAAGGTGTATGGTAAGATTAGACTAGATTTGTGGTGATTGAAAGTGGTTTGGTTGAAGTTGGAACTAGATTAGAACACTATAATTGAATTTTTGAAACTATATTTGTACCTACTGTCCTTATTTTGAAATCGTGGGAAAATCAGTAGGTGGTGGGTAATTTTTGACCAAATATTTAGAAAATACTTTCAAAAACGAAACTTTTGGCGAAAGAACGGATTAAAACGAGTTAATAACGAAGGAGATATGATTTTCCGAATTTAACGACGAAAACTAGTTTTCTGAAAAACTGCTTGCTGATGAACAGTTGTCACGGGCTGTTTTGGGCATAAAACTTGATCTAGCCGTCCCGACTTATCAAAAATATGTTAGTATGTTGTCCCACGATTCCGGGAATGTAAAGAACATAGAAAACGAGCTTAAAACGACCAAGATATACACTTTTGAAACTAGGCGAACTATATATATATATTTGACAACTTCTAATAGCACATATTCTCTTAAGTTATGGAAACACTATAAATCAACGCCAACACTTATTTTCAAACTACGAGTGGTATAGGCTTCATGTGCATGTACATTCATCGCATCCCCTCATAATTTAAGTAGATCGTATCATTCGTTCATTATAGGTCGCGGTTAGAGATCGAACCTCATTTCTGTGTATCCACTTTTGTCATTGTAGCTATTCGCACCAGGTGAGTCATAGCCCCTACTCTTTTAAATTGTTTTGTTAACTTTTTGGGGGAGAATACATGCTCGTTTTTGACATGAATTACTACTTGACTCTTTGAACATTGTTTTGAACCTTGAACTATTATGAACTCATTTGACCTTATAACTTGTTTTGAACTTTTGAACTTGACTTGACTTTTGAACTTGACTTAAACTTTTGACCCTAATGCACCGTACGTACTATGACCTAAAGTCTCGCCATTTTTGGTGGAGCGTGCAAAGTCTCACCTTTTTGGTGGAGCGTTCTTGATCTAAAGTCTCGCCTTATTGGTGGAGCGTGCTAAGTCTCTCCTATTCAGAGCATCTTTAATAATTCTTCGCCAGGTCGGCGGAGTGACTAATAATTCTTTGCCTAGGTGGCGGAGTGACTTCAAGTCTCCCTTGTTCGGAGCGACTAATAATTCTTCACCGAGTCGGTGGAGTGACTAATAATTCTTTGCCTAGGTGGCGGAGTGACTTCAAGTCTCCCTTGTTCGGAGCGGCCTTGACTTATTATATATGTGGTGCTTATATTGTGACTTATTATTGACCACGGGTGCTTGACTATTAGACCTAAACTATTTAGCAGTGGGTTGTAAACACACAGGTTGCAAGTCTCTTATGGCGGGATTTGCAACTGAGTGGATTTACGATGCCTTTGCTGTGTGATCATTTTTCTATAAACCTTATTTGTTAAACAAACTCTATGAACTCACCAACCTCGTGTTGACACTTTAGCATGTATTTTCAGGTTTTAACCAATGGCACACTACTGGAGGTTTTGGCAGGGCATGGCATGGTCATAGAAGACTCTGATTATTTATATAGGGACCGTTTTAAACTACTTTTAAGGGCCTACTTCCGCACTATTTTTAACGATGTAAATTCAACATTTTGATTAAACGATTTTATTCTAAATAATTAAAGTGAAAACTATTTTTGTACTTGTGTTGTGTTACCGATTGAGTTACACCCCAGCTACACGTATGCTTCCGCTGGACCCGATCTTGGGGGTGTGACATCTAGTGTGGGGGGGGGGGGGGGGAATTCTTACGAATTTTATCACAAAACTTTCTAAGTTCCCCCATTTTTAGGCCTAAATTTTTCAAAAATTTTTCACTTTATTTCAAAATTTTTGTGGTAATCAGTCCGCCAAAGTCTAAATGACAAATGGATTGGCTAGTCCAGGAGCAAACGGCTCTTGGTAAAGACATCTCAAACCCGTTGATGGCTGACAATTTGCCAAAAATTGTATGGTTCCTCAGCTCTCCCGCATCCTCATAAGCAAATGAGTTGACTAACCCACAAGATTATGGCTTGTGGTAAAGGCCGTGAAAAATCCATAATTGGTAATCAGCTCACCAAGATGTTGACTTAGTCCATCAAGATGCTGGCTAGTCCAGAAGCAAACGACTTTTGGTAAAGACAAATCAAATCCGTTGACAGCTGGTGGTTTGCTCAAAATCACACGGTTATCAGGTGTGCCACAGTTCTTACACCTGGCTACTCCAGAAGTGATGGCTTTTGGTAAAGAGAATTTCAAATCCATCAAGTTTCTCTCAAAAGATTGCTAGGGACTAGCAATGTTTTAGTGTGGGGGATTGATGAGTGTGTAAATACTCATCATTTTTACCATTTCTGAGCTGCCAAAACATCCAAAAAACACTCAATAATGAATCAAAATAGTGAAAATATCCGAGGAAAGTGTTTTACATGTTTCAAATGCAAAAATACCAAAAACAGATGAAAAACGCACAAAGTTTGCATAATTGGCAGTTTCAGTCCCCCAACTTTCAAAAGTTGTCAAATCTAGTCCCTGGTCATTCTAAAAACTTGAAAAAGTCACCAAAGGTCCTTATAAATCAAAAAGTTACATAATTAGTCCTTTGGTGAAAAGTTTCATAAAATGTCAAGTTTAGTCCCTGAACTTTGAAAATTGTCAAAAATGGTCCCTGGGATATGAAAAACTTTGAGAAAAACAAATTTTGTCCTTGCACTAACCTTTTATGACAGGATTGGTCCTTGGTGGAAAGTTTGGTGAAAATTACACAAATGGTCCCTGAAGTTTGAAAGTTTGACGGTTTCAGTCCCTGGTGAAAATAAAATTGAAAAATCATCACAGGACCTTACACTATTCATAATATGGCATAATATACCCTTGGAAATAATTTGGAAACATGCCAAAATCCAACCCTCAACTTTCGGTAATTGGAAAAAATAGTCCTTGTGTATTCATAAACCAAACCCGGATCCAAAAACAAATAAAAATACTACTCCTAATCCAATCCAAAACCTAGTCTAGCCCACCACTTATTTTTTATCTTGGGCCCAAGGATTTCACAGCCCACCCACAAACCCAACTCACCCCAAAGTTATTAAACCGGGGTCAACCCCCAGTCAAACATCTAAAAACCACCTTCCCCGTTTTCCCTCTCCCACCAATACCACCCTGGTATTGCCCACCACCACCACCACTTGCCCATCCCATCACCACCGCCCAAACCACTACACCTAACATCTCATCCACAATAAATGCTACCCCCCCCCAGTTGTAATAACCGTCCAAATTTCCCTTGCCAAGTTTTGGCGCCAAAATCCGATTCAAACGGTGAGATTAATTCAGAGAAAATCAACGGCCAAGATTGATTGGGAAGTGATCAGAAAGGTTCAAGAAACCCTAATATGGGGCTATAAAAGGAAGAAAAGTGCAAAATGATGAAGTGTCTAGTCTTTTTAGCTTAATTGTAATCGTGTAATTTCATTTAGCAATTGTAGTGTAGCAAAAAGCTTTTAAGCAATTGTAGAAGTCAATTCAGTGTATTATAAATCTTTTCAAGTAATATAAGCAAGTTTCTTCAACTTACTTTGTTTATGCAAGTTTCAAGTTCCATGTATTAATCTGAATCATAGTTTGCTAGTATTTGAGTTTGAATCATGGACTGAGTTAGGTTTACATAAGCTCCCATAAGCTTATCAAAGCTTTAGAGACCCTAAGATTCAGTTGTAATAGAAGAAAATTAAAAAAATACAAAAAAGGTCAAACTTGGTCAACTGTTTTGCTTGGTTTGAGTTTTTCAGGTTGAAAGAGGTATTGGTGATCAAGCTTGGAGCTGGTTTGGCCTATTTAAAGATAGGCTTCTGTGGAGAAGCCCCTTGTTCAAGCTAGGGGTTGGTTGTAAGCTTTTGCTCATTTCAAATTTCCACTAAAAATCTAGTTTCTAGTTAGTTTCTAATTACTTGCTTAGATCTGATAATCTGTGTTTGCTATTGCTATTTGGTTGATATTTGATTGATTTGCAGCTTAATATTTGTTACTTATTACTTAGAACTAATTAGTTACTTGGAATCTTAGTTTAATAGTTATAATCAGTTAAGTAGTATACTTGTGTTGTTGTTGTTACATTCTGTTCCTAAAGTGCTTAAATCAGTCTATTTAATCATAATCAATAATTAGAAATCAAGTTTGCATAACCTAGTGATCATTTGCTTTAAAAATCTCCAAACAGTCCACATTAAGGGGTGTTTGGATCAGTCTGTTTGGGTGTATTGTTGTGGATCTCAGAAGGCAACACTAGTATAGATAGCATACCATAAGTCCTATTTGAGAGTTATAAACCTTAAATCAGTCAAATGTTTGGGTGAAAAGTCAAAACCTCATCAAATTACCCTTCACAGTTAACTGTGAAGGTTTTGAGAGCCCAAATCACTTTCATTAGTAAAAATAGTTGTTAATATAGTCGTAACAATTTAAATTTAGCTTATTACTTAGTGTGTAATCAGTAAAAGCCAGTAGAAACTCAAAAAAGTCAAAACTTGTGATTTCATCAAAAGTCAAATTTCATCTTCTCAGGTTTTTGCAAAATTTCCAAGTTCAATTGTGATTTGTGTAATGGGAGTTAAGGGATGAAACTTGTTGTAGTTAAAGTCTATTAGCTGATCTTTAAGCCCCAATTTTTGTTTTATTTTTGTGAAATTTTGTGTGGGTCCCACAGACCCCCAAAGTGAGTTGCAGGGCAAGGTTCTGCCATGTGCACACAGATCTCACCCACACGACCACCTTAAGTGGTGGCTGCAGCCCATCTCAGAGGACCCCACTTGCTAAACTTGGTCCCATTGAACCCCCCTCCTACCAGGGTGCATACATTGACCCTTGGTTTGACCTAGGACCCAGTGGACCCCACCTAGTTTAGTCCCCAAAGTCTGTCCCATTCTGTGGCCATTCTCAGATTTGCTCAAGTGTTTATTTGTCTCCCAACAGCTTATTTGTGCTTATCCCTTGTTATTTCTAGCTTATTTGAGTTTACTAAACTTGTTTGTACTCATTTTTACCATTGTGGACCCCACCATCAGTCATTTGACCTTATTTGACCACACAGTCAACCAAAGTCAAACTGCTTAAGTTTAGGGGGTGCTACTGCTTATTTATAAGCAATTTTCAAAAGTGTTTTCACAAAAGTTTCTCATTTTTAGTAGTTAAGCAGGTTTATAAAAGAAAATCCAAGAAAAAACCAATTTAAAATAAGTGATAGTTTCTATTTAATTCAACTTAATTTTAATTTTCATTTTTAGATTTTAATTAAGTATTTAGTATTTTTATATTTTTATTAATTACCTTATATAGTAAAGTAATTTTAGTAATTTTTTTAGATTTTTATTCTGTCATTTAGTATTAATTAGATTTAATTTTAGTTTTCTTAATTATTAATTAATATTAAGTAATAAATCTCATATTTAGTTTTTATAAAATAAAATTTAGTTTTTATATTTTTCCTAGCTCTAATATAGTATAATAGACTTTTAGAAAATATATTTTGAAATTCTACTGTTCATTTTCTATTTTTCTTATTTTAATTATTTAAATTAGACTTAAGTTAATTAAAAGGGAAATAATTAGTGGATTAATCTTAAAACTTAATTTTTAGAGTTTTTATAATTTTGCAGGAATCCTGTGATGGTTAAGTAATTTTATAAATTATATCTTAATTTTCTAAGTTAATTTAATATTAATATTAATTAAAAGTAGTTTAATTAGTTTAATTAAGTTAAATAGTTTTCAATTTATAAAAAACCCATAAAAAGACAAAAATATTTATTTTTATTTTTTATACTTTCTTCAAGTTCTAATTTAAGTTTAGAAATTGTTTTTGCAACTTTTTAGTTTAATTTGTAATAGTTATAATTATTAGTTAATTTAAATTAGATTTTAAATAGTTTTATTAATTAAATAATATTTAAATAGTATTTTAATCATTTTCATAATTTCATTTTTCATTTTTAATTTTAAGTTTCAAAAAGTGTCAAAAGCACCCCCTGTAGTTTGTTAAATACCAAAATCCCACTTTTTCAGTCCGATTGCGTAAATCTGAATTGTGAATACGTGCATATAATTGTATATCTGATTTTTGTGAATATTATATCTGTGTACAAATACCAAAATAACAGTAGCAATATCAATTCCACATCATCTGGCTACTGTCCTCAGTGCCACTTTCTCATAAACGATTCCAAAAGCACCATTTCAATCTTGCTGGGACTTTAACGACCCGGGGAAACACTATACTATCCACGGAGTATTGATTCTAGGCTGTCTTTGACTTGTTGACCTTGGTCAATAATATCTGACGGTTTAGACCCAATCATTTTTCAAAAATATATAATATGTTTATATAATTAAATAAACTTTGTATTAGTTAATTAAATACCCTTTGATCATGAGATGTATTAAACACTTGTTTATCCATACCTTAAGTGATTGTTGAAGCATACTTGAGACGTTGAGATGTCGAGGCTTGTTGACGTAAGAATGCATAGGAGAATTGTGATCACAAGTAACTTAAGCACTTTACGTTATATGTTGTAACTTACATCTTTGTCATCATCAAAACATGAAGAGGATGTTTAGATTAAATATCGTAATATTCATGCCAACAAAATACACACAAAAAATTCACTCACTGACGTGTTAGCGGGTGATTGGTGCATTTTCTGACAGTTTCTCTCCCCTCTCTCTTATTAAACCAATCACCCATTAATACGTCAGCGAGTGAATTTTTTTTGTGAATTTTGTGAGTGGTTCTAGCATTTCTGTTATTTTTATAAGTTCGAGGTTTTATTGTAGACTCCATTGACCTATAGTTAATAACAAGTATGGCAGCGGCCGGCCGCGTTGCAGCCTCGCGGGGTATTTTTTCGTTGTGTTTGGTTTATAGTGTCGTTTATCAAAGAATATAGCGATCCCGTAAACATGCCCGAAACCATTTGACCAGCCTTAGGTTCCTGAAGACATAAGGGGAAGGGCCAAACTGTCATACCAGACTACATAAGGTGTAAATAAAAGGATGACATAGTTTTATGGGCTTACGCACATTTCAGCTTCTAATCTATTACAAGCTCAAGCATGCTTCATAACATTTTGAATCCATAAACTATTGAATAATAGCCAAACTTTGATATGCAATCTTTATTGAAGCATACCACATACTTAATTAGGTGAAGAAGCTTCTTCCAGGCTATTTTAGGCATCTGATGAAGCAATTAAGAGGTTTCTTCAACATCTTTTCTTAGTTTCTCTATTTGCACCCTTTTTGAGCCACCACCAGGTCTTGGGTCAAAGTGGGATGAACCACCTTCCCCCATATTGGATAAGTCCTCGGATAATGTTGCATTTCTACTAAGAAAGTCCTGTTCACAGAAGAGCAGAAGTTAAAAAATGTTGGAAGAAAGTTAGTAAATCATATAATGCTCTTCCGTGAAGTGAATGTGTTTGACTAAAAATATTAGCTTTAATTATTTAACCCATTTGAGATAAAATGAAGCCTACATCGACAGACAGTTAGTTATAGTGAGTTAACCTATACAGATTGTCATGCTATACATGCCAAACAAACATACTGAAAAGCATTTCAATATATACTTCAAATATCATAAATGCTGCCCACATCAGACACACCCACCAACACTATACCTCAAATATCAACAATCCTGAAAATCATAACTGTTGGTTGTGGTCTCCTTGGCCATTAAATCACTTATTTATGTGATAAAAGACTAAAAAATCTATCAAAGCGTAAAAGCCTAAAAAGAGCATATTATTCATTTAAATAGAATATAAGGCATATGGAAAGCAATCCACATAACACGTACTTTTTGCACATATGCATATCTACCCTAAGAGAAATAAGGTAATCGGACTCAACTTACACATTCATATATACTCAATCTACTTTATACGTATAATAAATGTAGCGCAAAAACTAATACTGATCGTGCATTCCCGTCTTGCTAAACATGATAAAACTGACCTTAAGCCTAGATAAGATGTCTATATAACAGGCTCAAACCATAAACTGAAACAACACCAAACACCCTATAAATTGGTCCTTTCTCATATTAAATTCATATATTATAACTAAGAGCAGCCATGATGCGTGGGAATTGCATCAGGCTTTACCTCTCAAAGGATCTTGAGAAGCTTACAACCCCCACCAGGCAGTGTACTTGATCGATGTAGTATAGTATAATGACAAGTACTGGGGGATTGATCGTTCAGCTAGGAATAGTGTCGTTAGGATTAGAAAACCTAAAGACTAGGTCTAGAGATGAGGGATGATTCTTTTTGTATTTTTATATTTTTAGGAAAGCAAGTAAAAATCTCGGGTTTGAAGGATTTGGGCGGAATTAGTTGCTAATCAACTAACCCAATACTAAGATGCAATCAAAATAAAATACTAGAAATGAAAATAAACTAAATTAAACTAAGGTTGTGAGCAATATATGGGAGAAATGTGTTTACTTAGATTTCATTACTCCCTAGATATCTTTTACACGTTAATTACTTGTTATAGTTGCGTGGATGACGGATTGTATTCCTTAATACCATTCATGGGGTGGCGTACTTACTTCCCCAATCCTATGAGTGCGTACTTCACTCCTTTGTCGAGCCGGCTAAAAAGCTCCTAACATGGGATCATTAGAATTTACTCATGCATTAAATACAACCAATAAAACCTAGTACACATCGGTTCATGTTTCCTAAGACGTTCAAGCATGTTACACAATGGAGATCTGCTAGTTTTCTTAAGTCTAACATTGAAATCATTCATCCAATACAACCATAAACAAGTAATCAACACATAATTAAGATCTAGGTTTCATTAGATCTAAGCAAACACAAGATAAATCTAGCCTAGCATGTTGAAATCAAGACAAGCACAAGATATAGACAACCAACACATAGACATATTGATTGAATTAAGAGAAGACTTATCTCAATAGCACATGAAAGGATTCAAGGGGTGAAAACCCTTGAATTTACTGTAAAATACGAGCTAGGGTTCACAAAGTTCGGCCCTAGGGTTTCTCCACACAAGTTCCTCTCAATGAATGAAAAATAGAAAACTATATATAGAGTTTAAAAGGTGACGGCGTCAAGAACAAATGTCTGACGCCGTCATCTCGCCGCCAAATAGTTCCTCGGACTGCCTAGATCTGGGTCATGATTTTAACTCTTTACGCTCTTGTTGTGACGCCTTCATGTTTCTTCTGGGCCGTCACCAAATTAACTCTTGACGCCGTTATGAATTTCCTCTTGACGCCGTCATACACTGTTCTCAGCATGGAAAATTAAGACTTTGGCGTTTTCTTCACTTCTATGCTCCAAAAACGTCCGAATTGCTTCCTTTTCCAGATTTCACTCCCAAAGTACCTAAAATCACAAAAGGAATGATTTAGGGCAATATTTGATCAAATAAATTCAATTCCGGGCTTAAATGACCCCCTAAAAGCGGTTCATTTTTTGCCTCATCATATACCCTTACACTTGAGATTTGCTTGTCCTCAAGCAAATGCGCTTTTATTCTAATCAAAATACAAGTTAGGGGTCATTTAACACTAATATAAAAGTAATTACAACAAATAATCGTTCCACTAAAGACCAAAGACAAGCACGGAGGTCATACACTAGCACCTCACAAATAGTGTTTAGATACTCACATCTCTCGGGTGTAATAAAGTAATATCACAATATGGAAATCGAAGATATCTCTCACTACCTGTCATAGCAAAATAGATTACCATAGGCTTGGGAAAGGATCAAACCTCCACCACATGGCGTAAGCACCTAGGATAAACTATCAAAGGGGTCTTTTAAAAGGTTGTAACGTTAGGTGTAGGGATATGAAATACATGGTTTTGTTGGATATAGGCAGTCTTTACTGGTGGCGAGTTAACAATCTTGGTTAATTACATGTACAATATGGCGTTGCTAAGCCAAGACTAGACTCGACTTAAGCTAATAAATGAAAAATAACAAAAACATAAAACGAACATAGAATAAAACGGGATGGCAGTCCGTATGTTTTTTCTCTTTTCTTTTTTTTTCTAATTTTTTTTTTTTTTTTTTTTTTTTTTTTTTTTTTTTTTTTTTTTTTTTTTGCATACACTCTTACCCTACCATCCGAAATAATACATCATAGGGAATGAAAATTCCCCTTACACTTGAATTTTTAAATACTTTACAATAAACTAAACTAATGATTCGAATTAAGAAAATCAAAACACTTGGAGTACTTTTAAGATTAACGCACATACGGGGGTAATATATGATGTTCTTCCCCATTACTCCATAAAACAAGTACTTTACCCATGAGTCCCAATCGTCCCAAAACAATATGTACAAGGATATGACTCGACTTAGAAACCATGTAATCAATTAGATAATTAACTTAGGGTTTAACAAATAACAATAATGCACTAAAGATGAGTGCATACACGGAAGGCTAAGGCGATTTGGGTGTACATTTAAGTGGGGTGTAACAAATTCTTCCTTTAAGTAAGATGCTTCAAGTTAGAAACGAAAAGATAGGCTCGGAGGGGTGTACTAGGGGTTTCGTGTACTAAAAATGAGTACAACGCTAAGGTGTGGGAAAAATTAGTTGACTTAACTAGCCAAGTAATATGACTTAAATGGTCAAGTAATTATAGTACGAGTTTAACACAAGGGTGATCCTAATGGCTCTTATCATGTAGTAAATCCTACTACACGAATGTAGTCTCACTAGCGGTCTCGGGATGCATCACTAACGCAAGTTCTAGAATCTAAATGCTACTGGTACACTCATAAGCACTAATAGTAAATGCTTTTCCTATTAAATCTAAAGGCGAACCTCACATATTTGGGTGGAAAATTTTTCTGAATGATACGGTTATGTGCTAGTCATACGATCTCCTATCCATGAGACGCTTGCTATGGCTAAAGTTTCACTCCTAAATGTTGTAAAAAATTTTAAATTTGGTGCTAAAATTGCACTAACAAGTATTTCTCATAGTTTTATTACACATCTACTATCAAACAACCAAACTCAAGCGAAAGTGTATTTAAGGTATCATCATTTTACCCTCCCCTTACACTTAAGATGAACATTGTCCCCAATGTTCAAGTAAAGAATGTAAAAGTGAAATAAGTAAAACAAATGAAATCAAATACTCCCCTGATTCACTTGGTATGAATAATAAGGTGGCCAGGTTAAATCTTCCTCCAAGAAAATGATCAATCAAAGCTTCCCTTCCAGAAAAATAAATCATCTTCTTGTCATACATAACATGTAAATCCTGAGAAAACAGACAAGGCAACCTCGCATAAAATCGATGGAAATCTACATATGTTACTAAATTCTAGAAAACAAAATAAGATATAATGCTTGTGGAATAATGTTTGCAGATTTCCTGGAGATTATAAAACTAATAATTCAACAAAAACTTTAAAACTCCGTTAGAAAAACAAAACCGGTAAAATTTCTAGATTTTTACACGTGACGCCGTCAAGAGTAAACTCATGACACCGTCAGGAGTGACCTGCAGAAATTCTTATGTTAAGTTTCCGGAAAATTTCTAGAAAAACTTGGTTCTACTTTCTGGAAAATCTTGCAAAACTTCATTATGACTCGATACAAGCATTTGACTCTAACAAATACGAATATACATGTTCACTTAATATTGTGGAGAATCATGATCGGTTTATTTCTTAAAAACATATTTGGGGTTTCCCCTTACACTTATCTTTTGCAAAAATACCTTTGAGTGAAGTTAAGACTAGGCAAAACAACAAAGTAAAGTATTTCTACTATTTATTTTAGAAACATGATCTACCAACAATAAAAATAAAGCATGCATACGGAAGCAAATAACAAACAAACAAAATAAAAATCACACAAAATCATGGGTTGCCTCCCAAGAAGCGCTTTTGTTTATTTACGAGTCTTGTAGCTAGACTCAAGGTCATGGGTTACTACGTGACCTCATCGTTGGTTTCACTCTCTAGGTCGTCTTCTAAACCAGTTTTGTACTCCGGACCTAGTTGCAAGCATTCTTTGTAGAAACCAAGCATCCTATTCTTCACATACTCTACTCCTCTACGTCTATCCTCATCATTCCTATAGTAAGCTGCTTGTTTGTGTTCCTTTTCTATATTAGAAAGGAGGCGGTATTGCTCAATCTTGTAGGGCATTTGGTAGGCAATCTCATCATTCTCTTCTTTGAATCTAACTATTCCTAAAGTTGGATCATAACTCATCCTAGTGGCCTCAACAAATGGTTTTCCGAATATTACTTGGCTTAGGCCATCATCTATCACCGGACGAGTGTCTTCTACTATCATAAAATCGATCTCATAAGTGAAATTACCTATAATCACATGCAATCCCTTCACTCTTCCGACAAAATTACTTATCAAATTCTTATTGGGCATCATCCTATAATCAAGTTGTTTCTTCATCACCCAATTGTAATAAGTCCTAGTCATGATGTTTACAGGAGATCTAGGATCGATGTAAGCTTTCCATATATGCATATGCCAGATGTTGCATGGTATGTTGATGTTAGAGGGGTATCCCATTTTGATAAGGGGTGTGCCAAGGATATATGGTGTCTCAGGACTATCGAATAAATCCTTATGGTATTCCCGTTCTTCCTTGGTGGGAAACTTATCAAAGTACTTTTCTAAAGACTCTACTTCCTCTAACTACTCTTCCTTATTAACCTCAACTTCCCTAATTTCTTCCCTAGTCTCGATTTCTATTTCAACTTCATCTTTGTCACTTTCTTCCATATTCTTATCTATTGGTTTAATGGTGACAACATTGACAAAGTGGACATGTTTGGATGATGAGGGGTCCTAAATTTGGATTCCGTTATTGGCGTCCCTAGTGTCTTTCTTAAATGTATCTAACGCTTGGTTGTTGAGGGTTTTCAACAAGTTGTCTATCTTGTTGGTCATCTCCGTTTGTTGTTGGTTGAATTCGGTTTCAAACCTAGCTATGCGAGCCTCTTGAGATGCCATGAACTTAGACATCAATCCTTCAAGATTGTTGGTACTACCATAGTTGTTAGAAGGATTGTTGTTGAAAGTACGGTTGGAGGGTGGACCGTTTGGTTTAACGATTAGGCGGATTGGAAGAATTGGCTTGATTTTGTTTCCACCTAAGGTTTGGGTGATTTTTCCAAGAGGGATTGTATGAATCACCGTAAGGGTTTGGCTCGGGTTTGAAAGTGTACCACTTATCTCCCGCTTCATCGGTACGCGAGGATGCGTAGTCCACAAAAGCTGTTCCGGGGAGTTCCACACAATCACGAGTGTCATGGGGACCACTACATAATTCGCATGAAGAAGTGATTTTGTTCACTTAGCTTGAAGGCTTAGGAGCTTCGTAAGATTTCATGAAAACTTGACTTGGTCCTCAAGTTCCATGATCCTACGGTCGGGAGTGCTAGAGTTGTTCGAAGGCAAAGATATTGCCTTGACCGTTTTGTTCAAATCACGGGGATCATTCCAACTTTCGTTGTCATAGAGAGCAAGATCTTCTATGAGTTCCCATGATTGTTCCGCACTTAGATCACGTAGCTTACCACCGGCCGATTGGTCAATGGCTCGCCTTGTGGAGAGATCGATATGGTCATAGAAGATTTGGACTTGGAGCCAAAGATCTATGCCATGATGAGGGACTTTTTGTAGTAAGTCCTTGAAACGAGTCCATGCTTCATAAAGAGTTTCACCTTGACGTTGTTGGAACATCAAGATGTCATTTCTAAGCTTGGTAGTTCTCCCCGGTGGGAAAGATTGAGCAAGGAAACGAGTGGTGAGATCATCCCATGTGGTGATGGATCCCGCGGGTAAACGCTCAAGCCATTGACTAGCTTGATCACGTAGAGAGAATTGGAATAGGCATAATCGGGTTGTCTCTCTAGTTGCAACATCTAAGTCTATGGAATCTACGATTTTAAGGAAGTCCTTAAGATGTTGATTTGGATCTTCGGAACGAAGTCCATGGAATACACATCCGCTTTGCACCAACCGGATGGTGTCGGATCGCAAGGGGGTCACATTGGCTCCGGTGAGCTCAATGGTGTTTCGATAGCCTTGATGGCTAGGTCAGGAATACTCTCCTAAGGTTCAGGGCCTAAGAGGTTCTAGTGGTGGGTTTTGTTGTGGTGGGATGACGGGTTCAAAGATGTTCCCATCGTCCATGATGTCGGGTGGTGAAGAGTTACGAACAAAAACACAAAGAAATAAGATAGACTAAAGAGAACCTAAAAATAAAAATAAAATCTTACTAGAAAGGAATCTAGCAAGTAGACCTAATAAAAAGAGATTCTAACCTAGACAATAACTATTCCCCAGGCTGCGGCGCCAAAAACTTGATGCGTGGGAATTGCACCAGGCTTTACCTCTCAAGGGATCTTGAGAAGCTTACAACCCCCACCAGGCAGTGTACCTGATCGATGTAGTATAGTATAATGACAAGTACCGAGGGATTGATTGTTCAGCCAGGAATAGTGTCGCTAGGATTATAAAACCTAAAGACTAGGTCTAGAGATGAGGGATGATTCTTTTTGTATTTTTATATTTTTAGGAAAGCAAGTAAAAATCTCGGGTTTGAAGGATTTGGGCAGAATTAGTTGCTAATCAACTAACCCAATACTAAGATGCAATCAAAATAAAATACTAGAAATGAAAATAAACTAAATTAAACTAAGGTTCTGAGCAATATATGGGAGAAATGTGTTTACTTAGATTTCACTACTCCCTAGATATCTTTTACACGTTAATTACTTGTTATAGTTGCGTGGATGACGGATTGTATTCCTTAATACCATTCATGGGGTGGCGTACTTACTTCCCCAATCCTATGAGTGCCTACTTCACTCCTACGTCGAGCCGGCTAAGAAGCTCCTAACAAGGGATCATTAGAATTTACTCATGCATTAAATACAACCAATAAAACCTAGTACACATCGGTTCATGTTTCCTAAGACGTTCAAGCATGTTACACAATGGAGATCTGCCAGTTTTCTTAAGCCTAACATTGAAATCATTCATCCAATACAACCATAAACAAGTAATCAACACATAATTAACATCTAGGTTTCATTAGATCTAAGCAAACACAAGATAAATCTAGCCTAGCATGTTGAAATCAAGACAAGCACAAGATATATACAACCAACACATAGACATATTGATTGAATTAAGAGATGACTTACCTCAATTGCACATGAAAGGATTCAAGGGGTGAAAACCCTTGAATTTACTGTAAAATACGAGCTAGGGTTCACAAAGTTCGGCCCTAGGGTTTCTCCACACAAGTTCCTCTCAATGAACAAAAAATAGAAAACTATATATAGAGTTTAGAAGGTGACGGCGTCAAGAACAAATGTCTGACGCTGTCATCTCGCCGCCAAATAGTTCCTCGGACTGCCTAGATCTGGGTCTGACGCCGTCATGTGTACACCTTATGCAGGCCGTCATGATTTTAACTCTTGACGCCCTTGTTGTGACGCCTTCAAGTTTCTTCTGGGCCGTTACCATATTAACTCTTGACGCCGTCATGAATTTCCTCTTGACGCTGATACGTGGGAATCGCACCAGGCTTTACCTCTCAAGGGATCTCGAGAAGCTTACAACCCCCACCAGGCAGTGTACCTGATCGTTGTAGTATAGTATAGTGACAAGTACCGGGGGATTGATCGTTCAGCTTAGGAATAGTGTCGCTAGGATTAGAAAACCTAAATGCTAGTTCTAAAGGTGAGGGATGATTGTTTTTGTATTTTATATTTTTTTTAGAAAGCAATTAAAATCTCGGGTTTGAAGGATTTGGGCGGAATTAGTTGCTAATCAACTAACCCAATACTAAAGATGCAATCAAAATAAAATACTAGAAATGAAAATAAACTAAATTATACTAAAGTTGTGAGCAATAAGTGGAGAAAATGTGTTTACTTAGATTTCACTACTCCCTACACATCTTTTACACGTTAATTACTTGTTATAATTGCATGGATGACGGATCGTATTCCTTAATACCATTCATGGGGTGGCACACTTAACTCCCCAATTCTATGAGCTCTTATCTCCTCCTATACCATGCCCAGCACAACCATAGGGATTATAAACAGTGGCTCATGCATTAAATACAACCAATAAAGACCTAGTGCGCGTCGGTTCATGTTTCTTAAGACGTTCAAGCATGTTACCAATTAGAGATCTGCCAGTTTTCTTAAGCCTAACATATAAATCATTCATCCAATACAAGTATGAACAAGTAATCAACACATAATTAGCATCTAGGTTTCATTAGATCCAAGCAAACACAAGATAGATCTAGCCTAGCATGATGGAATTAAGACAAGAACAAGATATAGAAAACCAACACATAGACATATTGATTGAATTAAAAGAACACTTATCTCAATTACACATGAAAGGTATCAAGGGCTTGGAACCCTTGAAAAACCTGTAAAATTCGCACCAAGTTCGTACTTAGGGTTTCTCCAAAACTTCTCTCTTTTTAATGTGCAAATTAGAAAACTATATATAGGAAAAGGGGTCTGACGGCGTCAAGACTAATCTTGTGACGCCGTCACCTCGCCGCCAAAACTCTTCTCGGACTGCCTTGATCTACATTTGACGCCGTCATGTAATAATCATTTCCAGGCCGTCATGACTTTTACTCTTGACGCCCTACTTCGTGACGCCGTCAATTCTCTACTGGACCGTCATGGAATTTTGCTCTTGACGCCGTCAGGAAGTTACTCATGACGCCGTCACCTACTGTTCCCAGCATGGAAAATTAAGACTTTGGCGTTTTCTTCACTTTTATGCTCCAAAAATGTCCGAATTGCTTCCTTTTCCAGATTTCTCTCCCAAAGTACCTAAAATCACAAAAGGAACGATTTAGGGCAATATTTGATCAAATAAACTCAATTTCGGGCTTAAATGACCCCCTAAAAACGGATCATTTTTCGCCTCATCATATACCCTTACACTTGAGATTTGCTTGTCCTCAAGCAAATGTGCTTTTATTCTAGTCAAAATACAAGTTAGGGTCATTTAACACTAATATAAAAGTAATTACAACAAATAATCGTTCCACTAAAGACCAATAGACAAGCACGGAGGTCATAGACAAGCACCTCACAAATAGTGTTTAGATACTCACATCTCTCGGGTGTAATAAAGTGTAAATTACAATATGGAAACGGAAGATATCTCTCACTACCTGTCATAGCAAAATAGATTACCATAGGCTTGGGAAAGGATCAAACCTCCACCACATGGCTTAAGCACCTAGGATAAACTATCAAAGAGGTCTTTTAAAGGGTTGTAACGTTAGGTGTAGGGATATGAAATACACGGTTTTGTTGTATAACGGAAGTTTTACTGGTGGCGAGTTAACAATCTTGGTTAATTACATGTACAAGATGGCGTTGCTAAGCCAAGACTAGACTTGACTTAAGCTAATAAATGAAAAATAACAAAAACATAAAATGAACATAGAATGAAAAGGGATGGTAGTCCGTATGTTTTTTTTCTCTTTTTCCTTTTTTTTTTTTTTTTTTTTTTTTTTTTTTTTTTTGCATACACACTTACCCTACCATCCAAAATAATACATCATAGGGAATGAAAATTCCCCTTACACTTGAATTTTTACATACTTTACAATAAACTAATCTAATGACTCGAATTAAGAAAATCAAAACACTTGGAGAACTTTTTAAGATTAACGTACATCTGGGGGTAATAAATGATGTTCTTCCCCATCACTCCATAAAATAAGTACTTACCCATGAGTCCCAATCGTCCCAAAATAATATGTACAAGGATATGACTCGACTTAGCAACCATGTAATCAGTTAGATAGTTAACTTAGGGTTTAACAAATAACAATAATGCACTAAAAATGAGCGCATATATGGAAGGCTAAGGCGATTTGGGTGTACATTTAAGTGGGGTGTAACAAATTCTTCCTTTAAGTAAAATGCTTAAAGTTAGAAACGAAAAGATAGGCTCGGAGGGGTGTATTAGGGGTATCGTGTACTAAAAATGAGTACAACGCTAAGGGTGTCGGAAAAATTAGTTGACTTAACTAGCCAAGTAATATGCCTTAAATGGTCAAGTAATTATAATACAGGTTTAACACAAGGGTAATCCTAATGCCTCTTATCATATAGTAAATCCTACGACACGAATGTAGTCTCACTAGCGGTCTCGGGATGCATCACTAACGCAAGTTCTAGAATCTAAATGCTACCGGTACACTCATAAGCACTAATAGTAAATGCTTTTCCTATCAAATCTAAAGGCGAACCTCACATATTTGGGTGGAAAATTTTTCTGAATATACGGTTATGTGCTAGTCATACAATCTCCTATCCATGAAACGCTTGCTATGGCTAAAGTTTCACTCCTAAATGTTGTAAAAAAAATTAAATTTCTAAAATTACACTAACAAGTATTTCTCATAGTTTTATTACACATCTACCATTAAACAAAACAAACTCAAGCGAAAGTGCATATGTAAGGTATCATCTTTTTACCCTCCCCTTACACTTAAGATGAACATTGTCCCTAATGTTCAAGTAAAGAATGTAAAAGTGAAAAAGTAAAGAGAATGAAATCAAATACTCCCCTGATTCGCTCGGTATGGATAATAAGATGGCCAGGTTAAATCTTCCTCCAAGAAAATGAACAATCAAAGCTTCCCTTCCAGAATATAAATCATCTTCTTGTCTTACATAACCTGTAAAACCTGATAAAATAGACAAGACAACCTCGTGTAAAATCGGCGGCATCCTATATAAGTTACTAAATCCTAGAAAACAAGATAAGATATAATGCTTGTGGAATGAAGTTTGCAGATTTCCTGGAGATTATAAAACTTAATAATTCACAAAAACCATAAGACTCCGTTAGAAAAATAAAACTGGTAAAATTTCCAGATTTTTACACTTGACGCCGTCAAGAGTAAACTCTTGACGCCGTCATAAGTGACCTGCAGAAATTCTTATGTTAAGTTTCCGGAAAATTTCTGGAAAAACTTGGTCCTACTTCCTGGAAAATCCTGCAAAACTTCATTATGACTCAATACAAGCATTTGACTCTAACAAACACGAATATACATGTTCATTTAATATTGTGGAGAATCATGATCGGTTTGTTTCTTGAAAACATATTTGGGGTTTCCCCTTACACTTATCTTTTGCAAAAATACCTTTAGGTGGAGTTAAGATTAGGCCAAAACAACAAAGTAAAGTATTTCCAGTATTTAGTTTAGAAACATGATCTACCAACAATAAAAATAAAGCATGCATACGGAAGCAAATAACAAACAAACAAAATAAAATCACACAAAACATGGGTTGCCTCCCAAGAAGCGCTTTTCTTTATTTACGAGTCTTGTAGCTAGACTCAAGGTCATGGGTTACTACTGTGATACGGGTGAGTTCCTCATTGAGGACATCTTTGGGATCAAACTTAGGTTTCAACTTCCTATCGGTTTCCTTAGTATGGTATGACCTTTCAAACTTTTCTCCATCCGGATCATACAAAGTCATCCTCATATGCCATGATCCGTCACCTTCTTTAGGTGGCTTGTCCCACCTCCATTTACACTTGTCTCCTTCTCTTTTCCATTTATTCCTTTCTATGTTGATGGGCATTACGCTTAAGAACTCAATCATCTTCCTAAAGACTAAGGGGTCCTCAAAGGGGTCTAGCTCTTCATCTCTAGCTATGAGTTGTTCTACCGAATGTGTCTTTTCGATGAAGTCTTTTTCTAGATAAAATAGGCATTGAGGTCCTATAAAGTTCCTTTCTATCCAAGGTCCATATCTAGATGGTCTCCTATTCATCTCTACCCAATGCGGTGTCGGTTCATCATCACAATCATAACTATGCTTCTTTACATCATACACCGACCAAGTATCGCCTTCACCTACCGCTATCTTAGACTTCTTACAATCTATCATGGCGCTAGCGGTTGCTAAAAATCCTCTTCCTACCAATAATGGGCATGTAGTGTCACTAACCATGTCTAGGACGTGAAAATCCACTAATATAGTTAACTTTCCTTCGTAAACAACTACATCCTTAATCATTCCAACCGGGTGGGCAATACTCCCATCCGCTAGTCCTATCAATACTTCCATTTCCTCTAATTTTCCTAGCTTAAGAGCGGTGAATAAGGATAAGGGAATCAAGTTGAGGCTTGACCCTAAATCGGCTAGTGTGTCAAAAGCTTCGGATCTTCCTATCTTACAAGGCAAAACAAATATACCCGGATCATCAAGCTTTTTAGGTAACTTGTTTTGAACGAAGGCGGTCCCATTTTTACCTAGCTTACACTTCTCATATTTTTCTAGGAGGGCACTATAGTAAGGAGCACGCGCTAAGACATCAATGACGGGGCGTTCAAGGTGAAGTTCTTTGAATTCATCGTCAAGGTCTTGCGTAAGAGGTGTTTCAACTATGCTTTTGACCGGCTCTATATTGGGTGTTTTATTTGATTGGTCCTTTTGAAGAACTTGGTCTTGTTTGAAACACGTGCTCGTGGATTTAACTGAGTAGTATTGTGGGCACGAAGTGGGTGACGAAACTGAAGATATGGAATTAACGTTTAGTTTCGGATTTTTGATTGTGTCGCTTGGAAGTGCTCCCATTTCTCGGTCATTGAGAACTTTCAACAATGCGTCAATTCTAGTGGTCATCTCGCTTTGCTTTTGTTTGAGATCGGCTTCAAACTTAGATATGCGAGCTTCTTGAGATGCCATGAACTTAGACATCAATCCTTCAAGATTGTGAGTACTACCAAAGTTGTTAGAAGGATTGTTGTTGAAAGTACGGTTGGAGGGTGGACCGTTTGGTTGGTAACGATTAGGCGGATTGGAAGAATTGGGTTGATTTTGTTTCCACCTAAGGTTTGGGTGATTTTTCCACGAGGGGTTGTATGAATCACGGTAAGTGTTTGGCTCGGGCTTGAAAGTGTACCACTTATCTCCCGCTTCGTCGGTACGCGTGGATGCGTAGTCCGCAAAAGCTGTTCCGGGGAGTTCCACACAATCACGAGTGTCGTGGGGACCACTACATAATTCGCATGAAGAAGTAATTTTGTTCACTTGGCTTGAAGGCTTAGGAGCTTCGTAAGATTTCATGAGAAACTTGACTTGGTCCTCAAGTTCCATGATTCTACGATCGGGAGTGCTAGATTGGTTCGAAGGCAAAGATATTGCCTTGACCGTTTTGTTCAAGTCACGGGGATCATTCCAACTTTCGTTGTCATAGAGAGCAAGATCTTCTATGAGTTCCCATGATTGTTCCGCACTTAGATCACGTAGCTTACCACCGACCGATTGGTCAATGGCTCGCCTCGTGGAGATGTCGATATGGTCATAAAAGATTTGGACTTGGAGACAAAGATCTATGCCATGATGAGGGACTTTTTGGAGTAAGTCCTTGAAACGAGTCCATGCTTCATAAAGAGATTCATTTTGACGTTGTTGGAACATCAAGATGTCATTTCTAAGCTTAGTAGTTCTCCCCGGTGGGAAAAATTGAGTAAGGAAACGAGTGGTGAGATCATCCCATGTGGTGATGGATCCCGCGGGTAAACGCTCAAGCCATTGACTAGCTTGATCCCGTAGAGAGAATTGGAATAGGCGTAATCGGGTTGTCTCTCTAGTTGCAACATCTAGGTCTATGGAATCTATGATTTTGAGGAAGTCCTTAAGATGTTGGTTAGGATCTTCGGAACGAAGTCCATGGAATGCACATCCGCTTTGCACCAACCGGATGGTGTCGGATCGCAAGGGGGTCACATTGGCTCCGGTGAGCTCAATGGTGTTTCGGTAGCCTTGGTGGCTAGGTCGGGAATACTCTCCTAAGGTTCGGGGCCTAAGGGGTTCTAATGGTGGGTTTTGTTGTGGTGGGATGACGGGTTCAAAGATGTTCCCGTTGTCCATGATGTCGGGTGGTTACGAACAAAGGCACAAAGAAATAAGATAGACTAAAGAGAACCTAAAAATAAAAATAAAATCTTACTAGAAAGGAATCTAGCAAGTAGACCTAATAAAAAGAAATTCTAACCTAGACAATAACTATTCCCCGGGCTGCGGTGCCAAAAACTTGATACGTGGGAATCGCACCAGGCTTTACCTCTCAAGGGATCTCGAGAAGCTTACAATCCCCACCAGGCAGTGTACCTGATCGTTGTAGTATAGTATAGTGACAAGTACCGGGGGATTGATCGTTCAGCTTAGGAATAGTGTCGCTAGGATTAGAAAACCTAAATACTAGTTCTAAAGGTGAGGGATGATTGTTTTTGTATTTTATATTTTTTTTAGAAAGCAATTAAAATCTCGGGTTTGAAGGATTTGGGCGGAATTAGTTGCTAATCAACTAACCCAATACTAAAGATGCAATCAAAATAAAATACTAGAAATGAAAATAAACTAAATTATACTAAAGTTGTGAGCAATAAGTGGAGAAAATGTGTTTACTTAGATTTCACTACTCCCTAGACATCTTTTACACGTTACTTACTTGTTATAATTGCATGGATGACGGATCGTATTCCTTAATACCATTCATGGGGTGGCACACTTAACTCCCCAATTCTATGAGCTCTTATCTCCTCCTATACCATGCCCAGCACAACCATAGGGATTATAAACAGTGGCTCATGCATTAAATACAACCAATAAAGACCTAGTGGGCGTCGGTTCATGTTTCTTAATACGTTCAAGCATGTTACCAATTGGAGATCTGCCAGTTTTCTTAAGCCTAACATATAAATCATTCATCCAATACAAGTATAAACAAGTAATCAACACATAATTAACATCTAGGTTTCATTAGATCCAAGCAAACACAAGATAGATCTAGCCTAGCATGATGGAATTAAGACAAGAACAAGATATAGACAACCAACACATAGACATATTGATTGAATTAAAAGAACACTTATCTAAATTACACATGAAAGGTATCAAGGGCTTGGAACCCTTGAAAAACCTGTAAAATTCGCACCAAGTTCGTACTTAGGGTTTCTCCAAAACTTCTCTCTTTTTAATGTGAAAATTAGAAAACTATATATAGGAAAAGGGGTCTGACGGCGTCAAGACTAAACTTGTGACGCCGTCACCTTGCCGCCAAAACTCTTCTCGGACTGCCTTGATCTACATTTGACGCCGTCATGTGATAATCATTTCCAGGCCATCATGACTTTTACTCTTGACGCCCTACTTCGTGACGCCGTCAATTCTCTACTGGACCATCATGGAATTTTGCTCTTGACGCCGTCAGGATGTTACTCTTGACGCCGTCCCCTACTGTTCTCAGCATGGAAAATTAAGACTTTGGCGTTTTCTTCACTTTTATGCTCCAAAAACGTCCGAATTGCTTCCTTTTCCATATTTCACTCCCAAAGTACCTGAAATCACAAAAGGAACGATTTAGGGCAATATTTGATCAAATAAATTCAATTCTGGGCTTAAATGACCTCCTAAAAGTGGTTCATTTTTCGCCTCATCAAGCCATCTAAAATGGAAAACACGAAACTGTTATACCTTTGAAAGCTTGATATCACAATATGAAGAAGATCATACGCGGTTCCTATTATGTCAAGTGGTGCACCATTTGGAATCTGCACATAAATTGTTTATTCGGGTAACTTGAAAGCCGAGATTAGCACAAATTAGCAGCATAGGTACATGAACTGTCCATACAAATTAGGAATGAAAAAGAATTTTTCGCAGCGAACTAATTCACCATTGGAATCATCCTGTAAGTGCTTATTTTAAAATAACATAAACGTTGTGTTGAAGCGAGTTATAGTCACCCATGGTTAGAATATAATTTTTTTGAAAGGTGAAACTCACATGTGTTCAAAGAGCACCTGCAACAACATAATACATTTATGATTTAAAAACTCTTTAAAATTTCCAAATTATAAATTTGCGTTCGTTGTCAATGATCAAAAGGTATTCATGTCGTTAAATGCTACTACATAGTAAGGAAATATGTTGACACGTGCTTAAAACTTGGCCCGATTAAACCCATTTTCACATGGTTTAAAAACCTACCCATTTGACCCATTACGTAGCACATTTGACCTAGCTAATAAGCAATTTCTACGAACCATCCTAGAAACTCTCATAAGCATATAACTGAAAACCATTGTTAAAAAAATACAACAAAGTTAAAAAAATTTGTTCCATACCATTCTGAGGCAACTGCACTTTCTTTAACCTGTTAAACACAAAAACAAACATTTTTCAGTTAAAAACAACAGACAATGATCCACATCACTTAACTAATAGAAAACAGTTTCAATTAAACTAACAATAGTTATATAAATAAATATACATACCAGAAGAGAGGTGGAAACTGAAGCCGAAGTCAACTTGCTATAATTCATTACAACAGCATAGCAGCATATCATCTGAGCTAACGAATATTTTAACACAATGAACATCAACATAAATGTTTTTGAGTCCATAAAATCTCTATGCCTGAATATATTATAAATTAATCCCTTCGTACCTGATGTTGAAATGGTCGTTTGTGATATTCATCAAACAGTCAATGGTCAGGCCTTGGTTTCTCAAACTATATCCATTTACCCATGGAAATTGCAACGTTTAGAAAGTAGCTTGACTTTTTTCTAATGACCCTTCTTCCCTCTTTTGGTTTCTCGGCTGCCTGGCACGTGCCACACCTTGGGCCATCTTTCACATTTTCCTGAAACGAAGTTCAAAATATCAGCGATAATCTCAATTAAGAACTTCTACAACTTTTGCGTAAATCATGACTGAAAACATTTTCAGAATCTTAGCCATGACTATGTATTTTCATTATCTACATTCTACAAACGATACAATCAGATAATCCACCCCAAACGCACCCTCTTAAAAACACTCACATGGTGTAATTATAACTTTTTAACTAAGACCCAAAATTCTATTGTTTATTTAGTCTATTTGATTATTAGTCGTTATAAAAAATCAATAACACAATTGTTGAGATGTTCTACAGGTGATAAAACGAAGATACTTGAACGAAGTCATATGAATCATAAGCACTATTTTACCTTGTGCTTGCAAGTGACTTGGTATTTTCAAATTGTAATCCCTCCGCTTGCAAAGTGTAAGCTTTGGATTTGGCCCACTTGCATTACAAAAGCTATCTTTGATGCCGTCGATGTTGCAGCCTTCTGTTGTATGAAATTTCGAGCGCAAATTAGTACAGTAGGTCAGGGCTAAAAAGTACACAACATATAGCATTAGTAACTGTTATTTTACAGTCATAACTGTTGTTATATATATCACAAAGAGGTTACAATACCAATGTTATTATTGTTAACAAAAGATGGAGCTACCTACCAGCTCCTTTGCCTTTATGTTTTTGCTTTTTGATACTTTGGTCGTCTGAACCCTGTGGGCTGCATGCAGGTTCAACAGCTGAAGTGACAACCACCTCGGACGGGAGAGCATGGGTACATGGGAGTCTACGTGTACTTTTTCATTCTGTTTTCATAGTCGAAGAGGCACAAACATATGTAGGAACCAAAAAAGGGAAAAAAAGACAAACAACACAAACGGATAGGAAAGGTTTCTACGATTACCTGCACGCGCACTCATGTGGGTGTGGTCACTTGACGGCCCTTTTGTTGGGGCCGGCGTTTGTGGTGCTCTTGTTCTGTTGGCTGAATGTCTTGTTGGATTTGTCGCACGGGAGTCAGCAGGCCCTAAAACAACGACAACATAAAAGTTAGCATAACAGGCCAGTCGGTGACATATGTATCCTTAAATGTCTATATATTTATACATAAAAGTAAACAAAAATGACACTTTTTTATGAAAAAATGGACATTGTAAGTATCTGAAGTCAAGCAAAAAAACAGTAATGAGCAAATTCTTATGTTACCATGCAATACTTTATTGCAGCTGTAAGTAAACCTAATCCAATATCCTGCAAAAACTAATACCCGTAACTATGAATCCAAGATGCAGAAATAATACCAGATCTGTTACTTCAAACTATATTTAAAAGATATGATAAAGCATACCATTAAAGCGACATTCAGTTCTGGCCGCTAGTATTCCAAATTCTGGTGTGGCAGGCTCCGTTTTTCAGGTATCATAAGTGTTGGAATATGTGAATCATAACAATAGTATAAACACATCAAAGAGTACGCAGCGGAATAGATCAAATACAAATAATAAATTAACCGAATATAAATGGATGCGTACCTCTTTGTGATTTCTAGCAAGAACAAGAAACCAATAGAACAAGAACTATAAACCCTAATTGGGTTTAATTGTGGATCGACTAGTGTTAGTCGAATAGGGCAAATCACCTTGTTAGCAAAAGTATGCCAACACTTCGTTCTTGAACACACGTATTAGTAGCGTTTCAATAAGAAAAGCTAGGTTCTTAATTCACAAGTAATCCAAACATAATGTCTAGAAGATCGCGTAGGAACCCTAGAAGGGTGTAGTTGATCAACTAAACAAGAATGGTTTTGAGCTTAGAAATCTAGTAGGAACCCTATAAGGGTGTAGTTCGATTTCTAACTCAAGAGAACAAACAACAACAATAATGGACATGCAAAACAAAAATGACACTTTTTTATGAAAAAATGGACATTGTAAGTATCTGAAGTCAAGCAAAAAAACAGTAATGAGCAAATTCTTAAGTTACCATGCAATACTTTATTGCAGCTGTAAGTAAACCTAATCCAATATCCTGCAAAAACTAATACCCGTAACTATGAATCCAAGATGCAGAAATAATACCAGATCTGTTACTTCAAACTATATTTAAAAGATATGATAAAGCATACCATTAAAGCGACATTCAGTTCTGGCCGCTAGTATTCCAAATTTTGGTGTGGCAGGCTCCGTTTTTCAGGTATCATAAGTCCATAAACCAACCAAAGTAAGCTTATGAGCTTTTTGAAAATCTAAAAAAATCAAAAACTTTTTTCAGATACCATAAGCCCAAATTAAACCATACCAGTTAAAGCATAGCCCAATGACTATTAAGGCGAAATTTCGTAATACCCAATGAATGCGGTCCTTGCTTCTATAAATGCTATCCTTATGTACTCGTCGGTATGATGCGAGCCCAACTGAAAAAAATCAAGGCTTGATAAACTTACAAAACGCTTTAGGTGGGTTTTTGATAAGAGTCGGTCGAGAGAGAGAGATAGAGATACGTTCGGTTGTGTGAGGCATCCTTGGTAACCCAATAAATCTCAATACGGGAATGGCGGTGTACTTAAAATCTCAGCACGGGAAGAGGTGGTCAAATTGTATCCGGATATGAGAGAGGGGTTGTCAGTTAGCTGCAACAATCGCGGCACCTATAGGTGATTCAAATACAATGCAAGAATGTTATATGCACCCTTTTACCATTTTTAGAAACACAGAAATGTAGCTATGTGATATATTTGCTGAACTATAACCGCTTGACGAACATCGGTCTGTGAATATTTCGATAAAAATACGCAACACTTGTGTTTGCCATAAATATAAAAAAAGTGTGTATGTTCTATAAACGACTTACCACCGGCAACTATGATTTCAAAATTTATCCGCGCGTCGCCCATGAATGCATTTTCATTAACGGCTACATGGTGTATCATGGAAGTTAAAATAAACATGAGATCCACCAAATGATTTTCAAACATAAATATAAATCGAATGTAAGTTTACAATAAAAAGTACCTCGTTTATGGCTTCTTGATTCCATCACTCATGATCCACGACCACCAACAATTACAAAAAGCACCTCTTTATGGCATCTTGATTCTTCTCTCATTTTCTGCCATTCTAGTCATCCTACATATGCATAACCATTTCACAGAAATTGTAACACCCCCAATTCATGGATGCAGCGGAATTCAAACTGGGTGTTACTTGACGGCACAATAGTCACAATAATAGAAAACGAACTCCAATTGAGTCGTTTTAAGAGATTTATCATTCAAATTGTATAAATATCAGATGTTACAAAACGAGGTCCCAAATGGTTCCATGTTTACAATGTATAATAAAGGAGTTTTTGAATGATAATAAAATTTATAGCCCTCTTGAGTATCCGTGCCCTTCCGTGCCATCCTTGATCGTCATGAACCTGAAATACATGCTTGAGAGGTCAACACAAAGGTTGAGTGATATTCATAGAGTTTGTTTAATGTTTTGAACACAATATGTTGGTAGTGTGAGTTATAGACTCACACCTATGTTTGGAAAACAAATATGGGCCACGTTGTTACACGCCCGGAACAGTTATTATCAAACACTAAGCTTATGACACCAAAACGTTAACGGGTACCAATATCAATCGGCGAAGTTATCCCGGTAGGTACTTTGCCGTCATACCTAATGTCTCAAATATTAATGCATTTGTTTGAACTTAGTCAATACAAATGGGATTCGTCAATCCCAATAGGCCTATTCACAATATTCGCGCTCACTTGCAAGTAACCCTCGCAAGTGATTAAATGGTTCATAATATGGGATCTCGGTTTGGCAAGGATGATACTTAGTGATAATAAAACAATCAGGCAAGCATACAATTTAAAAACATTGTGCTCGGTTAAAAATAACATGTATTCCCCCCAAGGGTTTGTAAAACAATGAAGTAATGTAAAGTGGGGCTATGAACTCACCTTAAGTAAGATAGCAAGTAATGAATGTAACGGTTGAATCGTGAAGGTTTCTACGAGCAACCTATAATAGAATGTCACGACCTAGGATTGGAGTAAAGAATATGAAGTAGTGCCTATATATATATCTTGCATTTAGTCCATGATGTGGTATGATGTATAATGTAAGTCTTTGAAAGAAAAGATTCATGAACATGTATGTTTTGTATATCGTTTACTACCGTTCGGGCCGACATAATTCAGAAGTCATGTTAGTAAGCGTTCGAGGAGCCAGGACACTTTAACTCGTAAATCCACAACTCAACTCGACGGCTTACATAATGAACTCCTCACATGAGGCTCCCTACTATTGTAGTAGTTGATGAAATATATAGATATAAGTTTTGATCCGAAAAGTTACATGTCCGATACTTGAATAAACTTAGGAAAGTTTATTTGTACATGAAGATTGTTATTAGGGGTAGTTTCATAAGTCTTGAATGACCATTTTCTCTTGGTAATATCTCATGGTTTCCTTTGAAGTAGATCCAAATTGCTTGTTCAAGTTCTCGCTAATTCCTTGTTTCATGTTTTCGCCTAAATAAGCTTGTATGGTCGGTTCGTCATGGCCTAGCCATGACCTTTAGTCCTTGTTTCAAGGTCATGAGACACAACCTTGGCTCTAGCCATGGTGGTGGTCTTGATTATAGGTCATAAGACCTCTTTGGTCTTCATAAACCATAACCTATATGTAATGACTTTGTCTAAAAATGGGCTGTTTAGAATTTGAAGAAATTTATCACTCGGAAAGCGTTTTCAGGGCTCGAGCTTCTTCATTCTTGAACGAAAACGTCGTTCTGGACAACTTTCGTGTTTTAACTTTTTGATGAATCGGACCAGAAGTGGGACTTTCAAAACCCAAATTTGATCAGAATGGTATTTGGCAGTTTGCCGAAAAGTTTTGGTAACTTCAAATGGGCGTAACTTTTGACTCGTATACTCGTTTTAGGTGGTTCAAATTGCTATGGTTTCCTTGTTAAGTCCTCTACTGTAATATGTAATGATCAAATATCATATTTTTACCATTTTGGTCGTGGTTTTCCAACAAAGTCACTAGTTTACTTGTTTTATGAACTTGTCTTATCAATCATGTATAATAACTTGTTTTACTCACTTTTATACATCATGGACATGAATACAAGACATAATATAGCACAAATAATATGTAAATAACATGAATATGATTATTTAACAAGAAGCAAGTTAGGGTTTGGCTCACAACTTTTGGCTTTCAAAGATGAAAGGAAGTTAACATGTAAGGATAGGACTTTGATAGACTTGCTTCAACCCACTTCACTTCATGCAATCTTTCTACCCTTGGTATTCTTGAAAGATGGATGATGAAGGTTTAGGTGACTTGAGTGGATTCAAACTCAAGAGAAATCACCAAGTATATGAGGTTATGGAAGTGTTTTGATTATCTAAAAGAAACTAGGGTTTCAACCTTGAAGAATCACTTGAACCTTGCAAGAAATTGGAAGGAAATGAGCAAAGGATGGAAGGGTTTTGGGGGTTGGAGGTGCACGGCATAAAGGGGATGGAGAGGGAGTATTTATAGTCCAAATGAGGAGGTTAGGAAGCTTACTAGGAAAGTGTTACAACTTGGTGACCAAGTTGTAATTAAGTGTTGATTTAGGGGTAAATTCATGAGATGAAGCCACATGGGTGTGACTCCCCCCTCCTAGGGCGGTTCATGAGCTTGGAGAGCAAGGGTGTGGACTTTTCTTGGTATTATCCAAGATACTTGGTTAGTTTTGACTCCGGGAAATGCCAATCGTAAATGATTAAGCCTCAAAACGTAAAACCGGGTGTCGTAAAATTATGAAACTTTAAAGTATTGTTAGACATGTCCATATGTCCCATAATAAAATATAAAATGAGTGGTAGGTTCCATTTGGGTGGTAAACCCTGCTAAAAACTGGAAACACGGGTCTAAAACGCGTAATACGTAAAACGTACGAATATTGCGTAAAATTGAGAAAAGTAAAATGTTACTTTTCTAACGTGATAAAAATGATTTAAAATGACTTATAATGTCTAGACTGGGCTCAGTCTAGTGTCGGTTGGTATTAAATGTCTTTTAGACATCAAACCGTAAGCCTAAAAATCACGAAATGACTTATAAAATCAAGGGATGATTTTTGGTCAATGGGGAAGGGAAAGAATATGTTGACTTTTTCTAATAAGTTGAAAACTCAAATTGTCTTAGAAACGCGTTTTGTGGTCTAACGGTTAATCGCCCATACGGTTAAGCGTGCTCATGCGAGAGTAGTACTGGCTTGGGTGACCTGCCGGGAAGTCTTTGGTCATGTTTTTCTCAGTCACGATTAATTCTCAAATAAATCATGAGTGTGTCAAACATTTTTCTGATGCGGGGTCACTTAACGGGGTCGAATTTCGTTGTGCGTAGAATTTCTGAATGACGTTTTACCCTAAAACGTGTAATTCCGTGTAATTCCTTAATAACTTTCATGAAAATGAGCTTATGAATGTCAAACTTTTAATTTGCCATGGAAATGATTTATCACTTCAGCCCAAGAAATAAAAATCAAGTTTCGGGAAAAATGAATAGTAAAAGTGAATAGTGAAATTTTCCGGGAAAAGTAATTAACCTGAAATTGCGAATTGTTACAGTCTCTACCCCTTACGGGGAACTTCGTCCCGAAGTTCTTTGTGTGTCATATGTTGGAGTGGTGTCGATAAAGATGTGTGGTTACTTATGAGGACCAAAGTCTGGAATTACTAGTGATGTAGTTTGATTTGTCTCAGAATATGGTGTGTCAATAGAGATTGATAACATGGTTGAATATCAGTAGAGATCCATATAATAGTCGAATATCAAAGAAAATTGATATAGCAGTCGATTATTAATAGAAATGGATATAGTAGTTGTACAGAAATTGATATAGTTAAATATCAAAATGGAAATTGATATAGTTGTCAAGTATCAATAGCAATTGATATAACAGTTGAACAACAATAGCAATTTACATAGGAATTCAATAAATGGAAATTGATATAGTAGTGGAATATCAATGGAAATTGGGATAGTAGTTGCAATCATAGCATAGTAGGTAATCTGTTGTTGTACCTAGTGTTTATGTCATGGTTTGAAGCGATGTCGGTGAAAAGATAGGATTTCTTGTGGCGAATATAATGTAGGTATCATGCCATACCCGAGCAATGTAATGTAGGTATCAAGCCATACCCGAGCAATGTAATGTAGGTTGACTTCATACTTATGTTATTTCGGATATAAATAAGCCCACTTGTTTATAATTCTTTATTTACATAGAGAGGCATCCCAAACAATGTAACTAAAGGAATATAAACTTATGGTTCGATGATTTATAATTTCTTTATTTAAATGAAAAGGCATCCCAATCCATTCAAATAAGGACATTATAAATCATCCTACTCAAGAATTCCCGACACAACATTCATACTTAGCCGGTGAGTTACAAGGTAGTGTATTACGAGATGATACTGGTGTTCCAAAAGTACAAGATGAATATTCAAACTTGTAAAGCTGATGAGGGTACTTGTGGTGTAACTAAGGATGATTTGAGCTTTAAAAGTGCATCAAAATCTGTTAATGAGCTTGTGGTTCCAACGGTTGTGAAGATAATGTTATGATATGTTGATGAACAAAAGTGTGTAGTGTATGCTTAACATTAATACTCTTAGGTATAGATGTTGAGTTTGCTTTAAAAATCTTAAGAGATTTTAAAAGTTTATGTTGGAATGATATCCTTAGGACCTAAACAGGATAGTACTTCTACAGGATGAAGAGAATAATTGATAACTATCCCAAGATAGTAGTTCGGATTATCTCATAAATGAAAAATTTCAATAATGAAATTAGGTAACACAAATAAGGTGTTAAGATTTCGCTGAGTGGTAAGACATTATCGTGTCTCTAGATTGTTTTAATGTATTCTGGTGGTTTATCATGTTCATGTAGGAAATCAATCTAAACATAACCCTAGTACAACTATTCTCAGTATTTGAAAATTCTAAGTCGAATATAGTTAGTCAGACTATATTCCACTGTCCCTAGGTTAAATATAGGTGACTAGTCTATATTTAGCCAAGGTTCGATAAAATTTTCAAATACCTAAACTAGGTATACTTTTGATATGTCCGTTGCTTTCGGGAAACTGTCCACTAAACAAAGGCGATGTCAAACCCTTAAGTTGCAAGTCCCGTCCATACAAGACTTGTAACCTATGTTTTCATATTCTATTGCATAGAAGATAGTAAGGGTAGGTACGTATGGAAAGGAAGTTTTAAGTAGTTCTAAAATAGAACATACTTGGCCAGGATCGCGAACTTTTAATAATGAAGGTTTCAGAAGAAAACTTTGATGAATGTAGAGAAAGTTCAGCTTTTGTCGATGGTGGATTAGTTTGTCCTTTAGAAATCTCATATTTCTTGTTTTGAAATCGATAGATTGTGACGGGTTTTTGATATCATAAGAAATGATATTGATGATGTGATGGAATAATTCTAGAGACCATTTGCACAAAACACAATGTCTCGGAAGTAGGTTAGACCATTGTGCAATTTACAATGTCTGGGAAGTAGGTTAGGTCATTGTGTGACTCAAAACATTTGAGAAATGATTAAGACCATTGTATCATACAATGTCTTGGAAAATGAATGAGACCATTGTATCTCACAATGTCTTCGAAAATGAATGAGGCCATTGTATCTCACAATGTCTTGAAAAATGAATGAGACCATTGTATCTATCAATGTCTTGGAAAATGAATGAGACCATTGTATCTCACAATGTCTTGAAAAGTGAATGAGACCATTGTATCTCACAATGTCTTGAAAAATGAATGAGACCATTGTATCTCACAATGTCTTGGAAAATGAATGAGACCATTGTATCTCACAATGTCTTGGAAAATGAATGAGACCATTGTATCTCACAATGTCTTGGAAAATAGGAAAGACCATTGCAATCAGTTACAATGTCTTGGACATATAATGTTGGAGTAGGAACATGATTGGGAGAGTGTGGCTGTGCCAAAATGCCTTAGAATAGGCATACACAGATATGTTTAGTTCATTGTTTAGATAAATGATTGAAAATAAACCGAGTTTATATATCAATATACTAATATGTTCATGTAGCATAAAATGCCTAGTGTGTATATATCAATATACTTATATGTGTTCATGTAGCATAAAATGCTTAGTGTGTATATATCAATATACTTATATGTGTTCATGTAGCATAAAATGCTTAGTGTGTATATATCAATATACTTATATGTGTTCATGTAGCATAAAATGCTTACGGGGAAATGCTCAATTATGTTTAGGGTACATATATTAATATGCAATTATGTTTGTGTAGCATAAAATATCTACGGGGAAATGCTCAAAAGGGGTATATATATGAATATACTAATATGTTTGTGTATCATAACATGCTTACTAAGTCCATAATCGTCTGGAGGATGGAAGACACGGAGAGTGGAAGGCTATAAAAATGTTTTTGCTTGTATGTGTGGTTATAGTTTAGGTCTCAATTAGACCCGTTTCTCTATAACCATGGCTCTGGTACCAATCTGTAACACCCCCAATTCATGGATGCAGCGGAATTCAAACTGGGTGTTACTTGACGGCACAATAGTCACAATAATAGAAAACGAACTCCAATTGAGTCGTTTTAAGAGATTTATCATTCAAATTGTATAAATATCAGAGGTTACAAAATGAGGTCCCAAATGGTTTCATGTTTACAATGTATAATAAAGGAGTTTTTGAATGATAATAAAATTTATAGCCCTCTTGAGTATCCGTGCCCTTCCGTGCCATCCTTGATCGTCATGAACCTGAAATACATGCTTGAGAGGTCAACACAAAGGTTGAGTGATATTCATAGAGTTTGTTTAATGTTTTGAACACAATATGTTGGTAGTGTGAGTTATAGACTCACACCTATGTTTGGAAAACAAATATGGGCCACGTTGTTACACGCCCGGAACAGTTATTATCAAACACTAAGCTTATGACACCAAAACGTTAACGGGTACCAATATCAATCGGCGGAGTTATCCCGGTAGGTACTTTGCCGTCATACCTAATGTCTCAAATATTAATGCATTTGTTTGAACTTAGTCAATACAAATGGGATTCGTCAATCCCAATAGGCCTATTCACAATATTCGCGCTCACTTGCAAGTAACCCTCGCAAGTGATTAAATGGTTCATAATATGGGATCTCGGTTTGGCAAGGATGGTACTTAGTGATAATAAAACAATCAGGCAAGCATACAATTTAAAAACATTGTGCTCGGTTAAAAATAGCATGTATTCCCCCCAAGGGTTTGTAAAACAATGAAGTAATGTAAAGTGGGGCTATGAACTCACCTTAAGTAAGATAGCAAGTAATGAATGTAACGGTTGAATCGTGAAGGTTTCTACGAGCAACCTATAATAGAATGTCACGACTTAGGATTGGAGTAAAGAATATGAAGTAGTGCCTATATATATATCTTGCATTTAGTCCATGATGTGGTATGATGTATAATGTAAGTCTTTGAAAGAAAAGATTCATGAACATGTATGTTTTGTATATCGTTTACTACCGTTCGGGCCGACATAATTCAGAAGTCATGTTAGTAAGCCTTCGAGGAGCCAGGACACTTTAACTCGTAAATCCACAACTCAACTCGACGGCTTACATAATGAACTCCTCACATGAGGCTCCCTACTATTGTAGTAGTTGATGAAATATATAGATATAAGTTTTGATCCGAAAAGTTACATGTCCGATACTTGAATAAACTTAGGAAAGTTTATTTGTACATGAAGATTGTTATTAGGGGTAGTTTCATAAGTCTTGAATGACCATTTTCTCTTGGTAATATCTCATGGTTTCCTTTGAAGTAGATCCAAATTGCTTGTTCAAGTTCTCGCTAATTCCTTGTTTCATGTTTTCGCCTAAATAAGCTTGTATGGTCGTTTCGTCATGGCCTAGCCATGACCTTTAGTCCATGTTTCAAGGTCATGAGACACAACCTTGGCTCTAGCCATGGTGGTGGTCTTGATTATAGGTCATAAGACCTCTTTGGTCTTCATAAACCATAACTATATGTAATGACTTTGTCTAAAAATGGGCTGTTTAGAATTTGAAGAAATTTATCACTCGGAAAGCGTTTTCAGGGCTCGAGCTTCTTTGTTCCTGAACGAAAACGTCGTTCCGGACAACTTTTGTGTTTTAACTTTTTGATGAATCGGAGCAGAAGTGGGACTTTCAAAACCCAAATTTGATCAGAATGGTATTTGGCAGTTTGCCGAAAAGTTTTGGTAACTTCAAATGGGCGTAACTTTTGACTCGTATACTCGTTTTAGGTGGTTCAAATTGCCATGGTTTCCTTGTTAAGTCCTCTACTGTAATATGTAATGATCAAATATCATATTTTTACCATTTTGGTCGTGGTTTTCCAACAAAGTCACTAGTTTACTTGTTTTATGAACTTGTCTTATCAATCATGTATAATAACTTGTTTTACTCACTTTTATACATCATGGACATGAATACAAGACATAATATAGCACAAATAATATGTAAATAACATGAATATGATTATTTAACAAGAAGCAAGTTAGGGTTTGGCTCACAACTTTTGGCTTTCAAAGATGAAAGGAAGTTAACATGTAAGGATAGGACTTTGATAGACTTGCTTCAACCCACTTCACTTCATGCAATCTTTCTACCCTTGGTATTCTTGAAAGATGGATGATGAAGGTTTAGGTGACTTGAGTGGATTCAAACTCAAGAGAAATCACCAAGTATATGAGGTTATGGAAGTGTTTTGATTATCTAAAAGAAACTAGGGTTTCAACCTTGAAGAATCACTTGAACCTTGCAAGAAATTGGAAGGAAATGAGCAAAGGATGGAAGGGTTTTGGGGGTTGGAGGTGCACGGCATAAAGGGGATGGAGAGGGAGTATTTATAGTCCAAATGAGGAGGTTAGGAAGCTTACTAGGAAAGTGTTACAACTTGGTGACCAAGTTGTAATTAAGTGTTGATTTAGGGGTAAATTCATGAGATGAAGCCACATGGGTGTGACTCCCCCCTCCTAGGGCGGTTCATGAGCTTGGAGAGCAAGGGTGTGGACTTTTCTTGGTATTATCCAAGATACTTGGTTAGTTTTGACTCCGGGAAATGCCAATCGTAAATGATTAAGCCTCAAAACGTAAAACCGGGTGTCGTAAAATTATGAAACTTTAAAGTATTGTTAGACATGTCCATATGTCCCATAATAAAATATAAAATGAGTGGTAGGTTCCATTTGGGTGGTAAACCTTGCTAAAAACTGGAAACACGGGTCTAAAACGCGTAATACGTAAAACGTACGAATATTGCGTAAAATTGAGAAAAGTAAAATGTTACTTTTCTAACATGATAAAAATGATTTAAAATGACTTATAATGTCTAGACTGGGCTCAGTCTAGTGTCGGTTGGTATTAAATGTCTTTTAGACATCAAACCGTAAGCCTAAAAATCACGAAATGACTTATAAAATCAAGGGATGATTTTTGGTCAATGGGGAAGGGAAAGAATATGTTGACTTTTTCTAATAAGTTGAAAACTCAAATTGTCTTAGAAACGCGTTTTGTGGTCTAACGGTTAATCGCCCATACGGTTAAGCGTGCTCATGCGAGAGTAGTACTGGCTTGGGTGACCTGCCGGGAAGTCTTTGGTCATGTTTTTCTCAGTCACGATTAATTCTCAAATAAATCATGAGTGTGTCAAATATTTTTCTGATGCGGGGTCACTTAACGGGGTCGAATTTCGTTGTGCGTAGAATTTCTGAATGACGTTTTACCCTAAAACGTGTAATTCCGTGTAATTCCTTAATAACTTTCATGAAAATGAGCTTATGAATGTCAAACTTTTAATTTGCCATGGAAATGATTTATCACTTCAACCCAAGAAATAAAAATCAAGTTTCGGGAAAAATTTTCGGGAAAAATGAATAGTAAAAGTGAATAGTGAAATTTTCCGGGAAAAGTAATTAACCTGAAACTGCGAATTGTTACAGAAATAATTTATAGCATATTCTATAACTTTCTTAGAATGTAGCGTGTTTGTATAACAAATTTCAAATTGTTTTAATAGCTATGACGTTATAATAGGAAGTCTTTAAGCAGCTTCTTCTCCTCACATTTAGTGTTTCCTTTTTATGACTTGAGTATACACATGTAATTGCAAATAATGAAAAAAATATATCTATAATTAAGCTTCACCGTTTCTTGGAGTGCTACACGTGACACATCTCTTTCAGACCTCTCAGCTTGCCTTCACATTGTGATTGTGTACCAGTATCCCTGCCATTAGCTGAATCAGCGCCACCACCGCCCCTATCTCACCACTACCAGCACAGGTCTGAAGAAATTCCCAACTCCATAAAGCCCTGTAAACAAACTTAGCATTTTAAGACAACGAAAAAAAAGGAATTAGGCAAAATTATAAAATAGCATCAATTAAAGGAGAATTTGTTAACCCAAAATGTAAACTTTTTTATACACCCATTTATTAAATCCCAACAAAAAATGAAACCCTAATTTTTCGTATCTAAATATGGTGATTAACATAACTGGGTTTGCGAAAATTTGTGACTTGAAGATCTCTTTCTCCTGCTTCTAATAATCCACCCCTTGATCCTGTGCGACTGGTATATGAGTGCATAAAGTTAACGATCTATGATTTGAGCCGATGTAAGGGTGTGTGGAAACTTCTGGGTGTGTGTGGGAAGCTGGGGAGAGTTTGGACCTCATGTGCAGCGAACTTGGGCCAGAGAAGGGCGGGCTTGGGCTACAGCAGGCCTGGTGGTTTTGGCGGGAAACTGGGGACACAATACGACGTCGCAGACCTTGTGATTTAATATAATTGGTAATGTTTATTTACACTTGCATCCACAATTTTTCAAAAAGATGATCACACAAGGCTATGCGATACTTTAATTTTTTTTCTTTACGAATTTTTTTAGAAGTTTGACTAAACCAGTTTAATTTGACTTTTGTTATGCTTGATTTTCTAATTGACACCTCAATTGATTTATAAAAAGATAATTGCCAAAATAGACCGGGCAACTAAGGGCAATTCGGTTCCTAACCCGAGATCCAAAAATATCTTTTTAAACCAGGGGCAACTCGTACATTTGAGCAACTAACGAAGTGTCACTTTTCTGCAAGTAACAAGTGACAAGTGTCACTTGTCTGTTAGTTTTTTGGGCAACTTGTGTATTTATTTAGCAACAACCGTCATTTTTTGGACAACTGGAAACACTTGTCATCATATGGGTCGAGTTGCCCAGTTGCCTTATCTAATAAAGACATTTTTGAATCCCGGGTTAGGAACCGAATTCCCCTTGGTTGCCCGGTCTATTTTAGTAATTATCCCTTTATAAAAATATTTGATTGACACATAATATTTTTCAAGAAAGATGTTTTATAGTATGAGAAATGCTACATTTGTTAAAAATTTACAAAAAGATTGTCTATACAATGACATGGTAAGTGAATTTTAATTTGACCAATCATGTTGTATAATATTTTTTCGTTCATATTTTTCAACCCATATTCACATGATACGTGTGTGTGGTGAATTTTGTTTTTAAAATTCTTTTTGGACATAGCATCTTGTTATAGGGGTAAAGGTTGTCAATACCAAAACCGTGGTCTAGTTAAATATACAAGAGTTGTATAAACGAAATGGTATTCCCCATTATTTATTTCTTTTTCTGCACAATTTAACAAAAAAAAGAGAGATGAAATTTAGGTCAGAGGAGTGAAACTGTCTGAAGCGAAGTGGTAGGCGCCTAACATATCGAGGTGACTATCTGTTTTACATCGTTTTACTCTTAAAATCGATCATGCATGTAATTTGGGGCTGTGAGATTGGAATTTGTTAATTATTTTTTATTATAGCTTTGTTAGATTGATTTTTTTATGCCTATGTTTTAGGTTTTAATTTACAGTCCATTTTTTTACAAAGTTAACACAGTAACAATTAATCACTTGGCTATACTGTAATTATACATGAATCCTGAACTACAAATCAATCTAATGGATACTAGCATGAAAGGGCTTATAGCCATTTGATGTTCAATTAGGTAGAGTTGTCATTACTTATACGTATAAATGATAGTATGGGTTATCTTGAATTGAAAAAACAAGCCGAAGTTGTAGCTGCAACCTATCATTTGTTGTTTGTATAGAAGGGTTTTGGCAAAAGTACATGTAGTTTTTTCTTGAAATGTGTAAATTAAATACCAGGCAAAGGAATTATATTTGATGCGTCGGTTTTCCTAATAAACAAAACAGGATTCTATAAATCATCGAAAATTCTTTCTTGTTTTAAAAGCGACAGATTTTTGTTTTCTGCTTGGTACTCTCTTTTATCGGTGATCGGTTTCAAATATTTTCCATCTAAACAAAAGCTTTGATATTTGCATTGCCTTTGGCAGATTTTCGCACATTTATTTTTGAAATTGTTAGAGATGATTTAAGTCTCATCCTTTACATTATTGTAATCATATATTTATTTTATTCTGATTGGTTTTCTTTATAGAATTTTAGAATGTTATTTGGATTTATTGTGTAAACATTCTTATTAGGCAATAAATTGGATTTCAAATGAGTTTCTAATATAACTTTGATCCTCCCTAGGTTTTTAATGGGAGAGCTTGTCCCTGATATCCTTGAGCGGATACTCATAAAATTCGAAGTGAAGGATCTAATTCGATACAGAAGCGTTTGCAAGTCATGGCAATCTTTTATCTCAAGTCCGCGGTTCATTAAATCTCATTTGGATTATAACTACAACAACTATCGCAAGAATACCGAAATAGGTAAAAGGGTGCTTTTGTCTAGATTTGTTGGCCGCTTTAAGTTTAGTCATGAAGTTAATAACTTGACTTTTGATTTCAATAATTGTATTGTTCTTGGTTTTTGCAATGGCCTTTTATGCATCTCACCTTCTCTTAGTAATGTTTTAGTAACCAACCCCACAACTCAAGAGGTATTAAAGGTGAGAAAGCCCAAAAATCTTGACGTCAACTACTCCTTATGTTGGGGTTTTGGTTATGATTCCTTAACCGAAGATTACAAGGTTGTATCCGGGTTTAAGAAAGGTGAAAAGAGAACACGTTTTCAATTGTTAACGTTGAAATCAAATGAATGGAAAGTTGTTGGAGATGTGGAGTATAGTTGTGTTAGTGATGTTGGTACATTATGTAACGGGGCACTTCATTGGTTTATGAAAGATCAGAATGGCAAAATAGTAATTGTCTCTTTTGATTTGTCTAATGAGGAATTTAAAGAAATTCCCCAACCTGATGATTCTAGATATGCATGTACTAATCTTAACAGCTTGGAGATTGTTGAAGATTGTCTATGCATATTGTCTCATCGATCTAGTGATCACTACTATAACATATGGGTATTGAGAAACTACAATGTAGAACAATCCTGGGAACTGTTGTCATATAATATCCCGGGTCATGCTCTTGATGATTATGCTGCAAACTTCGACCAGCTAACACAATTTACATTCTTGAATTTGGATGGTATTGGTTCTCCTATATTCATGCAGAGCCTCGTATCACCCCATGTTAACGGGATACCAAAGAGGAAGAGGCAGGAGATCAATAACAAGAGAAATAATAAGGTATGTTCTAATTATGATGTTATTTCATATTCTGTGTGTGCATATATTGTTCTCATGGACCGTGTATCATGTTTATTCATTCCAATTATTCAGTTAGCTGAACATGGATCTTAGTTAAGCCGCTTGTTTCTCTTGTATCCCATACACGCGATACAAAAAAGGTTGGAAGTTAGAACACACCTGATTCTTAGCTGTTTGACAGAATAACAGTCCTTTGAAAAGTAACTCTTCTTTACAACATGATGAGATACGTTGAGTCCATTCTATTGGTTGAAACATGTATGAGTCCCGCTGATGAAATGTTATATATATTGCGTATAGAATTTAGAAGTTTTATGTTATTTACTACGTAAAGGTCCTCGTAGTAAAGTAATTACTAATCTGGAATTTTGGTGAAAAGTTGCAGGGCACTACCATTTGAGTTTCACTATTTGTGTAACTGAAACTTATGATTAGTTTGCATATATTTATTCATACCTTCATACTCTTTCATTTTAAATTTCAGATAGTTAAGGGGGAACTTTCCGTTCCAGAATGAAGTGACAAAGTTTGATGTTGTAGAAGAAGTACAGATGATGGAGCTGGTATTTCTTTGATAAATCGGACATGCTCCTGTTATGGATCTATCTTACTGATTTTAATATCTTATGTTACTGATGATTATGAATGACTTCATTTTGTGGGATTCGTGTACTGTTTGATGGTTTTTGTAACTTGTGTTTGATACCTTTTGATAATTTGCGTGTGTATAAACATGCTATAAAGTATAAACTATTGCTGGATTATTTTTATTTCTCATATAGTATCAATAGTGCCTTAACTATCACTAATTGTATTTTAACTGTCTTGCGTTTAATGTAAGAAAAATAAGCTGGTGGTGATATATTATCTTTGCCATGTGATCATGGTTTCTATGCTCTTTTTAGTATTTTGAATAGAGTTGGTCAGTACTCGTAGAGTATTGAATTTGCATTTTCGATGTCTTGTTGACTAGCAATGTATTTAGAGTTAATTACATATTTCGTCCTTGTTGTTTGCACACATTTGCATATTTCAACCTTTTTTGAAACTTCCTTCAAGATTTGTCCTTGTGGCTGCATAGTCTTGCAACATTAGTCCTTATACCCTGTATCCATTAGTTTTTGTCGTTAAGTGTACTTCACGTGCTAAAAACGTGTGGGCATTTTGGTTTTTTTTTACACATTGTCATCTTCAACCTCTTTTTCAATTTTCATCTAGAGCACCAGGTATGGTGGCTCAAGCCACAACTGATTTTGAGTGTTACGCCTTGCCACATCAACAAAACACTCAATTTTATTCACACACCCAAAACATCCTCCTCATGGCTCAAGCCAAAACATCTCTTTTGTAATTCAACATTTTATTATATTTTTTATTTTTTAAAATGAACTAATTTTTCATTCATGAAAAATAAAATCACAAATTATAGAAAACTAAAAATAAAATAAAAAAATAAATAGATAAATACCATTGCATAAACTTTAGCCCACTTAAAAAAAAATTCTAAATATTTAACGGTGTAAATTAAATTTTTTTATATATAAATAAAAGGTTTTATTTTTTTTTAAAAAAGAAAGAATGTAACTACCAAGTCACACTAAAAGACACACGCAAAAAAATGCGCACACACACTCAAAAACACACACACATTAAAAACACAACACAAACACAAACCTATTTTAATCAATTAAAAATTAAAAGAAGGAAAATTTGTTTCGACACAAGGAAATTCCTTGGCATTGGCGTAGGTGGGAGTCGGTATGGTTGCTACATTTGGCGTGGGTCCACATTCGATGGCGCAGAGCAAATGCTACCACACCCTGAGTTTTAGAAACAAATATCATGTAGATCATCAATCACAAATGTAAATAAAACCAATCAAAAGAACAAATTATATTTATCCTAAACTTAAAACTATCACTAATATAATTCAAAAAATAAATACCTAAAATCCATCCGTAAATATTAATTAAAAAAAAATAGAAAAATCTCACCAACACATGCTTTAAAAGCATTGTACTTATACATTAAAAATTAATCTTTTGAGTAAATATAAAATAACGACTTTCAATTAATATGGAATTTCCCCAATCTAGCTTTTATAGCATAGATACATGTAAAACTTAAAATAAATAAGTTGACTATATAAGAAATTGGGTGTATTGTCAAGGGGTAAAAGTGGTCAATGTTTGAAAGCCGTGGTCTAGTTGGATATACAAAGACTTGTATAAACGAAATGGTATTCCCCATTATTTATTTCTTTTTCTGCACAATTTACAAAAAAAGAGATGAAAGTTAGGTCAGAGTAGTGTAACTGTCTGAAGCAAAGTGGTAGCCTAACATACCGAGGTAACTATTTGTTTAACATCGTTTTATTTCTAAAATCGATCATGCATATAAATTCGGGTTGTGAGATTGGAATTTAATTGTTAATTAATTTTGATTATAGCTTTGTTAGACTGATTTTTTTAAGCCTATGTTTTAGGTTTTACAGCTCTTTTTTATACAAAGTTATTGGCAAGTAACACACTAATAACAATCACTTGGCTATACGGTAATTATACATGCATCCTGAAGTATAAATCAATCTAATGGATAATAGCATGAAAGGACTTATAGCCATTTGATGTCCATTAGCTTGAGTTGTCATTACTTATACATATAAATGATAGTATGGGACTATGGGTTATCTTTGGAAAAACTAGCCGAAGTTGTAGCTGTAACCTATCATTTGTTGTTTGCTTAGAAGGGTTTTGGCAAAAGTACACGTAGTTTTTCTTGAAATGTCTAAATTGACATGCAAAGGAATTATATTTGATGCTTCAACCTTCCTAATAATTCATCCCTGTTTTAACAGTGACGGGTTTTCTTTTACTTGTTGGCATTCTCTTTTATCGGTGACCAGTTTCAAATGTTTTTCATCTAAACAAAAGCTTGGATAGTTGGACTCAAAAGTTCTCCGGAGCTCGATCCATGCCAAACATACCCCTGTCATAATTATCATATACTGATACTCGTATTGTTTCAACAAAATTATTTGCAATGCCTTTGGCAGATTTTCACACATTTATTTTTCAAAATTGTCAGAGATGATTTAAGTCTTATCCTTTACACAGTAATCAAATATTTTATTTTATTCTGATTGGTTTTCTTTATAGAATTTTAGAATGTTATTTGGATTCATTGTGTAAACTTTCTTATTTGGTAATAAATTGGGTTTCAAATGAGTTTTTAATATAACGTTGATCCTCCCTAGGTTTTTAATGGAAGAGCTTGTCCCTGATATCCTTGAGCGGATATTCATAAAATTCGAAGTGAAGGATCTGATTCGATACAGAAGCGTTTGCAAGTCATGGCACTCTTTTATCTCAAGTTCGAGGTTCATTAAATCCCATTTGGATTATAACTACAACAACTATCGCAAGAATACCGAAATAGATAAAAGGGTGCTTTTATCTAGATTTGGTCGCTTTAAGTTTAGTTATGAAGTTAATAACATGACTTTTGATTTCAATAATTGTCTTATTCTTGGTTTTTGCAATGGCCTTTTATGCATCTCACCTTCTCTTAGTAATGTTTTAGTAACCAACCCTACTACTCAAGAGGTGAAAAAGGTGAGAAAGCCCAAAAATCTTGATGTCAACTACGCCTTATGTTGGGGCTTTGGTTATGATTCCTTTACCGATGATTACAAGGTTGTATCAGGGTTTAAGAAAGGTGAAAAGAGAACACGTTTTCAAGTGTTAACGTTGAAATCAAATGAATGGAAAGTTGTTGCAGATGTGGAGTATCGTTGTGTTAGTGACGTTGGTACCTTATGTAACGGGGCGCTTCATTGGTTTATGATAGATGAGAATGGCAAAATAGTAATTGTCTCTTTTGATTTATCTAATGAGGAATTTAAAGAAATCCCCCAACCTGATGATTCTAGATATGAGTTTACTATTCTTAACAGCTTGGAGATTGTTGAAGATTGTCTATGCATATTGTCTCGTCGATCTAGTTTCTATAACATATGGGTGTTGAGAAACCACAATGTAGAACAATCTTGGGAACTGTTGTCATATAATATCGACCATTATGCTCTCGATGATTATGCTGCAATCTTCGACCAGCTAACACAATTTTCATTCTCGAAGAATTTGGAAGGTATTGGTTCTCCTATTTTCATGCAGAGCCTTGTATCACCCCATGTTAACGGGATACCAAAGAGGAAGAGGCAGGAGATGAATAACAATGTTAGCCCTTTAATTGTTATAGATCAAATAGTGTTAGTATTAAAAATTCTAGCATATGTTATTGTAATTCGTATGACTTTATTTAGTGTTTGGGTCAAGTACATTTGCTGCATAATGGGTCGTATGGGTAAATCCAACCCAGCCCATGTATGGCAGTTATTTAGTGAGTTAGTTATTAGAACGGTTTTATCTCAAGCATCACAACGTTTGAGTAAACCATTGTGTCGATTAGGGTTATATATAATGTTGCAAATCTTCGACATGTGAAGTTTACAACGAACCTTTAATATCTATAAAGTTAGTTTCTGTTATTCACTTGTTTACCGTTTTACTGTTACATCGCCAAACACAATCACACAATCATTCACAAATCATGAAACATATTTTGAAGTCCAGATTTGATGGCAAACGACCTGTGAACATTTGGTACCAGAGCCAAGGCTCTAATCCATGGGAACAGCCATCTTTCAAACCGCAATCAAAATCAGGTTTCCAAACAGGACGCTATCTTTTACGAGAAACTCCCAAGCGTCTATATCAATGGAACACAAGAACGAAGAAAAGCATATCCCCAAAGGCAAAGGAATTGTTGGCACAAACCGTGTTAGACAATGAGGCGTTCAATTCAAAGAAAAAAGAAGAAGTAACAAAAGGGAAATCGAAGTTGAATGCAAGGGAAAAAAGGTCGAAGTGTTATATATGTAAAACCAAGGGACACACATTTTGGGCTTGTGAAAAAAGGAAAAAGATTGCTGGAGTCGAATCACAACAAAAGGAGATGGACATGACAAAAGAGATTATTGATCAAGAAAGGATGTATCCAGAAAAGGTACACGTGTTTGGTGACTATACGATTGAAGGTACGGATAGAGAAGGTTGGGACGACATATGGTATGTGAGTAATAAGTATAAGTTTCATATGTGTCCTAGGCGAGTTCTATTTAATGATGTGATATAAGTTTAAAATGATTGGTAAGGAGGAGTATGAATGTAAGTTTATATTCTCGTATGGAATTGGTAACACAACTATTAAGACAGAAAATGGTGATTTAGTTGTGAGACATGTGCAATATACACCAGAAGTTTCGCTCAATATACTCAGTCTAGAATTGCTTGAAAAACAAGGTTTCTCTGTGAAAATTAAGGATACTAGATGTAGCATTTACCACATCTATACTATATATAATGCACAAATGAATCTCTCTCCAAAAAATTTAAACTTACAAGAAATAAAGCATGGTTTACAACACTTTAATGCACCCAATTTTCATAATTACAACAAAACAAGCATATGGTACAACAAAAATAAGCTTGGTGTCATTTTCAGACCACTTTTCAATCAAACAATATTAATGCTATTAATTAATATACCCCATCACCAATTAATACAAAATATAAAGCACAATGTACAAATAACAAATCCGTCCCTTCCACACGATTGAGTTCCAGCCCTTCTAGCCCGGTTACACAAGTATCACCCCAAATAACAAATCCGCTTTAAATAATGCGCCCTTGATTCGGATTAAGCAAGAAAGAAAGAATCATCATCGAAACTTCAAGACTCTTAAACATAGATGAAATATTAAATAATCTCATATTGGTTAATGTAACAGCAAGACCATCGAATGCCTTACACACGAAAAACCTTTCATAACAGATTTTTTCGAAGCTTACACTTCATCATTAATATCCGAAACAAAATCAAAGAAAAATGATAAATCTGTCATTCTCTTTTTTTGGTTCGTTCATAGACACAAAATCAAAGAAAAATACTATTTTTTACATACAACTAATACATAATTTAAAATACCCCATCACCAATACATACAATTACCTAAGCACAATGTACAAATACAATAAAACTAAATACACATTATCTATACTTCTATATACTACTATATAATGTATCTAATTTCAAACCTAACTTCTAACCAAAAATTAAGATAATGAGCTCCAATGTGTCACTTCCCAATTTAAAATTCACCTTTATTTTCAAATTAAAATATATTTTTATCTATTTATTTTTTTTATAATCTAATTTCACCATATTTTTTAAAATTTCGTGCTTTTTAATTTAACATCCATTTGGATATATTTTTATAAGTTTTTAGTTTTTACATTTTTAGTGGGTTTATTTTTATTAATTCAAATTTTTACCACTTTAACCTTTATTTCAATTAATACAATCTTGATTCGACAAAATCATATATTTTTGGGGGGAGTGTTTGACGGGTGAGAGATTGCTAGGGTCTTTTTATATGCGGGAGTAATAATGTCACGGTAAAGCAACGGTAAACCCAAGCAAATAAATACAATTAACATATACATTCGGAGTGTTGTGAAACGAATTAATTAAGCGGGTAGGGAATTGCGGGAAAAGTTGGACTATCAATTTCTTTACTATATTATAATATAATTATATTTATCGTCGCCGCTGTGCGCGGGTATCCAACTATTCAATACATACAATTAATACACAATTTAATTCACTCCTTCACCAAAATATAAAACTATTTAATCACAATGTACAATCTAATTAAGCATCCAAAACATAAATCTGAAATCCAGCAGCCCAAACAAAATAACATTTGTTCGCCGGAAAATTTAGTCACAGGGTACCCGCCGCCGCATCGCGCGGGTACCCTGCTATGTATTATGATGAGGAAACAAGTATGCAATTGCCATGTGAAAGTGAAACAGGAAAAGTTGGACCGAAAGAAGTTGTGGATGAACACAATAAGTATTTAGAGAAGTATTTTGAGTCAATAGATCCAGATGCATGTTCTTTAGTTAAAGGCATAGAAGAATTGGATTGGAATAGAGATGTGACACAAGATTACGTGGATGATGAGTACATTAGTTACAATGGAACCTTGTATGCTTTAAAGGTTAATTCGTTTTCAAGGTTTCTATCGTTCATGAATTTGTTGAAGAAGGATAAACTATTGTACAGAAATTGGGAAGTGTTCAACAAGGGATTTATAGATATGTTAAGATGGTTTTTTCTAGTGCATTTGAACTATGATGCGCTTGAATCAATACCACCCGTTGTCAAAGATATAGAATTGAATCTGTTGTGTTTAATGAAAGCTGTTGAGAATTTAGGAGGCTATGTTTCGGTCACCATGGGTGACAAATGGGGAATTTTAGCACAGTTACAAGGTTTAGACATCAAAGATGGTGAGACAGTTAGAAACTGCTACAAAACGTTTATTGATCTAGTTGTAGTCTACCATGAAACTGCTGGTATGCCTTGGGTTGAAAAATCGTATGAAGTGGGAGAAGCAAGCAAGAATTGTTTGGCCATGGACCTGCAAGGTCAGAAGGATACAAGAGTGAAGGATGGAGCAATAGAATCAAAGGACCATTTTGGTGTTAAACTTGAACAAGAAGATGATGAAAGCAGCAGCAATGGAAGCAATGATTTCGAAGTCATTGTTTGAAGATAGCAAGCAAACAGGTTTCAAGAAGATGAAGAATTTGATGCTATAAAATTAGGGGGGAAAATGTTAGCCCTTTAATTGTTATAGATCAAATAGTGTTAGTATTAAAAATTCTAGCATATGTTATTGTAATTCGTATGACTTTATTTAGTGTTTGGGTCAAGTACATTTGCTGCATAATGGGTCGTATGGGTAAATCCAACCCAGCCCATGTATGGCAGTTATTTAGTTAGTTAGTTATTAGAACGGTTTTATCTCAAGCATCACAACGTTTGAGTAAACCATTGTGTCGATTAGGGTTATATATAATGTTGCAAATCTTCGACATGTGAAGTTTACAACGAACCTTTAATATCTATAAAGTTAGTTTCTGTTATTCACTTGTTTACCGTTTTACTGTTACATCGCCAAACACAATCACACAATCATTCACAAATCATGAAACATATTTTGAAGTCCAGATTTGATGGCAAACGACCTGTGAACAAACAAGAGGAATAATAAGGTATGTTCTAATTATGATATTATTTCATATTCTGTGTGTGCAATTATTGTTCTCATGGACCGTGTATCAAGTTTATTGATTCCAATTTTTTCAGTAAATTTAGTTAAGCCGTTTCTCTCTATTGTATCTCATATACGCGATACACACAAGGTTGGAACTTAGAACACCTGATTCTAATAGCCGTTTGACAGAATGACAGTCCTTTGAAATGTAACGTACCTCTTCTTTACAACATGATGAGATACGTTGAGTCCTTTCTATTGGTTGAAACATGTACGAGTCCCACTGATGAAATGTTATATATACTGCATATTGAATTTAGAAGTCTTGTATGTTATTTACTACTTAAAGGTCCTTGTAGTATCTAGAATTTTGGTGAAAACAGAAGGTTACATTTGAGTTATAGCTCTTGCAGGGCACTATTATTTGAGTTTCATTATTTGTGTAACTGAAACTTACGATTAGTTTTCATATATTTATTCATACCTTCATACTTTTTCATTTAAAATTTCAGCAAGTTAAGGGAGAACTTTCCATTTCAGAATCAAGTGACAAAGTTTGATGTTGTAGAAGAATTAAGTACAGATGACGGGGCCGGTATTTCTTTGATAAATCAGACATGCTCCTGTTATGGATCTATCTTATTGATTTTAGTATCTTATGTTAATGATGATTATGAATGACTTCATTTTGAGGGATTCGTGTACTGTTTAATGGTTTTCAGTAACTTGTGTTTGAAACCTTTTAATAATTTGCGTGTGTAAAACATGCTATAAACTATAAAGTATAACTATTGCTGGATTTTTTTTATTATTATATATATTTTTTTTATTTTTATTATTATTATTATTTTTTTCTCTCATATAGTATCAATAGTGTCTTAACTATCACTACTTGTATTTTAACTGTCTTGTATAGCTGGTGGTAATATATTATCTTGCCATGTAATAGTGTTTGATTAGACAACCTGTACTTATTTCAAAATGTTTATTTGAGATTAAACTAAAAATGTTACTACTTTAGTTCGTATCTAACCTAAGGGGGTGTTTGTGTTTGCTTTAGTCAATGTTGAAAAGCTCATCAGCTACTTTTGTTAGCTTATGAGCTTATCAAGTTGAGCTTAATTATGTCATATATGGTTCACAAGCTCAACTTGATTATTTTAAAAGCCGAAAAAACCCTGTGAGTTGTTCAAATAGAGCCGAGTAAATAAGCGAACACAAACATCATCTAAAACTCTACATAACATTGGATTCTATTTGGGTTGTTTAGTAAAAAATAAAAAAAATAAAAATAAAATAAAAAAATCATCAAAACACCCTTTCATGAATTGCTTATATTTAAACTTTTGAGAGCATGCGTTCTGGTAACACCAAAGTAATAAAAGGTGTTGCACATCAGCAAAATCCATTATTAGCCATAGTGGTATCACAAAAAACTGGGACAAGTATAATTTTTTTTTAAAAGTTGATATGATAACTTCGGCTATAGCATATAGCACTGGGTCTGGTGTGGTAACACCGGTTTATAACCTTATAATGTTGAAATGTATTTTCTGTGCTGAGTGAGTACTCTTATCCGCTTCTTCTACCGGAACATAAACATACAAAATAAGTAATCCCAAACACTCTATAACATTTATTGGTGTTATATAGTAACTGTATGGTTAATGCTATGACAACAAATCAACCTAATGTATAGTAGCTTAAAAAGGCTTATTTCCTTCTAGGCTTATTGATTAATGTCAATGCATCATTACCATGTAAAATTATATGATAAATAAGGGGCATGTTTGGCAAAATCAACCGGAGTTGGAGTTATAAGGAATGAGTTGTCCTTTGTATAAAAGTGTTTGGCAATGGTATATGTAGTTGCAGTAGCAATGTGAATGGTGTATAAAGGAACTCATACATAAACATTTATTAGGTATGTGATTAATGTGAGTTTATTTGGGTAATAAACTAATAATAATCTATACGCGTCGAGTTTTTCTGTTTAAAAGTCAATTTTGTAACATAAAGGTGAACCTATTTTATCCTAACGCAACTTTTTTCCAATGAGAGCATATCTTTTTATAAACAGAAGCTTGAACTCAATAGCTCTCGAAGCTCCTTGCCAAACATACCCACAATGTATGTTATATACTCATGTTGCTTTGTAAATTAACCTGCTTTCCGCTTGGCCTTTTGTTATACAATTATAGGTCCAAAATGTCCGAGACTGTTTGAATCTTACCTTTTACATTGTTGATCACTTAATCCTTCTATTCTAATCAGATTTTAGAATGTTCCTGATCATCCACTGCAGGGTTTCAATTGGAGAGCTTGTTCCTGATATCCTTGAGCAAATACTGATAAATTAGGATGTGAAGGATCTGATCCGTTACAAGACTGTCTGCAGGTCATGGCAATCTCTCATCTCAAGTTCTGATTTCATTGAATCCCATTTGAACCTGATTTACAATAACTATCACAACAATGAAGTTATACACAAGAGGTTACTCCTGTCTAGGTTTCAGTGTCGATCTAAATTTAGTTGTGATGTTAATAACATGACCTTTGATTTCAAACAAATGTCTAGTTATTGGTTTTTGCAACGGCCTTTTATGCATCTCGCCTACTGTTAGTGATGTTTTGGTAACCAAACCCTCAACTCGAGAGGTGATTTGGTTATGATTCCTTGACCAAGGATTACAAGATTGTATTAGGTTTTGAGAAAGGTAAAAATCGAACATGTTTTCAAGTGGTAACACTATAATCAAATGTTTGGAATGTTGTTGGGGATGTGGAGTATAGTTATGTTAGTCGTGGTGGTGCCTTATGCAACGGGGCGCTTCATTGGTTTATGAAAGATGAAAATGATGAGAAAGTAATTCTCTCTTTTGATTTGTCTAAAGATGAGTTTACAGAGATACCCCAACCTGATGATTGGAAATATGAATTTACTTATAGTAGGGACTTATAGTTATTCGAAGAATATCTATGCATATTTCGTGATTATCTGTCTTTATAAGATGTGGCCATTTAAGAACTACAATGTAAAACAATCCTGGGAACTGGTGACGTGTTATTTCAGTGGTTGTATTGATCCTGCAAAATGCCCATACAGGACTTTGAAAGGTGTTGGTTCCCCTATAAATATGCAGAGCCTGGTATCCCCCATTGTTAAGGGGAAACTGAAGACAAAGAGACAGGCTGTGACTAGCAAAATGAATAATAAGGTTGGTTCTCATTGTAATATTATTTAATGTTCATATGCATAGTATAGAGTTCCCTCTTTTTTTAATATATTTTGTCAGTGTTTATGATGATTATTGCTCTGTCCATATGAGATTGTGTTGGTATTTCATACTTATTTGTTTAACACGTACTTCTATTTCATTTGTTTGTTGAATGTCGATCTTAATTAGTTATGTTAATTCTTTCCCTTTTATATAATCATATATGTGATACACAAAAGTTAAGAAGTTAAAACACTTTTACGTATGATCGTTTAACAAACCTTAGTAATTACTTTAATGGTTTGAACATGGTGTAGTGCTTGGTGGATTTTTTTTTTTTTTTTTTTTTTTTTTTTTTTTTTTTTTTTTGCTGCATATGTTATTTAGAATTGTCATGCTGTCTAATGTGCACATCGAACAAAAAGGGTTTGCAGTTAATTCTTTGTTGTATTTGTGAGCTCTCTTTTTGTTGCTTAGGGATCACAACCGGTAATCGAAGGTAATTTTGAGTTTTAGCCCATATAATGTACTAACAAGAGTTTAATTTTTACTAAACATACATTTGGCTTTTTTTTTTTTTTTAACCTGTTCTTCAATTGTAGTTACAGTATTTTTACTCCTGAATTCTACCATAAGATTTGGTGTTGACTTATGTCCACTTGATTCTCAGGTGACTAAGAGAGAACCTTCCATTCCGCAACCCAGTCCCAAAGTCTGATATTGTTGAAGAAGTTAAGACGACAAATTAAAGCATTGCTCTGAAGAATCATCCTTCTGTTAGGGATCTGTTTTGACGGATTTGAGTAACTCGTTTTGATGGTTTTTATAACTTATGTGCTAATAAAATGTTCTCAGATATTACTTGGTCTTGATATATTGTGTTATGGCGATCTTTAAATTTTGCTGTACAATGGTGGTTAGTATAATATCTGACCACAGTCTTGAGTTTGTTCAGCCTTTATCTGGACCCACAATTTAGGTATACTTATACAAGAGTGATTATTCATTGTTTTCTCTTGGATTCTTGATTCCCAGTTATTCTGCCATGACCATCACCCAATCATTGACATTTTGGAGATGTGCCAAATGAACCTACCATGTAGCTTTTATGGATGATGCTTTATGTATATATGTTCATTTTGTTGGTTATCAGTCCCTTTATCACCCGAACCCTAACTCACACACTCCGATCAAAACAACAAACTATGTCTTTCAATTTGTTTATTAGATTCAGAAAAGAAAACTGATTACACTAAAAGAAAATACAAGCTTACCTATTTATAGACTAATACATCAGCTGTTACTAACAGAAAATAAAAGTACTTTAAACTAGAATTACTCATAATAATTAATAAATATGAGCATAGGTAACAGTTCTTAACAAGTAACTGCTGACCCGTACCCGCTGAACCATGACTAAACTGACCCTTGGATCCGCGACCAATAACCCATCAAGAATATGCAACACATTTGGTGTGCGTTGATTGTGTAACTCTCTGATCAGCTGTTTTGTGCATGACTAGTAATTTATGGGGTGTTTAGATGTACGTTTTGCAGTTTTTAGATTGTAAGGGCATCCACTATGATAGTTTATAAAAGGGTTTATAAAAAGATGAAGAGGTCCATAATATTGTTAACCATAGTGAACATCAATTTCATGCTTACATGGCATGAAGAGGTCTAATATCTTAGACCTTTTCACAATTTAATGCATTAAGTTATGTCATATATTTATAAAGCTTTAACAAGTTTATGTATAGTGGAAATAGGTTTATAAATCTAAAAGGTTTATAAGTTTGTGATGTGGCATAATTATAAACCTTTGTAAAGGTTTATCATAGTGGATGCTCTAAGTTTCATAGCATAAATCCAGACGCCCCCTTATTCCTATAGATAGGCGTGACAATAGTGGCTACCCTGTGCCCACATATGCGGTTTCAAACCAATATAATAGGACTCCACTCTATGAATTGACCACAACATCAGTTATAGTGATTCAATATGTTACTTGGCTATAAGTAAAAGGGTAAATTTCATCAATGTGTCAAAGTCTTTGTGGTCAAGTTAAATTAACTATATATAAACAAAGATACGATGAATTAATCTAGGTCAAAAAGATAGTGAAATTGAGTTTTGATATACAAACAATCTCGTGTTGCATAGGCTTATTTTTCTGTTATGAGCTTATTAGCTCGGCTGTATTTCAATAGCTTATTTTTTCCTGAGTTATTTTTTGGGAGACCTTGTTCGTGATATCCTTGAGCAAATACTCATAAATTTGGATGTGAAGGATCTGATCCGATAAAAAAGCGTTTGCAAGTCATGGCAATCTATCATCTCATGTGCCGGTTTCATTAAATCCCATTTGAATCAGAGTTACAAGAACTATCACAATAATAAGGAAAATGTACCAAGGATCCCTTTGTCTAGGTTTTATTGCCGCTTTAAGTTTAGCTGTGAACTTAACAACATGAATCTTTCTTTCAAGAACTGTCTTATTCTTGGTTTTTGCAATGGCCTTCTATGCATCTCGCCTACTGTTAGTGATGTCTTAGTAATCAATGCCTCAACTCGAGAGGAGAAAAGAGTGAGAAAGCCAACAAAACTTGACATCAACTACTCCTTGTGTTGGGGTTTTGGTTATGATTCATCAAGTGATGATTACAAGGTTGTATTAGGGTTCAGGACAGTTGAAAATACTACATGTTTTCAAGTGTTAACATTGAAAACAAATGTTTGGAAAGTTGTTGGAGATGTGGAGTATAGATGTCGTAGTAATTTTGGCACCTTATGCAATGGGGCACTTCATTGGTTTATGGACGTCATGGATCGATGTTTTGTTCTTAAGAATGTAATTCTTTCTTTCGATTTATCTAAAGAGGAATTTAAAGTAATCCCCCAGCCTGATGATTCGAGATATGAATCTCGCTATGGTAACAGCTTGGAGATTGTCGAAGAGTGTTTATGCATACTGGTTCGTTGTAGTCGTTACTATAACATATGGGTATTGAGAAACAACAATGTAGAACAATTTTGGGAACAGTCGTCACTTACTTTCATTGATTATGAGGGGTCGATAAATCAATGGTCTTATGTGAGTCAGAGAGGTGTTGGTTCCCCTATATTTATGCAGAGCCTCGTGTCTCCCCATGTTAACAGGACGCCAAAGAAAAAGAGGCAGGCTGAGAATAGCAAGAAAAACAATAAGGTATGTTCTAATTTTGATGTTATTTCGTGTGTAAAATTAACAAGAAGGCTTCGTAGTAAACTGATTACAGCATTCATGTAGAATTTTGGTTTTATCGAGGGTGACTTTTGAGTTCTACCTCTTATATCCTTTTAGAGTACTATCATTTGAATTTGATTATACAGTATGTTTGATTGTAATTACGGTTTGTTAATTTGTTTACATATATTAATTCACTTTCATGTTTTTACATCTTATTTTCAGTTGATTAAAAGAGAACCTTCCATTTCTTAGCCAAGTGACAGAGATTGATGTCGTCTCACAAGTCAAGATGACAGGGCATTTATTTAAAGAACCGTGCTTCTGTTTAGGGATCTATCCTCTTATCGCTTTTAGTATCTTATGTTGATTCTGATTCACTTTTTTTTAGGGAACTCGTGGTCTTTGACGGTTATCTGTAACATGTCTTTGAAGGTTTTAATACCTTACTTGCTTTTTGGATTGAGATCCTCTTATGTTCAATTTGAACATGAGAGTTTCAGTCTTAGGAATTGCGAAGTGAAATGTGTTGGAGATGAAATGCCTCAAATAAACCAAAGTGTTGATCATATTAAGGGTGCAGTAGAAAACAATGCTAAAAATGAAACGGGTCAACTGGATAATTTTGTATTCCAATGGGTCAGACTGTGTTGACTCGAAACACAGATTACACTAAACAATAATCAACTTAAATAAAACAAGTCTTTCAACAGATTGAATTCCAAAATCATCTAACTGCATTAAGAGAAGTCAATGCAGATTGCATTTACAGAATCCACCATACAACATTCACAAAAATGATTACTAATTTACAAATCACAATACAGATGCTAATATTCACTGTCAAACAGCTAATCCCCAGTGCCATTATCTAGTGAAGCAGTAGCTTATAGGGATTAGAGAGTCGGTCAAGTGCTTAGTGAAACCAAGAATTAGTGCACATCGAGAAGAGGCACATCAATTAGATCATAGAGACCTAGAAACAGCTATTCTTGTAGATGATGTTAACCTAACCCTTATCCCAATTCCTCCTTTCATTATAATAAACATTGATTTGCCCACTTTACCTGGTCTAGCATTTGTATTAAACTTAACTCTCTTTCCACCCCTACTAGTCCTACTAGAGGCTGCACTCACCAACCACTTCAAAGGTTGCAGACTCCCCAGTCACATTCATAGCTACATCAGGTTAATCCACTAAAGATGTTGATTCAACATCTTTATTCTTCTTATGTCTACGTTTGGTTTCTTGGTGGCTTAGGTGGTTTATTAACTTTAGTATAAGTACAACCTACCTTATTATGTCCTTTTTTACCACAATTTTGAATGTCATTTCTATCCCAGCTCTAGGAAGCCTATTTGCATTTTTTTTTATTCATGTGTAGCCCTAATCCTTTTTTTCCTTGGCCTTCCTGGTATTTTTTTAGTCTTGGGTGGCAGAACCCTAGACATTTCATTACAATCTGACCAAAAGGTCATGCCACAAACTGGACTCATATACTGATTATAGGATTGATAATACATATCTTTCCTAAAACAAGGAGGCACATAATACTCTGGTCTTCTATTAATTTTAAACAAAACAGCTATTGCATGAGGGTAACCCAGACCTGATAATTACCACCTAATAATTACCACATTCTACAACTGCAAGTTCTTAGATGTTCGTTAACTCTAAAAGCCTCATAACCATTCCTAACTTCATATGAATTCCCCACCAGCTAGAATTACATGGCAAAAACTATCTATGAATAACAATATCAGCGATACATAATCAAATAACATGTATTATGAACTGATTGTTGTATTAGAATCATATAGCTTTGTTGATCTGTTAAAATTTGAAGTATTTTTTGAATGTTAGGACAAATATCTTTAGGCCATTTCTCCATCAGTTGCCTCATGGTATTCATCCTCTTTAGTACTATCACCCTCATTGCCTCAAACATAGTTATTAAGGGCTTGTTCCTAACTCTTAACAAAACAAAATTAAAACACTCACTAAACCCATTCTCCACTGCTTCACACTTTGTTCCTATGCTTAAAAAAAAGGCCCTAGACCAGGTTTTGGGATCTTTATTAAGCAAGTACTAATGCACATTTTGTTAGAAGTAACGGATAAAAATTAATGAATATGTCCGGACTTGTACACGAGACTTCGGGATTGCACACTTTACGTATGAGTTTCAATTAACTAGTAATTATTATATTAAGTTATGAATACATAACGGTCGTTAGTAGTTAACGGTAGTTGGACTAAACGATCGTTAAAGGAAAAAGAGAAGGACTAAACATGAAATAGTAGCCAAGAAGGATCCGGAAGGACCCTCTTGGGCTTGTATTCGGCCGACCCATCCCCTAGGGGATTAGGGTTGTGTCTTGTGCTCCAAGATTGATGATTAGTATAAATACATGTCCCTATGTATTCATTCATTCATCTCTTGTTCCACTAGCAAACCAAAGTCTTCTTCTTCTCTCTTTCTTTGAGCTATAGGCGATCCTATACACCCACTTAGGGTTCCTATTTGATCAACTAAGGCTCAACCTAGTGGTGTTTGCTTGTAATCAAGAACCTAGCTTTTCTAATTGAAACGCTAATAGTACGTGTGTTCGAGAACGAAGTGTTGGCATACTTTTGCTAACGTGTTATTGCCCTATTCGACTAAACCCTAGTCGATCCACAATAAACCCTAATTAGGGTTTATATTGTTCTTGATCCGCGATTTCTTGTTCTTGCTAGAAATCACAAAAGAGGTACGCATATTCTTTTATATTGGGTTAATTCAATTGCATGTATTTGATCTATTTCCGCTGCGTTACTTGATGATGTTTATGTTTATATCATTATTATTATTTAAATATTCTAACAGTGGCATCAAGAGCCGTTAATACATTGTAATTAATTACCGAAACATATAAAATTGAATCGTTGGTGATTATTACATGCTTTGGTGTTCTTATGTTTTTTAAAATTTAGAAAACCCAAAAAAAAAATTATATATGTCGACTTTATTTTTTTTAAAAGAAAAATTAGGGTTTTGGATTTTTTGTTAAAAACTTGTAGAAACCCTAGGTAGCATGTAATCTTTATGTGTATTTAATGGATATTTGTATATATGCCATTTTCGTTATGCGATCTTTTGACTTGATTATATGATTATAATAAGTGCTATGTGGGTATCCATGACAAACCATGCATGTGTTGTTATGGATTATGGTGATTTTGTAGATTTCATACTTTTATTATGCTATTTGTTATAATTAATATGGTTTTTTAGTAAATGTTTAACATGTAAAGATTACTAAAAATTAATTAATTATGAAATTAGGGAAGACCCTATAAAAATCGTATATTTAATCAATTGTGTGTATAAATTGGTTTATTTTGCATGTCTATTATTTGAGTTGTTTATTTATTTTATTTAATTACTATTTGTTTTTATATTTTTGTGACATGATAGTAAGCAAAAGGGTAATTTTATAATAAAATTATAAACCGGACTTAATAATGGTGAAATCTTGTTTTGAGCTTGAAAAATCTTGAACTTTTAATTGATTGATCGCGACTATATTAAATGGTTGGACGGTGAAGCTAATTTTGACAAACTATAAAGTGGGTATAAGGTGGCTTCGCACTAAATTTTGGCCTTAAAGAGACTTCATTCTGTCTTAACGCTCGCCTGTGCGTCAAAATTTAGTTTTACCCAACAACGATTATAAATACGAAGCACTTAAGGCAAAGTTGTAAGTTTCTCAACGCCTCAATTAAAACTTTGTAGATTTAAGCTCGTAAAGAAAGTAATGAGTAAAAGTTTTTTACATGAAACATATGATACAAGATGAATGCATGACATCTTTGTACATATTTTGATTACACACATCAAATTACTACCCTTAAAATTTAAGTTATATGCCATCCAATGAAACGGAAACACCTAAGTTGTGATTTACGTCAGGGCGTAACCTGGCTAGATTACAATGAAAGGGTAAATTACATGATTTCATCACTAGCAGATCAACTGGTGTGATGGAATTATGTAAGTTTGCTGTTTCTTAAGTTGGTTAACTTAATTGAGTTGATAGCGGGTTCTGATCACTCAAGGCATAAGATGGGGATAAAACATGCTTACATTGCAACTGCGGTTGGCGAATATGTAAATCCCATCATTTCTAGGAATTGCAATTGAATATTGGCAATTGAGGCTCGACTCGTACCTTATTGAATACCGTCATCACTAGCAGATCAACTGATGTGATGAATCTATGTCAATTTGGATCCTAGTTTTTCAATGTAAATTAAATGGTTATATGTTTATGAACCAAGGGTATTTAATTTTCTTGAAATTATTATCGAAAGTACTAACTTTTAAATTTTTCTGTAGAGATGGCTACACCCGAAAACACTAATATGAGCAACATGAGTTCTGCGTTCAAACAAATGATTGATTGGGACAAGTTGACTGGTGAAAATTTCAATGATTAGTATCGATCCTTAAGAATTACCTTAAGGATGGCCAGAAGATATGATTATCTTGGTGAACCTCTTCCTACTGAGCCTTCTGCAAATGCACCTAATGCTGAAAAGGATGCATACAACATTGCGTATGAGAAGCACAATGATGTGGCTTGTCTCATGTTAGCTGGGATAGACACTCAATTGCTAAAACAATTTGAGCACTATGGACCCATGGACATGATCGATGAACTCAGACGAATGTTTGAGAAACCACCTGCTGCAGAATTATATGACTTAATAGAATCTTTGCACAGTTGTAAGCAGGAAGCAGGAAAATCCGTGAGTGCCCATGTATTGGAGATGAAATGATATATGGACCAATTGGAGCGACTCGGCTACGGATATCAAGAAAGCGTATGTATTGGTCTCATCTTGTGATCCCTTAATCAGGATTTGTATAGTGAGTTTGTACGCAACTACAATATGCATTGGAAGGGGAAGACAGTTAGTGAAGTTCATGCAATGCTTATTGACTTTGAAAAAGGTCTGTCTAAAAAGGCACCTACACCAGCTGTAATGGCGATACAAAGTGGTAGGATCACCAAGAAAAATAAACCCAATAAACCACAACATGCGAATAACAAGGGTAAAGGCACTGGAAAGGGCATACAAGTTGCGACTCACCAACAGAAGCCTAAGAAGCAAAATCCTCCTCCTAAGAAGAAGGAAACTCCCAATAAGGATTTGGCTACTTGTCACTACTGTAACACTCCTGGACATTGGAAGCGGAACTGTCCATTGTTACTAGAGGAGTTTCGCCTCAACAAGAGTAAAATGCCTGGTAATGTCGCAAGCACTTCAGGTATGTTTATGATTGAATTATTTTATTTTCCTCGTAAGAATAATTCCTAGATATATGATACAGGATGTGGTACTCACATTTGTAATACGTCGCAGGGACTTAGAGGAGCAAGGAAGCTGGCCTATGGAGAAAGATACTTGTACGTAGGGAATGGCATACATGCAGCAGTTGAACCATAGGGATTTTCGATTTAGTTTTACCTTCGGGTTTGATACTAGTATTGAATAATTGTCATTATGCACCCTCTATTGTTAGGGGTGTTATTTCAGTTTCTTTGTTATTGGATAATGGTTTTGTTCACACATTTATTAATAACGGAATTTCTGTTTCTTTAAATAATGTTTTTTACTTTAATGCAATTCCAATAAATGGTGCGTTTGAAATTGATATGGAAAATCTTGTGTCTAATAGAAATAATTCTATGCATAGCATTAGCAATAAGAGAATCAAGTCTAACTTAGATTCGTCTTTTGTTTGGCCTTGTCGTCTTGCACATATAGGCAAGGATCGCATGGAAAAGCTGCAACATGATGGGCTTTTGCAAAAGATCAATGATAAATCATTTAATAAATGCGAATCTTGCATATCTGGAAAGATGATAAGAAAACCTTCTTCACATCAAGTGGAAAGGGCTACAAAACTACTTGGATTAATACACACTTATGTATGTGGTCCACTTAGACTTGTGTCAAAGCGTGGTGCTAGCTACTTCATAACCTTCACGGATGATTATAGTCGTTATGGTTATGTTTATTTACTTAAACATAAACATGAAGTCTTTAACACATTTAAGGTTTTCAAAAGTGAAGTAGAATTACAACTCGGTAAGAAGATTAAGGCTCTTCGATCCGATAGAGGCGGTGAATATATAAGCCAAGAGTTTAAAGATCATTTCGCTGAGTGTGGTATAGTCCAGCATCTCACAGCTCCTTATACTCCACAGCAAAATGGTGTATCTGAAAGGAGAAATCGTACTTTGCTTGACATGGTACGATCAATGTTTAATCTTACAACTCTACCCTTATCCTTTTGGGATTATGCCCTTGAAACTACAATTCGCATATTGAATATGGTTCCAACTAAGAAGGTTGATAAGACTCCATATGAATTATGGACATGAAAAGCTCCCAACTTTTCTTACTTAAAGGTCTAGGGTTGTGACGCGTTTGTTAAACGTGATTCACTAGATAAACTCCAACAGAGATCTATTAAGTGTATCTTCGTAGGATACCCAAAGGAAACGGTGGGTTACTACTTTTACTTTCCACCAGAGAATAAAGTCATTGTGGCTAGGTATGGAGATTTCTTTGAAAAGAATCTCATATCTCAGGAATTCAGTAGGAGAGTTTATGATCTAGAAGATGAAGATACATCACCTTCTGAAAACACTAGATCACTTCCTGTGGAACCTGAAAGTTTAGGTCCTCCACCTGAAGTTGAAGTGGTACCCATTCGCAGATCTTCAAGATCTGTGAAAGCACCTGAACGTCTATGTCTTAACGTAGAGTGTGAGGAAACTATACTAGGGGATCTTAATGAACCTACTAGTTATAAGGCTGCCATGAATGGTCCTGAAAATGAAAAATGGCAGAGTGCTATGAAGGGGGAAATGCAATCCATGAGAGACAACGAAGTCTGGATATAAGTAGACCTTCCTCCGAATGCCAAGGTAGTTGGAAGTAAATGGCTCTACAAGAAGAAAACAGACATAGATTGCATTATGCACACCTATAAAGCTCGTTTGGTAGCTAAAGGCTATACTCAAACATTTGGTGTTGACTACGTGGAGACCTTTTCTCCTGTAGCTGACATTAGAGCTATTAGGATTCTCTTAGCTATAGCTACTTACTATGACTATGAGATATGGCAAATGGATGTCAAAACCGCCTTCTTAAACGGTCGCCTAGATGAAGATATCTATATGGCGCAACCTAAGGGGTTTGTGAATCCAGAATTTCCAAACCATGTATGCAAACTTCAAATATCCATTTATGGATTGAAGCAACCATCACGTCAATGGAATAAAAGATTTGATGCAAAATCAAAAGTTTTTGATTTACTCAAAATCTTGATGAGCCATGTGTATACTAGAAAGCTAGTGGGAGTAATGTTACTTTCCTTATCCTATATATCGATGACATATTAATCTTAGGAAATCACATACCAAGTTTAAAGGAAGTTAAATCCTATCTTGGTAAATGTTTTACTATGAAGGATTTAGGAGAAGCAGCATACATCCTCGGAATCAAAATCTACAAAGATAGATCAAAGCGGTTGATTGGATTAAGTCAAAGTGCCTACATGTAACACCCCCATTTTTCACTAATCATAGTGGATTAAGTGTTTGGGGTATTACTTCATAGAATCACAGTTACAGTAATAGAAAACAACTCGAAAAGAGACGTTTTTTAGAAATTTAGTTATTATTCATTTAATTATGAGAGTTTTATTAGTAAAAGATATACTTTTACTTCTAGTGAGGTCCCAAAAATCTAGGTGTTAGGTTATGTTTGAATGATAACCGGTTTGAAAGTCCTCTGGGCTCAGTGCCTCCTTCTGCCATATCTCCGTAGAAGTAATTGTAACAATTCGCAATTTCAGGTTAACTTTTATTCCCGAAAATTTCACTATTCACTTTTTACTATTCACTTTTCACTATTCATCTCAGAAATTTTTATTTCATATTCTCGTAAGTTAAACTATTTTAACGATAATCCGAGAGTTTGACGCTCGTCGGATCATTTCTGCAAAAATCACAAAGCCGTGTCCGAGATTTACTTTTAGGTTTAAACGTCCTTCCAGCATCCCGATATATCCATAAAACATTATAAACAATAGAAATATGATTTTCTCTCATTTTAGGACAATTCCAAAAGTTTCGGAATTTTACGTTTTTCAGTTCAGCGTTTTACGCGAATTACACGTTTTAGACCCGCATTTCCAGTTTTAGCAGCGTTTAAGCACCCTGATAAAAGTTATCACTCATTTAATAGGCTAATATAGAGTATATTGATAAGCTTTAACATATTTATGAGTTTCACATTTTTAAGATACTCGGTTTTAAGTTTCGTGACTTAACGACTTACTATTAGCGATTACCTGGACCAAAACTCGCCCCGTAAACACTAGGTGTTATCAATAACTCACCAATCTTATCTTGGAAGTCTTATAAGGTGTTTTTAGCTAGTCATCTAGCCTAGTCATGTTAATCTACATAATATCTACTAAAGTATAACAAACCAATTTTGCTACTTCATTCATTTTATATCATTTACACTTAATCAAAATAATCAAACTCATTCTCTTCCTTTCTCTCTCAATACCAACGACCCAAACACATAAAATAACCCATTTTGATCATGATTCTTTCAAGTTTCATCCATCATAAGTATAGCCTTTTGTTCCTTGCATGATCCTTAACACCTTTCAACCATAAAACTCTATAAAATCACCACAAAAACTCATCAAATTTCCAAGTGTTCTTAGTGAAGATTTTTACTAAAGGTTGTTTTTATGTTAGATTAGTGTTTATCAATGGATTATAAGATAGGGTTTTTGATATGGAAGCATGGCTATGGTTGGAAAGGTTTTGGAAGATTAAGTAGTGGTTCTTGGTTCTGATCTTGGTTCTAGTTAGTTTCTTCACAAGTTGTAAGCAAACCCTAACATACTCCTTGCTTAATTATCATTTTCATGCTCTTTGTGTTCCTTTCATGCTATATATGTTCTTGTTATTGTGTTCATGATGTTTAAAAATGGATAAAACGAGTATTGGTATACATATGTTAACTTATGACAAGTAAACAAGCAAACTAGTGATTTTTATGGAGAACCACGACCAAAATAGTATAACTATGATATTTGACACTTACTTACTGTTAAAGAGGACTTAACAAGGAAAACATAGCAATTTGAATCACCCAAAACGAGTACCCGAGTCAAAAGTTATGACCATTTGAAGTTAGCGAAACCAAAACGGCAAAACTGCCTAAATAGCATTCTGATCAAATTTTGATTTTGAAAGTCCCACTTCTGGTCCGATTCATCAAAATGTGAAAACACGAAAGTTGTCCAGAACGACGTTTTCGTTCAGGCACAAAGAAGCTCGAGCCCTGAAAACGCTTTCCGAGTGATAATTTCTTCAAATTCTTAACAGCCCATTTTTAGACCAAAGTCACTATATTATAGTTATGAATTACTAAGACCAAGAGGTCTAATGACCTAAAGCCAAGACCACAACCATGGCTAAAGCCAAGGTTGAGTCTCAAGACCATGGTAACAATGACCAAGGTCACGGCAAAGCCACGGCTAAAGACCATATAACTTTTAAAGATCAAAAACTTATATATATGTTATCAAATAATACAATAGTAGGGAGCCTCATGTGAGGAGTTCATTAAGTAATCCGTCGAGACGAGTTGTGGATTTACGAATTAAAGTGTCCTGGCTCCTCGAACGTTTACTCCATGACTTCTGAATTATGTCGGCCCGAACGGTAGTAAGAGATATACAACCTATACATGTTTCATAAACCACTTATATTTAAAGACTTACACTATATACTAAAGTACTACATCATGAACATTATGCAAGACATATATAGGCAATTCTTCGTATTCTTAGACGTTACTCCAAACCTAAGTCGCAACGTTCTATTATAGGCTGCTCTTAGAGACTTTCGCGATTCGACTACCACTTTCATTTCTCATTACATAAGCTTAAGGTGAGTCATAGCCCCTACTCTTTTCGTACTTGTTTTAACTCTTGGGGGGGATACATGCTCAACTACTTGCTTACTTGTACAAATATTCAAAACATTTACACTTGATTGTTTTATACTTGATTGTTTTATACTTGATTGTCTTATACTTGATGGCATTATACTTGATTTCATACATACGTGACTATCTTTTATCTTTGGGAAGTGGCTCCCAGTAATCTTTTATCTTTGGGAAGTGGCTCCCAGCAAACTTTTATCTTTGGGAAGTGGCTCCCAGTTTTCTTTGGGAAGTGGCTCCCAGTTGTCTTTGGGAATTGGCTCCCAAGTGAGGTCTTCGGAGATGAAGTAGAGACTCACTACTAATTGCTTAATTGTCTTGATGAACTTATACATGTCTTTATCATACTATATTGTAGCAGTGGGTTGTGAACACACAGGTTACAAGTCTCTTATGACGGGACTTGTAACTGAGTGGATTCTCAATGCCTTTGCTGTGTGAACATTCTTTAAGGCTTTTCAACTATTTTAAGACAAACTCTATGAACTCACCAACCATTGTGTTGACACTTTAGCATGTTTATCTCAGGTTAGTAAGGCGATAGCTAGTGCGTGAAACTTAGAGTCAAGCTGCATATTCTGAAGACTTACGCTTTTATCATTTACCATTTAAAATATTTTGTATACATTTATGTATCATACTTTGGAATCTCATGTTTGTAACTTTGAATTCATTAATCGAATGGTAACTTTTCAAAACGTCTCATTTAGAGTTCGTTTTCTATACTTTGTACTTTGTATTATGAAGTAGCACCCCAATGACACAGTCTTCCGCTGCGGTATTTTGGGGGTGTTACAGATTGGTACCAGAGCCTTGGTTATAGAGAACTAGGTTGCATTTAGTGCCTAGACTATAACTGCTATATACGTTGGGACCTTCCTCTTTATTTGCCTTACACACAATACATACACATATGCTTTTTGGTTAGAGGTTTGCTTAGTTCCACGCTGTTAGATGATGTGACTTTAGTATTATAAGGAGCCCCAGAGATTCGTCGAGTCATTAAAAACATGGAGCTCAGTAATAACTAATTATTTAACTTGATCTTGTGACAGTTCTTGTTTGATGAGACACAAGATTTGAGTTAAATAATATTATTGCTTAGCTTTAGGGATTTGATGACTTGATTATCTTACTATCGGCCTCAGAAAGCGGATTTTGTGTCGGAAATTCTTAAGTAGGATAATTTAGAATCTCCTTATTTAAATGGATTGGGACGCCTCTTCAGTTAAATAAAGAAATTGTAAATCACCGAACCATAAGTTTATGAGACCTTACTTACATAAATTTGGACGCTTCTTTATGTAAGTAATGTGTTATAAATAAGTGGGCTTAATTGTAGCCGATACGACTCCTTAACCAGAACCTTAGACGAATCAGAGTGAACACCACTATATTAGAGATCCCAAATTCTCTTAGACACACCATAAGTAGTTAACATCAACAGAACTTCGGGACGAAGTTCTCCTTAAGGGGTAGAGACTGTAACAATTCGCAATTTCAGGTTAACTTATATTCCCGAAAATTTCACTATTCACTTTTTACTATTCACTTTTCACTATTCATCTCAGAAATTTTTATTTCATATTCTCGTAAGTTAAACTATTTTAACGATAATCCGAGAGTTTGACGCTCGTCGGATCATTTCTGCAAAAATCACAAAGCCGTGTCCGAGATTTACTTTTAGGTTTAAACGTCCTTCCAGCATCCCGATATATCCATAAAACATTATAAACAATAGAAATATGATTTTCTCTCATTTTAGGACAATTCCAAAAGTTTCGGAATTTTACGTTTTTCAGTTCAGCGTTTTACGCGAATTACACGTTTTAGACCCGCATTTCCAGTTTTAGCAGCGTTTAAGCACCCTGATAAAAGTTATCACTCATTTAATAGGCTAATATAGAGTATATTGATAAGCTTTAACATATTTATGAGTTTCACATTTTTAAGATACTCGGTTTTAAGTTTCGTGACTTAACGACTTACTATTAGCGATTACCTGGACCAAAACTCGCCCCGTAAACACTAGGTGTTATCAATAACTCACCAATCTTATCTTGGAAGTCTTATAAGGTGTTTTTAGCTAGTCATCTAGCCTAGTCATGTTAATCTACATAATATCTACTAAAGTATAACAAACCAATTTTGCTACTTCATTCATTTTATATCATTTACACTTAATCAAAATAATCAAACTCATTCTCTTCCTTTCTCTCTCAATACCAACGACCCAAACACATAAAATAACCCATTTTGATCATGATTCTTTCAAGTTTCATCCATCATAAGTATAGCCTTTTGTTCCTTGCATGATCCTTAACACCTTTCAACCATAAAACTCTATAAAATCACCACAAAAACTCATCAAATTTCCAAGTGTTCTTAGTGAAGATTTTTACTAAAGGTTGTTTTTATGTTAGATTAGTATTTATCAAGGGATTATAAGATAGGGTTTTTGATATGGAAGCATGGCTATGGTTGGAAAGGTTTTGGAAGATTAAGTAGTGGTTCTTGGTTCTGATCTTGGTTCTAGTTAGTTTCTTCACAAGTTGTAAGCAAACCCTAACATACTCCTTGCTTAATTATCATTTTCATGCTCTTTGTGTTCCTTTCATGCTATATATGTTCTTGTTATTGTGTTCATGATGTTTAAAAATGGATAAAACGAGTATTGGTATACATATGTTAACTTATGACAAGTAAACAAGCAAACTAGTGATTTTTATGGAGAACCACGACCAAAATAGTATAACTATGATATTTGACACTTACTTACTGTTAAAGAGGACTTAACAAGGAAAACATAGCAATTTGAATCACCCAAAACGAGTACCCGAGTCAAAAGTTATGACCATTTGAAGTTAGCGAAACCAAAACGGCAAAACTGCCTAAATAGCATTCTGATCAAATTTTGATTTTGAAAGTCCCACTTCTGGTCCGATTCATCAAAATGTTAAAACACGAAAGTTGTCCGGAACGACGTTTTCGTTCAGGCACAAAGAAGCTCGAGCCCTGAAAACGCTTTCCGAGTGATAATTTCTTCAAATTCTTAACAGCCCATTTTTAGACCAAAGTCACTATATTATAGTTATGAATTACTAAGACCAAGAGGTCTAATGACCTAAAGCCAAGACCACAACCATGGCTAAAGCCAAGGTTGAGTCTCAAGACCATGGTAACAATGACCAAGGTCACGGCAAAGCCACGGCTAAAGACCATATAACTTTTAAAGATCAAAAACTTATATATATGTTATCAAATAATACAATAGTAGGGAGCCTCATGTGAGGAGTTCATTAAGTAAGCCGTCGAGACGAGTTGTGGATTTACGAATTAAAGTGTCCTGGCTCCTCGAACGTTTACTCCATGACTTCTGAATTATGTCGGCCCGAACGGTAGTAAGAGATATACAACCTATACATGTTTCATAAACCACTTATATTTAAAGACTTACACTATATACTAAAGTACTACATCATGAACATTATGCAAGACATATATAGGCAATTCTTCGTATTCTTAGACGTTACTCCAAACCTAAGTCGCAACGTTCTATTATAGGCTGCTCTTAGAGACTTTCGCGATTTGACTACCACTTTCATTTCTCATTACATAAGCTTAAGGTGAGTCATAGCCCCTACTCTTTTCGTACTTGTTTTAACTCTTGGGGGGGATACATGCTCAACTACTTGCTTACTTGTACAAATATTCAAAACATTTACACTTGATTGTTTTATACTTGATTGTTTTATACTTGATTGTCTTATACTTGATGGCATTATACTTGATTTCATACATACGTGACTATCTTTTATCTTTGGGAAGTGGCTCCCAGTAATCTTTTATCTTTGGGAAGTGGCTCCCAGCAAACTTTTATCTTTGGGAAGTGGCTCCCAGTTTTCTTTGGGAAGTGGCTCCCAGTTGTCTTTGGGAATTGGCTCCCAAGTGAGGTCTTCGGAGATGAAGTAGAGACTCACTACTAATTGCTTAATTGTCTTGATGAACTTATACATGTCTTTATCATACTATATTGTAGCAGTGGGTTGTGAACACACAGGTTACAAGTCTCTTATGGCGGGACTTGTAACTGAGTGGATTCTCAATGCCTTTGCTGTGTGAACATTCTTTAAGGCTTTTCAACTATTTTAAGACAAACTCTATGAACTCACCAACCATTGTGTTGACACTTTAGCATGTTTATCTCAGGTTAGTAAGGCGATAGCTAGTGCGTGGAACTTAGAGTCAAGCTGCATATTCTGAAGACTTACGCTTTTATCATTTACCATTCAAAACATTTTGTATACATTTATGTATCATACTTTGGAATCTCATGTTTGTAACTTTGAATTCATTAATCGAATGGTAACTTTTCAAAACGTCTCATTTAGAGTTCGTTTTCTATACCTTGTACTTTGTATTATGAAGTAGCACCCCAATGACACAGTCTTCCGCTGCGGTATTTTGGGGGTGTTACAGTAATATACCTAGAATACTTAGATCCATAACTTTTGACCTACAAGCCCTTTTGATTTTATCCATGATTTTGTTAAAGAGTTGTGGATAATATGCTTTGAAGCCACCTAAAATGCACTCCACTAAACTATTTCCTAAAACCCTCATACATGTGTCTTGCACATTGTCTATGTTCAGCAAGTGGCATAATGTCTTTCACAGCTTCAATAAGAACCTATATAAAGTTCTATTATTAATAAATTCTTTTCATATAATTATAGAAAAGTAACTAAAGCTAAAAAATTGTACCTTGTGCTGATCAGAAATTAGGTCTAAACCATTGCAAGTGGGTATGTCCAAGTCATCTCCTAAAAGCTCTAGAAACCAACTCCAATTATCCTTATTTTCTACATTTACCATTGCCCATGCCTCTAGAAAGATGTGGTTATTGCCATCTCTCCCAATTGCCATTAAAGTCTCACCCACATTTGGTTTTTTAAGGAAACATGTAACATCCCCAAAATATCGCAGCGAAAGATAATGTCATTGGGGTGCTACTTCATAATACAAAGTTCAAGTCATAAAAAACGACCACTAAATGAGACGTTTTTAAAAGTTACCATTAGATAAATGAAATCAGAGTTATAACAAGAGGTCCCAATGCAATAAGATACATAAACATTTTTAGAATATCATTGAATGGTAATTGTGAATGCATCAAAGTCTTCAAAACATGTCATGCGATTCAAATGCTCCAAACGCGAGCTATCATCTTACAGACCTGAGAAATACATGCTAAAAGTGTCAACACAAGGTTGGTGAGTTCATAGGTTTAATGTAAATAAGATGAAAACCTTTTTAAGTTAGTCGTTATGACAAGTATATGTCAACCTAATCCTATTACAAGTTACGCCCATACAAGACTTGTAATATCTTAGGTCCACATATAAATTCATGATGATAAATATTTCTTAAAATAGAAAAAGTCAAAGTACTAGAGTCAAAGCCAAAACACTTGGTTATAATAATTTGTCTGAAAAGTCTTCGCAAATAAAGTTTATGATGTAAATCATAATGGAAGAAAAAAGCATTGAAAGCAAGTCCTCATGGCAAAAGTCATATCAATCTATCCTGTTACAAGTCCCGCCCATACAAGACTTGTAGCATATATATTCATACACCAATCCATGATAAATTATGTAAGTGTAAAAGTCAAGTGCAAACCACAAGTATTTAGTTTTTAAGGCGACAATTGTAACACATAGGGCTGAGCATCGGGCCGGATCCCTACCCGACCCGACCCGTCCCGACTAATCCCGATCCCGAAAAGCACCAAAATCCTAAACCAAATAACGACCCAAAAGTAGTCGATTTTGGTATAGTTGGTTTCAGTATAGTTGGTATTGTCGGTTTCGGGCTGATTTGCTTGTATATTTTTGGTTTTTGTCCCATTCCGTCCCGACCCGAATCCCGAAAATGCTAAAAATCCAAACCAACTCCCGACCCAAGAAGCTATTATTCGGTTTCGGGACTATCGGTTTATGTCAGGATCGGGTCAGTTTTTGGGACTCAGGCGGTTTTACTCACCCATAGTAACAGATACAATCGGAAAGTAAATATTATTGCACTAAGCCCATGAAACCGAATACATTAACACATTATATCAATAAATTGATATAGTAATTGCCCTAGTAGGTAACTTGTCGTTTACCTACCGTCTCAAATACAGTGCTTTTGCTTACCTATCCAGTCAACCAAACGGGATTCGTCAATCCCATAGGCCTATCCACAGCATTCACGTTTACACAAAATAACTAATTGTTCACGATGTTATGGACTTTGGGCAATAATGCTTAGGCAATAATAAATCAATTCAAGCATACAGTTTTCAAGTACTTGTGTCCATAGAAAATACAATCCATTGTATTAATGTAAAACAAGTAATGTGTTTCAGTAAATGAGTAAAGTGTCTCAGTAAATGAGTAAAGTGTTTCAGTGAATGAGTACAATGTTTCAGTAAACTTTTCAAGTGTTTCGGTAAACGTTTCAAGTGTTTCAGTAAACTAATAAAGTGTTTTAGATAAATAAGTAAAGTATTTCAGTAAACGAGTAAAATGTTTCAATAAACATTTCGAGTGATTCAGATAAACGAGTAAAGTATTTCAGTAAACGAGTAAAGTGTTTCAGATAAACAAGTAAAGTATTTTAGTTAATGAGTAAAGTGTTTCAGTAAATGTTTCAAGTGTTTCAAATAAACAAGTAAAGTATTTCAGTAACCGAGTAAAGTATTTCAGTAAACGTTTCCGTAAATGAATAAAGTGTTTGTAAGTGAAAAGAGCATGTATTCTCACCCCAAAAGTAGTTCAAAACGAGTAAAAGTGGGGTTATGAGATCACTGTAAAGCAACGAGATAAATATAACGAGATAATGCAATAGACGCCAATAATTACTGTAGGAGCAACCTAAAAATAATATGTTGTGTCTTAGATTGAGAATAATAAAGATGAATATGCAAGTTTGTTTTATAAAGTTTTTATATGGATTATACCTTTGTACTTAGTGTTTATAAGGTTTATAAAATAACTGAGACAAGTTTTATGACAAGTTTGTTAAGTTTAATAAACCCGAACATAAGTGCGATTCAGTTTTAAAATAGTTATCTGATTTTATAAAACCGTTTATCCTGAACCGTAAAGAGTTATGACTCGGTTTTTACGTCTACGAAATGATATTTGAGTCTATTAATTAGTTTTTTGGGTCCCATTATTCCAAAAATTACATAACATATGTAAAATTACTACAATACCCTTAAATGTCAAAGATGGAAATTGACTACACAAAACAATCCCATGAAAACGACTTTAGTTTACAATCTACAACTCCGTTTCAATTCTTTCCAGCGGCCACATTTAAGTTAGAGTGTCACCTATGTTTTCGCTTCGAACACCAACAGTGGGTTATGTACAGCTTTTAAGAGTTTTTGGCTATTGAAAACAAGTTACTAAATCTGGCATAGTTTTGCCGTTTATCTTCTAGTTAAATCATCGGGTGACGTCATGAAACGAGCCACCCAGAAAATGGAAGCTAAGAGATAGATTTATAACCCTATATTTTTATCTAAGTCCAGAAATCCACATATTTTTACTGATTGTGTCATTTTAGTCACTAATCAAGTTTGTCCCAAACAGTTGTGATCAAAACATTGTTTTTTAAATTCTTTCACTATGTACAATGTATAAATCTTTAAAAATAAGTATATAAAATGTACAATATACGTAGATCTCAGATCTATAAATATATGAACATGATCAACATAAGAGTATAGAAATAAATATGTGGTGATTCCTTACAAAGGAGAAGAGATGTTGGGATCAATTAAGAACAAAACCAATAATCACCACTAGATCTTCAACTCACATGAATCAAGAACCCAAAACCAATAATTCTAGAAAATATACATGATGATCTCAGCCCCTTATACTCAAGAAATGATGATTTTGACCTTCATCTTTACCAAAACAACTAGGGAAAACAGTGATCAAAGAGGGTGCTTGTGTGGTGGTGATGCACGAAATTCGAGAGGGGGTAGAGGGTGAGATGGAGTTTTGGGTTATCTTGAGATCTACAAATCCATGTATGTAAGATACATGCAAAATTTGTGAGACAAGTGTCTCATAATGTCATCCTAAGATGACACCACATAAGGATGACAAACCAAGTAGTTAATGGGGTAAATTTGATTTAATTTGATGTATAAATTGTTTAGTTTAGGGTTTATTGTTAAAAGGTGGTGCGGGTTTGAGCTAGAAATGTGAAACTTGCAACGTTTTTTTTGTAAAAATGGTAAAATAAAAGTATGACATATAAATATGTATGTAACGAAACTAGAATGCATAAAACATGTAGACTAAGCATAGTCTAGAGTCGGGTTTAAGTTTAATGTACGTGTAACGATGTATGCGAGTGACCTATCCAGTTAGCTGTAAAAGTTAATTTTCATGTAATTAAAATAAATAGTATATTTAAATATGTATAAGTTTTTTTTTGAAGTGTTAGTAGAAATGGGGTGCGGGTATTGGGTAAACACGCGTATAAGTTAAAATGCTTAACACGTAAGTTAAAATGCGTAATACACAAGTTATTTGAAAACAATGAACTTGAATGAAATGACCATTTAATAAATTTTGAGTAGACTAAACATTAGTCTAGTGTGACATAAAATGTCTAAAAGTGGTTCTTATTATGTATAGGATAACCTAACGGGCATACGCAAAGTTAAATTTTTACGTGATTTGGATAAAACATTCAAGTTGAATGGTAAAAGTTAACGTCAAATTCCCAGTTGTTACAAAATATATATCTAATTTTATGACTTTTATACATACTAGTTTCCATCCCTCTTTGAAACCATTGAAACAAACTTAAAACCTATAGATGAGGCGAAAAATGAACCACTTTTAGGGGGTCATTTAAGCCCAGAATTGAATTTATTTGACCAAATATTGCCCTAAATCGTTCCTTTTGTGATTTTAGGTACTTTGGGAGTGAAATCTGGAAAAGGAAGCAATTCGGACGTCTTTGGAGCATAAAAGTGAAGAAAACGCCAAAGTCTTAATTTTCCTTGCTGGGAACAGTAGGTGACGGCGTCAAGAGTAACACCCTGACGGCGTCAAGAGCAAATTCCATGACGACCCAGTACATATTGGACGGCATCACGAAGTAGGGCGTCAAGAGTAAAGATCATGACGGCCTGGAAATGCTAATACATGACGGCGTCAGAAGTAGATCAAGGCAGTCCGAGAAGATTTTTGGCGGCGAGGTGACGGCGTCACAAGTTTGGTCTTGACGCCGTCAGACCCCTTTTCCTATATATAGTTTTCTAATTTTCACATTAAAAAGAGAGAAGTTTTGGAGAAACCCTAAGTGTGCGAATTTTATAGGTTTTTCAAGGGTTCTAAGCCCTTGACACCTTTCATGTGTAATTGAGATAAGTATTTTTTTAATTCAATCAATATGTCTATGTGTTGGTTGTCTATATCTTGTTCTTGTCTTAGTTCCATCATGCTAGGCTAGATCTATCTTGTGTTTGCTTGGATCTAATGAAACCTAGATGTTAATTATGTGGTGATTACTTGTTTATACTTGTTTTGGATGAATGAATTTATATGTTAGGCTTAAGAAAACTGGCAGATCTCCAAATGGTAACATGCTTGAACGTCTTAGGAAACATGAACCTATTGCACTAAGGTCTTTATTGGTTGTATTTAATGCATGAGCCACTGTTTATAATCCCTATGGTTGTGCTGGGCATGGTATAGGAGGAGATAAGAGCTCATAGAATTAGGGAGTTATGTGCGATACCCCATGAATGGTATTAAGGAATACAATCCGTGATCCATGCAACTATAACAAGTAATTAACATGTAAAAGATGTCTAGGGAGTAGTGAAATCTAAGTAAACACATTTTCTCCACTTATTGCTCACAACCTTAGTATAATTTAGTTTATTTTCATTTCTAGTATTTTATTTTGATTGCATCTTTAGTATTGGGTTAGTTGACTAGCAACTAATTCCGCCCAAATCCTTCAAACCCGAGATTTTTACTTGCTTTCTAAAAAAATATAAAAATACAAAAAGAATCATCTCTCACCTTTAGAACTAGTATTTAGGTTTTCTAATCCTAGCGACACTATTCCTAGCTGAACGATCAATCCCCCGGTACTTGTCACTATACTATACTACAACGATCAGGTACACTGCCTGGTGGGGGTTGTAAGCTTCTCAAGATCCCTTGAGAGGTAAAGCCTGGTGCAATTCCCACGCATCAAGTTTTTGGCGCCGCAGCCTGGGGAATAGTTATTGTCTAGGTTAGGATTTCTTTTTATTAGGTCTACTTGCTAGATTCCTTTCTAGTAAGATTTTATTTTTATTTTCAGGTTTTCTTTAGTCTATCTTTTCTTTGTGTCTTTGTTTGTAAAAACCTTTCCATTGACTATTCCGTTAGCCATTATGGAGAACGCGAATCCACTATACTACCAACCACGAAATTCACCCACTCCAAATGACATCTTGATGTTTAGACAACATGAGGATGAACCTATCTATGATGCATGGGCTCGTTTTAAACATTTACTCCGAAAAGTCCCTCATCATAATTTCGATCTGTGGTCCCAAATTGAAATATTTTACCATCGTGTCGACCACTATACCAAAATGGACATTGACCATACCGCACATGGGGACCTTTGGGGATTAAGTGCTGATGAAGCATGGGAAGCCATAGAGAATTGTACCAAACTTGCCAAAAAAATGGACAACCCAACAAACGTTGTTACGGATCAATTGATAGCAAGTTTAAGGGAACAAGCAAGAAGATTGTTTGGGGATAAACCTATAGATGAGATAACTGGGCACACGGGGTGGTTTAATTTCACCACAATACAAGCTGAGCACATTGGTAATCCTGATAAGATGGAGGATAGAGTTGAAAATTTAAACCCACCAAGTACCCCACAAGTCCTACCATCATTTGAGGCATATACACCGCCCGTGACTTATTCGGATGAAGTAGAAGAGACTTTAGGAACCCCAATAGAGGTAGAACCTTTGAACCAAACACAACTAGAGGATATAGGTTTGAATACTTATAATGATAACCTTACTCTTAGTTTTAGGGAAGTTCCTAGTTTTGATGAATCGGGGCCTCAACCAAAACCGTTACCTAATCTTCCATCCTTGGATGAAAATTTAGGAATTGAAATAGGTTCCGATCCACCCATCAAACCATATAGTCCGGGTAGTCTTAGGACAAAGGTAGTGGACTCTAAGCCTTGTAGAGAGGAAGCCAATATAGGAGTGGAAAATGACCTTACATGCTTACATCACCCATTTAAGATTGATCACAAGAAACATTATGGGTTTAAACCGGGTTTATTAGGTCAAGATGGATCCCCAACTAGTAGTCTCTTGGAGTTGATAGAAAATGATCCCTTTCTAGGAAAAAATCTTAATCCACCCATTAACCTGATTGAATTTGTTAAGGTTATGATGATAGGAGCACACCCCTTTGAGCATATAATTCATCCACCACTCTTACCTCACGTGGCATATTTTCACCCTAAGAGTGTGTATAGCTACTTCCACCCGCACTTAATTCAAAGTGTAGGGAAAACCTCCCCTATTTCCGTTAAATAAGGGTAGAGTCAGGCTCGTGACTCGAACAAAAACAAGCACTTATTGGGAGGCAACCCAATCTTTATTTATTTGTTTGTTTGTTTGTTTGTTTGTTTGATTTTATTTGTTTCCGTATGCATGCTTTATTTTTATTGTTTGTGGCTCATGTTTCAAAGTAAATTGCGAAAATGCTTTATTTTGTTTTTAACTTCGTCTTAATTGCATATAAAGGTATTTTGCAAAAGATAAGTGTAAGGGGAAACCCCAAATATGTTTTTAAGAAACAAACCGATCATGATTCTCCACAATATTAAATGAACATGTATATTCGTATTTGTTAGAGTCAAATGCTTGTATCGAGTCATAATGAAGTTTTGCAGGATTTTCCAGAAAGTAGGACCAAGTTTTTCCAGAAATTTTCCGGAAACTTAACATAAGAATTTCTGCAGGTCACTTCAGACGGCGTCAAGAGTTAACTCTTGACGGCGTCAAGTGTAAAAATCTGGAAATTTTACCGGTTTTGTTTTTCTAACGGAGTCTTATGGTTTTTGTGAATTATTAAGTTTTATAATCTCCAGGAGATCTGCAAACTTCATTCCACAAGCATTATATCTTATCTTGTTTTCTAGGATTTAGAAACTTATATAGGATGCCGCCGATTTTACGCGAGGTTGTTTTGTCTATTTTCTCAGGATTTACAGGTTATGTATGACAAGAAGATGATTTATATTCTGGAAGGGAAGCTTTGATTGTTCATTTTCTTGGAGGAAGATTTAACCTGGCCACCTTATTATCCATACCGAGCGAATCAAGGGAGTATTTGATTTCATTCTTTTTACTTTTTAACTTTTACATTCTTTACTTGAACATTGGGGACAATGTTCATCTTAAGTGTAAGGGGAGGGTAAAAAGATGATACCTTACATATGCCCTTTCGCTTGAGTTTGTTTTGTTTGATAGTAGATGTGTAATAAAACTATGATAAATACTTGTTAGTGCAATTTTAGCGCCAAATTTAAAATTTTCTACAACATTTAGGAGTGAAACTTTAGCCATAGCAAGCGTCTCATGGATAGGAGATTGTATGACTAGCACATAACCGTACTTTTAGAAAAATTTTCCACCCAAATATGTGAGGTTCGCCTTTAGATTTGATAGGAAAAACATTTATTATTAGTGCTTATGAGTGTACTGGTAGCATTTAGATTCTAGAACTTGCGTTAGTGATGCATCCCGAGACCGCTAGTGAGACTACATTCGTGTAGTAGGATTTACTACATGATAAGAGGCATTAGGATCACCCTTGTGTTAAACCCATATCATAATTACTTGACCATTTAAGTCATATTACTTGGCTAGTTAAGTCAACTAATTTTTCCCACACCCTTAGCGTTGTACTCATTTTTAGTACACGAAACCCCTAATACACCCCTCCGAGCCTATCTTTTCGTTTCTAACTTTAATCATTTTACTTAAAGGAAGAATTTGTTACACCCCACTTAAATTTACAACCAAATCGCCTTAGCCTTCCGTGTATGCGCTCATTTTTAGTGCATTATTGTTATTTGTTAAACCCTAAGTTAACTATCTAATTGATTACATGGTTGCTAAGTCGAGTCATATCCTTGTACATATTGTTTTGGGACGATTGGGACTCATGGGTAAGTACTTATTTTATGGAGTAATGGGTAAGAACATCATTTATTACCCCCATATGTACGTTAATCTTAAAAGTGCTCCAAGTGTTTTGATTTTCTTAATTCGAGTCATTAGATTAGTTTAATGTAAAGTATGTAAGGATTCAAGTGTAAGGGGAATTCTCATTCCCTATGATGTATTATTTTGGATGGTAGGGTAAGAGTGTATGCAAAAAAAAAATAAATAAATAAATAAATAAAATATATATATATATATATATATATATATATATATATATATATATATATATATATATATATATATATATATATATATATAGAAAAGGGAAAAAGAGAAAAAAGCATACGGACTACCATCCCTTTTTATTCTATGTTCATTTTATGTTTTTGTTATTTTTCATTTATTATCTTTAGTCGAGTCTAGTCTTGGCTTAGCAACGCCTTATTGTACATGTAATTAACCAAGATTGTTAACTCGCCACCAGTAAAACTTCCTTTATCCAACAAAACCGTGTATTTCATATCCCTACACCTAACGTTACAACCCTTTAAAAGACCTCTTTGATAGTTTATCCAAGGTGCTTACACCATCTGGTGGAGGTTTGATCCTTTCTCAAGCCTATGGTAATCTATTTTGCTATGACAGGTAGTGAGAGATATCTTCCGTTTCCATAATGTAATTTATACTTTATTACACCCGAGAGATGTGAGTATCTAAACACTATTTGTGAGGTGCTAGTGTATGACCTCCGTGCTTGTCTATTGGTCTTTAGTGGAACGATTATTTGTTGTAATTACTTTTATATTAGTGTTAAATGACCCCTAACTTGTATTTTGATTAGAATAAAAGCACATTTGCTTGAGGACAAGCAAATCTCAAGTGTAAGGGTATATGATAAGGCGAAAAATGAACCACTTTTAGGGGGTCCTTTAAGCCCGGAATTGAATTTATTTGACCAAATATTGCCCTAAATCGTTCCTTTTGTGATTTTAGGTACTTTGGGAGTGAAATCTGGAAAAGGAAGCAATTCGGACGTCTTTTGAGCATAAAAGTGAAGAAAACGCCAAAGTCTTAATTTTCCATGCTGGGAACAGTAGGTGACGGCGTCAAGAGTAACACCCTGACGGCGTCAAGAGAAAATTCCATGACGACCCAGTACATATTGGACGGCGTCACGAAGTAGGGCGTCAAGAGTAAAGATCATGACGGCCTGGAAATGCTAATACATGACGGCGTCAGAAGTAGATCAAGGCAGTCCGAGAAGATTTTTGGCGGCGAGGTGACGGCGTCACAAGTTTGGTCTTGACGCCGTCAGACCCCTTTTCCTATATATAGTTTTCTAATTTTCACATTAAAAAGAGAGAAGTTTTGGAGAAACCCTAAGTACGAACTTGGTGCGAATTTTACAGGTTTTTCAAGGGTTCTAAGCCCTTGATACCTTTCATGTGTAATTGAGATAAGTATTCTTTTAATTCAATCAATATGTCTATGTGTTGGTTGTCTATATCTTGTTCTTGTCTTAATTCCATAATGCTAGGCTAGATCTATCTTGTGTTTGCTTGGATCTAATGAAACCTAGATGTTAATTATGTGTTGATTACTTGTTTATACTTGTTTTGGATGAATGAATTTATATGTTAGGCTTAAGAAAACTGGCAGATCTCCAAATGGTAACATGCTTGAACGTCTTAGGAAACATGAACCTATTGCACTAAGGTCTTTATTGGTTGTATTTAATGCATGAGCCACTGTTTATAATCCCTATGGTTGTGTTGGGCATGGTATAGGAGGAGATAAGAGCTCATATAATTGGGGAGTTATGTGTGATACCCCATGAATGGTATTAAGGAATACAATCCGTCATCCATGCAACTATAACAAGTAATTAACATGTAAAAGATGTCTAGGGAGTAGTGAAATCTAAGTAAACACATTTTCTCCACTTATTGCTCACAACCTTAGTATAATTTAGTTTATTTTCATTTCTAGTATTTTATTTTGATTGCATCTTTAGTATTGGGTTAGTTGACTAGCAACTAATTCCGCCCAAATCCTTCAAACCCGAGATTTTTACTTGATTTCTAAAAAAATATAAAAATACAAAAAGAATCATCTCTCACCTTTAGAACTAGTATTTAGGTTTTCTAATCCTAGCGACACTATTCCTAGCTGTACGATCAATCCCCCTTTACTTGTCACTATACTATACTACAACGATCAGGTACACTGTCTGGTGGGGGTTGTAAGCTTCTCAAGATCCCTTGAGAGGTAAAGCCTGGTGCAATTCCCATGCATCACCTATCGAAATAAGTTTTTTTATATGGATAAACTGTCATACCCACCTTCACAGTTGACCCATCATCCGACTCTAATATGGCCTTAGTGTATGACCTAATTAGACCATAATTATCCTCTATTGTTGATGCGCCTCATCACAGCCCATCTATTTGCATTCCTACATTGTGTTAGGCTGGCAATGCATTTGTATTTTTTCATCACCAAATCCCCAATCTCATGCAACTTAATTTCTGGAATTTACCTAATCTTAGGACCAAAGTGTTTTCCTATCCATTTGTAGTTAATAAGAGTTTCGTACTTGAAGTTTCTGACACAAGTATGTTTATCATTCAAGGAAATAACTTCAAAAGAAGCTTTAGTAGTCAACATATTACCATAGCATCTCCAAGGGCATTTGTTACCCTCATCCTTAACTAGACTTGGGTACTTGTTAAACTTGGCTTGTTTTCCTAGCAATTTATGCTTGATATTTTGTGGTCTGAACCCACAATTAGCAATGACTTTATATTTTGAACTTCTATAAAACCACAATGAGAAACCATTTGCCAAGGTACAATATGTCAAGCATTCTTTAAGTTGTTCAGCATTTACAAATCTCTCACCAACCTGAAACTAAATAATTAAATTACTAGTATACTTATATATTAAAACAGTTAACTATAAATTGAAAATGGAAAAAATAATGAATACATGTGATTTCAGCATCCTCTAGTCGATATCTTCATCATGGATTGGTTACTTTTCAACCTTTGTTTTCAACAATTTTGAAAGGATCTTACATTTCATCATTCACACCTTTTAATTTCCTCATCAAATCATCCATAAACTCCTCATGTTCAATTACGAATTACGGTCTCACTATCACCCAAATTATGTGTCGAAACCGTAGAGGGGGGTGAATACGTTTTCATTAAAACTTAAAACTTTTGTATCAAATACCCGATCAAGTGTGACACAATATGAAAAGTCTCAATTATAAATCTAAAACAACTAGAGGTATTAACAACTAGATCACAACACAAACATAAGATAAGATTCATGTCATGTCACAAACATACTCAACATGAAATAATAAACTAACCACCCAAATATAAATGCAATGCAAATATAAATATAAGGCGGCAAATGCAAAGATGAAAAGTAAAGAGATAAGTAAAGAAAACGCAAACCCAGACACGGCGATTTATAGTGGTTCGGTCACGAAGCTCCTCTTCGCCCTACTCCATTCCCCGAGTACCCAACTCGAGAGTTACTTCACTAATCAACAAGCTCCCTTCTCGGCGGAGAAAACCATACAACGTCGCTTATATTATTTTTCGACACTAAGCTAAATATCGAGTACTAATCTTAACTAGTACCAATCTACCACGATTTACCCAATTCTCACAAATCGCACAAGCTACAAGATCCACATGATCTACACTCGATCTACCCAATCTACTCACGATCTACCCGATCCTTACTAATCACACCATCAACACGACATACACGATCTACCAGATCTACTCTTGATCCACTTGATCAACACACTAGCTCACTAGCTACAAGAGATCCCCAAGATCTCAACACGGTCACAATGATCCACACAAGATAGCAAAAACAAGATTACAACACGTGATGTATATCAAGATACAATCAAGCAAACAATTGGTAATGCAAGTGTATTACTCAAAGACTCTAACACTTTGTATCTTCTTGATACTTTGTGCTATTCTCTTGGACTAGAAGAGGAATGAAGGTGATCACTTAAATGGATGATTGGATCACTCTAAAACAAACTAAGACTCTCTAAATAATCAAAGAAAGTGTTCTAAATAAGAAGGGATTAGACCAGAGAGAAATGGCTGGAAAAATCAAGTTGGGATTGTAAAATGGTCCACTATTTATAGGGAAAGAGAAAATAGCCGTTACAAGGGGCACGACACCACTAATGTGTGGACGACACCACTAAATTTAGTGGTGCCGTGGGTATTTAATGGTGTCGTGGGGGACAAAAACGCTCCTTTGTTTGTCTTTAGTAGGGAAGGTTTATTTGGGGAAGTTTGGAGCTGATTTGGAGGGGTGGGGGGGGGGGGGGGAATGGCTGTTGGGATTTTTAAACTTATTTTTCAAAATAAAACGTTTCTTTTTATTTCAAAAAATGATTTGTAAAATGTATTTTTGAAAAAATGTTTTGTCACATTAAAAATGTGAAGTTTGGAAAAGTATAATCCTTTGATCATTTGTCAAGTAGTAAATTTGTTTGTCCATACCTTGAATGATTTACGTCGAGATGAAAATCTACGACTTTGTTGAAGCATACTTGAGACGTCAAGCTGTGTTGATGTAAGTATGCATTGATGATTTATGTTAACAAGTAACTTGAGCATTTTACGTTATGCATTACAAGTTACATGTTTGTCATTATTAAAACCGAAAAAAACCGTTTAGTTTAAATATCATAATATTTGCACTAGCGTTATGGACCATGGTTTGTTTAGAAGTACCAACATTATCATGTTTGTGTTTTGTTTTGGTGGGTTAGGAGCCCTTTTCGCATCAGATTATCTTTTACTAAGTTCTCTCACTTCATCTTCACACTCAGATTGGTAATCAAATGATTTATCCAAGTTTAACTTTGGTCATGTCATAATTGAACATATCTTCATTAACCATTTGTTTATTATCACTACCAGTTTCACTTTGATCATGCATTGTGGGGTTAACGTTCTCCTCAATCACTATGCCCTTATTACTAACACCCATTTTCCTACGTACAACTCGTACATCATCTATCATTATACCCTTCCCCTTATCAATAACCCTTTCAACATTTTCTACATCATCTATCACTTATCCTTCCCATGTCATCTACCAGTGCCTCATGTACCACAACCTCATCTACCAATGTCTCGTGTACGTCATTTACCACAGGCACATCTACTAGCGCCTCATCAATAATTGGACTTTCATCTTCAATGCTTAGACCATCTGATCTAGGAGGTGCCATTCTGTAAAAAAAAAAAAAAAAAAAAAAAAAAAAAAAAAAAAAAAAAAAAAAATCAACATGTATATAAAAAAAGCAATAATCGACGATAAATGTGGTAAGAAACATAAAGAATAAATATAAAAGTACCTTTAGCATAGAATAATTTGTTTAGTACACTTAAAACAACATCCAATTTTGTCTCACAAAGTTGATTTTTAATTTAAGGTGTGTCGGATTTGTTTGTGCGAAAGAGAAAGGTGTTAATCGTGTGTGTGAAACTGAAGGGTTATAATCCAAGTTGGCAAATTTCAATTATTGTATGCATTGCTGGATTTTTATAAAATTTAATAATTATTTATAACCCGGTAACTGCTGGTCCGATTACTAGTACAAAACAAATTCAAATTTCAAAAGTTTGGTTATAAGAAAAGAAATAAAAATAGATAAATACACAACATAATAAAAATGACAAGTTGGATATTATCCTTTCTAAAATACTACACTAAACTCTTAATATATGAGACTCTATATTCTAGTTTGCCACTACTTGGCTTGTTGTTGATGCAAGTTATTCAAACTTAAATCGTTCATATACAAAAACGAATGACAATATTTACATTATTTACATGCATTTGTAAATTGTAGAATTAATCCACACCAAAACACGATGAAGACATTGGGATTTATAGTTTGTTTCAGCTTTATATGCTCGATTTTGTTATTTCATGTCATTGTAGAATGTTGTGGTAAATATTTTAAGTTCCCGTTCAATTTTAAATTAAGTTAAATGTCATTTTTGAAATTTGAATTTGGTTAGCAAAATATGGCATGTGACCTTCAACGTTCATTTCATTGAGGTTGGAGCCAATGATTGTGCAAAAAATTTCAACCTTTATATGCATACTTTCATGCTTGATCTTATTCATTTCCATAAATAAATAAAAAGGTTCACTAAAGTTGTTCTATAGATTATAGAGTAAGGATATTATATCGTTGCAAATGAATTTAAATCCTTTCTAGTTAAGCTTGAACTCAACAACATAAAGTCATAAACCAAACCATCATGGCTAATAGATACGCAATGCTTATGAGCGCAAATAAAATGGATCCCATGTATAAAATTATCATAAATATAATTTCTTGTGATTTTCTTTTTTAGCTGTATATTTAAACAAAATAATTATTTGCTCATAAAACAATCGGGTAAACATATAATTTTATGTTTTTTTTTTTTATACACTAACTTTTGCTTCTAAAGGAAAAAAGCTCAAATGGGTTGAAAAGGATTTACAATGTCTCACTGTATTAAATTTTAACAGCCTCTTTGATATCAAATTTATGTAAATATATAAAATCATACTTCTAAAAATAATATGTTTAGTAATTTTATGGCTAATTTTTTAAAATCTTTTATTTGCCAGGTATTGAAACCCTTTACCTAAAAGATATTATTTAAAATCTCCAAAACAGTGTTGAGGACAATGGCATAGCATGACAATTTTTTTTTTTTTTTTTTTTTTTTAAAGATGATCAAAAATGTAATCTATACTACTTATAATGGAGAAATGACTCTCTCTTCAAAAATTTCAGATGTACAAAAAATGATACATGATTTACAACACTTTAAAGCAAGCAATTTTCATAATTACAACAACCAAAGCATTGTGTACAACAAAAATTAGCATGAATCAAAATCCATGCCACTTTCTTTAGAATGCTACATTTATAGCATTAAAAACACCCCTACACCTAATATTACAATCATTTAAATATAATATACAACTCTCATTCTACATTAATAGCATTAAAAACACACACACCCAATATTACAATCATTTAAGCATAATGTACAACATTTATTATACATTAATAGCATTAAAAACACACCTACACCCAATATTATAATCATTTAAATACAATGTACAACCTTCCATCTTAACCTAGACATGAACTTGTGACCAAGACTCGACTCAATAAAACTCGACTCGATACACAAGGCTATGAGCTCAAGCTCACGGCATCCCTTGTTTTCGTGACTCAATAACAACGACAACAACAAAAAGAAAGAAAATGATATCAAACAATTATTTAGCTTCATATTTATTAGTTTTAATCTTTATTTAATCAAAAACTCTTGAAAATTCATGTACTTATCCCCCACCGTCGCTAGAATGACAAAAAGGGTGGTGGATTTTCCTACCTTCGATCGCCGGTATCAACAAAACGAGAGAGAGGGATGGTTTTGGTGATGAACTCGAGCTACGGTGGTGTTAATCGTGGTATTGGGAGGTGTTTCTTGGCGCCTGATATACGTCAAAATGATGGGGAGTTTGTAAGGAGTGTGGTGGTGGTGGCGATGAGTTTAAGTGGCCGACGGTGGTGTTGTTTGGCCGAAAAAATGACTGGAGAAGAAGAAGAAATAGGGTGCGGCTGGTTTGAGAGAGAAAGGGTATCAAACCGTAAGTGAGGGTATAATGAGGTTTATATAGGAAAGTGTTTTGGACCTTGTGTGAACCCTATTGCACCCTTAGGGACTAAAATTGTAAATATATGCTAGGGGTAAGAAGTGTAGTTTACCAAATCTTTTAGTATTTCATTCTCGAGGCAAATTTAGATGTCAGAATGACTTCTCGTGACATTTTTATTAATTTCATCGAAAATTTTTATTTCAGGGCACCCGCCACTACAACACGCAGGTACCATGCTAGTTTTAAAGATGTAGGAAGGCTAAAATGTGATTAAAAAAAAGAAAAGAAAAAAAGTTAGTGTATGAAATTATCTTTGATCCCTATATAGCTTTGCCAATAGTTGATTAGTCAATTCTAACTATTTACGTAACTCATATTCACATGTGCCTGAAAGGCTGAAAGTTACTCTAATTACTTGTAAATTATATTTAAGCATATTGACTAAGGTGGGGGATTCCTTAGAAAGGAAGTTAATTGTAAAAAGTCTGAAAAGTGTTCTTACGGTGACACGTGTCCCCCTTATTTCTTTATCCAAGGGCATTTTCGTAATCTTACCCCGCCTCTTTTTTACCCTTCTTTCCAGTATTTTCTTTCTTTTTTCCCTCTTTCTATTTTGATATATGGGTTTCTCTGATAATCTTGATTTCGTTCTTATTTTTATCTAAAGTTTTTTTCACAATGATTTCCATTCGATTCATTCTTTAATTCAATTTCACATCCTTATCATTCTTTCACTTCTTCACTTTTTGCAAAATTAGGTTTTTTTTTTTGCTTATCGTATCATTTTTTGTTCATCAAATCGTGTTCATTGCTCAAATCAATTATCAATTTAGGGTTTTTAACCGTTTAATCAGTTAATTGGATATAAATTTGGTGTTTTTAACTGTCAATGAGTTAATTGGATCAAATTTAGGGTTCTTAACCTTACAACCGGGTAATTGGATCAAATTTTGGGGGTTTTAGCTGTGAAATCTTGTTTTAATGGCGATTGATGATCTTCAGGTGTTTAATCAAGGTATTTTTGCTAATTTCTATTTTATTTTTTTAATCAAGGTTTCAACTGATAAAATTCTTTTTCATACTTTTCGACTTCATAATAATTGGGTAAATATAGAGGATCTGTTGTTGAAATGTGATAGGCATAATGATGCACACCAACTGCTCGACGAAATGCTTCAAACGGATTTTGAGGTTTTAGTAAATGAAATGACGTTTAATAGAATTCCCAGAGATGTATAGTCTTGTTCATCAATAATTTTTTTGGTGTGTGTGTGTGTGTGTGGGGGGGGGGGGGGGGGGGGAGGTTGCAATGAAATCTAGATTTTTAGGTTTTAGCTTATGTTTCTTTTTAGCTCATCAGTTATTGACTTTTTAGTATTATGTTATCAGAATTTCATCAATTTGTTTATTTTAGCTATTATGTTTTTATAGGTTCATTAGTTAGTTTATTTGTGTATATTTGTGTTATCATATGTTATAGGTTTATCAGTTAGTTTATGCTTTTTTAGTTGATGTACATTACTTGTTTTTGGTTCATCAGTTATTGTGGTGTGTTATATTTTTGGTTCATCAGTTATCCCTGTATTATGTGTTTTTAGCTATTATGTTAACACAGGCTCATCAGTTTTATGTTATCACAGGTTAGGAGTTATCATAAGTTCATCAAATATAGTCATGTGTTATCGTAGGTTCATCAGATATCATAGTTCATCAATTATTGTCTTGTGTTACCTTAGGCTCATCAGTTATTATAGTTTCATCAGTTTTCATAGGTTCATCAGTTATGATAGGTTCATCAATTGTTCAACATATTTTTTGATCATCCAATTGTTAATGTTTTGTTTTTTGGTCCAAAATAGGTTAGTACTAAGGGTTCGCGAAAAAGGATTAAGAGCAGTGTTGAACGTTCACTTAATCCAAGTGGAAAGCCTAGGAAGAAGAACTGTAGATTCTGCAAATCTAGTATGAACGATCATAATCAGGCAAAGTGAAATGTCATCAGAGCTCAAATAGCTGCTAAGAAGGCTAGTGATAAGGCTGCTGTGAAGGAGATGAAGCAGAAGGCGAGATTTGCTGCTACGAAAGCAAAGTTGGCTGAGAAAACTGCTTGTGTAGTTACTTAGTTGTCTATTAGATAAATAAATGTAAAGTTTTGTTAATAAGAATGCTTTTATTTTATTATTATTATTATTATTTTGATAATCATCTAAGTAACTTGGATTTTTCTGTTAGACAAATACATGTGAAGTTTGTTTTATAAGAATGCTTTTTTAATATAATATTCAAAGTAATTTTGAAATTGAGATAATAGTATTTTATTATGATCAAATTTATTGTTCAGGTTCATCAGTTTACTTATAAAATTGAGATAAAAGTTCTTTTTTCAGGTTCATCAATTTTACTTAAGAGATATTCATCAAATTGATCAAAGTTCTTTTCAGGTTCATCAAATTTTACTTATAAAGGTTCTTTTTTTATAATGATCAATTTTTTTAGATTCATCAAATTGATCAAAGTTTTTTTCAGGTTCATCAAATTTTACTTATAAAAGTTCTTTTTTTTATATATATATAATGATCAATTTTTTCAGGTTCATCAAATTGATCAAAGTTCTTTTCAGGTTTATCAAATTTTACTTATAAAAAGTTCTTTTTGTAAGAGATATTCATCAAATTTTTCAGGTTCATCAAACTTTACTTATAAAAGTTTATCAAATTGATCAAAGTTCTTTTTAGGTTCATTAAATTTTACTTATTAAAGTTTATCAAATTTTACTTATAAAAGTTCATCAAATTGTTCAAATTTTTTCAGGTTCATCATTTTTTTCACGTTCATCAATTTCATCAATTTTTTCACGTTCATCAATTTTTTCAGGTTCATCAATTTGTTAAACTAAAATAACTTGTCCATGCCAACCAACCAAAATCACTTGTTATGAAATTAAAAAACTAATATTTGTACTAAAACATTCATCAATTACATCAGATTGTTACTACTGCAAACATTCATCAATTAGATCATATTATTCCAAACATTCACCAATTACATCAGATTATTCCAAACATTCATCAATTAGATCAGATTACTACTGCAAACTATTTAACCATAACAAACTATTAGATCAGATTGTTTTCACTTCTTTCGAAGAAGAGCACTAGCTTCCTGATCGAAATAATCGTTGGCACGTTCTGCAATATTCTTTGCTGACGTGTTCTGGAGCATTCTCTTTTCCTTCAGAGTTAAACGTTGATGAACCTGAAGGTTTGTCAGCTTTTGATGAACCACCGGTTCTCTTATTAGTAAATGCATCCTTTACAAAGTCATCATCACTTAGTGAATATGCTTTTAAGTCATCGGTTTCTTTGCTTTTTTAGCTTTTTTACCTATAATTATGAGGAAAAAAAATGATTCTCAATGACCAAAAACAAAACTGATGAAGTAATCCAAAACTGATGTACCAATCTAAACTGATGAACCTACTTTAAATAGAAAATAACTAGAATCGGCAAAACAATAACTGATAAACCTATTTTGAATAGAAAATAACTAGAATCGGCATAATCGGCAAAACAATAACTGATGAACCTACTCTAAATAGAAAATAACTAGAATAAACGGTAACTGATGAACCTATTTTGAATAAAAAATAACTAGAATCGGTAACAATCGGCAAAACATTAACTGATGAACCTACTTTAAATAGAAAATAACTAGAATCGGCAAAACAATAACCGATGAACCTATTTTGAATAGAAAATAACTAGAATCGGCAAAACAATAAATGATGAACCTACTTTAAATAGAAAATAACTAGATAATGAGTGTGTAAATACTCATCATTTTTACCTAATCTGAGCTGCCAAAATATCTAAAAACACTCAATATTGCATCAAAATAGTGAAAATATCCCAGGAATATGTTTTATATGTTTCAGATGCAAAATAATCAAAAACAGATGAAAAATGATCAAAGTTTGCATAATTGGCAGTTTCAGTCCCTAATCTTTTAAAAAGTTGTCAAATCTAGTACCTGGTTATTCTAAAAACTTGAAAATGTCACCAAAGGTCCTTTTAAATCAAAAAGTTACATAATTAGTCCTTTGGTGCAAAGTTTCACAAAAATTCAAGTTTAGTCCCTGAACTTTGAAAATTGTCAAAAATGGTCCCTAGGATATTAAAACTTTGAGAAAAACAAATTTTGTCCTTGTACTTCTCATATATGGCAGGATTGGTCCTTGGTTGTAAAGTTTGGCGAAATTACAGATTTGGTCCCTGAAGTTTGAAATGTTGGCAGATTTGGCCCTTGGGAAAATTAAAATGGAAAAATCATCTAAGGTCCTCATAATATTCTCACTTGACAGAAAATACCCCCATGAAATACATTGGAAGAATGCTAGATTTGGTCCCTCAACTTTCAGAATATTACAAAATTAGTCCTTGTGATACTACTACATCAAACCGGACCCTTAATATCATATAAACCAAACCAAGTCCAATCCATATAACCCCCAGCCCACTCCCTTTATCACCTTGGCCCAATTAAACAAAATCCCACCCAAAAACACCCCGTATAATACTCCCAGGGTCAAACGTTGACCCTGAGTCAACCCAGTCAAACACCACCACCTTTCCTTCTTCTTCCCTCCCCCACACCACTTGCAGATCACATCACCCCTATCACCTCAACCCACCTTCACAATCCACCGCCCAAAACCACTATCATCTAATAATCCAACCACAATTAATGCCAACCCCCCTGTTGAAATATTTTTATATTTCACACACCTCATTTTTTCCCGCCAAAATTACATGGAAGGCTAGGATCAATTCAGAAGGATTCAAGGGTCAGGATTAGTTGGTATTTGCTCAGAAGGCCTTGGGAAACCCTAATCCACAGCTATAAATTGAGGAGAAGCAAGAAGAAAAGGGCTAGTTCATGTTTTAGTATAATTGTAATCGTAGAAAGTGTAGTGTGTTATTTTAGTGAAATCAAAAGCTTTTAAGCATTGTATTAGCTAATTCAGTTGTAATCTTAACTTTTTCAAGTAATCAATTTCAAGTTTCAGTGTCTCTTTTAGTATATGCAATTTTCATTTTTATTTCAAAATCTTAAATCAAGCTCTGTTATTGTTTATGTTTATGTTATGGACTTTTAGGAACATTTAAGCTCCCATAAGCTCATTGAAGCTTTTAGAAACTCTTAAATGGCAATAGAATTATAAAACAAGAAAAATAAAAAAAAATCAGAAAAAACAAAGAAAAAATAAAAATTGAAGGTTAAAGATGGAAGATTGCTGGAGCATGGTTAATACTGGATGGCCATGGGTTTAGTGGCTTATGGAAGCCTGTAGGTTTAGTTCTTGGGTCCTGTTCTTGATTTAAGCTGGAGTGCATATTGTAAGATCTTAAAACTCATTTCTGTCTTCTACTGTAGCATTGATTATTTAGTTGCTTAAATAGCTCTTCTGTGTTTATTTAGTGCTAATTAGTGATAATATTGTTTAAAATCAGTACCTTGTTAATTGATATTAATAGTTGCTTTGATTTCTTATTTTGGTAGTTAAATTAGTATAAGTGGTATTCTTGTTCATTTGTGGCTGTATCCTGTTCCTAAGTGTTCATTTTAGCTTAACTTAACATTATAAGTTGTTTTGAATCAGTTGCATTGGCCTTAACACCTCTTTGTATCCCAAATCACAAAACAGGCAATCTTTAAGGAGTGTTTGGATCTGTGTGATCCAAGGTGTTTTGGTGCTTAATTGTTGTTGTTTCTGGTTTACACAAGTCACATAGGCTCATAATAGCTCAGAATAACAATAAAAACCAGGGTTTATTCAGGAAAAAGTCAAAATCAAACATCAACAGGTCTTAATAACCCTCTGTGTTGGATTAAGTGTGGTTTATACCCCAAATCCATTCACTTATGAGTGGTATAGCTTAAACTAGTCTTAACTTAGCTTAACTAATCATTTTAAGTCAGAAAATCAGGATCAAAGTTCATCTAAGTCAACTTTTAGCAAAAACTCAAAAAGTCAAAAAGTACCTTTGTTTCAGAAATCCAAATATTGGAAGAATTTTTGTGATTTTTGTGTTTACTTTGAGACCTTGTCCTTTTCGTAAGTTAAAGCTTGTCACTTAGTCTTCAAAATCCCATCATCAGCTTATTTTTAGAATTTTTCTATAAGCTTGTGCAAAAGCCTCTTTTGACCTGCAGGGCAAGCTTATGCCCTATGCACAGGTTTTGGCCTATTTTCCAAGTAGCTTAGTGACTCACCCAGTGGGACCCACACCCTGTAATTTGGATTCTTAGAAAGCTAATAAGCTCAGTTACTAGTCCTAGTGCTTATTTTGCCATTTTGAGCTCATTTGATAGGGCTGCAAGCCCCATCAAGTTTGGCCATTCTCTGAGCCAACACTGATCACTCAGTGTGTGACCCCAACTTTCATAGCCCCCCCCCCCCCAGAGCTCATTAATAAGCCATAAACCCTTCTTATTGGCTTATTGTGTAGCCCCCCAGTCCACCTTCATAAGTCAACCCTAGTTTTGAACCCTCCTTGACTTCTGTGGACCCCACAGAGGTCCAAAACCCTTAGGTTTGGCCTGATTTGGCCTTGTAATAACATAAGTGCTTATTTGTTCTTAAATAGCTTATCCAGAGTGCTTCTTTGCTCTATTTTGCTTATTTTTAGTGTATAATCATCTGTGCATGCTTAGTTTCTCATTTCCTAGCTTTTTCACAATTGGCTTAAGTCCTAATAAGCTATTTTGTCCACTGTTTGATAAGAGGGGGTGCACACAACTTATTTTTAAGCTATAACAAAAGTTGTTTTGTAAAAGTTTCTTATTTTCAACTTATTTTTGTCTGTCAAAAAGAAAAACAACAAAAAAATCAAATTTAAAATTAGTGATAGCTTCTATTTAATAGAATCTATCTTTTTAATTTTCTTTTCAGCATATTAATAAGCACTTCACCATTTTCATAATTTTTTTAATTTCCTGTCACCTTTAAGTATTTTTAATAATTTTCTTAGATTTTTCTTTATCAGTTTACTAATTATTAGAATTAAAAATAATTTAAATAATTAATTAGGTAATATTAGTAATTAAAAAGTTTTCTGAAATTTTAATTAACAACAGTAGGTTTTTATATTTTTCCTTTGTTTCATAAATTAGTTAAGACTTTTAGAAAATAGATTTTTAAATTCTACTATTCATTTTCCAATTTTATTATTTAATTTAGTTAAATTAGATTTAAATTAATTAATAAGTAAATAATTAGTAAAATAGTCTAAATATAATTTTTAGAAACTTTTAATAATTTTTTTAGGATTCCTGTGATAGTTAATTAGTTTTATAAATTTTTCTATAATTTTCTAAGTCATTTAGGTATTATTAGTAATTTAAGATAGTTTAAATAGTTTAATTAATATAATTAGTTTTTAATTAATAGAAAACCCATAAAAAGACAAAAATATTTCTTTTTAATTTTTATACTTTCTTCAAGTTCTTTTTAAGGTTTAGAAAATAGTTTTGCAAGTTTTTAGTTTAATTTGTAATCTTTATCATTTTTAGTTTAATTTAAATTAGGTTTAATTTACTTTTTAAATAGTTTTAATTAATTAATTGGTATTTAAATATTAAAATAATCATTTAAATAATTTCATTTTCATTTTAAATTTTCTTTTTATTTTAAGTTTGAAAAGTTTCACTTGCACACCCTGTAGTTTGTAATTTTGTTAAAACCCACTTTTCTCTGTCTGTAATTTGATTTCCCAATTTGTGCTTTTGTGATTATATCTGTATCTCTGTGATTGTTAATTCTATTCCAAAATTGTTCAAATACCAAGCAATCAGTAGTATAATCATCCCCCAATCATCTTGGTTACTGTCCTCAGTGCCACTTATTCCCAAAAACATTCAGAATACAATTTCAATCTCGTTGGGACTTAATGACCCGGGGATTTCCCTGTACTTCCATGGATTATAAACACTTGACTTTCCCTCCCGGGTGGGCCTATCAACTGCACCCGGTTGACTGGTTGGTTTGGGAGGAGTCAAAAACGTTTTCCAAAAGCACCATTGCAATCTCGCTGGGACATAACGACCCGGGGACACACTATTCTATCCACGGAGCATTGGAACTGAGCTGTCTTTGACTTATTGACCTTGGTTAATAATATCTTACCATTCGGAACCAATCACTAGAATCGGCAAAGCAATAACTGATGAACCTATTTTGAATAGAAAATAACTAGAATCAGCAAAACAATAACTGATTAAACAAACAATAATCTGTAGTAACTGAACAATAAATCATGGTTTTATACCTTTTAAAGCCAGTCAGTCTTGGAATCATTTTGATCTCCTTTCTCCCAAGGTTGGACTGTCATTTGAGACTTCCTTACTGCTTGCAGATTCAACAACGTTTTAATGAGACTTTCGCCGAGGCTTGGGAGAGATTCAAAGATTTAATGAGAAAATGCCCACATCACAGTTTTTCGGAATTACACCTAGTCGATACGTTCTATAATTCCCTTACCCAATCCGATCAAGATTCACTTAATACTGCCACCGGTGGCAATATTAGGAACTCGAACACCGAAAGATGTGTTATCGATCATCAAGAATATATCGAGAGTTCCCATTTCCCGAAACAAACCGTGGCCCGTGCAAGCCGTCAACCCAAGTTATGATACTAATGGTGATTCATACTCTTATTTCGAGTGTTTAGCCGCCGTTAGTTACACTCAAGAGAACGTTTATGCTAATACTTACCAACCGCAAAGGAATCCAAATCTTCTTAGCTATCGTTCTGCACCACCGGGTTTTAATGTTAAATCTATCCCTAATTTAGACCTACGATCCCTACTACGTCTTCTTCTCTTCCTAAAGTAGTGGAACGTGAAACCGAGGTGACAAAGGACACGGTGTTTCCTACTGATAAGGGAAGTACCGAAAACGTCCAACCTCCGGTTGTCCAAGTTTCTAAATTCGAAGTTCCTCCACTTGAGGAATATTTAGATACCTTGTCAATGGGGGACAAAGAAGTTGAAGTCAATCCTCTTGAGGATTTTTATGACCTTGTTCCAATCTAAAGGGTATCTAAGAAACCTTTAGATTCGATCTCAGAAACATTCGATATGACTATCGCCAATCCTTTGTTCGATTTCGATTCTGAATATGCCCTTAAATCAGATAATCCGATCTTCGACATTCAGAATGAGGAGAGTATTAAGTCCGACACGGAACCTGAGCTGACAGATATACATCATAAGAATGATTCCCTTCTTGAGGAGTTCGCCGATGAACTCACTCATATCATATCTCCGCTGGAGTATGATCATTTTAAGGAAGATCCTGACCCTGGGGGAGGAGCACTCTATCATAAGAGTTTGTTTATTGAAGAAACAACCCCGACCCTTCCTCCCGAGGTGTTTGTTGAAAAGAGCTTTAATGATAATATTCAAATCAAAGAAATTATTAAATTTTCTTTTGAGGATGAAGAATGGATCTTCATTTTTATCAAAATCTTTCTACCTTTCTTCACATTTGATGTGACTTCTCTTCTCCTTCACTTCACCGGGAGTGAGGATACCGTCTTTGACCCCGGCATTTTCGTTTCTCTTGCCTGGTGTCCGTTTCATTTGCTCCCCCAAGATTAAGTAAATTCGGGGCGAGTCTAAGCTATACGACTCGTTAAAAAACAAGCGCTTCATGGGAGGCACCCCATGCTTATCAATTCATATTTTTAAATTTCTATTTTCTTTCTAACGTGACGTAAGGAGGGCTACCTCTTCCATTTTCTCGTGTTTCGTGATTATTTTTGAATGTCCAGGATTTGCCGAATAATGAAGACTCTCGTGCTCGTTGTTTTGTCTTTACTCGAATTTCATCATTTGTTGCTTATCCAAATATCCCAATCTTATCGGCTAACATTTATCTTTTGGCATAATTAATAAATGGGCTTAGATTTATGTAGGAGAACCCTTAACTTTTAAACATTAAGGACAATGTTTCATTTTAGTCTGGGGGGGTGATCTTTCGATCTGATTTTTGCCTTGCACTTTGCTGTGAACTCTCGCAACTTCGTTTTTCCTAAAAAATGAAAAAGATTGAAAAATTGAAAAATTTTGAAGAAAAATCAATGAAAATGTCATGAAAAAGCAAAATAAAAATGTAAAAAATTGAAAAAGTTGTGTAAAAATATAATAATGTTTGAATAAGTGTTTTGACACCTTGTTGACTTTCTTGCTGGCGAGAGTAGAAATAAATATTTTGACTTGACCGGGCGTGTTGAGCCCTAGCTTGTTCCCTTAACCAATGATAATCACATAAGCTTATGCTAGTCTTGTACACCATGAGCTATAAAATGCGAATTCTTTCTTAAGAATCTGCAAGTTCCCGTACTTGACTTTATACATGCACAGCTTAAAAGCTTTCGCTAGTCTTTTACATCAGAAGTTAGAAAACAAGAATTCTTTTTCTAGAATTTGCAAGTTTCCGTAACTGACTTTATATATGCGTGGTTGATTATCAGCTAAGTATTCGCTGGTTTCATTACTTGGAATCTTAAATTGCGAAGAGCGAGAAATGATAGAGTTTATTTAGAAGTTAGATGCTAAACGTGGAGTAGTGGTTCTCTTTAGAGCTCATGAGAGGTACTTGTGGCTTTTTACTCCCATAAAATACGTCACCGATATATAATAGATGTTTTAGGATAATTAGTGGTATTTAGGTTTGGATAATATTCAGTTCTTTATTTTCTTAAGAGAATCTTTGCTTTAGAAGTTGGGTACATATCAAGGAACATCAAAAATAAGAGCAAAAAAAAAAAAAAAAAAAAAAAAAAAAAAAAAAAAAAATCAAAAGTCAAAATTTGATTATGTATGTGGTTTTGGAGCTACCCGATAAGCTTCCATTGATGTTGAAAAAAAAAAAAGAAAAGTATGAAAAAATATGAGAAAAGTGAAAAAAGTGAAAAATAAAAAAAGTGAAAGTTGAAAGTTATGATGCATAAGAGTTTGAATGTAAATAAGTTGTTGGCGCGTGAAGTGCATGTGGATGATTCTGAATTGGACACATGAGGTGCACGTGTAGTACTCCGCAACTTATATATGATATTGTATGTACCCAAAATTCCTTGATGTGGACCGAATTTCTATTGCAGTGGTTCTTGAGAGAAAATGAAAAACTACTTATCGTTTAAACTTGGTATCACTATCGGACTAAAAAATATTGAAACGAGAAAATATGAAGCAATTCATTTCTCAACGAAAGTAAAATATTGAGATACAAAAACTTAGGACATGGGAGTAAGGAGTTTCCACAAGTAACTATTATGAGTAGTGTTAGCATCTAACTTGTAGATAAGTTGTGATCTCGTTTGTACGCTTAGTTTGGGGGCTCGTGAAAAATCAAGGATGACGATTTTTATCCGTATGGTCACTTTTCCATGAGAAGTGTTTCTACTCATCGACCCTAAAAATTATTGCAAAATAATGAAAGTTCAACAAATCGTCACAAGTATAAAGTGAGAAAAGTCCAAAAATAGAAGTGAAAAGTAGATTAAAGAATTAATTTGGAAAACGGAGTGTTTGCGGGAATAAATGGTTTTATAATCTCTTTTGAACCTCCTTGCTACTTTACAAAGTCAGTAGAAAGAGTTATGAAATTATTTATCCCAAAAGCGTGAATTGATCACATTGCGTGAGGATACGGCAATACTTTAGTCGGGGGGATTTTTGTGTGTATTAATTTACACACCTTTTCTTTACCAAATACCGGACCAAATAAGACCAAAAATTGATCAAATATGCCAAATATGTTGTGTTTTTGTGTGTGCAGGTACGAATATGAATGAAAAGGACAAAATCAATGCCAAAAATGAAAAATACGAGCACGAGATATGGAAAGGAGTAAAAAGCCGAGGCCGGGGAAGCAGTTTTCAATCACGGATCAATATTTGAGCTCAATTTGTCAAAGTCAGCCTTCGAGAATTAAGATATGTCAAGATTGACCCTTGAAGTACTTTTCAAATACAGCAAAAGAGGTCCTTGAAGAATTTCATAGTTGGCATGCTTGGTCTCTTGAATGTCAATAACTTACTAATACTAATAATCTGCCAACAAATAACCTCAACCCAACAACTTAAACCCAACTCCTAAATACTCTAAGCCCAATCCCTTTACAAACCCCATATCCGGCCCATTACATTCCACCCGATCCAATCTCCTATCATAAAACCCGGTCAAAGCCACACTTATTACAAGTCAAACAAAAATAAATAATTAACCCCACCCCTTTTTCCCCAATTTACCCAGCTTTCATATCCACCAAGAACCCTAAGTTACTGTTCCTCCTAAATTACAGCAATTAAGGGTGATTTGGTCAAATCAAAGGGGTTCTAGAAGATTTCAGAGTTATCAGATGATGTCAGGAGTAAAGAAGCACATAATTAGCCTATGTGGCAGAAGTTTATTGGTTCAACCATGTCACAGGGGATTGATTGGACAGCTTAGATGATTTTGGAATGATTGGAAGGCTTAGATTATGTAAGAGAAAGCACAAGGCAGCACAAGGCACACGGATTGCCAGCTTGGTAATCCGTGGCTCCCAATTCACCTCAAGGCTATAAATAGCTCTTCTTCACATCATTTGGAAGTAGTTAGTGAGTAGGTTAGATTAGGAGTAGGGAGTAGCTTAGTGTAGCTTAGTAGTAGCAGTAGCTTATTCTAGTTATTTTTAGCCTAAATCTTTGTAATTAGATTCTAAGTTTTAATGAAATTTTAGTTTTAGCTTACTTTAATCACTTATTACTTTTACTTTCATGTTTTCAATATAATAGATTTCATAAGCTTTAATTCAGTTCCATAATCTCTCATATGCTCTCCCATAGCTTCTGGGAGTTTATATTTGTTTAATTCTGTCTCTATTACTAAAGGTCAAATTTTGTCAAACTGCTTATTAGCTTTTGTTTCTGCCTTTTTATTACTTTTATATGATTATTATTGCTATTCACTGCCTTCCATAGCTTAGTTATAGTATAGTTTCCATTTGTCTTTAAATTCTCATGAATTCATAAAAAAATCCAAAAATATTAGCATAACTTAGTGTAGCTTATATTGTGCTTAATGTCTGTTCAAATCAACTTAAAAATAGTGAACATAGTTTGTTTAAACAACTTGCATCACTAGTGTAGTTTGCATCACTTAAAAACAATAAAAACTCAAAAATAGTTTTTCTAAACTAGTGTTTGGCACAACAGCCATTCCCTAGTTCTAGTCACTTTTGGTAATTTAGCCAACTTTCAGAATCTTTTAATTCATTTTACTTAGTTATATTTTATTCAGTTTTAGCAAATTTCCTCAGTTTGTTAGGATTTGTAGTGATCTTCCCAATTTCACGATTTAAACCTCACTTACATAGCTTATAGTAGAATCTATAGATTTTAGTTGTTTTAGTTGTAGTGTTTGCTTTATTATGGTTTAGTTTGCACTTTGCACATCTGGTATCCTAGGATTGTAGGTCAGAATACTCGATTCTTCCCACTTTTTCTTAGAATGCATCAATTAGTTATCCTAATTTTCAGCTTTTGATTTTTATTTATCATTTTTGCATATTAGGCTTATTTGTTCTAAGATTTGGTATGGATACTATTTGGTAGCTAGTTTTGTTATTCCACATTTTTTGTTAATTTTTTTGAATTTTTATAAGCTGCTTTTGAATAGATTATTTAGGACTTATTAAACCAAAAGTGCCCTGCTCCTTTGCTATTTTCTCATCTGCTCATGTTCGATAGTACATTTCTAGTTACTTACTTGATCTTTTTGAATGATAATTGGTTTTCTAGCAGTTCACTGTTTAAGCTTCTTAGATTTGTGCTTGGATTTTACTATTGAGCTTATTTGATAAGGTTAAATAGAGCTTGAACTAGCACTCCTAGGCCTGCACCACAGACCCTTGATTTATAAGCTTTCTCATAAGCTGCAGCCATTAGCTCCTAAAGCTCACACTAGCTTCTTAATTTCTGAAATTTGGTCCACTAGTACTTAGCCAGCTTATCTTTAAGTGTTTGTGCTTAATTGGTTATTTAGAGCTTATTTAGGTGAGTTTATTGTGTCTGCAAGTTTAGCCACTAGAATTAGTTTTTCTGATATAGCATAGGCCTGTAGTGGTTCTAGTTAGCTTATGACCTGAACTTCTTTGTGGGCTCTGATTATAATTGAGTTACTTTTTAGTGTTTCACATAAGTACTACATTTCTGGCTTATTCTGTTTTGATTTTGCTTATTTGTATGCTTATTAAGAACTGCTTGTTGCTTATTTTTGATACTATTGTGCTTATCTTGGTTTAATTTGAGTTTCTGCAAGCTTATTTTAGTATTATTAGGCTGTGTTTTCAGTTTCATAACTTTTTGTTGCAAGTGCTTATTAATAAGCACTTGCAACAAGTTGTTTTAGGTTGCAAAAGCACTTCTACTGCTTATTTCTTTTTCATAATTTTTCTCCAAGTGCTTTATAATATTTTAGATTTTCTATGAATTTTTCATATTTTTCTGAGTTGTTTTACTGTTTTTCTTAATTTTTCTTAGTTTAAATTCATTTTTAAATACTTTTTAATAAATAAAAATTAGAAAAAGCCTTTAAAAATCCAAAAATATTTTAGATAATTCTTTTATAATATTTTAGATTTTTCAAAGTTTATTTTATATTTTTCCCATTTATTTTTATATTTTCTTTAATTTTTAATTACTTTTTAATTCCAAATATAGAAATTAATTCCTAGAAAATAAATAAAAAGTCAAAAAAATATTTTTCTTTTTCTGGAAATTCTTTTTAGTAGTTTAAGATTTTTAGAAAATTATTTCACATTTGTAGGATCATTTTTTATTAAAAGTTACGTTCTAATTTGTACGTTACGTTTTAAATTTCGCAATTGATTTTCCGTTTTTAGAATTTAATCATTTGTGCATATATAACTTGTACTTTCTGCTTATTTCACTATTTCTTCTCATAATTTGAATTTCACCATTACAATTTTCACATTTAACTTTTCACGACCCGGTTCACGAATCGATAATTCGAGATTCCATTCAACTTTCGTTGGGAGAACGACCCGGGAAATACTTTCACGAGTATTTCTTCGTAAACATAAACCTATACTAAAACGAGTAAATTAGAGATGGAGGGAAGTGAGAAGACGGTTTAGGTGGGGGGGGGGGATAAATGACGATTTTATCCTTTTTTATAGGAAGGAACGTATTTTTTTTACATGTTTTAATTTAGACCGTGAGATTGGATATAAAGGTGATCGGACGTTGGAAATTCTTTTTAGAATTTTTAATTTGTCTCCCCTTTGTAGGGGATCGCAACTCTATTGACTAAACCCATAAAGTAAGTTCTGTTACTCATTACGTCCCAAAATAATTGTCACTGTAAAAAACACACAGTTTAAGAAATAATATAATAATTATTGTATTCTCTCTTACTTTTTATAAAATAATACAGTGTAGGTTTACCCTAACTTTTTTTTTTTTTTTTTTTTTTTTTTTTTTTTTTTTTTTTTTTTTTGGTATAATAATATCAAGTAAGGGTAGTATGATAATCTATATGAAATTTTCATATCTAGTTTATTACGAGTACTTCGTAACAAACAATTAATTTGAGACATTTTAAAAAATAATAATAAAAATAAATAAAAAATAAAAAATGTGAACAACGATATTATAAAAGATGTAATATGTAATAAGGATAAATTTTAATACAAGATTACGAGTAGCATTTGGAAGACATACCGAATCATGAAAGCCGTTGAAACGAAGCAATGTTTGAATGCTTCGGACCCACTCATTCACCCTCCAAAATCTAAATTTCGAAAACACTAATGACTAAACTAGAGTATAGTTTTTTTCAAGGTTATAAAAGGCGTGAGGCGTGACATGGCGGCATAGCCGCGCCTCAAGTTTTACACGTCATCATGGAGCTATTGCATTATAAGTCGTCAATAAAGTGGCAAAAATATATTTATAGATTTATGTATTTATAATTTAGATCATATTACTTGTACTATATTAGACATTTAGATTATTACTTAATATATAATTAGTAGGCTCATATATCAAATAACTCAAATTTCAAATACTAGTTTAAAATAGTTTAAAAAATAAAATAAAAATAAACTGGTTCAAAAAATGGCGCCACGCCCACCAAAAGGCGCACCTTTTCACGTCTTTTCTCTCTTTATTTCACGCCTTTTTGCGCCACACTTAGATCTGCCATCAAGGTCCATTTTGTGACGGTGAGGCCACGCCTCGCGCCTTGACGCGCCTTTTAGAACATTGGTTTTTACATTCTTGTATATGGGATTTTACTTTATTTTATCGTCATTAAATAAGTATTTAAATGTGGCAACTAATTATTTTATAGTCTGACATTAAAAGATCTTGTGTTTCTTAAGATATTAGAAAACTAAACATCCACCAACCTATTACATCTAAATTAAAAAAAAAAAAAAAAAAAAAAAAAAAAAAAAAAAAAACCATTACATCAATTTTGAAATATGGTGTCTTATATGATAGAGTTTGTGGATGAATTTTAAGAAATTACTAATATTAGGATTAAAGCCAAAAAAGTATCTCTTCTTTTAGTGACTATAATTAAAATAAAGTTTGTGCATATTCTTTTAAATTTTCGGTAGAAACATTGTTAATACAACTATTTAATTAAGTCAATATTGATGAATTCTTATGTGAGAAAATAAATAAAGATTGAAAGTTATGTTTTATTGAAAAAACGGAGTGGCAGTATAGTAAATAACATATCTTTTTTTAAAACCGTTAATATCAAAATAGCTTTTTTATTAAAAAAAATTCAAAAAAATCTGAAAAAATTAAAAAAAAAAATAAAGAAGATAACAAATTATTAAGAATCGCTAAAATTTTTTTTTTTTTAAAATATCATTCTCATCGTTAAAGGTATTGTGATATTTAGCATCTGATTTTAACTTTTGTAAAAAAGTCAAATCATATCTTGATATCACATAAAAATTTTTTTTTAATAAAAATGTTATTATCACAATAACTTTTTTGATATCACAAAAACTTTTTCTTAATAAAAATTGTTAGAGAATATATTAGCTACATTGCAATTGTAGCCAACTCCCTATAATTCATGCTATAATTTGTGAGTTTTGTGGGTCTGTTAGTCTTTTTAGCGGGTCTCTGATTCATTTCTTATGTAATTTATATAAAGAATTGTAGTCAATTTGTTACAAAAATTGTAGCCAAACTATCTCCAAATTGTTAATATCACTGTAACTACCATGTGTTTTTAATAAAATTGTTAATATCACCATAACTATCATGTGTTTTTTATTATCATGGTTCATTTTTACATGTAAAAAAGCTTAGTATCACGGTTGGTTTTATAATATCACCGTTTTATAAATATCGTCGTAACTTTTCTTAATATCGTAATAAAAAACAGTAATATTAAGTTTTTTTACAAATATCAAAGTAACCTTTTAAGTTAAAATTGTTAATATCACGGTAGGACTCATAATATCTTTAATATCAAGGTAGAACTCATAATCAAAAATAAAATAAAAAAGTGCTCATAAAAATCTGAAAAAATAAAAAATAAAATAAAAGAAGATAACAATAGTAAGGATCACTCAAAAGGGAAAAAAAATCATATGCATGGTTAATTGGTACCGTGAAGGTTGCGTTGGATCTTGACATTTTTATAAAAAGTCAAGATCAAATCTGAAATGGTGGTCTAGATCTGTCCGTACATCCGCACTAAAATTAAAAATCCGCACGTGATCCTCAATATATATATATATATATATATATATATATATATATATATATATATATATATATATATATATATATATACACACACTAGATTTCAAATTCCGCATAATGGGCGGGCATGACTTATAATTACTCTTTTGATGGTATTAGTTAACTGAAATTCATTTTTAAGGATGGGGAGCTTAATTATTATTTTGATGGTATTATTTAACGGAACGCCAATCATTTATTTATTTTCTTTCTTAATGTCGTAAATAAATAATTTGATGCTTATATATTACTTATTAGTTAACGGGAATTAGTTTTCAAGGAAGGTGATTTTGACGTTCAATTTTATTGTTAATGGGGTTAATATTTTTATTCAGAAGGCACAATTTTTTTTACTTTTAAATATGACAAGCTCTAGGCCATTTTTTTAAATGGTGTTAGTTAACGGAAAATTTTTATTTAGAAAACATAATTGTTTTCTATATGTTTTTTAGTAGATATTACAGACGGTTATCGAGTGATGAAGAAATATACACATCATTAGGCTCTATATAAAAGCAATGTTTGGTGAGCACAAACCGTAACAAAATTCACTCAAAGATCGATAATACCAGCAAACTTATCGCATCTTGACCATACATAAATTAAGCCTAATACCTCTCTAAAGCAAAGGGTTTAAACCAAAAAAAAAAAAAAAAATGCTTACATTTAAACATCTTTGTTCACTCCAAATTAGCTTGTATATAATTTGTGAAACTTCCAGACCTTATATGATTCTTGGTGTTTGATCGGAGTCCACAGAAATGACTGCAATCAAGATTGTGTTCCCAGGAATCAAGTTTCCTGTGGCACTTGCAATAGTTGGAGAGCTATAGTATAAACCTCCATAAGTAACTAACTGATTAAGACAAATTCTACAAAATACGAATAGAGTTGACTTTGTTAGGTGAATAACTTTGTAATATCATTAGATGTGGAAAAGCTGGTCTCATTTAATTATATATGAGTGGATATGGCTTATGTATATTTGAAAACAGGTCAAATCAACATGTATTGCTAATTTGAAAGCTGAAGAAATGGATGATAAGAAATGGTAGAAGAATCAATGTTCCCATAGGATCATGATAAACAACATGGATAATATAGATGGCACGAACTTTCACATGCAAGTAAAGATTTAATCAATTTAAATTCACGCTTAAGACAACTACGTTGTTCAATATAGACACCAATAACTACACCGAGCTGATGAATAAACCCCCTGATATAGAACTCACCAAATTAATGCATAAATCCTCTAATCATGACCCAAAACGCATATGAACCGATATTGATATACAGTCCCATCTGAGTCGGTTGAATACTCTGATAGAAACCACTCCAGCTTTCCAGCCTTTCACCCAATGGTTGCCTTTTACCCAGATTAGGGGAGTAGAATGATCGGCCCACAGGTGTGTACCTACATGAGAGCCTACATCAACAGTTAGTGAATATACCATAATATATGGTTAATCATCACCGATAATACCAAATCAAGACTTAATATCCTTACTGGTTAGTGGGCAACTCACGGGGAACAATATCCAGCACTTGAAGGGCTTCTTGTGGAGCATCTACCTGCCTTCCTTGTAAGATCATACCTAAGTGATGCAATTCTGCACGTGAAGCCAATCAGTGTCATTCCTATTGACTTTGATCCAAGGGAACTTTGGAACCATGATTAACTCATCATCTAAGTCGGGCCCTGATAGAAGCTAGTTTGAAGCAACTTCTCGGCTCACAGCACCTACATAATTGTTCATACCATAAAAAGAGAGGCGATGGATTCTAAACTTATTTGCTGATGCGAGTGTCAAGATATTGTGGGGTCATGATGTTGGAACCATTCTGGAGCAAATTAGATCTACCCTTGGTGCGGTGAGATCTAATCCAATCGAATGGACTGCACCACATGTTGATGTGTCATGTTGGTTAGTCCCTGATCGACTTGTACATTAGTGAGGTCATAACATTCGATAATGGAATTGTAACATAAAAAGATGCGGACCTATTTGGTTTTATGAATGGTTGGATTTGTTATGTGTTCCATCTGCATCCACATGTTTACATACGATAAAGAAAAGTATAGGTTGAAGATCAGTTGCAAGAACAAAATCAAAACATCTACAGGAAAGAAAGATATTTATTTAGTACCATAGTATCCATGTCCAAGGCTTCCTTGACTTTAGAAAGTTTTGTTTTGGTCAGATCAGAATTGACTACCTGTTTTCCTGTATATACAAAATTTAATATAAATATACAGTAATCTTGCTAATGACAAACATATTGCTTAAATCAATATAATCACATAAGGAGAGAATTTGCAAAAAATTAATATAAATATACCAAACGCCTTCTCTGATCGTTATCCCTTGTGTTTTGCACCTAATACGAATATATCCACTTAGCTTGCCATCTCCCTGCTTCTCAATGCTCAAATTTACCATGGCGTCCTCCCCAAAAACACTCTTTGCCTATAAATTACCAGCCAGGAACCCACAATAGCCTTCTAGTGCAGACTGATTTACCAAAAAAGGTGCAAAGTAAATAATTAGACATTCAATGCATATGGATGCGTGTGTTAATGTTTGACGTTTTACCATCGTGACATGTAAGAAAACAACATATAATAATATAAGCAATCAAAACAACAACCTGATATTTAGAACATATATGATAAGATAAGCAATCAAAACAACATTGCAATGTTGACAGCAACAATAGCACTCTAATGAAGTGAGCTTGACAAAATGTTCATGCCATTTTTTTATGTTTATAGCAATATGAGTTCTCTCTTAACGACTATTGGAGGCGGCATGCATGAGGGGGTAAGAAGAATTGTGTATTTTTTTTTTCACCTAATTAATGATTCACAATTCCTTATTAATTGGACAGTTATGAGGTTAATTTAAATTGCTCTACTTAATTTCAATTATAATTAGAAAATTCTATCACAATTATTGGATTGCTCCAATGGTTAAGTTGCTTCATTAATTGAGAATAATTATATGCGAATGAAAGGCGTTCAGCCCCTATAAATTTTTTTGACAGATAAAGTCCAAATACCCATTTTCATTTAAAATTTTGTCTTAACTTTTGTTTTTAAAAAAATATAATACATGCCTATGTAGAATTTTGGTTTTATGCATGTTACAGATCCATGAACTAATCAAAATAGAAGAGCCCCAATGCTTTTGAATCAATCTACTTCATGCGTATCATGACTATTAGTTGCAACAAATAGCCCCAAGTCTTTTGAATCAATGTACTTCATGCGTATATTAGCTACAACACATAGGAAGTAATAAGGATAAAAATAGGAATTGAAAAAAAAAAGTTTGTAGTATAAATAAACTGAATCATCAAACAAACGACACCCTCACATGTATATCCCCGAGTTTGAGTTTTAAAAATAAACGAATCTCGTCGCTCGCCGAATGCTATTGAAATTTGCTGAATATTAATTGCAGAAGCACATTGGTCACTCCCGAGTTTACCAGTGACAGACTGAAACACATCGCCCTTACTCATACACGCATCAGTTAATGACCCCATAAAATGAGCCTGGATCGGCGTTTGAAACCGCTGTTCTGTAGCAGTCACAAACACCCTTGAGAAGACCCAAATATCCCTTTGAAACATAAGTTTTAGCAGCCCCAAACCCCTTAAAAAAGCATACCAAAAAATTCCTATAAAACTGACAATTTTGCAACCTTGCGGATGACTTAAACAATCAATAAATTGCAGTTTTTTAGCAAATCCAAACACACCTTAAAACGACCCGATCTCCCTTTTAAAATTGTTATTTGGAATTAGGCCCAAACACCCCTTAGATTTTTAAGCTTTGCAATTTTCAAAGCCCGGATTCCGATATTTCTTTAATACATTTTCTGTGTTAAAAAAATACCATTTCTCTTCACATTTACAGTAATAGTCTTTTGAATCTAGCAATATTCTCTACTTCAAATAACAAACCTACTTTCCTATGCCAATATAGAACTCATAAGTCACACATCTTCAATGACATTTTAGCATATCATTGTGTGCTTGTATCACGGCTGATGTATTACTAATCTCAAAACATTCACAATGTAGTATATTTTTTTAACATTATTAGTATATGTGTAAAATGCAACATATGAACACTTGAAAACCGCTATCATTGAAAAAACTACATATGTTGGTACAACCAGATTTGTGGGTCAACACAATTTGTTTTGACCCGTTTTTACCTGTTTTTACCCGTTCTCTTATTCGGTCATTTTGAGACCTATGTTGTTACTACTGGTGGTTGTTTATTTTGTTATTGAATCCGCTCTTCATATGACAAAGTCATACACCTAATTTTCTAAAATAGATTAGTGGTTATAGTTTATTGTTTTGGTTTAAGGGGTGTTTGGGATTGTGTTTTGGAGACATAAATTATGTACTTTTAAGTTCAGTATTACACCCTCATATACTAGGTTTATGTTAATAGCTGTTTTATAATAAAGAAAACCTGCATACATGCTTTTATAACCACAATACAATAGTGGATAGAGAATATAATAAGGAAAAGTAACTTAATAATAAGAACATAAGAGTATGCAATAATAGAAACTAACTTAATTGAATGTCAATGACCATCATGGTATAAATAATTTCTTAATAAACAAATAGTTTATACACAACACACTTTGATTAGTCTCACAAAAAACACCCTTCAATATACTTAACCTCTAAAACATGTACAAAGTAGAGGAATAAAAACATTATATAGTATAATTATGAAAACTCGATCAGACAAAAGACCAAATGGTAATGAATATGCACTTTTGATTTTGTCAATGCATTTGAGTGTAACTATTTTTTTCTTTTATAAGATCCGTTCTTGCATAAACTAAATCATTAGAGTGTAGACAAACCTTTAGTTTGCTTAACCGTGTTTTTTAAGTGGGTCAAAGAGGTTAAAAGTCACCCAAGGTTTTTTTATATAGCATAAAACCTCTAAATTAAATTTATTCACATTTACAGATAAAAATCGACTTTGCAAAAGTAGTTATACTGTAATCATAATTTAAGCTTTTGTTTTTTATTAAAAAACTGGATAGGTAGTGTTGGTTGGTCACCCAGCACATTATGACCCGTACTTGAAATTGACCCATTTCAAGCCAAAATCATTATTACCAGTTACCCAACCGCCCATCTTGTCATCACTAACACAAAAGACAATAATAAAAGGGGAGAAACGGACATATGAAAGTACCTGATCCTTATTAAGAAGAGCATCCCAGTCATTCTGCTCTAACAGTTTCTTGGTTTCATGATAACTAAGAGCTATTCGATAGTTTAAATCCCCTAACCAAATTACACGGCTGAAATACATCCTAACCTTCTCTCAATGAGAGCCATTCCATGCGACGTATGATTATAATAACCTGTCACAAGAAAGTAGGCAAAGTATAAGTTGAATGTGCAAGGAAAAAAGTCAAAAACACTCACCGAAGAAATAACTTTGATCAAGCAATATATATCTGATTGCAAATGAGGAACAATAACATATGATAGTTCTGAATCAGAAACACACAAGCTACGTCCATTAGTCTTTCCAGCAATTCAATTGTATTTTTTTCATATAAAGGAAAAAAGAGGAAATCGATATGTCAAGATTTTTTTTGTGTTCATTAAACTTTTTTAGGAAGAGAACCAACCTAATTGGTAATCAATTCAAACAGGTTACATACTTACCTCTTTGAACCGGCTATTACAATCCCTATCCACAATTGAAACAATGTCCACACATGCTAAGTCTAAAGCGATAATTAACTAAATGAGGTAAAGAAACCATACCTCTGTGTCGAATGAGACATGTTGGCAATAGTTGCTCAGTCAGAAAAAGCTATTTTACCCATGCGCTCACCTATCAAATTAAATAGGATATATTATTAGTTGTATATATTTTTGTTCATGTCTTGCTAATGGCCATAGCAAGGTTTACCTACAATGAAAGTCTACTACTTTTCCAACTACACCATGCTTCATCAACATTTGGGTGACTGTCAAAACCAAATCAGATGCTGTAACACTATCTTGAAATTTTCCTGATAACTTGAAGCCAACAACTCTAGGCAATACCATGCACATTGACTGTAAATATGAGCATAGAAAATATGTCAAGTTATAGGTTATTCTAACATATTGAAGAGTAACATGATCCACCAGGAAGAACTCAATTGCTCAACTTGGTTCACCATACACACTTTCCATTGGCTCTGAGTTGCGTTTTGTTGTTTCCTTCTTGTTGTTTGTACATGCTTTGTCTAAATACCTGTAATGTTTGATAAGCTAATCAAAATGGAGCATAACTATGACTTTAAATATAGGGATCACCAATGAATTTAGCAAGATGATTAGTAGGATTGTCATTTCGAATATCACTATATTTTTTTCACACATGCTTAAAAGAGCCTCATTTATTCGTGAATTCAACTAAAAGGACGTAGAAATGTAAGATATACAATTGGCTTGAAATAATATTCAAAAACCATTTGATGTTCAATGTTGGTTACCTGAACGTTTCAATATAATGAAGATTAGTTGTATAATCTGATATAGTGGAATTAAAATCGCGCAACTCAATTTGGCGTCCTTGAAACAGGCGGGGTTTAGATTTGCACACTTGACGGCTTGACGCTTATTCAAAAAAGTCAATTAACAAAAAATTAAAGTAATTAATACATAACAAATGTGGAATGCAAAGCAACCCACTAATTAAAAAAAATGATGTTTAAATAGATAATGATAAAGGGAGTGACACCCTATTATGTTTCTGCTCATACGGATCAAATTCAGCCGAGTCCGGTTGCAATTGCTGGAGGGGTATGCAAATACTTACGCTGCTGCAAGGAGTACTCTTGTTGCAATTGTTGCTGATTTTGCTGCTGCAACCCTTTCAAAATACACCCTGGTTGACCAGTTTGCACACACACCTATGTCGCCAACCCGCCTCTTTTGTAACTGTTTGGCCAACCTGATATTGTGAATTATAGGCTGCACTAAAAACAATTTGAGTTAGAGGTTGAACCGGGAATGGGTCAAAATGAACTGGTTTTTCTAATGGCCAATTTTATTATACATGTCAAAATGGATCCAGGCGGGGTGAACACAGTATTATTTTAGCGGCTCTAGAAACATGCCATTATAACAGGTGGCATGAGTTGGTGCAGCTCCAGGACCATGCAACATTTTAGAGATCAGATGATATAACACATAAACATTTAAAAACTCACAACAGTAGAGTTAGTTGTGTTTATAGTCCCATTGTCTAATATCGATGGCCTTCGAGATAATCCCTACTCTAATCCTTCTCTTACGGGTGATGATGGTTGCTGGAGAGCAACATAATTAACTTTTAACTTGCATTACTCCACTTGATTTCCGGATTCCTTGTTAAACTGTTGCAAAAGATACAAAAATCTCTATTCATAATTTCAATATGAACATAATCTGAACACCTAAATAATTACCAACTATGGAGTAATATCTTTAGGGGCTGCTCCGGGACTTGCAACAGCACTGTGAAGCAAAAATTTGTCCTTGCATTGCATGTATGGAGGAGCTTCCTTTTGAGCTTGCATTGTAACTGTTAAGAGTGTATTGATGTGAGTAAGTCAGTAAAATAGCATGTGTGTATGTGAACTAAAACAACTTACGTAGAAATAAAGAATGCATATCAATCAAGGTATGTCATATCCTACTGGAGTAACATCTACGTGTACTATTTGAGCTAAATATATACATGCAAATCATGTTTGTACGTTTATTCAATTTTTAGGTTTAGTTTATTCATATAATATCACTCTTAGATATAGCAAACATGAAATAAAATAATGTACCTGAAACATGTATCATTCCTGCTATGGTACCTCTCCCATTTTCCCCCTACAAATGAGTGCAAAAGCATGTTTATTTTCTATCTTCTTATACAATTTAATGAGAAACAAATAAAAGCAAAGTAACGGCTCAGTTCATACAAATTTTAGCGTGTGAAATTGCACAACCTGATGTGAAAAACTTGATTAAACAATTAGTTCACATATGTAACATTAAGGCACGGAGATGAGAATACAATCATTATAACATGTGGTCATGTGAAAGCATACCTCGTTAAAAACATCTTCATAACCCACCACAACAAATATACCATTTTATTAAACCTGCATATCAACATTCAAAGAAAAATTAATTAACGTAATTCACGATTGACGATTGTTTTTAGAGGATACGGGATTAGGGCCGACAAAAATTAGGGTTTTGGGTGATGAATTAATAAAAGTCGGATATTAATTAATTTGTGACTATAATTAAGGAATAGATATGCCATATAATTTACAGGCGTTTATATATTAGGGTTTGCAACATATATTCCAAAAAAACTTCTTGTCTCAGTGGTTAACACACATGTTATTCATTCAAACAGCCATGGTTCAAATCATGTAAGCGTTAGTTTTTTGGAATTTTAATACGAAAATAATTGGTTTAAAATATTAATTAAAAAATAATTGCTTAGGTGGACAGAATGTGATGACATGCCGATAATGAATTACTGGGCATTTACTGGGGAATGAGGTGGCATATTCTTCAAATGTCTCCTGTTATATATAGTGTGTGTGTGTGTATATATATATATATATATATATATATATATATATATATATATATATATATATATATTAAGTATTTTAAGTTTTAAGCAAAAATACATTTACTTTATATGTACTAGACGAGTACCCGTACATAACAACGAGATTTTATAGCGGTAGATAGTTTTAGTGATTAAAAGAAGTTTTTGGGTTATAAATGAAAAATAATACAGTAAAAGTTTAAGGATTTGGGGATGAAACATAATGTTTTGAAACCCGGTTAGACCCGGATAGTTCAACCGGTAGAACCGATCTGGTCAAAAAATTGGTCAATTTAAACTGGGTCAACCCGAAAAATTGGGTTAAAAAAAAGTTAAATTAAACCTGGTCAACCCGTCGGGTTTGAAGTGTCCCGGGTCAATCCGGTTTTAATGTGTATTAATAGTTTCATTTTGAAACATGTCAATACCATTAATGTACAACCTTCCATTACCGAATTTATCACTTTCACATTCCTTATTTTCAAGTATTAGACGAGTACCCGTGCATAGCAACGGTATTTTATAGCGACAAATATTTTAGTAATAAAAAAAAGTTTATGGGTTATAAACAAAAAATAATAAAAGTTTGAAGATTTGGGGATTAAACATAATGTTTTGAAACCCGGTTCAACCCGGGTGGTTCAACCGGTTGAACTGTTCTGGTCGAAAAATTGGTCGATTTAAACCGAGTCAACCCAACGGGTTGGGTCAAAAACAGGTCAACCCGTCAGATTTGAAGTGTGTATTAATAGTTTCCTTTTGAAATATATGTTTTCGTATGGCTTTTATTGGTTAGCCGAACCTGTGGCGACACCGGTTCCCGGTTGAACCGTTGGTCTGGTTCAGTTTTCAAAAACTATATGTACCATCAACTTGTTAGCTTGTATAAAGCGTTGTGTATTTTATTAATTTATATAATGTGTATAATAACATATACTTTTCATTTTAGGGTGTTTTAAAAATAACATTAGTTAGTGTGTTTAATTATTTTATATTTTAGATTATGTTGTAACTTATTTAAATTGTACATTGTGAAAATTTTATTATACTTTTTATTAAGGGGTGTTTTAATTTGATAAATATGCTTTTAATTGGTTGTACAATGTGAATAAATTATTGTACTTTTAAGTTATGGGGTGTTTTAATAAATTATTGTACACCATGCATTTATCTCACTTTTGACTTTTAAGATTTCACTTTTCAAGGTTTCACCATGCACTCTTTATGTGTAGTATAGCACTCTTTATGTGTAGTATAGATTGTTTTTAATTTCATAAATATGCTTTTAATTGGTTGTACAATGTGAATAAATTATTGTACTTTTAAGTTATGGGGTGTTTTAATAAGAGTATTAATTATACCATGCATTTCTCTTAGTTTTAACTTTCAAGATTTCACTTTTTAAGGTTTGACTATACACTATTTATATGTAGTATAGATTTTGGTTTATTTGCATTAAAATTACAATAGTTTTCTTTATTTGTTTAGATTTAAGGTTTTCAACATTTCATATCGCTTGACTTTTCATTTTTTCACTTTTTCACATTTACCATTTTCTTTTATATGTAGTATAGATTAGATGTAGTAGGATGTTGAAATCCCTCTTTGTCGAAGTATGCAATGTTATCATCATTTTAAGTTTTTCTCAATTTTAAATTGTAAGATTTAAAGTTGGGATATTTGGGCAAACAAGTTCAACATATAAAAATACTTTGCAATAAAGTGAGGAAGATAATTGAGAAAATGATTTTGCTAAGAACAACTATTGTTGTGGTTAACATTCAACATTTTACATTTTGAGACAAACATTAAATGTCCAAAGTCCAAACATGATTACAAAAATATGTTATTATTTCCTGTTTTTTATGAAACACATTTTTAAATTCAGTTTATATAGTCTTCAACTTAAAATGTCGAATCTTTAGGGTCATTGTCAGCATTTAACTTTTAATAAAAAAATCGTTTAACATACTAATGGAATTGATAATTTGGTAGTAAAATGTTGTTATAAAAGTGTCTTAAAGACATTTGTTAATTTTTTTTTTTTTTTTTTTTTTTTTTTTTTTTTTTTTGTTTTTTTGTTTTTTTGTTTTAAAAAAAAAGATCAAACTTCTCTTTTCGTTTTCTTTTCTTTTTTTCCCCGAAGTAAATTATTAAATACTAATTAAAGTTATAGTACCAATTAAATATAACTAGGTTGTTAACCCGCGCGTTGCCGCGGGAAGTTTGTATATGATAGCTTCTGGGTACAGGAAAAGTCATATTTATATAAACATAAGCCCTGATATATGCCATGCTTTAGGTGCATGTTGTACAAAAGCTATTAGTGTGGCAGCTATTGGTTTAATGTTGCACAAAAGGAATCTGTGTTTTGATGCATATTTTGCTTTATAGAGCATAAATATTGCACAAAACACAGGAGCTGCTCAGAGGTAACATCCTACGTTAACTATACATATTCATTGTTGCCTTGCATACATATATAATCTTTTTTATAAGTTTATAACGGCGGGAAACTGTGCTTCCAATTACATTGGTTGTTGCCCGCGACAAAAGAGTGCTGCTGCTTGTTGCCATGGTCAGTCAAGGCTGATTTTCATGTTTCGTTCTCAGGTTGGTCGGATTGTTGCTCTTGTTCTGCTGAAGTATTTGCCATTGCTGCATAAATGAAAACGAAAGCTGTAAGGTAATAATGGTTGATTCGTTTGTATTTTAGTATAGGTGAGTAGATAGGTATGCATATGATTGTGTAACAAAAAAATAAAAGATGAGATTTTGCAGATATTCATAGATTCTAACATATCTAAAGATGCCTTCAAACAGTATTTACAGGAGAATAGTTGCCTGCATTTTGTGTGGTTTTGATGCATGTCTATGTGATGTGCAGAGATAAGATTCTGATGTTTATTTCAATATGCAATGATGGTGTGTCAGCTGCTATTTCATTTATTTTTTTATTTTTTTATCTTAACTGCAGCTCTAACCCATGCAGTGAAAATGTTGATGTTTTCATGAGGTAATTAAAAGGGAATGTAAAAAAGGGTAACTGTTTATTATATTTGGATGGAAGTGAGGTAAATGGGCAGTTTGTTTGTTTGTGCATAAAAGCGGTATGGTAGTCTATTTAAGGACCTAATGCTTTCATTCATGTCCAGTTTATATTTTGTAGCAGCATAGAAGCTATTAAGAAACATGTCAAGGCGTCCTAAATTTGATCGTCTCAGGGCTAATGCTAATTCTAATAATTGGTCTGAAATGCTGGTTCTGTATTGCCGTGAATCTTCAATTGAAGATATACAAATGGCACGACAGATGGGTGATCTTTGTGGACGGCTTTTGAATGTTACCCGTGAAAGGCTTAGTTTCATTCAAGAGCTAGAGACGGTTGGGAATATTTATGCACAGAAAACAGCAGAGTATTTAAGGGAGATGCAAGCCAAAGATGATCAAAAGGTTGCACGGATGCGTCTATTGGCAGCTGAGCTGGAGCATAATGCTCGCTGCAATGACATTTTTATCGAGAAGCTGAAGGGTGTCATTGATTTCTAAGTGTGTGGTGACAGGGTGTAATGTATTTGTAGTTCTGCTCTTAGAATTGGAAGAGATTATGTACGTATGTTTGTTGGTTCAGTTGTCGTTGCTGTGATGCTTGTGTAAAATTTATGTTAGCTGGTTGTAAGATATTTGTTTGAATAAAAGCTTGCATCTATCCTAAGCAAATTCATGTTATTGTAAGCAACTCTTATTAAGCAAAGGTGTGACACTTACTTTTTTGCTTTTTTAGACTTGGCTCCTCTTCTTGAAAAAGTGGCCGTTTGACTGCTTTGCCTTTGGCGCTTTTGTCCTTGATTTCTTCCAAGGTCTGTTGATTTGTTATTTCAAGAGTTGGTGGTGGTGTCGCTGTTTATTTTGACGCAAATTATTAGAAGTTGTATATGCATGGAGTTCTAAACAATATATAGTATCAGATATAACTATTGTACCTAGGTTTGCTTCTAGGGCCGCACTTGTTGTATCTTGTCGTTTTTTCTTGTCAAAGACTTGATTGAGGATGAAACTTGTTGTTCTGGCTGTTTTGTTGAAATGGATCTGGAAAACATTTCTTTCGCCTTCAATTGCAAAAATTTCTTCTGGTATCTCTTGTAGGTCGCCTCCTTTGTGCTTTGTTACTAATTCTTGGCATGAAAATCCTGTGACATCATCGGCTGCAGGTGTAAAGAAAGTTACCTCGGCTGTTGCGGATGGATCTGTGATGAATGCGCTGAAATTATACCTGTAGAATATTTGTGGATTGAAAGATGTTTTATTCTTTATACATTGTTTCTGGGTTCGGTATGGTGGTGTAAAACTGTGTGATAACAGAATGTACCTATATGACGGTGAGGCCTGCCTTCCATGGTTTAAACAACGATAGGTTCCATTTTCTTCTCTCACTTTTGAACCGCATTCCTTGCATGACATGTAATACCAACCTCTTCTTGTGTTGATTCCTGTTATTGTCGCTTCAGTGGTGAATTCAACTCCCTGCAAATGGAATGGAAGTGCTTAGGAATCCACAAAAGTATTTGTTGCGTTTTTAATGCATTTGTTTGTGAATGATAGAATAATTACCGGATAGCTATATGGGGTCTGCCTCAAAAGTGTCTTTAAAGGGAACCTGTTGCGGAATTTTTCTTTTTCAACGTCTTCATACGGCGTCTTGCAAATCCGCAGCTGTGGATTCATAGCATACTTTGCTTTGTACCTGTTTTTGTTACAAAAGGCATCGTCAAGTTGCTTTGTTAAATTGTTAGAAAAGATGTCGTGATTTTTAGTCTTGGATTTTATGCGTCTTACTGCTCTCTTGATTGTGTAACTTCTGGTATGTCTGGGTTTAGATAGCAATAGGTTGCAGATGTTGCTGTCAGCTGGTAATCTGGCGGGATAGTTTGGACGTTGGTGTTAGGATTGTAAAAGTATACATGAATTAAGCCTGTGGTATGAACACAATACCTCTGAATCTTGATACATTGCAAGAGCTAACAGCAATCATAATTGGCTTTTCCATTGTGTCAAAGTCTGCTTCTTCAAATCTTTTAGCTGTGTCATCCCACATAGTAAACTCGACAATATTACTACTGCCACATAAGGTAGGTATGAGAAAACTAAGAAATGGCTAATTTATATTTTATCTAATATTAGTGAAAATTGGTCGTACTTTAGGTTCTCTATATCCACTTTTCTGTACATTGTTTGGTCCTCGTTTGCACCCCCTTTTTTTTTTAACTCACCAATTGAACCTAGAGCTCCTATATAATCTAGAATTAGGCAAATATAAGAATTCTAGTACTTTGTCAGATGTAAGAGGAGTAACAAATAAAATGTGACCTGTGAGTATTGGGTATTGCATTTTTCCGGCTGCGTCTTCTCGAGGAACTCTTGACTGAAGCTGATTGTATGAAGCAAACTCAAAGTAGTGATGTGGAATATTTGTTGTTAATGTAAGCTCAAACTTTGTGATCTTTCCAAATCTTACACTGGTTCGGTTAGAAATGGTTTGCTGATAAGGGCTTGTAGGCTCACACATGAACTCTGAGATTTTATAGACCGATCCGACATTGATTTTTGGATTGAAGTAATCAATGTCTCTGATATTCATATTCGCCTGAATTGCGCTGCCCTGCTTTTATTACAACTATGTGTCACAAAAACTTAATATTTAAAAAGGTTTGTTTATAACACTGGAGCTATGACGTACCTCTCGATCTATCAAGATACAACAAAAGCCAATTTCAGTTTTTCTCCCATTTTTTTGATAGTTGACTGCAATCCATTTTCTGTAAACGCGGGCTTCGAGTATTTTGTCATACGATGTTGGTTTGAGTTCGGAAATTGTCACTTCTTCCATTGAACTGGTGGTTATGACTTCTTGCATTGAAGCGGTAGTCGTGAGTGCTCTTTCATCAGATGTAAGGTGTGTTGTTTCAGCAGCTGTAGTACTTGTTAGGTGTTGCACAGCAATGTCAGATGTAAGTTCATTGCCATCCTTTTGTGGTTGTTGATGAGCAGATGTAGTATCCTCCATCGAATCCCTGATAGGAAAAAATAAGGAAAGTTAGATGCTACTCAAAAGCAAATAGAAAAACAATACAAAGATATAGAATAGAAATAACACTATGTTTTAAGATAGAAGAGAGAAACCATTCACAGCAACTGTAGTCATAGCTAGCTATTAGCAAGTTTAATGAAAGCAAAAAGCGCAGCGATAGAAAGAGTAGAAGCAAAAAGTATAAGCATATACAATATATACATACAAAACAGGTAGTGTATTTTAAATTTGGTTGAGCTGTATTTTTTGAAGGAAGTCTTTGTAAACTATGTTTTTAGTGGCATTTGCTGGGGCATTTTCCTGCTGTTTCATGAGAATCTTTAGACCATACGGAGAAGTTGCTCTAGATAGAGCCACATACAATTGGCCGTGGCTAAAGATCGGTTCTGGCAGATATACGGCAATTTTGTTAAGGGATTGTCCTTGGCTTTTGTTAATTGTCATAGCATAACAAAGCTTTATAGGAAATTAGGTCCTTTTGAACACGAAAGGAAGGTTAGGATCTTTATGGACTAAGGTGATCCTGTGTATAAAAACTTTCTCGCCTACTTTGGTGCATGTGATGATCTGTGCTTCTATAAGCTTCGACATCAGATGGTCACTATCATTCGCGTTTCGTTTGCATAAACCGCCTGCAACATTTACATTTCTTAGCAGCATAATCGGCGCTCCTACTTTGAGCTCAAGTTGATGCGGAGGGAATCCAGAGATTTTGAATGTATTCAGATGCTCAGTTGGGTATAACATTTCTGTTTCAGCTCCCGCGCCTCTAGATGGTATTGCGACATCGTAACTTGCATAGGTTGTCATGTCACCTTCAACCATTGAAAGTACTTTTGAATTCATAATGTCTGCAGTTTCATTTTTGGGACACACAATGGCTTTTTGCTGAAGAGTTACTGCTGACGGCGTACGAAGAGTCGGTTCATCATATATGAATTGTATAAGCCTGGATAAACCTTCTTCGTCATCTTGAATGCGGTACGTTTCTGGAATATCTATCCATGATGCGTCTTCATTCTCGTCTGCAATGTTATCTCCCAAGACACCATTGCCAACATCAAGAAGCCATGATGCAAATGAATTAGCATCATTCTTTTCTTCGTTGGTCAAATCTGGTCTGAGCAATCTCATGTTCTGTGTAAGTGTGAGCAATTTAAAAAACGGCCAAAGGTATGAATTTGCGATAGAAGATGCTATGAGTTCCATCTTTGGGGCACCTTTCTTCACTAGAAGCGTCTGCCTAAAATCACCGCCTAAAATAACTGATTTACCCCCGAACAACATTTCTGGTGCATCAAGCAAATCTCTTAAAGTCCTATCCAATGCTTCAAAACATCTCCGATCATTTATAGGCGCCTCATCCCAAATTATAAGATTTGTCTCTTTAAGCAGCTTTCCTAAATGAGTGTTTTTTTTAACCTTACACAATGTTTCTTCTGTTAATTCTAGCGGCAACTTGAACCTTGAGTGAGTTGTTCTACCTGCTGGAAGCAGTAAAGAAGCAATGCCCGAAGAAGCCACCGCCAATACTATGTTTCCTTCTGAGCGTAGAGAGCTGATAATGGTTTTCCAAAGGAATGTCTTACCTGTTCCACCATGACCGTAGACAAATATCAGCTCTTGTCTATTTGCTGTGAAAGCATTCATAATAAGATCGTATATGTGTTTCTGGTCATCATTTAATTTTGGGACATTTTCCTCCTTTTCTTGTCTTAATTCTTCATGGTTGTAATTCTTTTCTTCCATTAAAAGCCTGTTTTCCAACTCGTCTAGTAATTCTCTGGGAGGTGATGGTAAACCAAAGCCTTTCAGTGACTTGCCCAGGCTGTTGAAAAGCACTTCTAGCTCAAAGAGTATATAGCCTTTTAATTCAGCATCATTCACATAATAACAGTTTGCGACACAACTCTAGGTATGTCATGACCCATTTATTTCCAGTACTTATCCCATAGTTGTAGGGGGCTGACAACCTCACAATAAGTTAGAATATGAGCAAACACAGAACGTAGTTCTGATGATGACGCAGAAAAACATGCTTCTTCAAGTGCCGTGTCCCATTCTTTATCATCACCCAGCATACCCAATGCTTCACATGCAGAGCGGTATGTAGGATAGAAGATGCCGTTAACTTTTTGAACGTCTGAGAAGTCTTTACATCCTTTTTGATGGCAAAGAAGCATTCTAAAGTAAAAAAGCTCACCTAAACTTGGGTGTATGTATGCTAGACGGCCAATAGACGATTGCATGGTCTTTCTAGACTTCCAAACCTTCTGATCTCGATACCAAACAAAATGCTCAGGGAACTCTAAGTACGTTAAATGACGGCCATCTTCATTGTCAGCGTTGTAGGCAAACCATTCTGTGAGTGTCGTGACTTTACGATCACGACGATTCACAACTGATTCCAGGTCATCGTCATCTCGAAAAATGATTTGCTGCATATTTTCTAGATGGACAGAAAGTATTTGCACAGCTGGTTCTCGCACGTTGATGCGTGGGAATCGCAACAAGCTTTACCTCTCGAGGGATCTCGAGAAGCTTACAACCCCCACCAGGCAGTGTACCTGATCGTTGTAGTATAGTATAGTGACAAGTACCGGGGGATTGATCGTTCAGCTTAGGAATAGTGTCGCTAGGATTAGAAAGCCAAAATTACTAGTTCTAAAGGTGAGGGATGATTATTTTTGTGTTTTTATATTTTTTAGAAAGCAATTAAAATCTCAGGGTTTTGAAAGAGTGGGCGGAATTAGTTGCTATTCAACTAACCCAAAACTAAGAAGCAATCAAAATAAAATACTAAAAAATGAAATTAAACTAATTATACTAAGGTTGTGAGCAGTAATTGGAGAAAATGTGTTTACTTAGATTTCACTACTCCCTAGATATCTTTTACACGTTAATTACTTGTTATAATTGCATGGATGACGGATTGTATTCCTTAATACCATTCATGGGGTGGCATACATAACTCCCCAATTCTATGAGCTCTTATCTCCTCCTACACCATGCCCAGCACAACTATAGGGATTGTAAACAGTGGCTCATGCATTAAATACAACCAATAAAGACCTAGTACGCCTCGGTTCATGTTTCTTAAGACGTTCAAGCATGTTACCATTTGGAGATCTGCCAGTTTTCTTAAGCCTAACATATAAATCATTCATCCAAAACAAGAATAAACAAGTAATCAACACATAATCAATATCTAGGTTTCATTAGATCTAAGCAAACACAAAGGAGATCTAGCCTAGCATGATAGAATTAAGACAAGAACAAGATATAGACAACCAACACATAGACATATTGATGGAATTAGAAGAACACTTATCTTGATTAATCATGCAAGGTATCAAGGGGTTGGAACCCTTGAAAAACCTGTAAAGTTACACCAAAATCGTCTTTAGGGTTTCTCCCAAAACTTCTCTCCTTTTAATGTGAAAAACTAGAAAACTATATATAGGAAAATAGGGATGACGGCGTCAAGACAAACAATGTGACGCCGTCACCTCGCCGCCAAATACTTCCTCGGACGGCCTTGATCTACTTCTGACGCCGTCAAGGCCTAGGCCGTCACACAAATTACTCTTGACGCCCTGTGTGTGACGCCGTCATCAACTACGGATTTTTATTCTTGGGGTTTTGACGCCGTCAGGACAACTCTTGACGCCTTCATGAACTACGGATTTTAATTCTTGAGGTTTGACGCCGTCAGGGAATTACTCTTGACGCCGTCACCTACTGTTTCCAGCATGGAAAATTGAGACTTTGCCGTTTTCTTCACTTTTATGCTCCAAAAACGTCCAAAATGGCTTCTTTTCCAGAATTCACTCTCCAAGTACCTAAAATCACAAAAGGAATGATTTAGGGCAATATTTGATCAAATAAATTCGGATTCGGGCTTAAATGGCCCCCTAAAAACGGATCATTTTTCGCCTCATCATATACCCTTACACTTGAGATTTGCTTGTCCTCAAGCAAATGCGCTTTTATTCTACTCAAAATACAAGTTAGGGGTCATTTAACACTAATATAAAAGTAATTACAACAAATAATCGTTCCACTAAAGACCAATAGACAAGCACGGAGGTCATACACTAGCACCTCACAAATAGTGTTTAGATACTCACATCTCTCGGGTGTAATAAAGTAATATAACATTATGAAAATGGAAGATATCTCTCACTACCTGTCATAGCAAAATAGACTACCATAGGCTTGGGAAATGATCAAACCTCCACCACATGGCGTAAGCACCTAGGATAAACTATCAAAGAGGTCTTTTAAAGGGTTGTAACGTTAGGTATAGGGACATGAATTACACGGTTTTGTTGGATAAAGGAAGTTTTACTGGTGGCTAGTTAACAATCTTGGTTAATTACATGTACAATATGGCGTTGCTAAGCCAAGACTAGACTCGACTTAAGCTAATAAATGAAAAATAACAAAAACATAAAATAAACATAGAATGAAACGGGATGGTAGTCCGTATGTTTTTTTCTCTTTTTTCCTTTTTTTTCTATTCCTTTTTTTTCTATTATTTTTTTTTCTTTTCTCTTGATTTTTTCGATTTTTTTTTTTTTTTTTTTTTTTTTTTTTTTTTTTTTTTTTTTTTTGCATACACTCTTACCCTACCATCCAAAATAATACATCATAGGGAATTGAGCATTCCCCTTACACTTGAATCTTTACATACTTTACATTAAACTATTCTAATGACTCGAATTAAGAAAATCAAAACACTTTGAGCACTTTTAAGATTAACGCACATATGGGGGTAATAATATTATGTTCTTCCCCATTACTCCATAAAATAAGTACTTACCCATGAGTCCCAATCGTCCCAAAACAATATGTACAAGGATATGACTCGACTTAGCAACCATGTAATCAATTAGAAAGTTAACTTAGGGTTTAACAAATAACAATAATGCACTAAAAATGAGCGCATACACGGAAGGCTAAGGCGATTTGGTTGTACATTTAAGTGGGGTGTAACAAATTCTTCCTTTAAGTAAAATGCTTAAAGTTAGAAACGAAAAGATAGGTTCGGAGGGGTGTACTAGGGGTTTCGTGTACTAAAAATGAGTACAACGCTAAGGGTGTGGAAAAAATTAGTTGACTTAACTAGCCAAGTAATATGACTTAAATGGTCAAGTAATTATAATACGGGTTTAACACAAGGGTGATCCTAATGCCTCTTATCGTGTAGTAAATCCTACCACACGAATGTAGTCTCACTAGCGGTCTCGGGATGCATCACTAACGCAAGTTCTAGAATCTAAATGCTACCGGTACACTCATAAGCACTAATAGTAATTGCTTTTCCTATCAAATCTAAAGGCGAACCTCACATTTTTGGGTGAAAAATTTTTCTGAATATACGGTTATGTGCTAGTCATACAATCTCCTATCCATGAGACGCTTGCTATGGCTAAAGTTTCACTCCTAAATGTTGTAAAAAATTTTAAATTTGGCGTTAAAATTGCACTAACAAGTATTTCTCATAGTTTTATTACACATCTACTATCAAACAAAACAAACTCAAGCGAAAGTGCATATGTAAGGTATCATCTTTTTACCCTCCCCTTACACTTAAGATGAACATTGTCCCCAATGTTCAAGTAAAGAATGTAAAAGTTAAAAAGTAAAAAGAATGAAATCAAATACTCCCCTGATTCGCTCGGTATGGATTATAGGTGGCCAGGTTAGATCTTCCTCCAAGAAAATGAACAATCAAAGCTTCCCTTCCAGAATATAAATCATCTCCTTGTCGAACATAACCTGTAAATCCTGACAAAATAGACAAGACAACCTCGCGTAAAATCGGCGGCATCCTATATAAGTTACTAAATCCTAGAAAACAAAGTAAGATATAATGCTTGTGGAATGAAGTTTGCAGATCTCCTGGAGATTATAAAACTTAATAATTCACAAAAACCATAAGACTCCGTTAGAAAAACAAAACCGGTAAAATTTCCAGATTTTTAACTCCTGACGCCGTCAAGAGTAAACCTCTGACGCCGTCAGAATGGACCTGCAGAAATTCTTATGTTAAGTTTCCGGAAAATTTCTGGAAAAACTTGGTCCTACTTCCTGGAAAATCCTGCAAAACTTCATTATGACTCAATACAAGCATTTGACTCTAACAAATATGAATATACATGCTCATTTATTATTGTGGAGAATCATGATCGGTTTGTTTCTTAAAAATATATTTGGGGTTTCCCCTTACACTTATCTTTTGCAAAAATACTTCTAGGTGGAGTTAAGACTAGGCCAAACAACAAAGTAAAGTATTTCCACATTTTAATTTAGGAACATGATCAACCAACAATAAAAATAAAGCATGCATACGGAAGCAAATAACAATCAAACAATTAAAATCACACAAAACATGGGTTGCCTCCCAAGAAGCGCTTTCTTTATTTACGAGTCTTGTAGCTAGACTCAAGGTCATGGGTTACTACGTGATTTCATCATCAAACGTCACATCCTCCTCACTAATCATTTCATTGTTATTTTCTTGGTAGTGTTTTACACGTTGTATGTTAACCGTGAATTCCCTACCTTCATCATCAATTAACACTATCGCTCCAAATTTAGAAGAATTCTTTACCGTGAACGGTCCATACCATCTAGACTTAAGTTTTCCCGGAAATAATCTCAACCGAGAATTGTATAATAGGACCTTGTCTCCCTCTGAAAAATCTTTAGGTTTCTTAATTCTCTGGTCATGCCATCTCTTAGCTCTTTCTTTATATGTGATGGAGGATTCGTAGGCTTCTAGTCTAAGTTCATCAAGCTCGTGCAATTGCAAAAACCTGTTATTTCCAGCAGTTGTGTAATCTAAGTTGCATGCCTTAAGTGCCCAATAAGCCTTGTGTTCTAATTCTACCGGTAAGTGACATGCCTTACCATACACCATGCGGAATGGGGTCGTTCCAATAGGTGTTTTGTAGGCAGTTCGGAATGCCCATAAAGCTTCGTCGAGTTTAAATGACCAGTCCTTTCTGTTTTGACTAACCGTTTTTTCAAGTATTCTTTTAATAGCTCTATTGGTGTTTTTGACTTGGCCATTGGTCTGTGGATGATAGGCGGTGGAGAATCGATGGGGTACTCCATACCTTTTCATGACCTTTTCCATTTGTGCATTGCAAAAATGTGTTCCCCTATCACTGATGAAAGCTTTCGGAATCCCGAATCTTGCGAAAAGCTTTTTCAGGAAATGAATGACTACTCTTGCGTCATTGGTCCTAAGGGCTTGTGCCTCAACCCATTTTGAAACATAGTCAATGGCGACTAAGATGTACTCGTTTCCCCCTGAGGATGGAAAGGGTCCCATGAAGTCAATCCCCCAAACATCGAATACCTCACAAACTTGTATAAAGTTCTGAGGTGCCTCATCCCTATGTGATATATTTCCGGCTCGTTGACATGCATCGCACGCCTGCACCATTTCTTTCATATCACGGAAAATTGTGGGCCAATAGAATCCTGCATCGAGAATCTTTCGGGCGGTAACGTTTATCCCATGATGCCCGCCAGAAGGACCAGAGTGACATTCCCTCATAATCTCAACTGCCTCATTTTCCGAAACACAACGCCTTATAATGTGGTCAGGACACCTTCGGAATAAAAAGGGCTCATCCCAGAAGTAGTATTTTAGCTGGGAAAAGAACCTCTTCCTCTCGTACTTAGTCAGGTGTTCTGGAACAAGTCTACATCTACTTGCGAAGTAATTAGCAAAGTCGGTGTACCATGGCTCCGAATCAATCATTGACATCAGTTGTTCGTCAGGAAACGAATCCCTAATCTCACTTCTATCGTGCTTATCCAAGGGGTTTTCAAGACGAGATAGATGATCTGCGGCTAGATTCTCTGCCCCCCCTCTTATCGCGAATCTCAACATCGAATTCTTGTAACAACAAAATCCACCGAATTAGTCGTGGCTTAGCATCCTGCTTCGCGAAGAGGTATCTAAGAGCCGAGTGATCAGTGAAGACGACTGTTTTTTAAAGGACAAGATATTGTCGGAATTTGTCGAATGCAAATACCACGACCAATAGTTCTTTCTCGGTGGTGGAGTAGTTCTCTTGAGCGGGATTCATGGTTTTGCTAGCGTAGTAAATAGGTTGGAAAAGCTTGTCACGTCGTTGACCTAATACAGCCCCGACAGCGAAGTCGCTAGCGTCACACATGATTTCGAATGGTAACTCCCAGTTGGGTGTGATCATGATTGGAGCTTGAGTGAGTTCCCTTTTTAAGAGATCGAATGCATCCTTGCATTTTTGGGAAAAATCGAACGGAGCATCCTTCACAAGTAATTGAGTCATTGGCCGAGCGATTTTGGAGAAATCTTTGATGAATCTCCGATAAAACCCGGCGTGCCCCAAAAAGCTGCGTATTGCCTTAACCGTCGTGGGGTATGGTAACTTAGATATAGCTTCAACTTTAGCTTGGTCCACCTCTATTCCGTTCCCTGAGATCTTATGCCCTAACACAATCCCTTCCTTTACCATGAAATGACACTTTTCCCAGTTTAACACCAAGTTGGTTTCCTCACAACGTTTAAGCATCTTTTCTAGATTAGCAAGACAGCGGTCGAAGGAGTTCCTGAAGACTGAAAAGTCATCCATGAACACTTCCATGCTGTCTTCCATGAGTTCGTGAAAGATTGCGGTCATGCAACGTTGGAAAGTGGCGGGGGCATTACATAGCCCAAAAGGCATCCTTTTGTAGGCAAATGTTCCATAGGGGCAAGTAAACGTGGTCTTTTCTTGGTCCTCGGGTGCTATGGGGATTTGAAAATATCCAGAGAACCCATCCAAGAAGCAATAGTCCTCGTGTCCAGATAATCTCTCTAACATCTGATCAATGAATGGTAAGGGAAAGTGATCTTTCCTCGTGGCATCATTGAGCTTTCGATAGTCGATGCATACCCGCCATCCAGTGACAGTTCTCTGGGGCACCATATCACCCTTGTCATTCTTTACTACAGTCATTCCACCCTTTTTAGGTACAACCTGCACAGGACTGACCCATGGGCTATCCGAGATCGGGTAAATCAGTCCTGCATCCAAAAGTTTGATAACTTCTTTCTTTACTACTTCCTTAATGTTAGGGTTCACTCGCCTCTGGGGTTGCACAGTAGGTTTATAATCTTCCTCCATAAGAATCTTATGTGTGCAAAAAGTTGAGTCAATCCCCTTAATGTCGGCCACACTCCATGCGAGTACCCCCTTGTATTTTTTTAGGACCTCTAAGAGTTTAACTTTTTGTTCATGTTCCAAGGAAGAGTTTATGATTACCGGGAGTTGGTCCTCCCCCTGAAGGAAGGCATACTCCAAATGGTTAGGAAGCTCTTTAAGATCAACGTTAGGAGGTTCGATAATAGAAGGCTTGAGCTTGTTTTCGGGCTTTCGGAGCTCGAGATGCTCCGTTGCCTCTTGTCTGGGGTAGAAGGAGACTGCATTAACATCCTCCGTCTTTTCCACCTCTAGCAAAGGCAGAAAACTCTCGTCCCGTAGCCAGCCTTCATCGATTTGTTCATCGACGCAACTATCAATGACATCTGTGAGTTCATCTACTTCCCCGATAAAGTAGAGCCGGTTGGCTGCTTCGAGGGAGAGGTCCATAGAATCCTTAATGTCGAAGGTTGTGCTATCGTCTCCCACTCGTAAGGTCAATTTGCCATCGTAGACATCAATGACTGCACGAGCGGTAGCAAGAAATGGTCTACCTAAGATGATAGGTACCAAGTCATCCTCCTCCATATCCAGGATTACGAAGTCGACCGGGAATTTGAATTTCCCAACTTTGACTAGCACATTCTCGCATATCCCTACGGGGTACTTGACTGAACTATCGGCTAGTTGGATGTTCATACGGGTAGACTTCAATCCAGAATATCCTAGTTTACGAAACATAGAGTGAGGCATGAGATTGATACTCGCTTCCAAATCGGCAAGAGCATTCTTGATTGATAGAGGTCCTATGGAGCAAGGCAAGGTGAAGCTGCCCGGATCATCTACCTTCTTTGGTAGCCCTCGATGGGTCACTACTGAGCATTCTTCCCCCAGGGTCACAAGACCCTCAAGTTTCTTCCTGTTAGCGAGTAGCTTTTTGAAGTATGTGCTATACTTTGGCATGTGATAGCAAGCATCAAGGAGAGGTATGGTAACAACTGAGTCTTTTAGGTATGACAAGAACCTCTTGTTATCATTCTCAGTTTTCTGGTTTCTTAATCGGGACGGGAATGGGATTCTCACAGGTTGGTTAGGCAAGGCCGATGGGGAAGGGATCGTTACGGGCGGTTGGTCTGGGGTGCCAATGCCGACCTCCTGCTCCTCCTCCTCAGGTTTGTCTGGATCGGGGGTGACGGGGGACGAGTTTGGGTAAGGAGGGTCCTTGGTTGTCGTTCCAGCTCGTGTGGTTATCGCGAGCATGGGGTCTTTTTTTCTTTCTAATGGCGTTTGGAGGTTATCTAGGGCTGAGTTAAGTTTGTTGAAAAATTCTCCAATACCCTCCTGCTGCTCGTCGAAAAGCTCATTAAGCCCTTTCATTTGCAAGTCTTTTTCTTGAGTGAAGTGACCAAGGTCATCTTCGAAATTTCTCCTGATTTTGAATTCAGGGCCTTCCTCCCCTTCTCTTCTCTTTACCAGATTTCCCCAAAGGGTGTAATCGTCATTTTGGTAGAAAGGCAAAAGGGAGGGATCAGCATAAATGTCCCCTCCTGACAAGCATGCATGTTCAGTTGTGGCTGCTCCTCCGCATTCTTCTACCTCATGCGGGCCTCCACAGTAATCGCATATCAAGTAAGGATTCGACAGCTGTTTAGGTAATAGCGATCCAGCTAGGTATTCCACTCTTTTGTGAACTTTGCTCAACCGATCCGAGGTGATCTCAGAAATGCTGACAGTCGACTCAGGTTCATCCCAAGTGTCATCCTGGTCTTGAGCATATTCTTCAATCCTATCCCATCCTTCCTTGGCACTAAGATTGGCCAATCTTCCTTTCCTAGATTGGTTAATTCCGTTTCGGTCATTAGAGGAGATATTTTCGTAGAAGATTTGGATCAAGAGCCAAAGCTCAATGCCATGATGGGGAACTTGTCTTATTGAATCTTTGAATCTAGTCCACGATTTATAGAAGGGTTCGTCCTTCTCCTTCCGGAAATGGAGGATCCTATCTCTAAGTGCTGAGGTTTTGCCAGGTGGAAAGAACTTCTCATAGAACTTGGATATGAGTTGCTCCCATGTGAAGATAGATTCAGAAGGGAGTTTGTCATACCATTCTTGGGCTTTTTCATATAAGGTGAAAGGAAAGAATCGCAATCGGGATGTGTCTCTAGTAGCCCCATCCGTATGGATGGTGTCCACTATTTTCAGGAAGTCCTTGATGTGTTGGATTGGATTTTCCTCATCTAGTCCGTGAAATTTACACACACTTTTTACAAGCTAAACATCGTTTGCGTGCAAGACCTCGTTGGTGTGTTCGTTTGGGTAGACAATGGCGTTTGAGAAGCCACGAGAGGTTGGGGAGGAGTAATCTTTGAGATGCTTAGGAATGGGGGTTGCGGGAGTACTAGTGTCGTCGTTGGGTTGGGAGCTAGGGGTTGAGACATGGTTTTCTGAATTTTCTTCAGAGAGAGGCGCATCAAAATTGATAGCAATGCTGGATGGTTCAGGAGTTGAGTGAGTTCGTCTTAACCTACACATTTCTCTTTCGGGTTCTGCATAAGGCAAGACAAGGTCTCTAGTGGTACTACGACTCCTAGTGATCCTAAGGTTGGAGAATTCGTTGGTTGCCATGATGGCGGACGGTGAAGAGTCACGAACAAAAGCACGAAGAAATAAGATAGACTAAAGAAGACATAAAAATAAAAATAAAATCTTACTAGAAAGGAATCTAGCAAGTAGACCTAATAAAAAGAAATTCTAACCTAGACAATAACTATTCCCCGGGCTGCGGCGCTAAAAACTTGATGCGTGGGAATCGCAACAGGCTTTACCTCTCGAGGGATCTCGAGAAGCTTACAACCCCCACCAGGCAGTGTACCTGATCATTGTAGTATAGTATAGTGACAAGTACCGGGGGATTGATCGTTCAGCTTAGGAATAGTGTCGCTAGGATTAGAAAGCCTAAATTACTAGTTCTAAAGGTGAGGGATGATTATTTTTGTGTTTTTATATTTTTTAGAAAGCAATTAAAATCTCGGGGTTTTGAAAGAGTGGGCGGAATTAGTTGCTATTCAACTAACCCAAAACTAAGAAGCAATCAAAATAAAATACTAAAAAATGAAATTAAACTAATTATACTAAGGTTGTGAGCAGTAATTGGAGAAAATGTGTTTACTTAGATTTCACTACTCCCTAGATATCTTTTACACGTTAATTACTTGTTATAATTGCATGGATGACGGATTGTATTCCTTAATACCATTCATGGGGTGGCATACATAACTCCCCAATTCTATGAGCTCTTATCTCCTCCTACACCATGCCCAGCACAACTATAGGGATTGTAAACAGTGGCTCATGCATTAAATACAACCAATAAAGACCTAGTACGCCTCGGTTCATGTTTCTTAAGACGTTCAAGCATGTTACCATTTGGAGATCTGCCAGTTTTCTTAAGCCTAACATATAAATCATTCATCCAAAACAAGAATAAACAAGTAATCAACACATAATCAATATCTAGGTTTCATTATATCTAAGCAAACACAAAGGAGATCTAGCCTAGCATGATAGAATTAAGACAAGAACAAGATATAGACAACCAACACATAGACATATTGATTGAATTAGAAGAACACTTATCTTGATTAATCATGCAAGGTATCAAGGGGTTGGAACCCTTGAAAAACCTGTAAAGTTACACCAAAATCGTCTTTAGGGTTTCTCCCAAAACTTCTCTCCTTTTTAATGTGAAAAACTAGAAAACTATATATAGGAAAATAGGGATGACGGCGTCAAGACAAACAATGTGACGCCGTCACCTCGCCGCCAAATACTTCCTCGGATAGCCTTGATCTACTTCTGACACCGTCAAGGCCTTGGCCATCACACAAATTACTCTTGACGCCCTGTGTGTGACGCCGTCATCAACTACGGATTTTTATTCTTGGGGTTTTGACGCCGTCAGGACAACTCTTGACGCCTTCATGAACTACGGATTTTAATTCTTGAGGTTTGACGCCGTCAGGGAATTACTCTTGACGCCGTCACCTACTGTTTCCAGCATGGAAAATTGAGACTTTGCCGTTTTCTTCACTTTTATGCTCCAAAAACGTCCAAAATGGCTTCTTTTCCAGAATTCACTCTCCAAGTACCTAAAATCACAAAAGGAACGATTTAGGGCAATATTTGATCAAATAAATTCGGATTCGGGCTTAAATGACCCCCTAAAAACGGATCATTTTTCGCCTCATCATACGTGTATGCTAAAATTTAGAATCCTCCACATTGCTTCATGGGGGCATATAAACCGGCCATCTTGGAAGTTCTGAATCTCATCTATATATGGCACCTGATTTGATGAAGAAATAGATGGATCACCAATGGATCTAGTAACTTTTGCGAATATTCGATCTGTACCTTTTGAAATATACTTAAAGAGATACTTAATAAGCATGCTCCAACCACAGTATTCAACGTTTATGTGTGCCTGGAATGCAAGGCATAATTCACGATTATATGGGACAACGTAAGTGTTGTCTAACTTCATCTGTCGTTTAATAGTGGATACCTGTGTTTGCCTTCTTTTATAGTGCACGTGACCATATGCGTCAAAAAAGGTTTCTGTATTGTATCTTTTTGGAAAGTTTTTTGTGCAGCTTGCACCATCCATACAGGGTGCATTCAAGTTTGCTGCTCCGCAAGGTCCATGCATCATCATCTCTGAAACAATTTTATACCCTTGAGGATCAATCACAGGGTCTGGTAGCTCTGCAGAGATATACCGATCTACGTCTTGTGCAGTTTGTATTCTGTTAGCTGAACTAATCCATACCAGTGTGTGACAATGTGGTAGGCCACGCTTCTGAAACTCAACTGTATACAGAACTGGTTCAAGGAATAAAAGGGTGTTAGAGATGTGAAAATGCATCAGTAAGGCTACCACTTAACTAAAATGTAAGCAAGCATAGACGTTGTTAATGCAAGTTAGTTAAAACGATGAATATTAAATTAATAAGGATAAAATAAGAGAAACATGATTGATACCTCCTGTGACATATCCAAATGGTCGTCTACTTTTAAGAAAGGTTATGAACGCTTTTATCTTTTGCTCAAAGACCCGACAAACAACATCCGCTCTATCCGAAGTGGTGAGGTGCGGATACTCTGCCATATATCTTCTGATTTCTGGCCAATTTACGTTACATGTGAATGTTACAAAGAACTGAGTGTTTCCAAGCTTTCTGCAGATTGCCAGTGCGTCCAGGTAGTGACTATATATATAACGCGGCCCCCCCTGTGAAAGACAAAGGAAGGATTATTGATTCGTTGTGTTTTGGTGTGTAAACAACAATTTATCAAAATATCAACAAACGTGAAGTTTAATTTGTCGTGAGACAAATAAACGTGAAGTAAAACGAGTAAACCGTTTAGGAAAACGATTACCCCGCAAAACTTGTGAAAGTGATATTCAAATTGTGAGACCGGGAAGTGATTTCCCGGGTCGTACCCCAACGAGGTGTGAATGGAAAGCTTCGAATGAGATTTGGATTAAAATCTTGTATGATTGGAAAAGTTATTTGGTTTTATGGTGCGTTAAACTAATGAATTTGAAAATTAACGAGCGAATGTAAAAGTAATTAACCTAAGGCAGCTAACTAACTAAGAAATACCTAAAACACTACGGGAAAACATACTTAGGTATCGGGAATCCTAACACGTTAACTGAATCAAAAACGCGACGTTGAATTAAAAATTACGCGAGTGCGCAAAATAAAACGCGGATTTTAAGTTCTAAACGTCCCACGGGTTCACGAATAATTTTCCAACACTCTAAAAGACAAAAGAAGTTTTTAGGAAAAAGAAAATTAATTTTTCAACAAAAATTTAATTTATTATGAATTAAAAACTATTTAATACTAATTAAATTGTAATAAATATTAAGACTAATCTAAAAATTCTGAAACTTTTTGAGAAAATCAAATAACTTAAAACTGATTTAAGAAAAATAAAAACTTAGGAAAAGCTATTTTACACAAGCTCGAATAAGCAGAATATAAGCTGCATAGTTTATTAAACTCTCAACACTCAACAAGGGTCTACTATTAAATTTTGCAACTTATTCATGAAAAAGACTTAAGGGCGGATGGTATTGAGTGTTGGTGTTATGTTTGTTGGGGGCTAGAGGTCCTGGGTTCGAAACCCACTTTTTGCAAAAGGGCTTATTACTTTTTTTTTCTCTTTTTCTTTTGTTTCCTTTCGACACAACCTCAAACACTCACTCAGTTCTTCATTTGAAAATTAAATTATAACAACAAACAATCCAGCTTTCAAATATCGAATTAAAAGTTTGAAATTTGTTTGGCTCAAATAAAATTTTGTTGTTCCATTATCAATATGACTGCCAATTTCAACCACTAATACTAAATAAGCTTAAACAAGATTATTGTTCATATCACCCATTCAATAATAGCAACAACACAACAACAAGAGATAATAACGACGAAACCAAACAAGATCTATTATAAAGAATACAGTAGTAGCAGTTTAACGAGCAATTGACAAACAAACAAGCAACTTGATCCGATAACAAGATCAACGAGTAGACTTCAAATCAACAAGAACAACAACAAGTATGATCAATTAGCAGCTTATGCTGCCCTTTTCGCAACAGCAGATCACGGCCAATGGGTCAATTTACGACCCCTTAACAAGAAGCAAATACGCGGTTTAGCAAGGACCAAAAGCTATTTCCTAAACTACACCTAAGTGGGTTCTAATCGCAACAAGAATCAATCTGAGGGATCCATTAATGAACAAACTACACTAGTCCTGAGTCAGTCAAAAGCTGATGGAGCAGGGCAGAAACTTGGTCAAACAGTCCACTTTGGACTCGAATTTAAGTGGCCAAACGGGCTCCAAATTGGAAATTTCTTTTTGGTATGGATTCACCAACTGCCCAAGTTTTCAAAACAACAAGTAATTTGTAATTTCAATAAAAAATCAAACCTGGGGACTGACTTGAAGTTTGGACAAAATCACAACATGCAACTTTTGACTTTGCAAATTTTTAACAACAATTTGATTTTAATGAAATTCCAACTGCCTAAACTAACTGGATTACCACTAGACACAACTAATTTAAGTAGTTTAGATAGTTAACGAACTGAATTACAACCTCAGCTGCCTAACTCTTCAAACAGTTAAGGGGAACGAGGTATAAATACTACTTTGTATTGTAAAAGCTTATTTTATGACTAATAAAATTCTAGTTTACCCTAAGATTACTGCTGGGGCAAACAAAACATAACCTTGCAAGTTTAGTATGAACCATACACACCTTGACTGTTTCAAAATAAACTACTATTATTCTAAACTAAGCTAAGCAGTTATATTAGACTAATTAAATTTCTCATAAACAGAAATTAACAAGTTTCTAAAGCTAGTAATGCAAAATAGGATTGAATCGATTAGTAAGACCTACTTGACATTCCAAGGGGCTGAGATTTTAGGAACCAATTGAACACCCTAAATGCTCACCTGAGCTCTAACCCAAATTGCTCCCATCCATCCATACCCTGCTGCTTCTTCTCTTTTCCTTTTTCTTTTTTCTCGTAACTATATTTTTTTTTATTCTTTCTCAAATTTAACCAACCAGCATAACAACTTAATTTAAATAAACAGAAACTTTTAAACTTTAACTGGAAGACAAACTTTAAATAACTTCAGTATAACTTTCATTAAACTTAAAAATTTTCGAATTACAAATAAACTTTTAGAAATAAAACTACAACTGAAACAGATAAAAAGATAAAAATTGATGATGCCCTAAGGCTTACAATTGATCAGCTATTTATACTAAACCTAGGAGTGGTAGGTACGCTTGAGCCTCATCTTGTCTTCATCTTCAAACAGGCAAAACCCTATCTTTGTGCTTTCTTTGATGAATCTCCACCTTTGGATCAATTGTGAGTCAATCATAACCTTTAATCACAATTTTGGCGCCCATATGATGTTGTGGATTGATGACCTGGAGAGGGGGGTAGGTACGGTTTCATGAAGATAATGGGGTTTGAGTGGGATTGGGATGTGGGGTGGTGGACAAAGGGAAGAGATAGTGATGGTTGGGTTGGCTTGTTGCAGTCACGAGGGGGGGAATGAGGGTTTTGGGGAAGAAGATAAAACTGAGACTGAGATTTGACTCGTCTGCCTATCCCTTTTTAGGTTTTTATTAATACTTTGTGATGAAACGGGATTGGGGTGTATGGGCCTAGGGTACGGTTTATTTGAGGGGCTGGTTTTGAGGGGTTTTGGTGTAAGTGTTTAATCCGTATAATTTAGTTCTAAACACAAGGACCAATTTTGTTATTTTCTGAATTTTACGGACCAAATTTGCCAATCTTCCGAAGTTCAACAAAGGACCACACTTGCCATTTTATAATTCCATAAGGACCTTGATTTATAATTTTTTCATTTAAAATGCCCAAGGACCAAAACTGCCAAGTTTGCAAAGTGCAGGGACCAAACATGCCAATTGTGAAATTTCAAAGGTTTGGTTTGCAATCTTTTGAAAACATTTTACCCAAAGATCATTTGCGATTTATTTTGACTTTTAAAGAGCACGGGTTGACTTTTCTTAGAAAATGATTGACCAGGGACTAGTTTTGTAAAACTTTGAAAGTTGGGGGACTGAAACTGCCATTTATGTAACTTTTGTTCGTTTTTCGTTTGTTTTCACTCGTTTTGCATAAGAAACATATAAAATACGATCTTTGGGATTTTGTTCGCATTTTGGTGCGTTTTTGAGTATTTTTGATCGTTTTGCAGCTCAGATTTGACTAAAAATGATGAGTATTTACACACTCATCAATTATTCTTGAGCCAGCATCGGAGCCGTCACAATCTCCTCTTGAGACAGCGTCATAAAGGCCTGATAAGTAGTCGCCTCGAATATCATTCTGGTGCTTTCTGTAGAAATCCATCCGGCTTTGTTCAATATAACAGTATACACCAACAACGTATTGCTGAAAGAGCCGGCCTGTCCGGAAAAGTAAATCATATGTATCAGGTCTTGGATGTAACTGGTAAGTGTAAAATGCATTCAATGAAACTCGCCTTGGCCTTTGTGTTGGGTCTACGGATCGTAATGTCAGCCCGGTGTGAAATCCAGGCTGACCATATACAAAAATGAGGGGATATTGCATCGACATATAGGATTTATGAAGCTTATTGATCCTCTGAGGTTCGTCTCCTTTGTATTGAATGATCACATCATAGTCCGACTCACTTGCAGGGCCATTGTCAAAAACTATGGCTGCAACTGTGTTAGATGTGGGTAGCTCGTAGCCTCGTGCTCCTTCGGCATTGTAAAGCCTTAGTTTGAATTCAGGTATGTCTACCTGCGTGCACAGATCTCTTGCAGTCCTTAACACCTGTACCAATTCATTGTGAGCATCAAAGAACTGAATCAAGCCTTCAACAATCTGAGGGTCCAAAGCAGCTTGTTTAGAAGGTTTGAAATGACTCAACCTATTTTGCACTTCATATTGAGTATCATGAATATATAACTGCATGAATCTAGGTGTCTTGTTGTCGATAGGACACAATGACCCAATCCAGTGATATATCTGACCTGATACTTTAAAGACATAAGGACCTTGGCCAGCGTTTATTGACTTATCGATTGTTGCACCGAACGAAGTCATCGCGAACATTTGATTATAACTTCTGATATGTTCCATGAAGAGCCTGTTTGAAAGAAGAGACTTGATATATTCTGGAGGGTCTCGTTCAGGATTCATAATAAATTTTCCATCCCCACAGCATAAATGGTATTCAGTTCTCGTATTAGTTGAACTCCTTTTCACGCGCTCTTCATACCAAAAAGCCGTACCACAATGACGGCACCGCTGATCACAATCTCCCAGATCCTCATATGAAGGAGACGTGCCTGCACGAATCATTGTGTTAGCCGTGAATAAAACCGGGTGTAAAAAAGATGACATAAAAAGATAACTGGTCACCTGCTGCTGTCATCATAGCAGGTGCTTCAATAGACGACGCTCCAAGAGATGGCGAGCTGGCTCCTGAATTTTGCGCACGCAGCCGTTTGCGGACATCGTGAGTTCTACCTCCAGTAGCTCTTTTAGTTCCTTGACCCCGTAATCTTTTTTGAGGCCTATTTTCAGAAGGCTCAGAAAGCGAAAGCTGACAATGGGTTTCTGCACAAAGATACAGAGGGACCAAATGTGAGAGAACATGTGATTGGGAAAAAAATACAAACAATCTATCATAGAATTTTTCAATAAGTACCTTTATTTGGCATAACAGAGATCGGCTGATCAGAGCAGCCTTGTGTGTGTTGCAAAGCAGGCTGTGTGTCCTGCGACTGAAGATAAGAGGGCGTGTGATCCACATGGTTTAAGGAGGTTGTTTTATGCTGCTGACTGGAATGATGGCTGAACAAACCAAGGTTCGTAGGTGTGCAAGGCTGGTGGGAGCTGTCATTGGCTGAATTTAAGGCATGTGGATCAGCATGTGCAACAAAAGGCGTGCAATTAGCTATTGTATATAACACATAGTGTGACAATCTATTTGCATAAGAGACTTTTAAACAGACGGTATACCTTTTTCTGAGTTGCTCATTGGAGTGGCTGGATCGCGCTGTGATGCATGGGGGTGCGTCATAGTGTTTGCATAATATGGAGGTTGTATGGAAGATGTTTTGCTGATGTGCAAACCCTTGTCTACAGCTGGTACATAAACATAAGGCTATCAGCAAAACTATTGGTGCCATTATTTAAGACAGAAAAAGCAAGCATAACACATGAAAGGAACCTACATTGAATACGATGTACACCTGTTGATTCCAAACAATGGCGGATATTCCGGCCACTGGTTGGTTGTGCTTGAGCAAATTGTTGGTCTACAACAGGCCTTTTTCTTTTTTGCTGCCTCTGTTTTGATTGCTGGAAATACGCGTCTATAGACAGTTGTTGGTCATAAGTTGGTGTGTTTATTTGAGGCTGTGAAACACTGGTTGCTGCAGCAAGGTTCAAAGCAGGGTGGCCAAACTTGGGTTTTACATTCCGAGTAGCACAGGCTTCATTATATTCACGAAGCTGCAAAACATCCAGTGATTTTCTTTTCTGGCCACTAACGTTTAGTTGTAAGGAATCATCATTGCATGGAAAAACTGACGCCGAAGATTGACCTGCACAAAGATAACGTAGAAATTTTTTTATGGCCAAGATATGGTATGAATAAAGGCGTGATAAAAACCGAGAGAACCAACCTTTGTTACACAGAGCCAAGCTGGCTGTAGCATCCTCAGAAGGTACATTATAATTTGAGGACGCTGACACTTTGACAGCTGGTGAACTGTTGCTTGTATCGTCGGATGCAGCATACGTAAAAGGAAACTATGGGCTTTGAATTTTGTTGGATGTTTCGTTGACAGGTTTGGCGGTATTAAAAGCAGAAGAAAGAGCCCGAGGTTTTCGCAGCATGGCAAAAAAGTGAGAGAAGAGGGTGTTTGCAAGAGCAGAAAAGCATAAAAAAGTATAAAACGAAACTATTTGAAATGCAAGCGTTAAGAAAGAGAATGACATAGTAAATAAATATTTTTCAGCAGTTTTGAACAGATCAAAATAGTTAGAACTCATTATGTATGAAAAGCAAAAGTCCTTAAAAAAATATACATACATACAATGCAAAAGAAGCAAATACAAACAGCGCGTATAACATTCATTGCGTCTAAGGACCGCAAACGTGGGCCAAGGAATAGGAGCTAATCACAGCAACAACAACCTAACTTGACATTAACAAAGCATAAAGGTTTTGAGAACAAAGAGCATTTAAAGCTAGGATTTCTGAAGCAGCCTTTTTTTGCTAAATGTAAGGTGCAAAACTAATATAGCAAAGGTAATAGCAGTTAATGAACCACATTAAATAAGGCAAAGGTATCCTAAATTAATGAGCTATATTAAATACACTAAAGGTAATATCAGGAAATAGGTCACAACATATTAACTCACCCTAACCCTAAATCTATTGCAAGCAATAAACCTACAACACATTAATTGAGGTTGACCCCAAATCAATTCTGGAAACCAACAACGCAAGAAATGAATGTGAGTAACGGAGACCCACTTTAAACCTAAAGTTAATATAAATAAAGAACCCAGCACGCATTAATTGAGACCCAGGTCAGATCAATTCTTAAAGCTAGTCATCCAAGAACCGAAGGTGTATCAAACCAAAATAAGCATAAAAAAAGGGGGGGAAATGAAGAAAGAAATATAAACCTTATGAAAAGCAGGATGGTCAAAGCAGATGTTGCAGATGAAAATATGTATGAATGATCTAGAAAAATGGTTTAAGAAGAGAGAAAAGAATAGCATGTGGCTGTGAGAATGGGTGATATCACATGACATGATTACAGCCACAAAATATAAAATTGTTTAGGCGTTACTGTAGATACACACACAATCTGCACTGTAGTTATAAGCCAGTCGGAGCGGGGGTTTCTACCCACCGGGTTTTTTTCCGGTGTCGGAGCAAAAAAGGAAAGAGAAGGGAGGTGTGTAAATGTGAGGGAGAGCGGGTTGGTTATTATTGGGTATGGTTCAGGCTAATGGGTAAAAAACGGGTAAAACACAACTTGGTCCCCTAAAGGCTATGATAAACAGTACACGCTCCTTATACTATTGTATAATATCTCTTGCAACAAACACAAAGTTTGTAACCTTATCTAGTTAGAGCATTCTGATCATTTCATTTTGAGAAATGATAACTTTTTATTCATTATATCTTACTATGTACTTATCTAGTTAGAGCATCTACAATACTTTAGGGGGTGGCAGCCTTGCCTCAAGGTTTTGTAACAACAACCAATGATATTGTTCCAACACATTTTTTACCTAACCATGCCTCAACTTGTATTTTTAGTGACAATCTTTGTCCACTCAAACATTAAATTTTATTTAATTAAACAATTTAATAAAAAAAACATAATTAAACAATTAATAAAAAACAACTAATTATATTAATAATAACTCATAGATTATTACATAATACTTTAAAAAAAAACATTAATATAACTAAAAATTGCAAGGCCATCCATATTTCGCTGCGTACTCACGTTTTTTGGCAAAAGCAATTTTCCGCATAACCGGATCAGCTATGCGATCGTGCGGGTCGTTGAACGGATCAAATTCACTAGTTATTGCTATATTATAATGGGATGGATGCATTGGTGGAGGTTGATGATAATATTCCCGTTGTGATTGAGGTTGATGTTGAGGATAATAGTTTTGAGTTGGAGGTTGGGGATAGTATGGTTGAGGTGGAATTTGGGGACGAATTGGTTGTGAATGAACTTGTGGACGTGTGGATTGTGATGGACCGGATTGTGATCGAGACCCACGTCCTCGACCTTTGTGTGAGATTGAACCGCGTTTTGATTTAGGCTCTATTTTTTTTATTGAAAGAGATAGATTTGGATGTTGTGGAATTAGTAATTTAAAATGGAGTATGTAATTTAAATAAAAAGTGAGATTTTAATTTTTTTTTATTTTTTATTATTTTTTTTTTGGAAATCAACACCAACGTTCCATTTTGCATTCATGGCCACGTTCCATTTTTCTTGGAAATGATCTCACCGTATCGGTGAGATTTACCGATTGCATTATCGAAATGGACATGCCGAGCAGCTAGCAGCCCATGTTGCTGATCGGCATAGCTTACCGATGGTCATTTGCCGCTACGTTGCCACCCCTTTAAACTACAAAAGACTTTCTACATTTAATACAATAATTATTGCATTTATTTCTTTATACAAAAAAGTTTTCTCTAAATCTTCTCCAATGCTAAAAAGTTTTACAATAGCTTTTTTGTTGGGTCATCTAATGCTTCAGTTAATGTGAATATCTTGGTTAATTTTATGTAAACCTTGGTGAATGTCAAGTTATTGTTACTAATAGTCTTCCACTCCAATGGCAAGAGTTATTTGAATGACTTTTTGAAAAAGTGAAAGTCTTTAGTAAAGCTACCATTGCAGTTGCCCTTAGACTAGAGGTAATGGTCACATTTCCTCAACTTAGCGTCATCTCACTTTTTTTTTTTTTTTTTTTTTTTTTTTTTACCTTTCACCCTATTAAGCATCACTCCTCTCACTTTTCATTAATACACTCACTTTAGACAAACATAACTCATAAAATAACATCCACACACTCACAAACCAAATAAATAATAATAAAATTTACCCATTTTGGCAGTTGGCACAAATGCCAATAGGTGACCACCATCACATTTCCTTTTCGTTTTGAGCCTTGATGGCGCGTGACAACCACCCCAAGTAATGGGTCTCACTTGTGAGGTAGTGGTGAAAGGTGATGCCTCACCCATTACATTATATGTATTTGTTATCTTATGATAAGTGAGAATGCAAGTCTTTTTTTGTAAATTAATGGATACAACACGAGTATGAGTAAAAGAGTTTTACATTTTTTTGAGGTAATTGCATTTTTGGTCCCTGTGGTTTGGCCAAATTGCAGGTTTGGTCCCTAAAACTTTGAAAGTGCAGCGATAGTCCTCATTTTGAAGTTTGGATTGCATTTTTGGTCTCTGGATACAGTTAAATGACTAAAATACTCTTTATCTCCTTCAGAAAAAGACAAGGTTAATTTGGTAATTTCACACCAAAAAAGACCAAAAATGCAATCCAAACTTCAAAATAGGGACTATTGGTGCACTTTTAAAGTTTTAGGGACCAAACCTGCAATTTAGCCAAACCACAAGGACCAAAAATGTAATTAACTCTTTTTTTAAAATGTAACGTAAAGTACATCAATCGGCCTCGTGGTTTATCCAAAATTTAACATCCGTTTTCCTTTTGCAACAATACAAATATGGGAAAAAACGAATGAAACTATCCATTACACTTTGGTAAATATGACATCGGAAGTTACTCATATAATATTATGATTTCTAAATTATTATTGTTTTTATAAGTGGGCATTTAAATTTGAAGATGACGAGATATTTAATGGTGACAACAATGGTAGTGGTGGGTATAATGATAAGTTAGTTGGCCAAACATAATAGTGGGTTTGGATCATTAGGTTTAGGGTTTGGATATGTTGCTTATTATCAAACTATGTATTTAATATAAATATACATGTTATCTCACCAAAAGAAAGTCCCCTAAGGAATACCATTGTTTGATGTTTATTGATCATCGATCACCTAATTAGGCTAATTTTGGGCTTATGATCCATTAGTTTTAGGGGTTAGAATTACTTTTTTGGTAAGCTGTGTTATCACTATAAATACACATGTAATGTTACTTATTGTTACTCGTGTAATCACAAAAACACAATTCATAAAATTTCTATTTGCTATATTACATGATATCAGAGCTTTAGGTTCAACACACCACAAAATAGTTGTCCTCTGGTCATCGGCTACTCACCAATGATTCGGAAGGATCCTTATCTATTTACTTTCTTTCGCTTTATATTTCATTTTAGTAATCTTTTTTATTCAACCCATATCAAAAAACCTAAAACACAAAAATTCTAGCTTTTATAATACGTCTCATATTATGTTTATTTAGCTATTAATCAACAAAAATTGTCTCATCAAATTACTATTTGTTTTACCACCTGAGATCACAGTCGTTTTTCGCAAATAGTTAGTTGCAAAATTGCGGCTCCTACCTAATAGCAAAGCAAGCCATGACGTAAAAAAAAGTCAAACAAATGAGGAAGGCTCCAGCAATAAACAACTATGACACCAAATACAATTATGTTTATGTTCAAACAAAGAAGACAATAGAAGAAAATAATATGTGGCACATATGTTCAAGTTTGTCCGTTCAAAAGCCTCTCGTTTAAGCTGCGAAAGAGTATCAGATAAGTTAGTTGGCCAGACCTAATACTGAGTTTGGGTCCATTAGGTCTAGGGTTTGGATTATATTGCTTATTATCAAAGTTATGTGTTCAATATGAATACACATGATATCTCATATTTAAGGCATTCAATCAACAAAACTATTTTGTTATATTACAGTGATTGAGGCTGGAGGTTGAAGAAAAGTGATGATGTAAAAAAGGGAGTGTTTGGTTTAAAGTTTTGATGTGGTGTGTAGAGTGTTAAAAAAGAGTTTGTTGGGAATAGACTTTATTATTTCAAGTGTCGGTCATTGAGTTTTGGTATAGGTTGCATTACTTAGTTATAACATTAGTTATTTTATAAGTTTTGTAAGTTTTATGCTTGGTTTATAGGTTTGGATAAAGTCTAAGGGCTAAGTATGTTATATTGTCTAAGTTTAGAGAAGCCCTAATCCTTTCCTATAAATAGCTATGTATAACCTCATTTTGAGGTTGGTTGGTTCACTAGTAATATTATTTGTCTCTTATTTTCATTAGGTGTTCCTTCCACTCTCTCTCTCTCTCTACTTACTTTCTCTCTCTAGAATTCTTAAGTGATTATGTTACTAAGGGGAAACTCTGCCCAACTCAAGTCTCACTACCGAGTTTGGATACTTATCGAGTTAGGATACTTACTTGAACTTATCGAGTTTGAAACCTAAGTGAACATACCGAGTTTAAAGACTAAGTGCACATACCGAGTTTGAAGACTAAGTGAACATACCGAGTTTGAAGATTAATTGACCATACCGAGTTTGAAACAACATCTTTACATACTGAGTTTGATATCAAATTTTTCAAATCTAATTACAACCTTTATTTATCTTTAACGATCTAAGTTTACCATAATCACGAAAAATGTCTCAACCACCTAATTACTACTTCCCTCATCCTCAGCAACAGCAACATCAGCAGTATCAGCAACAACAATACCATCAGCAACAACCGTATCAACAACCTTCACAATCACACGTTCAACAAAAACCGTTTAATCCACTACATCATTACCTAATGATGCAACAACATCAAATCATTCCTCAACAACAACCACATCAAATGTCACAACATAACAATCAGTTTTCCTCAAAACAACCTCACTGGTTTGATAGGATGTGTGAAGTTATTACAACTCAACAATCCAGACATGAGGCAGGATCACTTGAAACACCTCCAATGCTTACACCTGGGAACTATGTTCAATGGTCAAGTCGATTCTTACGATTTCTTGAACTAAAGAAACCTCATGAGAAATTCTTGAAACAAGTGATACTTGAAGGACCATTTGAGTGGCCAACAAGATTTGAAATTGGTGATCCAACTGCTGATCCTCCACGTCCTCCTGGTGATCGACCTCTTCCAGAATCTCAACTCACAGAAGAACAGATATTACATCGTGAAGCTGATGAGTATGCAATGGCTTATATACTTCAAGGAATACCAAATCCAATTTATCGAAGTGTCGATGCTCAGAAAACAGCCAAAGCTATGTGGGAACATGTTCATCTCCTTATGGAAGGCACTCAATTGAACAAAGATGATATGGAATCCAAACTCTACATGGAATACACTGACATCACAATTGAATCAGGAGAGTCACTCGAATCCTACTATCATCGTTTCACAAATGTGGTCAATGATCTGGAACGTCACAAAATCACAGTACCAAGGATTGCAGTCAACTCCAAATTCGTTGGTAGTCTTGGCCCGGATTGGCATAAATATGTGACATTTGTTCGTCAAACAAAAAATCTTCATGATGCTCCATATGGTTTGTTGTATGATTTTCTGAAACACCATGAACCTGAAGTGGAAAAAGATAGAGCTCTACGAGGAGGATACACACCAACACCAACACCAAATTCTTTGGCACTCGTAGCTCAATCTCCCTATGCTCCACCACCAATGTCAAACCATGCATATGTTCAAGAGCAGAACTACTTCAGTTATCCACAATCTTCGACCTCGAACCAAATGGTCCCTTATGATTCATCTCCACAGAATGCTTCCACTCAACTTGTTCCATTAAACAACAATGATGCTATGTATTACTCAAACTCCAATGACGATGACGATGATGACTTTAACACGTTGAATCAGGGACTTGCTCTTATTGCTCGTGCTTTTAGCAAATTCTCCAACAAAACAAACAACCGTCAACGTTCATCTTCTAACACAAGGAATCAAGCTGTTGTCAATTATGGAAGGGTGGAAATTCAGAATCGTAACTTTGGTCGATCTGGTTCAAGAAGTTCTTCAGGAAATTTTGGGAATGGTCAGAGGTTTAATAACAATCGAGGGTTCAGAAACAACTCAGGCTCTTCTCAGCAAAGGTCTGAACCAGTTGCAACTAGGAACTCCAACTCAGGGAATGCAGTGTGGTGTTATAACTGTAATGAACAAGGTCATAGCGACTGCATGTCCTAAACCGAGAACTCGGGGTAGTAAGTTTCACAAGCAGGCATTACTCATGGCTCTTCAAGATGAAAAAGATGGACATTTCCCTGAACAGGACAACAACTTCATGGCAAATGTGAACAATGACGATGACATGGAAGATCTAGAAGCCAATGCAGCTGTGATGCTTATGGCCAACATGCAGGAACTTAAGCTTAATGATTCAGGTCCAGTGTATGACACTGACGGCTTGTCTCAGGTACATGACCTCAATGCATGCGTTATAAATGATATAGTCTCACCTTCTGCTTATGAATCAGATATGGCGCAAGTTGTTCCATCTGAATCATCTTCATCTTCTCAAACAGATGAACAAATAAGCACAGTTGTCATATTTGATGATGACACAGTTGTTTCATTTGATAATCCTATTGAGAATGATAAACATGATCATTTAGAACAACATGAACCATCATTTGATCCAGACCCTGACCTCATATTGGTATCTAAACAACTGAGTGCACAACTGAATGCTCAACAATTGCAAATCAAAAAATGCAACGAGATAAACAAAGCTTTAAAAGACAAAAATGCGTCACTTGCACGAGATATTGAGTGCTATAAAATTCAGCTTTCAAATCAGGAAGCCAAGATTAAACATACAAAAAGTTTTGAAAAAGCTTTTCAAGATTCTTTTAACAAAGAGCAAGATCTTCAACACAAAATGCAAGATTTAATTGAGTCAAACGGAAAGTTGATTTCTAAACTTGAAAGTGAAAAGTGTGAACTAAAAATGCAAGTTGAACGTCTTCAAACAGTACTTTCAAAAACAGAAACAGAATTGTCAAGTTGTAAAAAGGAGTTTTGTGAACATAAAATACGAAAAAGGAAGTATATAAACGACTTACTTGGTGACATTGTTGATCTTGAAAAACAACTCAAAGAATTTCGTAACATTATTTACAAACACGGGAACTCTGTCACAACAATACAGAAATTTTCTTTAAAACCGAGACCCGATAAAGGATTTGCACTTTGCGATTTCAAATCAATGTTTCTTCACAAAGCATTCAAAGAAAATCCTAAGATTTACAGTATGGACCACATGCTTGATAATACGATTGTGCGTGCTGTTGTTTTTTATACTGAGGAAGAAGAAGAAGAACTTGAAGACGAGAGTCGATCAAAAATGAGTTATGTTCAATATTGGACACCATATGACTATTCAAAAGCTCCACCTCTTTCTAAATCTTTTGTGACTCAAAAGGAATTACCTGAGAAATCATGGTTTGTCGAAGAGTCATATGTTTCATCCTCTAATGCGGCCCCTGTCCAAACTGTAGCACAAATAAATGGTCCTTTACCATCATCCGGTGAACTTACACCATTACCAAAAACTTGTCGTGTCTTAAATTATTTCAAAACGTTTATGGAAGACATCGAAATTTTGGAGGAAACAATTGCACGTAATTCTGAAATAAAAATTGAAACTTTTCAATCCGCTTATGAGCGAGAAAAGAGAGATATTTTTCAAAAACAAATGTTGCCAATTGTCAAACACCTCCGTCTCTGTGCTACACGTTGGGATCAGGAACTTCAAAACGAGGTCAAAAACATGATAAACGTTTTCAACTCTACTGAAAATGAGATTTTGATTCAAGAGCAAAGAAATAGAGTTTTAAAAAATGATGCTGATCGACTCTTGGAACAAGTTCTCAGTGCTGATATTTTGTCTGTTATCATGAATGATCTCTATAAATCTGGTACTTCTATGCTTGTGGATGATCTTTGTGTGGATAATAACTTGTTGAACGTGGAATTAGAGACACTTAAACTTGAGAATGACAAGCTGAGAATCAAGAATGATGATGTGACAAAACAGTTTTCAAAAGAAATTTGTCAACTCAAACAAAGGCTTGAATGGTGTCAAGCTCAACGTCTTAAAACGGAATTGAAACTTCAAAATCAACATATTTCAAACTCTTGTCAGCTTTGCAAAAACAATGAGTCTTTCAAAAGTTTGTGTCTCAAATACGAGAAAGAAATTGCGGATTTAAAAATTGAAAATGTCGCATATCAACAAAACCACGCAGACATCAAATATTGCAATGGTGTACTTGAGTCAAATATTCAGGATAAGCTCACATCATCATCGATTTGAAAGAGAAAATTAAGATACTTGAAAAAGGAAAGATGGTTGACACCACGGTGATAGCACCAGGGATGTATAAATTAAACAAAACTGATAAAGGAAAGGTTGTTCAAAATACTAATGCTGATAACTCTACTTCTACAGGACTAGTCTCCCCTAATAGTGTTAGCAGACCCAAGCGAAAAAGTAAAAAGAAGAATAGGCTCTGGCAACGTAAGAGAGGATCACTAGAAGCTCAAGGAGTAGAAGATCAACTTAGGAATTTGAATAAAACTCATGTTGCATCAGATTTAGATTCTAATATGGAAAATTCTAATCAAAATCTAAATGTAACGAATGATGAACCTTTGAATGTTTTGAATATTAATGCATCTTGTGTGTTTTGTCGTAAAAGCGTATCATCTGGTGAACATACTAAGTGTATAGCTAATTCTCTTCTTAATCGTCATAAGAAACGTAGGACACGCATTCCTTCTAGGCCCACTACTGCCTCTAAGTCTATTTTAGGAAAGCCGCCCTCTACGGTTTCTAATGAAGTAGAAGTTACCCCCAAAAGTGCCGAGAATAAATCTAGGACTCAGCCAACCACTAGTGAATTCACCATTAAGAAAGCACGAACTAGTTAGAATTGGCAACGTTGGTTACAACAAAAACCAGACTTTAAATGGATACCTAAACTGTTGAATACATGTGTTTCTAACCAACAGGAACCCGCACTTTCAATGGGTTCCACCCTTACTTCTGTTCCATCCGTGTCTTCTTCTTGTGATGCAGGTGGTACAGATTGTTCTCTGGATTGTTGATAGCGGATGCACCCGACATATGACAGGCAATCTCAAACTGTTACAAAACTTTGTCTCAAAGTTCATTGGTACTGTCAGATTCGGGAATGATCATTACGCTTTAATCATGGGATATGGTGACTATGTCAGTGGGAACATTGAAATCAGTCGTGTTTATTATGTGGAAGGCCTAGGACACAACCTTTTCTCTGTTGGTCAATTTTGTGATGGGGATCTAGAAGTAGCATTCCGTGAGAAAACTTGTTTCGTTCGTGAGTTACAAGGAAACGATCTGATGTCTGGCTCACGTGGTTCTAATCTCTATACCATATCAATGTCAGATATGATTGCTACATCTCCGATATGTCTTCTCTCCAAAGCAGAATTGACTAAATCTTGGTTATGGCACAAACGTCTTTCGCACTTGAATTTCAAAACTATGACTGACCTTGCTCGTTATAAACTTGTTGATGGATTTCCAAGATTCCGATTTACCAAAGATCACTTATGTTCAGCCTGTGAACAAGGTAAAAGTACTAGGGCTCATTTTCCTTCTAAACCTGAGCACAGTACGAATCATGTTTTACAACTGCTTCATATGGATTTGTGTGGACCGATGCGCGTTCAAAGTATCAACGGTAAACGCTACATTCTTGTAATTGTGGATGATTACTCCAGATGGACTTGGGTTTATTTTTTACGAAGCAAAGATCAGGCTCCTTCAATGATCATCACCTTTCTCACTAAAATTCAAGTTCAGTTACGCAACACGGTCTGAATAGTCAGAACTGATAATGGAACTGAATTTAAGAATCAGACACTTCGGTCATATTTTGAGAAAGTGGGAATTGAACATCAAACATCTATTCCTAGAAGCCCAGAACAGAATGGAGTTGTTGAAAGACGCAACAGGACGTTAGTGGAAGCTGCTAGAACTATGTTGATTAATGCTCAATTACCAGATTACTTATGGGCGGAAGCTGTTTCAACTGCATGTTATACCCAAAACCGTTGCATGATCACAAAACGCCATCGCAAAACACCTTATCAAATTGTTCACAAAAGGAAACCAAACATCGACTACTTTCATGTATTTGGTGCACTTTGTTATCCGAAAAATGATCGTGATGATTTAGGTAAACTTAAAGCAAAGGCTGACATTGGAGTGTTCGTTGGATACTGTGAACATTCTAAAGGTTTTCGAATCTGGAATCGTCGAACAAGAGAAATTCAAGAAACTATTCATGCTAATTTTGATGAACTCACACAAATGGCATCTGAGCAACACAGCTTAGGACCCGAATTCAACCGTCTTCACTCTCCGGAATCTTCGGCTGAACCATTGCCACTCAACCGCAAAGAATTGGAAACCTTGTTTGCTCCACTCTTTGATGATACAATTGAATACCGTTCTACTGAGGTCTCACCTAATTCCGCTGCTCAACCTGATAATATTCCAGTACCTGAATCACCTCAACAAACTACTACAATTGTTGAGAAAGACGGTCCTCCAATTGCATCACCATCTACAAGAGCACAAACTGTTTCTAACTCCCGACATTCAGCTGAAGATCCTACACCACAATCAGTTCCATAACCCGCAGAGCATGATCCTGATGCGTTCTTCAACCCGTTTGCACCGGCTCCTCCATTTCCTGATATAGCTGAGTCATCTACATGCAATTTGGATCCTGCTAACATGCGAGATACTTATCAACTACACCCTTCAACACACAAATGGACTCGAGACCATCCACTAGTTCATATTATTGGTCATCCTGATGCACCTGTAATGACAAGACAACGACTTCACACTGATGGAGAAACTTGTATCTATGCACTCACAGTTTGTCAAGAGGAACCAAAGAACATTAAAGAAGCAATGACTTATGACAACTGGATTGAATCTATGCAAGAGGAATTTCAGCAGTTCATCCGATTAGAAGTCTGGGAATTAGTTGAAAGACCTAACGGAGTCTTTGTCATTGGGCTAAAATGGATTTGGAAAAATAAGCTAGATGCAGAAGGAACTGTCATACGTAACAAATCACGCCTGGTAGCGAAAGGATACTCCCAACTAGAAGGACTTGATTTTGCTAAATCCTTTGCTCGAGTGGCTAGACATGAAGCTGTTCGGATCTTTCTGGCCTATGCTGCACACAGGAACATGGTTGTTTACCAAATGGATGTAAAAACAGCATTTCTCAATGGAAACCTCGTGAAGAAGTGTATGTAAGCCAACCAGAAGGCTTCGTTGATCCTGAGCGTCCTAATCGCGTTTACCGACTCAAAAAGGCACTCTACGGACTCAAACAAGCCCCACGGGCGTGGTATAACAAACTTTCCACTTTCTTGCTGACCAATAAATTTTCTAAAGGATCGGTGGATCCAACATTTTTTACAAAAACCTACGGGGAGGACTTACTCGTTGTTCAAATATATGTCGATGACATTATTTTTGCTTCAACGAAAAGAAGTTACTCTAATGATTTTGCAAAACTAATGAAAGATAATTTTGAAATGTCCATGATGGGTGAACTTTTGTTCTTTCTAGGACTACAAGTTCATCAATCACCCCGTGGAATTTTTATAAATCAGTCCAAATATGCTCTTGAAATTTTAAAGAAACATGGGATGATGAGTTGTGATACTTATAATACACCGATGGGCTGTACCACAAAACTAGACGCTGACTTACATGGGACACCTGTTGACCCTACCAAATACCGAAGTATGATTGGGTCCCTCATGTATCTCACGGCTAGTAGACCTGATATAGTATTTGCTGTCTATATGTGCTCTCGCTATCAGTCCAAACCAACTGAAAAACACCTCAGTGAGGTCAAAAGAATCCTTCGATACATAAAGGGAACCATTAACTTGGGAATCTGGTATCCGAAGGATTCTGGTTTTGAACTAATTGCGTTTTCAGATGCTGACCATGCAGGATGCTTAGACACACGCAAAAGTACATCTGGTGGATTACAATTTCTCGGAGATAAACTTGTGTCATGGCAATCAAAGAAGCAGGACTGCACATCACTGTCGTCAACAGAATCTGAATATGTAGCTATGTCTGCTTGTTGTGCTCAAGTCATATGGATGAGATCACAACTTAAGGATTATGGCTACCTATTCAACAAGATTCCAATATACTGTGATTCCAAGAGTGCCATTGCTATCTCCTGCAACACAGTCCATCATTGCAAATCGAAACACATCGATCTCCGATATCACTTCATCAAAGAGCACGTTGAAAAGGGTACCGTTGAACTTTATTTTGTTGGGACTGAGTACCAATTGGCGGACTTACTTACCAAATCTTTAGCACCATCAAGGTTTGCGAGTCTAGTTCACCAAATTGGTATGCGATGTTTGACTCCAGATGATCTGGAAAAGTTTTTAAAACACAATTGATCATCAAACATCAAACTATCTTTGTAAATATTTCTCTTATTTTCAAAAAAATAATAATAATAAAAAAAAAAAAAAAAAAAAAAAAAAAAAATCCCTTGTTCAAGATATGTCATTCACATACGTTTTTCTAAAAACAAAAGGCATATCTTGAGGGGGAGACAGAAATTTTTTTAACATCTTTATTTTCTTTATTTTTTCCTCATCACTATTTTATCTCAATCTCGACACCTCTTGAACCATTACGTGTTAAATTTTCCGTATTACTTCTTATGGATTGGTTCAAGAGGGTGCTACATCCATAATTCGAGTAACATTTTTTTAGTCTCATAAGTCGTATAGTCATTTTGCAAACTCAAGGGACTCAATGTGCATTATTTGTTAAGTTTAGTTTGGTAAAACAAGTTGAGGGACCTAATGTGTCACATTTTCAAAGTCTTTAGTATATCCATGGTTTTATCATATCTGATTATTTTTTTCTCATTCCAAAACACCATACGCGCCCCTTTACAATCCAAACATCAAACGTACCATAATTTTTCCAATATCAAGAATTTTTCAAGGGTTTTTTTCAAGATTCATTGATTGTGAGTGTTCACAATTGACTCATTATTTACCATTACATGCATCCTATTTGTTAATATGAGTCTAATCGATTTTCTAGGTTTTATGTGAAGTCTGAATTTGGGGGTTTCTTGTATGTTGTGATTTAGGCTAATTGATTGATATGGCCAATTGCGGCATGTCCCATTGTACCTTAATTCACCGTGCCTTGATTTTAGTTGCCCCATCCTAGTGTATAATAGGTGGTTTTAACTTTCATAAGCCAATTTTTTCTGTTTGTGACTATCACTGGGATTAGGAGTATTTGATGTGTGTTATACTTATAATTTGGCCTCACAATCATTGCGGAATACTGCTAGTTTGAAATCTTTGGTAAATATCGAGTTTGATAAATGGATTATCGAGTTTGGATATTGTGTTGTTTTATCGAGTTTGAACAAGACTTATCGAGTTTGGAATGATACATGCTTATCGAGTTTGAGATTATTTTTTAGAAATCTTATCGGGTTTGACATTATTTTGTGGCTTATCGAGTTTGGATGCAGTCTGGTGCCTATCGAGTTTGAATAGCTCATGATTATCGAGTTTAGAAATGTTTGAGACTTATCGAGTTTGATGACAAATCTTTTATCGAGTTTGAATCATTTGAGCATATCGAGTTTGAACCGCTTTCTTTATCGAGTTTGATGACAAATCTTTTGTTTTCGAGTTTGAATCATTTGAGCATATCGAGTTTGAACCACTTTCTTAATCGAGTTTGGTAAAGTTAAATGCTTATCGAGTTTGAAAACTTTAATGGCTATCGAGTTTGAAGTTGTTTTGTTATCGAGTTTGAGCAAAAGGCTTATCGAGTTTGAAACAGACTTATCGAGTTTGGAACATAAAATGGTTTCCAAGTTTGGGATGATTATCGAGTTAAGTCCAAAATTTTTTTTAAGTTAAGTCTAAACTGTTTTTCGAGTTGAGTTATTAATCTCTTACTTATTTCACTCCGAGACAGGAGTTTCGAAATAGAACCATCACGTATGGGTTCTAGTTTTTCCATTTTTATGAAAAGAAATGCTGCCAAAATTTTCTCAAAATTTGTCATGTCATGAGTTATTTTTAAAATGGAAAGATGATCGCGTTTCATGTTTATCTAAGAGTTGTGATTGATTCTTATGAGGATTGTATGTGTCTCTTGGTTTGATTTATCATGTGTTGTATATGTGATGTTGACTTTATCTTAGGCGATTGTTTTCGGACATTATTCTTTTGTCTAACACTAACGAGCTAATCACCATATGGCTTTTGTTGGTTTATGAATCATTTCAGGTCTCGGCATGGCAAAGAAATCTACACCTAGACACGAATTGATTCAAGGAGATGAAAGAGTAATCGCTAAGACAAACCATAGGATAGATCTCGATTCAATCACATGTCATGATACGTGTGCAATCATCCTGGAAATACTTAAGAGACACTTCATTTACAACCTCCTCACCATCACCACTGAAGTACCTGAAGTCTACTTAACACAGTTTTGGGAGACTATTGAAATTAGCAAAGATGAAAAGTCATTGGGGGTTCATCTTGATCACAAACTTGTTGTGTTTGATGTACAAACTCTCCGCACTGTTCTCGGTTTGCCTAATGTCAAGAAATTCTCTCATATGCCGTCATTATCAGATGTTATCAGACTTCTTCAAGAACTGCAGTATGATGAATCAATAATCCAACTCAAAAACATATCCCACGTTGACAGGAAATACATTCCACAACCCTGGCTCACACTTTACTCAATTCTCACCAACAGTTTAACTGGCAAAGAAACTGGGCATGAACATCCTACTCTAGAAATGATGCAGATTTTCTGGGGGGTCGTCAAACAAGCTCAAATTGACTATGCTCAACTAATTTGGGTGGACATGGTTAATCACGCAAGACAGTTTCTCAAATCGTCTACCTCAAAAATTCCATTCTACAGATTCACAAAGTGTCTCATTGCTCATTTCATGGAGAAAAACCCAGATATTGATCGTAGATCGGAAGATAAGAAACACCCCCCCCCCCTCTGTGGATCATAAATACTCTAAAACCAGGATTCAGAAGACAAACACTCAAAAACAAGGAATGAGAATTCCCGATAGTCTTATGCCTGATGATGTTCGTGACACTGAGGCATACATTTTGTATGATGAAGCTCATAAAATTGGTAAAGTGGGTTTGACTCAGACAAAGAAAAGGAAAACTTCTAAAAAGAAAACTTCAACAATCATAACCATTCCCAAATCCAGAACCAAAAAGGTCACAAGAGAGCCTAAGAAGAAAGTGACTACTATTCGTGATGAACCAACGGATGATGAAGGAGACGCTCATCAGGAAACAGAAACTGAAAAACTCACAAAGACTTCAAGCAAGAAGGCAGATAAGGGAAAAGCTATTGAAACTCAAGAAGAATCAGTCACCTCACCAATGTCTGAATCCGAAGAAGATGAACAACTGCAGCTAACCTTAAGAAAAAGCAAAGAATCGGAAGCAGAAAGAATCGCAAAAGTTACAAAGAAAGGTGAAGGTTCTGGAACTCAAGAACCGGTAAGCCCAACTCCAGAACCCGAAAGAGATGATCAAACATCAGAAGAAACACATTCACAAACCGAATCATCCTCTGAACAAGGTGATGATAACTCTGAAGATGAAGCTGAGTCATCAAGTTCTGATCCAAATGAATCTCTCGATAAACCAGCTGAAACTGATGTTGAAGTTGAAGCTTCAAAAGACAAAGACGATGAGGAATCCGAGAATGAAGAAAGTAGTGAAGAGGAAGATAAATCGGAAAGTGAAGAAGTTAATGATGAAGAAGATGTGAATGATGAAGATGATGAGGAATCGGATGGTGAGAAAAAGGATGAGCTTCTCGAAACTAGTCAAGATACCTCTATTGACGTTGTAGGAATTGATGAAGGACCACCAAAAGTTCAACCACAACAACAACCTTTATCACAACCTCAAAGTCATCCTCTGCAAAGCCCTAACACTACTGTTGTTCACTCAAGCTTGTTGAAATCACTACATGACCAATACGACGCACTTGAAAAGCAAGTTCATGAACAACAACGTGATGTTGAAGCTTTCAAGATCTACAATGTGGATAAAGCAGTTGAGGAACATGTAAAACTGATATTACCGAGGGAAGTTCAGAAGTATGTTCAGAAGGAACTTCCTTCTGCTGTGAGACACTATGTCAACAGGAATCTTGCAGAGATTGTTTCTCACAGGTTTCAAACTACACCAATCACTGTTCAGACTCTACCTCCAAAACCTTCCATTAGTGATCTCAAAGGCAAATTATTGGAAGCAATAGTGAATGATCCAGAGGAAAATGATCTACGCAAGGCACTTATCAAGTCTATCAAGAAAGCTGAAAAGAAAAGCGAATCCTGCAAAAAGACTATTGCTACTAAGCGTAGACATGATGATTCTGACCCTGACGATCAGCCACAACCTGATAAGAGAAAGAAAGTGTCCGGTTCCACCTCCAGATCTCCTACCAAAACCGCAACCGTTAACGTTTCTGCTGATCCAAACCCTCCACAATCAACTGCGGATCCTCACCCCTCACAACCAACTGATGATGCTGATGTCGATATGGATGAAATCCCTCCACTTATCACCGAAACCATTACGGAACCGCCCAAGGAAGCTCAATTAATTCCAGCTCCTGAATGGATCAACCCCGATGCTCCTTCTTTTAACTGGTTTGATGAAATGGTTGATGCTCACCCAGATAACACTGAAGCTGAAGAAATGACTGAAGGATCTATTATAAGCTTCACAAAAAGAATTAAAAAGGTGATGCAGACTCAAAGACTTCAGCTTTCTGACTTGGTTAAGATTCGCAAAGCAGGGTTTACAGAGTTCAAAACATGCACAACGACTGAACTCGAGTTCGAATATAACGTGGATGAGGTTGCAAGAGCTCTGTCTGAAAACATTACTTGGGAAAAGAGACCATCTTGGGACAAACTCTATCATGGCACGGAACCTCTCGTTGATGAGTTCAAATATCAGGATTTTACTCAACCGTTACCCCTTGTTGGTCCTCCAAGTGATCCTAAGCTTCCTAAGCAATACTTCTTCAACAAAGACCTTCTCTATCTTATTCATGGGAACACGAATCCTAATCACCGTTATGCAACATCTGTCACCAAATTCAGAGCCGCCTCATATCCTCTGGAAACACTTGAAAATCAAATGAGAGGCTTGCATTCCACATCTATCTCCAAATACAACCATTAAGCTGCCTTATGTACGCTTCCCTGGCCAGAGATGCGTAAATGGTTCTACAAATACAAGCTGACATTCCGATCCAATCACAGAGTCTTCTCGAATCATCGCATTCTTGCCATCACAGCAGTCCCAAGTACCGAGAAAAGATATGGATATAACTTTCTTGATAAAATTGAGGTCCGCCGAAGTGATGATCAACTGTATACATTCAGTGAAGCTGACTATCATCGCTTGAACCTCAATGACATTGCTGACATATACTTGCTCAAGGTTCAAGGCAAACTTCAAAACTTGTCCGGTAGCCTTCAGTATGACGTCATCAACTCCATTTTGCTCTTCATGCGCCAAACCATTATTAAAGCAAGAGTCGAAGATGCACAACTTGGGGTCGAAAGTTACCAAAAGTCACTCAACTTTACTGCTCCACAGTTATATCCTCCTAACATTCCGCATTTAAGACCTTTCATCTTCAACAAAAAACCTTTTGGAGTGGTTTACCCGCACAACGATGGTTACCGTTTCATGAAATACGAAGAGGTTCATAAGTTCGGGGATCAGACTCTCAGATTTGTCAGAATTCAGCTGAATGAAAAGCTCAAAGAATATGATAGTGGGATTAAAGTGGGATGGAATAAAAGAGATGTGAAAGAAGCACTTAAGTTCTTGGCTAGGATTGATCAAAAGCTGAGGTTCAGGGAGCAGATACGCACTTTGGAGAGTTTAATTGGAGCAAGGGAACCTATTCCGAATATACTCACTTACCGCCGTCCAGACACTCCTCGAATATGATCAGTTTGGTACAACATTAACTTTGTTTCATCATAATTTTTTCTTCATCCATAACTTTGGTTTGTGCACACATAACAGTGTACAACCCGTGCTTGTAATTAAAGGACCCTGAGGTACGCTTCAGTGCCTCAATCCTTATATAAGGAGCGAAGGCTTCTTACTTTTGAGTAGAATTAATCAAACATCTTCTGATTTTCATAATTCTGCTCAAAAGACAAGTATTTCACCTCAATGAGTATTCACTTGTTGAGGGGGAGCACTTGAAAACTCATCGTTTTGGAAAACAAAAGTTCTTGTTGATATCTCCCCATAAGACTCAAAAAGCATATTTTAATCAAATGTTTCTCAAAAACAACATCTTATATGCTATTTTTGAGGGGGAGAAAAGGAAAGTGATTAAAATATGAAAGATAAAAGTTGCTGAAATGTCAAATCTCATGCGAGCTAGACTCAGATTCACCCAGGAATTGACGAAACATAAAAGTTAGTAAATTCGAAAAGACTTTTCCTCGACGGGTAATAACATCAAGTTAGTTACTAGAGCTAGTTGTCACCTAAAAGCTGACAATGGAACTCTTTAACTAGCCACGTAAGCGTGTCTCGAAAAGGATTTGTCTTAGTAGAAATGTACCGTTTCGAGAAGCTTTCTGTGGACTTGACCAGGCCGGGTAATAACTTCAAGCTAGTCTAACTAGTGATGTAAGCGTGTCTCGAATCGGTCTTGTTCACTGAAAGTGGATCAATTCAAAAAATGCTCGCTCCTCTCGCATGTGCAAATTTATTTAATACATATGAGCACATGTGAAGGGGGAGCCCTTCATAAACACAAAACTCTCAAAGTGTTAAACAAAATGTTTGATAATCACAAACACTTTGAGAGATTTTCAAAGGTTTCTTGGCTATTGTCGGATAATCACGGAGTTATAAGGTGATTAAGATAGTGTTAGGAATACAAATATTCCTATAAAAGTCTCGGTCACCTGATTATTGTAATAGCATTAAGTTAGCTCGTAGTTAGTTAATATATTTGTTAGTTAGTTTAGTTTAAGTAACACCGTGGAAGAAGGAACGGGTCTTTACCCACTGTATGCCTGATCCACAGCCCGGGAGTGGGCGTAATAGTGTAACTATAAATACCCCTCTCCACATGTGGAGAGGGTTGGACCTTCATTTCATTTTCAATCTAATCTTTTCCTTTTTCCTTCAAGGTTCCACTCTTTCTCTCCTCTCCTCCCTTCTTCCATTTCTACGCATCACTCAATACCACTTAATCATGTTTCCCACTTAATTAGTATTCTACAATTGGTATCAGAGCCAAGGTTTCATCTTAGGGCCTTGTAGAATCGAATTTGATGATGTTTTGAGTGGTTTTGTGAGTTTGGTGCAACTTTCTTGGAAAACATCTTGGTTTTATCCCTCTTGTGTGGTTATACATGTTTGTGATGTCCTTTTATGTTCATTTGTGTTTGTGGAACATTGTAGTGTAGAGTGTGTTACAATATCATCAAGATATTTGAAGTTTGGAATTGTTTTTAGGCGAATTTCTAGGTTGCGGTTAAGTCCACTGTTCCATTGCCTGGTTGCGATTAAGTCCTGAAATTTGCGTTTGGATTGCTGCGTTTACTATTTCGGGAATACAAACAAAACGCAACGAAAGTGACAGTTTTGGATTTTTGTCTCTGCGGTTAGATTCTGCGGTTAAGTCTTCCTCAGCTTGCGTATTGCGTCTAGGTTCTGCGGTTAAATATTTTGCGTCTGGTTCTAAGTACTGCGGTTAGTTTCTCTGCGGTTAAGTGTGTTGCGGTTAACTCATTGCGGTTAAGTGTCTTGTGTTCGAATGCATTGCGGTTAACTTTTTCTGCGGTTAGTTATAATCTGCGGTTAGTGTCTTGCGGTTAGTATTATTGGTCTGCGGTTCGTGTAGGTTGCGGATAGTTCATATTGCGACTGGATTTTGTTGCGGTTTGGTATAACTTGCGGTTAGTACTCTGCGGTTAGTATCTCTGGCCTGCGGTTTGCTCTGGTTGCGGTTAGCTCATACTGCGGTTGGATTGTGTTCTGCGGTTTGGTCAAGTTGTGGTTAAGTTGCGGTTGGTTTTATTGTGGTTAAGTTGTGGTTAACTTATTTGTGATGTCGACTTCTTCCGATGACATTCAAGCTGCGGGGTCTGACACCCGACCTCCGATGTTGGACAGAACTGACTATGAATCATGGGCTCAAAGGATACGGCTGTACTGTCTAGGTAAAGATAATGGGGTTAACATTCTGAAATCCATTGATGAGGGACCCTTTCAAGTGGGTACTACTAGAGACACGATTTCAGAAGCAACTGATCAATCACCGGCCGTGCTTGGTCCTAATAGATCTCGCACTTACAATGAGTTGTCTGAAGAAGAAAAGAAACGCTATGATGCAGACATTAGAGCATCTAATATCATCATTCAAGGCCTTCCCAAAGATGTCTACAAACTGATCAACTTCAACACTGAAGCAAAGGCGGTCTGGGATAATGTCAAAATGCTTCTTGCAGGGTCTGAGTTAACAAAAGAAGATCGTGAGTCACAGCTTTACGATGAATTTGAGCATTTCAAAATGAATCCAGGTGAAAGTATCACTGACTATTACGTAAGATTTCACAAGCTGGTCAATGACATGAGAGCTATCAAGATGACAATGCCCAACATACAGCTCAATTCAAAATTCGTGAACAACATGGCACCGGAATGGGATAGGTTTGTCACGGCTGTGAAGCTCAACAAGGGTCTCAGGCATGCCAATCATGAACAGCTGTATGCGTATCTCCAGCAACATGAGAAACATGCAGCTTATGATCGGGTAATGCGAGAAAAGCTCAATCCGTCTGCAACAAATGAATCTCTTGCTTTTGTCTCCAATGTTCAACAACCTAATCAAACCTCTAAAGATCAAGTTCAACCATCACAATCATCCTCCAGGTCTACCCCAACCATTAGTCAATCATCAACTCCCTCACCATCTGCATTGAATACTCAACTTGATTCTGGGTATTCTCACACTGACATGATGATTGATAATCTCTCCAACCAAGTGTCTTTACTGGTCCAACAGTTCAGGGCTGCACTCCCATCTACTAACAACCAGCTCAGAATCTCATCTAATCCACGTAATCAGGCAGTCATTGAAGATGGTCGGGTAGTGGTGCAGAATGTACAGGGAAGACAGAACTTCAACCAAAGAAATGCTGGTAGAGAGAATGGGCAGTACAGAGTTGGGAATGCTCTTCAAGCACAAGCTAAGCAACCAAAATGCTACAACTGCGGAGGGGTAGGCCACATTGCTAGGAATTGCACTCTCCCAAAACGTCCCCAAAACTCTGAGTACTTCAAAGACAAGATGCTGCTAATGCAGGCACAAGAAAATGGGACTGTGTTGGATGAAGAAGCTTTGCTCTTTCTGGCTGGTAATGATGGGAACACCTTTGACGCTGATGTGGATGATCAACCTGTTCAGGACATGGCTCTTAATGATCAGAATATCTTTCAAGTTGAAGAGTGTGATGCATTTGACTCAGACGTGGATGATGAACCAACTGCTCAAACAATCTTCATGGCTAATCTGTCTGCATCCGCATCCTCTTCACAGCATCCTGATTCATCCATCACTTCTGCTATCTCTGAGGTACCAACATCTTCTATACATGATCTGAATGATTCTGCACCTGTACAGGGGGCATGTGGCTCTGTACAACTCAAGAATATTGTCAACATAGACATCACAAATATGGGTAATGTAACACCCCAACCCGAAAAGGATAGAAGTATTACATTACAGTGACATATCAGAACAACACAAGCATATGATTTATACATACAAAAGAAATCCAGGGTTACAAATGAAAATCTGAAACTACAAGGTTACAAAACAATAAATACTATGTCTAATAAAATGTAACTTCATCTAATCGTCTCTAGTCCAAAGCATAGTCTTCTAAGTCCAGTCACACTCTCTTCCCATGACCCAGCTTCCTACTAAAACCTGCCGCAGGAAAAGGAAATGCGGCTGAGCTTAAAAAGCTCAGTGAACAGATATATAGACAAAGTAATGATAATGAAACAAAACAGAAGTATAGTGCATTGGGGAAAAATCATAAGGAATAAGCAATAAGAGTAATAGAAATGAAAAGAATAGGATAGTCATCCACCACGAGCCCAAAACTCAAAGTCATAACTCAACATCATAATCTCAAAGTCATAAGCCGTCAATTCATAATCTCAAAATCAGAGGGGATACCTCTCAGGCAACCAGATAATATGAGGGGTGTCCTCATGTATCAAAATAGTGGAGTAGCTAGCTCCCAGAAATTGTGAAAGGCGTGTATTGCACACAGCACCAGTCACCTCAAAGTCAACTCAAAGTCATAGTTAAATCCACTAAGCATACATATCTAGGATTGCAATCCATACGCCCCTTACTCAAAGTCAATCTCAAAGTCATATACTCAAAGTCATAGCCGGCAGATAATCATAAAAGGGACGACGTGAGAAATCACTCACCCACGCATGAGTCATGCCAGTGGTGCATCACAGACATGCCTATGGTACCTCCATAGGTAGAAGAAACATAAATGGCTCGGGTATCAAACTAAGAGTCAGGTCTCAAAATCAACAAAAGGTCGTAAAGTAAAGTTTCATCTCAAAGTCAGCTCAAAATCATATCAAAGGTTCAATTAAAAGGGAACATAGCAATGGCTTGGGAAAAACTTAATCGTATCATATCTCAAAATCATAATATCCGAAATCATATCAATGGTTCAGAATATCCAAGGTTCATTTCCAAAGGTTCATTACAAAAGATTTATTATTAAGTTTCATAAGTTCAAATAAAATTTGAAAGAGTTAAGAGAAAACAGATTTAAAAACTTTAATAATCATTTACCCATTTCATCTCAAAGATCTCCCTTTTTAAACCTTCTTCATACAAGCCAATTATTCCTTCATTTAAAAATGGTTTCATTTCAAAATCATAGAGTATCATTTCAAAACAGTTTCCTTCCATAACATCAAGTTATATTTTCAAAAGGTTTTCATATCAAATTATCATAAAAGATGAACCAGAGATATCGGATATTCAAAGGTCAGAATTCATCGTAGTGGCAAAAGAAACGGATCACGAATCATGAGAAACCTTACTAAAAGGTTAGAATATCTGTACCTTAAATCGCAAGTGCACACATGACAAAAACATAAAGGTCGAAAGCAAAACTCCTTCTTCAGCGAATCTACACGAATTAATGATCGGCTAATTATTAATCATTTTAAATCAGATTACCCGTTTTAGTCGGCTTTCCATTTTTAGTAACTTTCCATTTATAGCAGCTTTCCAAAATTATTAACTTTCCCAATTTTGTAAGTTTCCCGATTTAGTAAGTTTCCACTTTAAGAAAGTTTTATAAATTGGAGTTACAAATGACAATTAATTGAACTTAAAGGTTTAATATGAACAATATCATAGTTTAGGGTCTAATGTGACAACTTATTATAGTTTAGGATTTATTGTGACAATATCTAAATATTAAGGTTAAAAACGTAATTAATTCAAATAATGACTAACTTAGTTATAAGACTAGTTTTATTATTAACGTAAATATAACTTGTTTGTGATATTTTGTAACAATCCGATTTAGACACACTAGCACATTCTCGTATACACATATGTTAACACCTTTCTCGACCTACATTATAATTAAGAGACAAACACCCTTTTTCCATCTAAGTTCATACACATTTAACTACTCGTCATGCAAATAATGTGAACCCTTTAAAATAGATTTAAGAGTTTATCACGCATGCATCCATACATATCAAAACACCATAACTAAAACCCATATTTTAAGACACAAACCGAAAACTCCAACACTTTTAAGTCCAGGTTTATTTACTATACGTGGCTCAAGTTAAAATTCGAATATGCATATTACTAGTAATATATTTGACCTCATGATGACTTACACAGCTCGACCTCAATTAATACGACACAACCATGCATGCTATCACTGCACTCACCATCCCAAAATCCATACGTACAATACACAACCCAAAACTTAATAACGATTTAAAAACGACATGTAGGCTATTCATACTTTTATTCGAAAATGAATTAGATTAAACATGTTAATGTTGGACGCATGAAAACTATTCGAAAACAATGTCATTAGGGTTGATATATGATCATGTCGTGTGAAGAAAATATCAAAATCAAACGTATAACTATGAGTCGAAAACATGCAGGTCGAAACATATACTGGTTTATGTTCGATATTTCATGCTAGGTTATGATCCTATGTGAGTTCCATGCATTAGCCAAATCTTGTGTGACCACATTTGTTATTTTATGTGTCAAAAGTTATGATTTTATGAGTGTTATATCGGTCGTATACACACCTACATGTTAGCCGATTCTTGGATATACAAGGTGACGCGATGATGATCAAGTAAACAAAAGAAAAATTGAACAAGGTTTGGTGCTTACCCTTGAAGCGCGTACACAAGCAGAAACAACGCAACTCATGATCGAATACTGAGTTACAAGCCAACCGAACAAAAACACTCTATACTTCGATTCAGAGAATACAACCCAAGTCCATACTTATGTCGAACAGCAAGTCAAAACCCCTCGAGTCGCAAATCAACACCCACGTACACCACTTTTTTTTTCGAACAGGAAATCCAACACGATCAACACCAACAAGAATGAGCCACACACGCCCCTTTGCACCCCTTTTTTTTTTTTATCGGACATAAATGAAGACAGGAAAGAAAAAGGGTGGCTGCACTTAGGGTTGTTTGTGTTTTAGTTTATGGTACGTATGATTTGAGATAATGGAGGAGGTCAAAGATAGGAGCGTTTTATTCGAATTCTTAGGAGATGAGCGTGGCCTATTATGGTAAGTTATAAAGTATTTTAATTGTGTTTAATAGACAATCAAATAAACCGGTTATAGATAAAAGTCTTGGCCGAGTATCATGGACTTTTAATTCGGATGTTACATAACAATTAAACATGTGGTCAATGCTAGTTTATAGGAACCATATCTTGTACATATTTAATTAATTTAGTTCATGTCTAGGTTAATATAGTTTATAATTTTAATTAAAGTGTATAATCTAAAGTTTAAGGTTCTAATAAAAATATTACAAAGTTTAGGTAAAATTTTAAAATTATACGGAATTTTAGGTTTTCGAATTTGGAGGTTTTACAACTCTTCCCCTCTTAAAAGAAAATTTCGTCCGCGAAATTTGAAGTCGCAAGGTTAGACGAAGTCGTAGCAAAACGCAAAATTCGTCACAACATTCTCACGCCCGGGGAGGTTCTTCTAAAAAGATATTCAGACCAACTGGTTTCTCATGACTCGTAATTATTGTCAAAACAGTTTCAGATTTCTCAGAAGGGTATATCGTATTGAATTTGAATCAAAAGGATAATGTACTAAACATAACGGATGATAAACGAATTTTCTAGGAAGAGGTATAAAATACATAGGATTTTCATCGAATTGATTAGACGAATCAGATGAGAGTACATCAAATCGTAGTAAACATGGGTGATATAAGGTTTAACTCTTCAGCTTCTCAAATAGTCTCGGCTTTCAGATAACCTTCCAAAGGTATTCTCATAAACAAACAGATCTCGTTTCCTCAAAGTCCACAATCACATATTTTACTCATAGTAGATCATAACGAACAACTTCACGAATGCGAATCGTATACGGACAGAAAGCATATCGTTAGATATCATCAACGGCAGAAATTTCATAATGGAACCTAAGATTCTTATCAGAAGTTGCAAAGATCAGCAAAACACGTGTCGAGAGTCCAAACGTTTCGAATCGTATATCAAGGACAGCAGATTAAACGTATAGGTAGAATGAACCTAAAGTCTCACTAAACTCAGATGATCTTGATCAGATGCCAGAACTCTAAAGCTTCTAAGGCACTTCTTAAAATATCATATGCCCACCATAAGTGCACGTTATATGATGTAAGTATTATCACGTTGGCCAGGCGTCATAATACTGGCATCATATACATATGCCCTCATGCTGGTCATACTTTATCTCAAGTCGTGAGTCAAAACCACCTATCTTAATCCACCTAGTACTTCTACAGTCTCAAAGATCGTCAGAAACAAACAACATAACTAAGAGAGCGAAATTACTCGAAGTGTAACGGAAATCCGAGAATGTCATTCAAAATTAAGGTACGTCATCAATAGCGTCAATCCTTTACAGAATCATCTCGTCTAAACACAATGTCCGCTTCAAAATCCGTCCACTCAAATACAAATTTCAAAATTTCTTCCAAGTTGGAGTAGTCTGTTTATTCTTGTCCGTCTTACCTCATGATTAAGAGAATTTAAAATTCGAGTCTGGTTCCTCAAGCCTTCAGCAACTCTTCTTGGTACTGTGGCGTCGTAGCGGCAGTCTCTGACACGATCACTGTGCATCCCTCCATCCGCAGGTCTGCTTCTGCTCTCAATTCATCTTAGTACAACTAAAATGAATAGAGAAACAAGACTGCGTATCTTCGACAGGTCTTCTGTCATGGCTCCAGGTTTTAAGGTACATGATGTTGTTGTCGACTCCAGGTTGTGTGTTGAATGGTTCGTCTTCTTTGGTCTGGTTGTCTTGGTGCCCAAACTGAAATCTTCACGTGTTGCATGATTGAGCACTATCCCAGTTCCTCACTTCTTCTTGTATGCTTCTTCCATGGTAGTGCTTGTCGCAACCATCTTCTACGACTCTTCCACCAAGTTTCTAACTCCGATAACGATCTTCGATCTTGGTCCTTCTTGTGAAAGCTCTGTCTTTACATTATACAGGGTAGTGTTGTCTATTATGCTTTCTGAACGTCAATCAAATTTCTCTTCCAGAACAAAGGGTCGTCTCACCAATAATCTCTATGTTCTTCTTTCGTTTTAGAACACAACACAATGTCATACTATGACAATTTGTCCAAAACACGCGAAAACATGATTATTCTAGCCAACACCATTGGCATCATTCAAACTCACAAATGTGGTAACGAGTGCAAAGGCAATTTCAGAAATCATCTCAGGAAATTTTCACATCGCCTTCTTTCTTCTTCAGGAACTGAAATACTTCCCAAAGGTTACTCTCGGTTAGTTAACCCCCTTCTTAGAAGTTTTTGTGGTTGCTTCTTCAGTCCTTCAAATCTAAAATGATGCAATCAAATGCGGGGTTCAAAAGAAAAACAAATTAATCATTGATACGCGGAAACAGATAATGATTGCTGATGGTGGTACGTTTAAGTTCACGATAGTCGATACGTCATCGCATACTTCTCTTGTTCTTCTTCATAAACAAACAAGAGCATCTAAGAGAATCACCAAGGTTAACAAAAATCATACTCCATCAGCTCCTTCAATCTCTCAACTTCTATGGCACTATGGTTTCTTCAACTGAGATCAGTTCAAAGGAGTACCAAAAAGGTTCATCAGAGAATACCGAAAAATCTTCGTACAACAAAATATTTTCCAATAGTCGAACTTTCTAAGGGTTGATAATAATGGTTTTCAGGAAAGACTTGATAATCATATGAGTTCGGGGTTGGTGTTTCCATAGTGGCAGAAATTTTAGTAGATGTAGAGAGTCATCATAATGGAATAGGGTGAAGCAGATTTTTAAGGTCACATTTCAGATATGGTAGTCTATGGTATCTTCACGAATAGTCATTCAGTCCAAAAGACCATACAATCAGACATCTCAAAGTCAAAGGATTCATAGAGTGGATACAGTCGTTAAATTATACAAATAGTTCATATCTCAGAGTCAAGTACATGATTCAACAAAAGTGTTGGGAGGGATAAACGAACAGTTCAAGGTGTGGGAATTCGTTTAGCTTCTTAGCAATAGTATCAGGTAGAATACGAACATCGCATAATTGTCAATTGTAAGATGTACAGAATATCAGTTATCAGCATCCTCATGCTTAGTTAACAATTCCATACAGAGATAGTCTTTACATCATGCCCTTTCAAAGGAAACGGTTGGCAGAACGAGGTTCATCATTCAAAGAGAGGAAACAAAACTTCTCATATTCGTGGTTCATAATTACCAGAATTCTCATAGGAGTAGTAATGGATCATACAGAGTTAAGTAGTATCAGATGATACATTCATACCCAGCATAAGTAAGGAATTTACAGAATGTGTCGAACACATTGTGGTTGAATGACCTACGATGTGGTCGAAAAGGTGTCAAACAGCTTATCAAACAATTCGGAGGCTGAGATCAAAATCTGAAGGTGAAACTTAAATGTGTAAGGTATCCAGGTAGCTTTCCGAGGTATTCCAAACTTACTCGGTTACTAAGCTTAAGTTGCAAAACTTCTAACTTCTGAAACAAAGGTCCTTATAAGGCTTATCTAAGAGCAAAGGCACGATCAGAGTGATACGGAAGCAAATGATACTTACATAAATGTCTTAGTCTACCCATTCCTCACCGGTAATAATTTAGGTTCCTATGGGGAATCCTAATGTAAAGTTTCAAAGGTTGTCTTATGAGCGCCTACAGTGGAAACTTAGGGGTCCAAACTTCACAGGTCAAGGGTAAATGTATTACGAATCGCAGCCTGGGCTCTGATACCATAATTGTAACACCCCAACCCGAAAAGGATAGAAGTATTACATTACAGTGACATATCAGAACAACACAAGCATATGATTTATACATACAAAAGAAATCCAGGGTTACAAATGAAAATCTGAAACTACAAGGTTACAAAACAATAAATACTATGTCTAATAAAATGTAACTTCATCTAATCGTCTCTAGTCCAAAGCATAGTCTTCTAAGTCCAGTCACACTCTCTTCCCATGACCCAGCTTCCTACTAAAACCTGCCGCAGGAAAAGGAAATGCGGCTGAGCTTAAAAAGCTCAGTGAACAGATATATAGACAAAGTAATGATAATGAAACAAAACAGAAGTATAGTGCATTGGGGAAAAATCATAAGGAATAAGCAATAAGAGTAATAGAAATGAAAAGAATAGGATAGTCATCCACCACGAGCCCAAAACTCAAAGTCATAACTCAACATCATAATCTCAAAGTCATAAGCCGTCAATTCATAATCTCAAAATCAGAGGGGATACCTCTCAGGCAACCAGATAATATGAGGGGTGTCCTCATGTATCAAAATAGTGGAGTAGCTAGCTCCCAGAAATTGTGAAAGGCGTGTATTGCACACAGCACCAGTCACCTCAAAGTCAACTCAAAGTCATAGTTAAATCCACTAAGCATACATATCTAGGATTGCAATCCATACGCCCCTTACTCAAAGTCAATCTCAAAGTCATATACTCAAAGTCATAGCCGGCAGATAATCATAAAAGGGACGACGTGAGAAATCACTCACCCACGCATGAGTCATGCCAGTGGTGCATCACAGACATGCCTATGGTACCTCCATAGGTAGAAGAAACATAAATGGCTCGGGTATCAAACTAAGAGTCAGGTCTCAAAATCAACAAAAGGTCGTAAAGTAAAGTTTCATCTCAAAGTCAGCTCAAAATCATATCAAAGGTTCAATTAAAAGGGAACATAGCAATGGCTTGGGAAAAACTTAATCGTATCATATCTCAAAATCATAATATCCGAAATCATATCAATGGTTCAGAATATCCAAGGTTCATTTCCAAAGGTTCATTACAAAAGATTTATTATTAAGTTTCATAAGTTCAAATAAAATTTGAAAGAGTTAAGAGAAAACAGATTTAAAAACTTTAATAATCATTTACCCATTTCATCTCAAAGATCTCCCTTTTTAAACCTTCTTCATACAAGCCAATTATTCCTTCATTTAAAAATGGTTTCATTTCAAAATCATAGAGTATCATTTCAAAACAGTTTCCTTCCATAACATCAAGTTATATTTTCAAAAGGTTTTCATATCAAATTATCATAAAAGATGAACCAGAGATATCGGATATTCAAAGGTCAGAATTCATCGTAGTGGCAAAAGAAACGGATCACGAATCATGAGAAACCTTACTAAAAGGTTAGAATATCTGTACCTTAAATCGCAAGTGCACACATGACAAAAACATAAAGGTCGAAAGCAAAACTCCTTCTTCAGCGAATCTACACGAATTAATGATCGGCTAATTATTAATCATTTTAAATCAGATTACCCGTTTTAGTCGGCTTTCCATTTTTAGTAACTTTCCATTTATAGCAGCTTTCCAAAATTATTAACTTTCCCAATTTTGTAAGTTTCCCGATTTAGTAAGTTTCCACTTTAAGAAAGTTTTATAAATTGGAGTTACAAATGACAATTAATTGAACTTAAAGGTTTAATATGAACAATATCATAGTTTAGGGTCTAATGTGACAACTTATTATAGTTTAGGATTTATTGTGACAATATCTAAATATTAAGGTTAAAAACGTAATTAATTCAAATAATGACTAACTTAGTTATAAGACTAGTTTTATTATTAACGTAAATATAACTTGTTTGTGATATTTTGTAACAATCCGATTTAGACACACTAGCACATTCTCGTATACACATATGTTAACACCTTTCTCGACCTACATTATAATTAAGAGACAAACACCCTTTTTCCATCTAAGTTCATACACATTTAACTACTCGTCATGCAAATAATGTGAACCCTTTAAAATAGATTTAAGAGTTTATCACGCATGCATCCATACATATCAAAACACCATAACTAAAACCCATATTTTAAGACACAAACCGAAAACTCCAACACTTTTAAGTCCAGGTTTATTTACTATACGTGGCTCAAGTTAAAATTCGAATATGCATATTACTAGTAATATATTTGACCTCATGATGACTTACACAGCTCGACCTCAATTAATACGACACAACCATGCATGCTATCACTGCACTCACCATCCCAAAATCCATACGTACAATACACAACCCAAAACTTAATAACGATTTAAAAACGACATGTAGGCTATTCATACTTTTATTCGAAAATGAATTAGATTAAACATGTTAATGTTGGACGCATGAAAACTATTCGAAAACAATGTCATTAGGGTTGATATATGATCATGTCGTGTGAAGAAAATATCAAAATCAAACGTATAACTATGAGTCGAAAACATGCAGGTCGAAACATATACTGGTTTATGTTCGATATTTCATGCTAGGTTATGATCCTATGTGAGTTCCATGCATTAGCCAAATCTTGTGTGACCACATTTGTTATTTTATGTGTCAAAAGTTATGATTTTATGAGTGTTATATCGGTCGTATACACACCTACATGTTAGCCGATTCTTGGATATACAAGGTGACGCGATGATGATCAAGTAAACAAAAGAAAAATTGAACAAGGTTTGGTGCTTACCCTTGAAGCGCGTACACAAGCAGAAACAACGCAACTCATGATCGAATACTGAGTTACAAGCCAACCGAACAAAAACACTCTATACTTCGATTCAGAGAATACAACCCAAGTCCATACTTATGTCGAACAGCAAGTCAAAACCCCTCGAGTCGCAAATCAACACCCACGTACACCACTTTTTTTTTCGAACAGGAAATCCAACACGATCAACACCAACAAGAATGAGCCACACACGCCCCTTTGCACCCCTTTTTTTTTTTTATCGGACATAAATGAAGACAGGAAAGAAAAAGGGTGGCTGCACTTAGGGTTGTTTGTGTTTTAGTTTATGGTACGTATGATTTGAGATAATGGAGGAGGTCAAAGATAGGAGCGTTTTATTCGAATTCTTAGGAGATGAGCGTGGCCTATTATGGTAAGTTATAAAGTATTTTAATTGTGTTTAATAGACAATCAAATAAACCGGTTATAGATAAAAGTCTTGGCCGAGTATCATGGACTTTTAATTCGGATGTTACATAACAATTAAACATGTGGTCAATGCTAGTTTATAGGAACCATATCTTGTACATATTTAATTAATTTAGTTCATGTCTAGGTTAATATAGTTTATAATTTTAATTAAAGTGTATAATCTAAAGTTTAAGGTTCTAATAAAAATATTACAAAGTTTAGGTAAAATTTTAAAATTATACGGAATTTTAGGTTTTCGAATTTGGAGGTTTTACAGGTAATACCAATAATATCCCATATGAAATGTATGTGAATGACAATAGAACCCAAGTTGTACCGAGTGACATGCCGTCTATTGATTCTAGTAACCATGAGATGTATGAGCACTCTATATACAACCCTGATGATTCTCTGATCACTAGAATTAACGCCCTTAAGGATCAAGTAAACATTTATGAGCAGCGTGCTAAGTTTGAGTTTAATGAACGTGAGCAGAAAATGGAATGGCAACTGCGTACTTACATATCTGAAAATAATTCCAAACAAGAATCATTAAAAAGGGAACTAGTTTCTTTAAAGAGCCAATTGAATCAAACCGTCAAACAAAAACTTGAGGTTCAAAAAGGTTTAACTACCATCAAACAAGAATTCAAGGATAAAGAAACTAAACTTCTAAATGACTTCTCAAAATTAAAAACGTTAAAAAATAAATTGGAAGATAAGTTGTACACACAGGGCCAAACCATTCAATCTGCTCAAATGTTGGAAAGCCACAGGAAGTTAAGTGATGAATTTAGTGAACATGATACCTCCAAACCCAAAGCAAGATTCCTTAAAATAGGTCTAGGTGCACAACCTGCATTATATGATGCAAAAACTATGCTTGAACCAAACCATGCACCTCCTGATACTCGATCCTATGACCACATCAATGAGGCAGAGGATAGAACTAGGGCAAAACTTGCTGAACGGTTAAAGGATCCTAAATGCATTGCTAAGAATCTCGTGTTTCACTATGATTATGCCAATGACAATCACACTGCAATTTTTGTTCCTCAAAAGAGAATTTGTCCTGAAAAAGTGTTTTGGAATATTGACATTGAGAAATTGCAAGCTGAAAGAGTTGTAGGCAACACACGCACAATGTTTAGAATTGCTCACCCAACTACCTATCCCCTGAACACACCTAGTCATCTTGTCCCTCTCACTCTTCCCACACAATGTAATACTCTAATTGGGCTGTATGTGCTTGGTCAATTGTTCAATGACTTTGAGAAAACCTGTAAAATAAGAATTACACCTACAGGGATTACAGAAGGGGAAAGGGGTTTTGAGCAAACAAAACAGTGTTACCTAACTGAAGTTATGCCATTTTTTAAACTTCTAAAAGAACATTTTGAGGGACTTAAAAACACCATTAATGATGATGTGAGTCAAATGAAAAAGGTTTTTGATGAAGTGAAAAGTGAGGGTAACCAACTTGCTATTGATCTCAAACACAGTGAAATTGACAGGAAAAACATTCTCATCATGAATGATAATTTGATTGCTAACTGCATTGCTAAAGATGTGTTTTATACTGTTACCGACTCTGCGCTATCTGCTCGACAATTTCATGAAATGTCAGTTACTCTGAATGTCTTCCAAAATCGTGTGATTGAGCTTGAGGGGGAGAATTACAAACTTATTAAAAAAATTCAAAACGATGATCATGATAACATGGTCAGGAATTTCTCAAAACTAGAAGTTGATAATTTGAACATACAATTAAAATATCAACATCTAGAAGAAAGTATAAAAATATCAAATGCCAAGATATCTTCGGATGTTCCTGAATTTGATACATGTTTTGAATTAGCCAAAAAGGATGAAGTAATTCAAGCTCACTCTAACACGATTCGGAAGTTGAAGGTCCAAATTGCACAATTAAAATCGAACAGAAGCGATGTGATCAATACCAATTACCAGAAGTCTATGGATTCTCAAAATTTTCAAAAACAGGGCATTATCAATGAATTACAACATGAAAATGAGTGGCTTCGTGCTGAAATGTCCAACGCTAAACAACGTTATAAAGAATTGTTTGAGTCAATCAAAACAACACGTGACCAAAACAATGAGAAAGTCACTTCTTTGTTAAATGAAATTGAGAATCTAAAGACCATGGTAAAGGGTAAAATGCCCGTTGTTTCATGTGATCATGCAATGTCCAAGTTACCTGCTTGTAATAAATATGCGTGCGATGCTGTGAATGTTTCTCTTCCCCTTAGGAACAATAAGTTAGTTCATAATAACTATCTTAGAAATCTTAAGGATTGTCTGGCCTTACTTAGAGAAACCATTGAAGATGAGAGGATTGCTAAACCACTTGATGATGGTATTATTGGTGCGTGCTTTCTCACTAATAGGGCCCAGGAATTGTTAGAATATACCATAGGATCATGCCCCAAGAATGATACCAAGTCGGATAGGACAACTGCATTGCACCCTCTCAGTGGCAACAAGCATGTCACAGTTGACTTTCCTCAAATCATGCCTCAATCCTCCATCTTGATCACCAGTAAACAAGTAGCAACTAATCAGACTAATGTTCCCATCATTGCTTCTACAGGAGTAAAAGGTGTATCTAATGCTAGCAAGTCACAGCCTAAGAGCAATACAAAGAATGATAGGACTTTGCCAGCTAAGAGCTCACTTGTGAAGGAAGTAGAAGAGTCATCTAGGAACAATAAAGTGTTGCTTAGTGAAAGGAATCGAGTTATTTCAAACTTTTGTGTGAACAATGATGTAACTAATTCGAATTCTGATGCTATTTGTAAGACATGTAACAAATGCTTATTTTATGGTAATCATGATGCATGTGCTGTGCCTTTTCTTAAATCTATTATACGATCACCAGATATGAATGTTTCTAGTGTTAAACGAGCAAAACAAGTCTGGAATAAAACAGGAAAAGTGTTCACTAATGTTGGTTATCAATGGAGACCCACTGGAAGGAAATTCACTCCGAGGAAAATGTGCCCAGTAACTAGGACTACCAACTCTAAAGATATGCCTATTAGGAAGTGGAGACCTACTGGTAGACTATTTCCTATAGAAGCAATAGGTACCACCTCTAGTCCTAGTGCATCAAAATGTGAACACTTCAGTGAGATACCTGTTACTTATGATAATCCAATATTTGTGTGTTCTAACCAAATGGACCCCAATTGTGTGTGGGGCTCCAGCTTTTTCAGTTGTCCACGATTGTCTGGTTTCAAATGCAGGTCGTACAAATCGTCCTTTGGTATTTGGACTCAGGCTGCTCAAAACATATGACTGGTGATCGCTCAAGGCTCAAGAATTTCGTGGAGAAATTTATTGGTACGGTTAGGTTTGGGAATGACCATTTTGGGTCTATAATGGGTTATGGTGATTATGTCTTTGGAGACAGTGTCATATCCAGAGTTTACTACGTGGAAGGTCTCGGGCACAATCTATTTTCTGTTGGTCAATTCTGTGACTCAGATCTCGAAGTCGCCTTCAGAAAGCACACCTGTTTTGTTAGAGAATTAGATGGTGTTGATCTTCTCAAGGGGAGTTGGGGCACTAATCTTTACACCATCTCCATCGAAGATATGCTACGGTCCTCTCCAATTTGTCTGCTCTCTAAAGCATCCAAGAACAAGTCATGGTTGTGGCATCGACATTTAAACCATTTGAACTTCGGTACCATCAATGAACTTACACGAAAGGATCTTGTTCGAGGCTTGCCCAGACTCAAGTATGAAAAAGATCATCTGTGTTCCGCCTGTCAAATGGGCAAAAGCAAAAAGCATACCCATAAACCCAAAACCGTCAATTCTATCATGGAAGTACTTCATACCCTTCATATGGATCTTTGTGGACCAATGAGGACTCAAAGTATCAATGGAAAAAAATATGTGCTGGTTATTGTTGATGATCACTCTCGATTCACATGGGTGAAGTTTCTACGATCAAAAGATGAAACTCCTGAAACCATCATCAAACTCATCAAGATGTTGCAAGTCCGTCTCAACAAGATAGTTAGAGTCGTTCGTACTGATAATGGAACAGAATTTGTGAACAGACAACTTACTCTATTTTATGAAGGTGTCGGGATTAGTCATCAAAAGAGCATACCAAGAACTCCTCAACAAAATGGAGTTGTAGAAAGACGCAATCGCACCTTAGTTGAAGCTGCAAGGACTATGCTCATCTTTTCCAAAGCTCCTCTATTTCTTTGGGCTGAGGCAATTGCCACCGCATGTTACACTCAGAACCGATCCTTGATACATCCCCTCCACTGCAAAACTCCCTATGAACTGGTCCATGGCAGAAAACCCGACCTTTCGTTTCTTCGAGTGTTTGGTGCACTGTGTTATCCTACAAATGACAGTGAAGACCTTGGGAAACTCAAGGCCAAGGCCGACATTGGTTTCTTCGTTGGCTATGCTCCAGAGCGAAAGGGGTACCGAATCTACAACAAACGTACCAGAGATATAATGGAAACAATCCACGTTACTTTCGATGAGCTGACTGAGCACCCGGTTCCTGGACAATCAAGTTCTGGACCCGTACCTAACCTTTTGTCCCCTGGACCAATTAGTTCCAGGCTTGTACAGAATTCCATTCCTGCTGCTCCTTTTGTACCCCCTACGAGTGAAGATTGGAAGAAATTGTTTGACCCAATGTTTGATGAATACTTTGAGCCTCAACAGATGAATGCTCCCGAAGCTACAATGGTTCAACCACCAGATGGGGTGGTGAATGATCAAGATGACCATAACGGTCCATCCACTTCATTGTCATGCGATTCTGAAGCCCCCGCCATCAGTCAATCGGTCAGCACGTCCAATGTCCAACCTTCACTTGCGCATCGAGCGGCAAATGTAGATAATTCATCTGAAGTTAATCCTTTTGCTCCACCTGATAATGAGCCATTTGTTAATATCTTTGCCCCTGAACCATCAAATGAAACAACATCCTCAGATGAATCTAACACGGCTACCTCAGTTCCACATTTTCAACCCCATGAATACCTTCAAAAATGGACCAATGATCATCCTATTGACAACATCATTGGGAACCCCTCACGTCCAGTATCAACCCGCAAGCAACTTGCAACTGACGCATTATGGTGTTTCTTCAATTCTGTTCTCTCTAAAGCTGAACCAAAAAGCGTCAAGGATGCAATGTCTAAACACTCATGGTTCACTGCTATGGTGGACGAGATTCATGAATTTGACCGACTGGACGTCTGGGAACTAGTACCACCTCCCGAGTGTGCTATGATCATTGCTCTCAAATGGATATTCAAGGTCAAACTTGATGAGCATGGAGATGTTCTGAAAAACAAAGCTAGGCTCGTGGCAAAAGGATATCGACAAGAAGAAGGTATTGACTTTGAAGAATCCTTCGCCCCAGTTGCTAGAATAGAAGCCATAAGGATCTTTCTCGCTAATGCTGCAAGTCAAAACATGGTGGTTTATCAAATGGATGTCAAGACCGCATTCTTAAATGGGGATCTGAAAGAAGTGGTGTATGTATCTCAACCCGAAGGTTTTGTGGATCCAGAACGCCCTAATCACGTGTATCGATTAAAGAAGGCTCTATATGGGCTTAAACAAGCACCCAGGGCGTGGTACGACACCTTGTCCAAATTTCTTCTGGCCAACAAATTTTCCAAAGGCGTTGTTGATCCTACCCTCTTTACCAGAAAAACAGGCAAACACCCTCTACATGTACAAATCTACGTCGATGACATCATCTTTGCCTCGTCTGATCCCTCAGAATGTGATCGTTTCTCTCAAGAGATGAGCACCGAATTCCAAATGTCTATGATGGGTCAAATGTCATTCTTTCTAGGACTGCAAATTTCTCAAAACCCCAATGGCATATTCATCAATCAATCCAAATACGCCAATGAAACGTTGAAGAAATTTGGATTCGACTCCAGTGATTCAGTTGATACTCCTATGATTGAACGTTCAAAGCTTGACGAAGATGATGCAGGAATTCCGGTCGATCAAACCATGTATCGAAGCATGATTGGCTCATTAATGTACCTGACTGCAAGCAGACCCGACCTTCTGTTCGCAGTTTGTATTTGTGCCCGGTATCAATCCAAACCCACCAAGAAACATTTGGAAGCTGTCAAGAGAGTCTTTCGATACCTTAAAGGAACTATCCACATGGGCCTTTGGTACCCTAAAGAAACTTCTATGGCTCTCACAGCATATTCGGATGCTGATCATGCTGGATGTCAAGACACTCGTCGCAGTACATCTGGGGGCGCACAGTTTTTAGGAAATAAGTTAGTCAGTTGGTCTTCAAAGAAACAAATGAGTACATCCATCTCCTCCACTGAAGCTGAATACATTGCCATGTCATCATGCTGTGCTCAGATCCTCTGGATGCGATCTCAACTTTCTGACTATGGGCTCATTTGCAATAAGGTTCCTATGTACTGTGACAACAAAAGTGCAATTGCACTCTGCTGCAACAATGTCCAGCATTCAAGAACTAAACACATTGACATTCGACATCACTTTATCAGGGAACAAGTTGAGAAAGGAATTGTGGCACTTTACTTTGTGAGGACTGAGTTCCAACTAGCCGATATCTTCACCAAAGCACTTTCTAGGGAACGATTTCAATTCATCCTCCCACGCCTTGGTATGAAGAGTCTCACACCTGAGGATCTCAAATGTCTACAAGAAGATCAAGAGGAGTAAAGGGGTTGCCTCACATATCCTTGTATAGTATCAAATTTATAGGATAATAGAAAATTATAAACACATAAAAAAAAAAATAATAATAATAATAATAATAATAATAATTTTCTCTCGACATGTCTCTTGTATAATCGATATTATGTACGATTCTAGAAATGTCATTCAATAATGACACGGAATCATACATATGCTTGAGCAAGAGTTTTTCGGTTTCAAATAAAGTCCTTTTCAAAAACATGTCGTATCTCAAAACATTCTTAAAACAATGGCTTGTAGTCATTTCAGGCTACAACCCGCACTTCAAAAATATGGCTTGCTATTACTTTAGATAGCAACCCGTTTTTCAAAATTAAGGAAAACACGTCGCCAAAAAGACGGTTGTTCCTAACAAAGGGTGCCGTTCATCCGAGCGTGAATTACTTTATATTCATGCACCCTCGATCTAATGTACGTTTCAGTGCATTATTTCTTGATAAAGAAGAGAAGTCTTCTTTTTATCGCCAAATACTTTCCCTTCTATGATTTTTCCGGGAAGTATTTGTGCAAAACTTGGTGGTACCATGAGATTTTGATTGAAAATCAAATTGAACTCAAAAGTTTGATAAAATTTTCACTCAATCAATGACGTTAATAGTTTATGAAAATGTTTATGTTTTAACATCCGTCATTGATTGAGGGGGAGAGTGATTTCTCAAAATTTTATGTATCATCAAAACTCCCCACACTTCGTACATAAAACCGTGCAACAAAAAGATTTGTGATGGTTATGTGTCAGAATGTGTAAATTTTCAAAGAGTTTTCGTAAAAACTTCGAATATTTTGATAACTCTTCAAATCTGACACATACCAACCTCCCTCATAGTTTGAGGGGGAGCAAGAAAAAGTTCCGTTTATCAGACAATATTAAAAATTAACCGCATTTCTCTCACAAACGTTTTCTAACTTATTTAAATCAATTGGGATCTAAAATCTCAAAAGATTTGAAATTTTTGATCGGGGGAGAGAATGTGATTTAAATATGAAATCTGATATCAAGTGATCTTTTGGACTCAATAAATATGCTCCCACATATGTGCTAAACACTTTCGAATATCGATGCACATATTGAGGGGGAGCAAAAGGCGTTTGTGGAAGTTATACCAAAGACCGACCATTTATCTTTATGCATGGAGTTATAAGGTTGGTTAAGGTTAGGTATAAGTTCCCATGATCCACCAGAACCGGAAGGATCTTCCCAGGGACAATCCATAGATAGATTAAAAGTCCTTAGGAATGATTGAAAAAAGGAGTAAAGTGAGAAAGGGAAGAGTGCGGACTGAGATAGAGCTAGGACTGGAACAAACCCAACAAGGTTCTAGTGGTGAAGTCTCGGTAAGCACTGAAGGGGTTGAAGAATGAAAAAGAAATGAAATGAGAAAGGGTGAAAAGAAATAGCCCTCCAAATATTCAACCTTAGGGCAGAAACCGGGTTCAATTCATAATCTACTAGCGGTTACTAAGGTAACACCGGTATTGAAGACAAGACGTCATGGACCCAGTGACGCACTGCACTAAACTTCCCAACCACTCAAGTTCTCTTAAAAGAACTTGTTTCATTCTCACGGGGAACCCTGTGCAATGTATCGACCGCTCATTGCGAGCTATGTTGATACCTAAAAACAGGAGACGCCTCCCCAGTCTCCAGGAGCGGATCAAAATGCACTATTGAGTCTAGAGCCATGAGATCATCCATAAATCTCGTTAGGACACATTCCAAATATGCTTATTGTTTCACACAATGTGGAAAGTAAGATAAAATATTTAGAGTCCTACGCATTATCCTTGTGGTATTGCCAGAACATCCGAGTGATATGTAAATATTCACAATGACGATGGAAATCCTTCTAGAGCGAACATCACTCAAGCTCTTGATAGGTGACATGTGAGATCCATCATGGATCAATGATCAAGTAACAACTGGAAAGCAACAATGGTGCGATTCAAATTTGAATCAAACTTGTTCCAGGATATGGATTGACGGATACTTTTGCCAAAACCTCTCAATGTGCTCACCAACCTATCTTTCGAGCACATTGATTGTATATAATGTTTCAAACAAAAGTATTTTTGATGGAAATGTGATTCAAAGCTTAAAACTCTCGTCATGTCTCAAAAAATGTTTATCATATGACACGCGAGTGATTTCTATAAATCAATTTCTCATCAATCCGTGAATATCAATTCACCGATTCACTCTATCGTGCTGTCTGCTTTGAGACGTTCCGGTATGAGAACATGCTTAGTATGAAGATTCCAAAGTGGATTCTTTGGAAAATTCATTACTACAAGCTGGAAATTCCTGTCAAGGAGAGTCTTCTTTAAAAGAGACTCTACCTGATCACAGGTCGGTTTTCTCAAAACCGGAGGGTAGTCTGTCCTCGCAGAACGAATGACAAAGCCATATTCGTTCTCTATCTTTATTGCTGACTGCTTCATTTCAGGGACACATATAAAGATGGCGTTGATGGCTCCAGTTTCCAGCTGAATCGGGTCAATCCATACCTCATGCTCACAAATCCTCCACACTATCAATGAAGATGAGAGACTTGCTACACCAAATGTTGAGAGACTACTAACAACGTTTCCGCAACTCTGATGAAAAGGTCTCATAATCCACAAACTCCAATGCAACGTCTCCAGATACAGAAGGGTGTGAGCATGATGGTCCTTAGTCACTACACCACATGAAGGCGATGCTACTATGGATGAGCTTGGAGATTTACTTTGGCTGATGATCTCAAAGGAAGCTCAAAGATCATATATCACAAAGGAACTCTAATCACAAGTTCGCTTGCTTGAAGTACAAAGTGTGAAGTAAAGTGAAGAATCAGATCCTACGAGCTACACAGATGAAAGAATGCCTAAAGACCAAAGAGCTTAATTTCAAAGGTGACCTCGCTTAGGGGGAGATTGTTAGGAATACAAATATTCCTATAAAAGTCTCGGTCACCTGATTATTGTAATAGCATTAAGTTAGCTCGTAGTTAGTTAATATATTTGTTAGTTAGTTTAGTTTAAGTAACACCGTGGAAGAAGGAACGGGTCTTTACCCACTGTATGCCTGATCCACAGCCCGGGAGTGGGCGTAATAGTGTAACTATAAATACCCCTCTCCACATGTGGAGAGGGTTGGACCTTCATTTCATTTTCAATCTAATCTTTTCCTTTTTCCTTCAAGGTTCCACTCTTTCTCTCCTCTCCTCCCTTCTTCCATTTCTACGCATCACTCAATACCACTTAATCATGTTTCCCACTTAATTAGTATTCTACAGATAGGAAAAACCGTCCTATGATCCGCCAGAGCCGGAGGGATCTACCCAAGGACATCACCAATAGTTAGAATTAGAAGTCCTTAGGTATGATATGAAAAAAAGGAGAAAAGAATGAAAGGGAAAGAAGGAGTTGAAGAATTAAAAAGAAAAGTAAAGAAAATGGTGAAAAGAAATAGCCCTCCATATGTTCAACCTTAGGGCAGACACCGGGTTCAATTCATATGCTACTGGCTGTTGCAAAGACAACACCGGTATTGAAGATAAAGCCGTCATGGACCCAGTGACGCAATGCACTAAACCTTCTAGCCACTCAAGTTCTCTTAAAAGAGCTTGTTTCATTCTCACGGGGAACCAGTGTAATCTATCGACTTATCTCTTAGAGATAGTTGATATTGAAGCAGGAGACCCCTCCCTAGTCTCCGTATAGGAAACCTAAGTGAGCACTTATCGAGTCTAGAGCCATGAGATACATCAAAGATCTCTTAGGAACACTTAGTATTTCTACAACTGGTGTTCTACATCAATGGGCATCAGTTGTAAACTATCGAGTCCTTCGCAGATCTTAGCAATCTGCCGAGAACGTTTATGAGAGGATTACGTAAGTATGTCTCAATGATTGAACGGAAATCCTGCCAGGGTCAACATCAAACAGCCCTGACAGCAGTTCACTTCGGTAACCTCACAAGGGTTATGCTTAGTGTTTGCGGTGGTTCCATTACGGTCTACAGTCGTGGAGTGATCCCCAGCGACTCACCCAGTCATTGAGCTACTTAGTAGGTCTAGTAAGCTCCTTCGGGAGTATCTGATATGGGAACGGCCTGGATAAGGATTAGAAGGAGTCTTCACAATATGCTGTTGATGAGCTCTAATTCCTTATCTGTAAGTACCGATTATTTATTGCTAACTGTTTACTCGCAGGTACCTCAATTCCATGATGGTAGATTCCAACATGCTCATACATACATCTTGAAGTCAAAGAAAGCTCCCCCAAAGATCTTAGCACCACAAAGTTCAAAGAAAGATTCTACGCCAAAAGGAAGAATCTGCAAAGTATAAAGACTAAAGATCTAAGTGTATGTAAAGGAACTTCGTGCTTTCATAAGTCTAAGTCCAAAGATGTATGAGCATGTTGGAATGGCAGACAACCACCACAGACACCGAAGGGACGATCGGCAGACAACTTCATAACATGATCACCATCACATCAACAAAGAACGAAGTACAAAGAACGATGAAAGATTTTTCTAACTACTTTTGAGGACGTCGACTACAAAGTCAAAGTTTAGAAGATGACGACGTCAAGCAACCTTTGATGACCGACCCTTAGGGGGAGATTGTTGGGAATAGACTTTATTATTTCAAGTGTCGGTCATTGAGTTTTGGTATAGGTTGCATTACTTAGTTATAACATTAGTTATTTTATAAGTTTTGTAAGTTTTATGCTTGGTTTATAGGTTTGGATAAAGTCTAAGGGCTAAGTATGTTATATTGTCTAAGTTTAGAGAAGCCCTAATCCTTTCCTATAAATAGCTATGTATAACCTCATTTTGAGGTTGGTTGGTTCACTAGTAATATTATTTGTCTCTTATTTTCATTAGGTGTTCCTTCCACTCTCTCTCTCTACTTACTTTCTCTCTCTAGAATTCTTAAGTGATTATGTTACTAAAATGATGACCTAACAGAGTTATTAGGGTGTTTAGACAAGAAATGCCGAAAAGACGAAAAAGCTTTTGCAGCTAACGAGATTTTTAACGTGCGTTATGGTTTTGAATCCTAAAGAAGAAAATTCAAGATCTTGGGGATGTTTGTTGTAATTTCGCAATTCTTGGAATTGTATATGCATTGAACTCTAACCTTGAGGACTAATGGTGTAATTTACTCAAGAGTTAAATAAGAGGTTGAAGACGAGTAGAGGGAAAATCATCAAAATACCCTTTTATGTGAAGACTTAGCGAAGTAAACTAACGATCATTTAGTCAAAAGACTGATCTATAAAAAGTGAGCAACTATACATGAACAATGTAATTATTAAAGTTTAAGGTCGGAGGATGAAAAGAAGTGTAAACCGCTGAAACAATATATGTAATGGGATGAGTTATTGGTACTCACTTAAAATACAACTAATAGTATAATACCCTCATGCTTTTTTTTGTTTTTGTCTTTTTTTTTTTTTTTTTTTTTTGGTTTTCATTATTTTTATTTTTATAATTTTATTTATATTTAAAAACTATAAACTGAAAATACTGAACATAATATATAAAGTTTAATGAATTAAAAATAGTAAATTGACAGACATAACATAAACTGATAAAAAATTATTATTATTATTATTATTATTATTATTATTATAAACAATAGTGGGATAAGTAGTGTTTTGAAATCCGGGTCGACCGGTTTCGGTCGGGTTTTAAGTTTTTTTAGTTACCCGGGTCAACCAGGTTCTCGAAACCGGTTAGACCTGCCGGGTTTTGAGTGACCTGGGTCAACCAGGTTCTTGAAACCCGGCCGTGTCTCTTTGTTTCAAAAATTTTTAATAAAAACACCGGTTGATCCGGTGATGGAACCGGTTGACCCGATAAAAAAATTTTAAAAATAATAAATTGAAAACCGAATTGACTTGACGATTGACCTGGTACCCGATGACTCGACCAGATTGAGGATAAGATATGGAGAATGTAGAAAATGGGCAAGGAGGATATTCACCCATATTTGTAGATAGTGGACACGTGGTCCCCTAAAATTCAAATAGTCTAACGACAACACAAAATACCATTTTAAAACTATTCCAATCTACAATTAATTGTCAGCGCGCTTTTCTGCAAATTCAAATCTAATCCTTCTTTTTACATTCAAAAAAATAGGAGTTAGCATTTACGGTAAAAAGAAAACCCAACTCACAAACAACAAAAAAAACCAGTTAGCGCCTCTTTTCTTTTAACACAACGAATTCAAACCCTAACCCATCAATCACTCATTCAAATCTTGATATACTTTCCATTTTTATATCTTTTATACAGTTTTTACATAATTTCATTAACAAATTAGCATTCTTTTTAACAATTTATACTATGGGTGATGGTCTTGCACTTGGATCTGATTCAAAGGTTTGATTTTTATGCATTTTGATGAATCTTTATGATGTTTTTGCTGTTTGGATGTGTTTTTTGTGATCTTTTTGACGTGGGTTTAGTTGTTTTTTTTTTTTTTTTTTTTTTTTTTTTTTTTTTTTTTGCTGTAGATGATTTGTGGTGATGAATCGCCTGAAGTTGGAGCGAAAAGAGCGAAAATTCGAGACCTTGAGTCGGTTTTTCGAGACGAAGGTAAATCTTTTTAGTTTGAATAATTTGATTTGGTTCAGGCTGTGCAAAAATTTGGGATTTATTTATTTATTTTGATATAATGGTAATTTTTCGATCCGAAGGTAAATCTTTGTAGACTTTATTTATTTATTTAAAGAGTTTGATTTGGTTAAAGGGTGTGTGAAAATTTAAAAATCTTTTTCAAAATTGAAAATTTATATCTTTTTAAATATAATGTTAGTTTTCAAGGTAATTCTTTCTAAACCTTCTTTTTGTTTAATAAAGAGTTTGATTTGGTTAAAGGGTGCGTAAAAATTTTAAATTTTGAATTTTTAAAGGTTAGTTCTTTTTTTGTTTGAGTTTTTTAATCTATATGTTTTTAGCGATATGAAAATTTTGATTTTGAATTTAAGTATTTGATTTAATCAGGGAAAATGAAAATGAACCTGAATGCCAAAGTTAACACTCCGTGTATAGAAGAAAGAAGTAGTATGAAATCAGGGGCTAATTGTGTAAAATCTCGAGGTTTTGCCTTTGATCTAAATTCAGAAGATGTTTCAAGCTCAATAAATCATGACAATCATCGTCAATATAAGAATTACGATAGAGTAAAACCACCACAAGATACTTTATCTCAGTGTGGGAATACTAATGGTTTAGTAGGAGAGCGAGACTCGATGAGGGTGTGGAAAGAAATGAAACAAAACGGGTTTTTGTCGACTTCTCATGGAGGTGTACCTGTACCACAAATACCAAAACCACGTGGGAGGAAACGTGGGACTGAATTAGTGATCAAGAAAAATATAGAAATTGCTAAGAAAGAACAAGTTGATAGGTTTGCGAAAGTGGCTGCCCCAAGTGGACTTTTGAATGGATTAAATCCTGGGATTATAAATCATGTAAGAAACCGGAAACAAGTTCATTCTATAATTGAAAATCTTGTGAGATCTGCAAAAAGAGATAATAAAAATGGTGGAAGTGGAATTGATAAAGAAACAGGCGGTGAGGTGAGTCATTGTAATTTGTATGATAAGGAAGGATGTAAAGATGATATACTTGCATTGAGACTGTCTTCATCAGCCACCATGGCGTCGAATACTAGCTCGTTGTCTAATGAGTCGGGAAATGTCTCAACTGTCAGTTCCCATTCGATTAAAGGTAAGTTTATAACTTACTGTTTTTATGATTGCTGTGCATCTTTGTGAACGGAAGAAGTCACATTCTTGAAATTTTGTTTACTATGCTAGTGACGAATTACTAATTTGGTATTTCTTGTATTAAATCTTGCATCACTAGTAGAGGTAGTAGTTTTGACCCATTGACTTACATATAGGTTGATTTGGGTTGCGTTTTTCTCTAACAAGTGAAAGGGACAAAAAGTGTTTATTGATAAAGCATAATATATGATCCAATTTTGACACTATTTTTTCTTGATGATTTAATATATGGACAAAAAGATGGGTCAACCCATACCAAAAGTTACATTTTGAAATTTGAACTATTTCAGAACCCGGTCATTTTCCACCTTTATATAGATCATGAAATGAGTGTCGGGTAATAAAGAATACTTTTTATTTTGGGAGTGGGGGCGCCCGCGCGCGCACAGGGGGGGGGGGGGGGGGGGGGAGGGGCTAGAATTTTGCTTTTAGCCAATTTCTTGCAAGGTTTGCAAGTTACCAGTTTTGTCACATAAAAATGGAAAGAAAATATTGTGGTAATTAATATTGTGGTAATTATCTGTTGTATTTTTGCAGCTGCCAGTGTCGCATCTCAGTGGTTAGAACTTCTACATCAGGACATCACAGGCCGTCTTTCAGGTAATTTTATGAAGTTCTCATAAACACGTTTTTGATTAATCTACTTGTACACAAATAATCTTGTGTTTGTCGTTTTTGCAGCATTACGACATAGTAGGAAAAGAGTCCAAGCTGTAATTCAAACAGAACTGCCTTTTTTGTTATCGAAAGAGTTCCTTTCTAATCAAGAAAATGGTCACCGTGACAATGGAAATGCTGAGTTGCATAAAGCCAGATGGAGTACTCTTTTTGATCAAATGGATAACGCACTTTCTGATGAAGAAAAACAATTGGTAAGTTAAGGTTTCATGTCAGTTATTTCTCATTCTATAACAACTAAATGCATATTTGTGTGAACTTTTCTTTTTTAATTATTAGGTGAACTCGTTGAACCAAATCAATGAAATGCTGATGCATTGTGAACGTGGTTTACTCCAATTTCTTCCAGAAAACGGCTTGCAAAATTCCACAAACAACTACAGGTGATTGTCTAGTCGTTTATTAAGTTTTAGATTAATAAATAAAAAAATTGACCACTTTGTTATCTCATTTTCATTTTGAGGCACTCATACTAATCTTAAAAATAAAATTTGGCTAAATAAACAGTATGCTTTCTTTACGTTGATGCTTGATCATTAGTTACGATGTCGAAAATACTTTTCATGATTGATAAAATATGAATCTTGTGAATCAGTAAGGCAAGAACACTATAGTTAATAGTCTGTGCAAAATTTGCATAAAGTATGAACATTACTCCGTATCCATCTTCTCTGTTTAGCAAGTATATAGGTTCCAATATTTCTCACAACGGAAAGATCGACACCTATTTTATTGAGTAATATTTTGAAAATTTGTCTTGAAGTCTTGGTAAAGGAACTATTCTACTTGTAAAATGAGAGTTAAAATTTTCACTGCATCAGTATATGTTTTCTGATATCTAAACAGTGGATTCATATTTATTATACATGGCTTATTTGTTACGTATATTGTTTCTAAACAACCTACATGCTTGCATAAAGAACAAACCAAAAACCTTTATTTGACAGAAACACACCAAGCTGATATGTTCTTTTTTTAGTTTCTTTTCTCAAGCTGATATGTTCTTTTGTTAGTGACATTAACTGCTTTTGTTTTATCATGTGGCGATATTAACATGATCAATATCTTATCTTTGTTTTTATGATACGCAGAGTATTGAAAACAGAAACAATTCAATGTAAGGATTTATCTGTACAAGCTGCTGCAGCAGCCATCTACTCAACAACTAATTATTTGCAATCAATGGAAAATCTACCATGTTTCTGACCAACGCCCTGTAGTGATATGTAACAATTTTAGTCTAATTATAGTTTACATTTTGGTGCGTACTAGGTGCCATTTCTTTGTTTTATTTAGATCCTGAATTCATGTGTGTTTGTATTAGTTTTTTGTTTTATAGATTCTGTAGCAAAACGAACTGAATTTTGCTAACTTGCTCATGAAATCTAATGAAAGTGTGCATTACTTTTATTGTACAATAGTATTTTGTTATGTAAGTTTAAGGTCTTGTTTGTTTTGACCTTTAATGCTTATTATATATGCAAATCTTTCAAAAACTGAAGCCATCTGGGAATTGATTTGCATACTTCTACTTTTGATTGACACACAACATTTAATGCATTAGATAGTTGTATTATTTATTTATTTCCACCTCCTGCGTTTACCGATTGTACATCGATGTGTGCAAATCAAAAAACAATGTGAGGAATTCATTATTCATCCCCCATCTATAATGCGGGTTATGTTTATAAACCATCAAATCTAATGTTTAAACAAGTAATATCAGGCAAAGATGGTCTTTATCATAAAGAGTGTAGAAAGGTACTGTAGTATTTTTTTAGCCGATACACTTATGTCTTTGGGTATGTTTAGCGACAAGCTTTTAGAGCATTTAGCATTTAGCATTTGAATATTAAAGTTTGTTTGACAACAAGCAATTAGCATTTTTGTTTTGTTTAAATGCTATTGTTCTAAATGCTCATTTCTCAAGTATTTAGCATTTAGCGTTTTTGTTTTGTTTTGTTTAAATGCTACTTTTATAAATACATCTACATTATCAAACGTGTTTTAGTAAAACATACAACCATTGCCAAGTGCTATTGCTAACCGGATACCACCAATTATTTCACCAAACATACCCTTTCTGCATAAGTTTATAAAACCAAGAGGGAGAATTTCATATATTCCTTTGTAAACTTTAATATCAAATGCACCCGAACACCCAAAGACTCAAAGACCTCATATTTATCGATTTTCCAAACCTCTTTTATCGATTTCATTAAGGTCAGCTATTTTTTCTGGAATTTTTTCATAAAAAAACTGAAAACGTTTACTCACAATCTTTTGAGAGATTTTTATAAAAGAATGTAAATCTCATTTTCAAAATTTAACTAAAACTTTGTAAAGAGCTCTTTACTCTTTTATATATTTTTCCTTTTACCTTTCTACACCCCTTGCACTTTAATTCCTGTAAAATTATCATTTAAACGTGTTTTCTAAATTTATAGCACTTTTCTAGTGATTAAAAGCCCTTCCCCTTTACTAAAGAAAATCGAAATAAAAAATTAACAAATTGTTCTACAACTAAACGTACCCTAAACCTCTTCATATATAACATTTTATTTTCTTCGGACTAGTGTCATATTCGAGCACAGTAGAAAATCTAATCATTGTATTTTGGGTAGAAAATTATTAACTTAATGTAATTACAATTGGAAGGAGATGGTACCCTTTGGATCTTCTACTTGGTGGGCAATATTTTATCTATTGGTGACAATGCTTTTCTGTTACTATATATGATTTTAAGTGCACTTATAGTGACAATAATGTATCATTTGTCCATTACCAGTATATGAATTTTCACAATCACAGTTAAGAAAACATATTGGCTTATAGTATTGTATTTACAGTATTAAAAAATGGTGTAATAAAATTTTGTAATGAATCATATTTTTGAATATATTGTAGATATAAATACTTTCATAGGCAGTTATTATACCAAATAGCAGGAGACAAAATACTTTTCAACCAAGTATTAATTTCTCATATTCATTTTGGTTATAGCATTACAATAAGTCAAGTAGAGGATCGGAATTATTAGACGTTGGCGACAAATTTTTGACCCGCCTTGCAATTTGTTGGTATTTTAGTGTAAAATAGATTGAGTTTAATATGCATATAAGGGTCGACACTTATATGAATATTAACTGGACTAACGGGGGTTCCAAGGGGGCGGTAGCCCCCTTGGTGGGGGTTCGGGGGCAATGCCCCTGAGAGAAGCAGGGTCCAAGGGGCGGCAACTTGAAACTAAGTTGCTATGTCAAAAGTTCCTCAGAAAATTAAATTTTCGGAAATTGAGGGACTAAATTTGACATCTTGAAACCTTGAAACTGCCAAAAGGCAGTTAACCCTAAATCCCTTTTGATCAGATAAAAGTTCTGATGGAAGATACAGAAATAGAAAAGGGGACAGAAACCATTCGAATTGCAAAGATAAAACCATACACAAACTTGAATCAATTAGATTTTATCCGGTCGTTAATTGGTATCCACTCCAATTTAATCGATCTGAAAGCGTTCATACTCGTGACTTCTAATTGCTATCAGGATACCTATTACCCCATATAAACAACAAAGATCGATTAAATTATTGAAGATGACGAACCCTGATTCTGTGAAGGATATGATTAACCATATTATCTGATACAATAGTAGAAGTGATAATCGTGATCGGTGAATTGTGTAAGAGATATTAATAAGACACGGATGTTGAAATTGTGGAACAAACATCGATGGTTGGAGATTCGGTTACTGGAACATGGTATAATTTTTCTATACCGAGTAGTAATTATGTTTGACTGTCGGTGGAAATTGGTGCAAACTTGGAATTACGTGGAACAGGTTCAATCATGTTACTGGTACACAATATCTATTCATATTTATTTAACCATACCAATAAATTGACTTGGTAGTTATCATATTTGTCTCGAGCAAACAGTTATGCAAATACTGATTTTAATGGTTTCCCATTTTGTGTTTTGAAACTTCGAGATGCAAGTTATTTTGGTTGAGTGACCATTGTATTTGCAATTAACAGTTTATGTTTCTTCTTTCATGAAAGAAAACATATGATTATTTATGGTAATATCGAGCGGTAAATGAAATGTTTGCGGTTGTTTGCCCAGTGACTAACCAGTAAGATATCTGGATATATCTGTATGACAAACAGTTATATGATTTTGCATGGTGTTGGTTTACTGTTTTGAAAATCTGAACATTGCCTTTGAATTGATTAGGGAATTGTTGTAAAATACATGGTCATTATTTTGAATCAACTTCTTCAAGGAAATATTAAACCATGATGAATATATTGCCTAGCTTCGACATTTATTTCATTATTGCGATTCGTGAACAAACTTGTATATACTGGTTTTGGTATGCATGAATTACTATTACATATTGTTGGATAAATATTTGTCCACTTACATGAGATTTATATCTTGTATGCCAATATGAAATGGTTGATGGTAAAACACACGTAATCAAGTTTGAGGAATATGCATGTTATGGAACTGATAACTCATATGTCTGGAATGCATGATCACTGTCTTTATTGACTTCCATATTTTATTTGAATTGGTAAAGTATGTTATATGTTTTGTTGTATTTTGATAAAGTTACGAATTATCAATGATATTCTAAAGAGTGTTTACATATATTGAAATGAGTGAATTGGTTAAATTCCTGGTTACTCTTGATTGATGTTCGCAAATCAATTACGATAAAAGACATGGCTTTATGATTGTCTTTGCTTCCTTCATGATATGCCGATTGAATATGTAGTACATGCATTGTTTTGATTGATTTACCGATTGTGTTTGGTTGTTAAACATGTTTGTACTTGATTAATGAAGTTAAGAGCATGCTTGACTTGTTATGTGAATTAACTTGGGCCTGTGTTTGGCTTACGAGTTGTTTAATTGACTACTAATGGAATAAGTATTTTAATACTTGTAAAACCATGGATTATGGTTTAGAATACAACTTGGATCATTTGAGTATTATGAGGATAAATGAATCAAGTTGGATAATATGTATTCTGGAATGAGTAAACATATATGAATTGGAACCAGATTCGTAATTCAATTCAAAGGAATATACTTGGAAGAAAAAAATAATAGTGGAGGATGACATTTAAAGTTTGAATTGATATCCTGGTAACCGATGCAAAAAGTGGAAGGGATTTGGTCCAATCATACATACTGGTACACAAGTTTCTATCCATATTTTATTTTGGATCTTGTTATGCATGAATATAAATGGCATGATACTTATGTTGATATAATTAACATGGTAAAACTATCTATTTAGTTTGCATGACTATGTATGGTTGTGATAATATTATTACGTCAGTTTTTGATGATGATCTTAATATAATACTTGACATTAAGATTGTATTGTATGTGAAATGATAATAATTGTCATCAGGAAGCGTAAATGATATAGCATACATGAATTCGTTAGAATTGAATATTAACTATGTTTTGTTGGTTATCTTTGTTTTTTTTGATATCCAAGAACAATATCCATGCGTATAATGTGTGCTGTGTGCACGTATAGTATATTAACATATACAAACTTCTCTTAATTAATATTAATCGACATGGATGGTGTCTATTTGTTTAAATAGCAAATATACTTGTGGCTCAGTTCCAGTATGATACAAATTCCCCTTGTGAATCATTTTTACTTGGAATCTATATTTAATTGTAATCACCAATTAGTAGAACCAATATTTGGCATTTGCGGATTGCCGATGACGGATATCTTTTTTGGAATCGAGATATTCACATTCCATAGATGTTGGAATGATATGAAATTGTTAAATGTGCAATTTAAATGAGTGTGATACATTCTGTATGAATTGCATGACAATGTTCATAATGATTTTTAAATTTAAAAGTCATGGTTATGTGAATGGTTGAGAACCATGTTAAATTTATATAACAGAATTGAAAATCTAATTGGAACTACTTTGTTCATAGATTAGATCTCTTAATGAAACAAGTATTGATCAACATATTTGATGGTATAAGGAGACTATGAATCTACAAGCGATGAATTTTACGCTTGGTAGAGATAGTTTTGGGATCAAAGGACAAACGTTGCGCAATGTATCTAATGATGATATCAAGATACTTTATTTGATGCTTCTTAGTTTAAAGAAGTGTATGATTTAAATTTTCGTGTTGGGTCCCTGTGCAATTTTTTATGTTTTGTACATGCTTGTATTGGCTTGTGGCCTGTGGTTTTGTTTTGAATTAAGTTGCTCAATGTGTAATTATTTGTTTGTAATAACAAATGTGTTTGGGCACACTTTGATTTAAAAGTTGCTACTTATAATGGAGTAATATCTTATCCAAGTAGCCAATGATGTTAGCCAAAGGATATCTAACCAACTTATTTGCCTAATGGATACAAAGTATTTGTATATTAGACAATATGTTGATAGTTAAAAGGGCGTCATTTGCTTGACATGTTTGGCCACTGTAAGTACTTAAGTACTTTGAATAAAAACTATGGATTATAGTAGTTTAGAAAGGATACAATTATTGATGCAATTAAGTTGGATAATTGATCAAAAAGATTACACTTTCAATGGTGAATGTATTTTCACATTTGGTGTGGTAATCTTGGGATCATAGAAATAAAGTTGTACAAAGTGGTTAACTTTGGCATCATGAATTGTTGTTTTAGCTTCTTGTTTAAAGAAGTAGAATGGTTAAAGGACTTGTTATTAAACATTGTGTTATGTTTAAAAGTCAAGGTTACCATTTGTATAATATCAATAGCTTACTACTTGACAAAGTGGTTTGCAAGAGACGTAGTGCACAAAGTCGGAATTTAGCTGATCATTTAACCAAAGGGTTATGTAGAGATCTCGTGAAAAGATCAGCTGTGGGATTGGGGTTAAAGTCCATATAAAAGCTCTCATGTTAAGATACCCAATTCCCACCTAATATGACGTTAGGTGCTGAATTTTGAATGTGGAAAGCTTAACATCTAGAGTTTGGAACACAACATTAAATAATCCCAAAGGTATGTGTTCGGTTCTGCAAGATAAAGAAGGTTGAAGTGTTCTTCTTAATAGTTCTTTTGAAAAATTGCATTTGCAGTTGCGAGATTAAAAGAACTACCTATATGAGTACGAAGTTTAGCTGCTTCAAGAAGTTGGGACTTGGCTTCGATGTACTCAAGAAAGGATAGGGACATAGGCTAGTAAAATAATGTGTCAAGTAAGAAATTGTGTATGTAAAACTAATGTGTATATTATCTTCATGTATTCAATAGTGATATTACAAGGTTCAATCTTTCGGGAAACCTTGATATCCGAATATTTGGAATGTGTAATATACTAATATGAAATTCAATCGTCTCGACATTTCATTTATGCATTAGTTTGATTGTTTGCTGTGAACTAGTTAGTTAATTTATGATTACACTAAAATGGGGGAGGTTTGTTGGTATTTTAGTGTAAAATAGATTGAGTTTAATATGCATATAAGGGTCGACACTTATATGAATATTAACTGGACTAACGGGGGTTCCAAGGGGGCGGTAGCCCCCTTGGTGGGGGTTTGGGGGCAATGCCCCTGAGAGAAGCAGGGTCCAAGGGGCGGCAACTTGAAACTAAGTTGCTATGTCAAAAGTTCCTCAGAAAATTAAATTTTCGGAAATTGAGGGACTAAATTTGACATCTTGAAACCTTGAAACTGCCAAAAGGCAGTTAACCCTAAATCCCTTTTGATCAGATAAAAGTTCTGATGGAAGATACAGAAATAGAAAAGGGGACAGAAACCATTCGAATTGCAAAGATAAAACCATACACAAACTTGAATCAATTAGATTTTATCCGGTCGTTAATTGGTATCCACTCCAATTTAATCGATCTGAAAGCGTTCATACTCGTGACTTCTAATTGCTATCAGGATACCTATTACCCCATATAAACAACACAATGATCCCCTATGGAGCAAATGATGAAGTATTGGTCGGAGATGGGGATGTCCATATAAGCAGGACCGTCGGTGTAGGATATAATAGGGTCTGATGCATCACACGCTATAAACGCCTCCCTTTTCACTTGTACCACACTATGATACCCTGTCGTAAAGTTAAAGAAAAGAACGTCGCCAACAGAAATATTGTGGGTTATCCCCCATAGGGGATAGTACCACGGATTAGCCGGCCTGATCCAACCAATGGAATCCCCCACGTAATGTGTAGTTGCCTGCATGGGTACAACCATCATGGCCATGGCCATTACGATAAGCAAATTCAACTTAACTTTGTACATTCTTAATTTTCCTACAGATATCAAGAATTATTGTGTAGATTAAAGCTTTTTGATAACATTGGAGATTGAATATTAGATCCGGGATATTTATAGGAACGTAAAACATGTAGGTGTTGGTTGAGAATTTATTACTAGTAGTAATCAAGTTTTCGAGTTTGCATACGTAAGTTTTCTAAGTCATATACTCATTCTTAATTGTTTAGGTAAGTTTTAAATTTAATAATTAATGCAAATTTTTAGAAAAAGATGGCAAGACAACTCGCAAATTTGACCTCACAGAAAACCCTAAATCCCTACATCATTATCATCAAGATCTTACAATCATCATCAAGGTAGAAATTTATAAACCAAACTTTAATAAAAAACACTCATAAGAATGAACCCAACCAACCTCGCCACTCGTTCACTTTATTATTAAAATCAGTAGCCAAAGAATGGCAGAGTTTGTTATACAATACGTAAACACAAACAAGAAAATTACAATTTCTAAGGTTTCTCACAACTCAAGATGACAATCAGAGATGAGAGATAAAAACACACAGTAAACACTTGGAAAAATTATCACTTAATAAGAAAATAACACATTATATAGCGTTCAGCTAATTAATACTTGCACTTTAGTCCTTCATGCTTCCTTTACTTGTCAACTTCAGTGCTTTAGCTTTTGGGCGGGTACACTTCTGGCTTTCTTTGCTTGAATTCATCTAAGACCCATGTGTTTTAGATGAAGCTTAGACCTTCCAATATTCCCCCAGAAGCTTTAGACCTCAAACACATTTAACAAACCAAGACCTTTGCAAAACTTGCTATGGTGAGAAATACTTAATCCTTTTGTAAACAAGTCAATAATGTTTTCTTCAGACTTAACCTTTTTTGGTTTGATAAATCCAGGATCAATTTTTCCCCTTAGAAAATATGTCTATTTCAAAATGCTTGCCATTTTCATTCATGTAAAACAGGATTTGCGGAAATCTGTATTGCAGAGCTATTATCACAACTCATTTCTACAGGCAAACTAACATTTACCTATAGTTTGGTTAGAATTTTCAAAATCCACAACACCTCACAACAAACATTACACATTGCTTTGTACTCAGCCTCAGTTGAGGACCTGTAAACAACATTTTGTTTCTTACTTTTCCAAGAAAAAAAGACTGTTCCCAAAGAAATCAGCATAACTAATTATTTATCTTTTGGTAATTGTGCATTTAGCCCAATCCGAGTCCACAAAAACTTTCAAATCATTGTTATCACTTTTGTTAAATGTAATACCCAAACCAGGTTCTTTTTTCAGATATCTTAAGAATCTAACAACAAGCCTTAAATGAGATTTCATAGGCTTGAGCCTTACTGACTTAAGCAATGTACTGCATATGATATATCAGGCCTGGTCATAGTCAAGTATACTAACTTGCCTACCAAATTTTGATAATGAGTGATACTAAATAAAGGCTCATCATCACAAAATTTTGAAACAATCTTTTATTTTCTTTATTTGCTTCAATAGGTGTACTGCAAGGCTTACATGCTAACATACCAAATTGAGATAAAAGTTCAGTGCAGTACTTCCTTTGAGACAAATAAATACCAGAGTCAATGTCCAAAACCTCTATTACCAGAAAATATTTAGCTTTCCCAGATCTTTTATTAAAAATTTTGAACTCAAATAAGCTTTAAATTTGTTAATCTCATTCAGATCATTTTCGGTCAAAATTATATCATCAACATATACTAGCAAATTAAAACAACACCCTTATCATCTTTTATAAACAATGAAAAATCATTCATACTTTGAATAAAACCATTTTCAAACAAGTCTGCACACAATTTTTCATTCCATTTTCTTGCTGCCTGTTTCAAACCATAAAGAGACTTAAAAAATTTACAGGCTCTTTTATCATCAGAATATCCTTCTGGTAAGGTCATATAAACATATTCCTCAAGTTCACCATACATAAACACATTATTAACATCAAGTTGGAATATTGACCAACCATTAGTCATAGCTAGACTCAAATGCATCTAAAAGTAACAATCTTGACTACACGAGAAAATTTCTCCTCATAATCAACTTATTTCCTTTGATTAAACCCTTTGGCTACTAACATAGCCTTAAACATTTCTACTTCACCATTGGCCTTGTATTTAATCTTAAATACTCATTTACTACCAATTGGGTTTCTATCACTAGGCAACTCAACTATTACCCATGTTCCATTCCTGTTCAAGGCTTCCATTTCCTGATTCATAGCCTCAATCCACCTATTATCTTTTATAGCTTCAGTATAGGTAGATGGTTCATGTATTTTGTTTATACTAGTAGTAAACACAAAGTTATCTATACTTAAATTTGAGTAATTAATAACCTTGTTAATACCATACTTTACATTCTTATCAAGCATAAAATCATTGTATTCGGATGGTAAAGTAGTTTTCCTACTAGTTCTCCTAATATTTTTACCCACTGCTGTTTCTGGTGACTCAAACATTTGACCAAAAGACTCAATGTCTTCACCCTCATATTCATATTCATCATCATTGATCATAGTACTTTGTATACCCTCTGAAACACCAATTCCAGTTGCATACTTGCTAATACTAGTATCCTTCCTACTAGAAGTTCTACCAGAGATATCTACTAGGGGTGAGCATCGGGCCGGATCCCGACCCGACCCGACCCGATAAGTACCGACACCGACAAACCAAAAAAATGTATCCCGATACCGATACCGACTTCTGTCAGGTCGGTTCGGTTTTTGGCATGCAAAGTCGGGACTAAAGTCGGGTAAACCATATCCAGCCCGACAAGGTAGCATAGTTCCAGACTTCCAGAAATATATGATCAAATGCAAAGCCCAAATGCAAATCCAATAAATGGCACAGCCCAAGTACATCATAAAATACAGTTCCAACAGTACATGGCATAGTTCCAATAAGTAAAGGCATGACTTAATTTCTAGAAATGACATACAAAGTTCCAATAGTAGGCATAGTTCCAGACTTCCAGAATTCAGAAATACAAAGGCAGAAATACAAAGTTCCCATATAGTAGGCAGAAATACAAAGTTCCAACAAGTTCCAACAATTCAAAGTTCCAAGTTCCAACAGTTTTGATTCTTGAAATCAAAAGGTCTTCTCTTTTTCTCCCTTTTGTTTGTCCAAACCTTCTTGAATTTCTAGAAATGACATAAAACAAAATAAGAATCAAAAGGTCTTGAAATCAAAGTTCCAACAGTTTTGATTATAAATAGTTTACCTTTCGCCAGCTCGTCGTCTTTCATTAAATCCTCAAACGTATCCAAAGTGATGTTTTTACTTGATGTACGAATCCAATCTTGTATGCACACCAAAGCCTCTACAATGGTAGGTGATAACGAATTCCTATACGGGTCCAAAACGCGTCCACTCGCACTAAAGGCGGATTCCGAAGCAACGGTGGATACTTGGATGCCCAAGATATCTAAAACAAAGTTAATAAAAAACACAACTTAATAAAATACAAAGTGATGAGGCAAAAAATGATCCGTTTTTAAGGGGTCATTTAAGCCTAAATTCGAATTTATTTGATCAAATATTGCCCTAAATCGGTCCTTTTGTGATTTTAGGTACTTTGGGAGTGAAATCTGGAAAAGGAAGCAATTCGAACGTTTTTTAAGCATAAAAGTGAAGAAAACGCCAAAGTCTTAATTTTCCATGCTGGGAACAGTAGGTGACGGCGTCAAGAGTAACATCCTGACGGCGTCAAGAGCAAAATTCCATGACGATCCAGTAGAGATTTGACGGCGTCACGAAGGTAGGGCGTCAAGAGTAAAAGTCATGACGGCCTGGAAATGATTAAGTCTTGACGGCGTCAAATGTAGATCAAGGCAGTCCGAGAATAGTTTTGGCGGTGAGGTGACGGCGTCACAAGCTTGGTCTTGACTCCGTCAGACCCCTTTTCTTATATATAGTTTTCTAATTTTCACATTTAAAAGAGAGAAGTTTTGGAGAAACCCTAAGTACGATTTTGGTGCGAATTTTACAGGTTTTTCAAGGGTTTCAAGCCCTTGATACCTTACATGTGTAATTGAGATAAGTGTTCTTTTAATTCAATCAATATGTCTATGTGTTGGTTGTCTATATCTTGTTCTTGTCTTAATTCCATCATGCTAGGCTAAATCTATCTTGTGTTTGCTTGGATCTAATGAAACCTAGATGTTAATTATGTGTTGATTACTTGTTTATACTTGTCCTGGATGAATGATTTATATGTTAGGCTTAAGAAAACTGGCAGATCTCCAATTGGTAACATGCTTGAACGTCTTAAGAAACATGAACCGACGCGCACTAGGTCTTTATTGGTTGTATTTAATGCATGAGCCACTATTTACAATCCCTAAAGTTGTGTTGGGCATGGTGTAGGAGGAGATAAGAGCTCATAGAATTGGGGAGTTAAGTGTGCCACCCCATGAATGGTATTAAGGAATACGATCCGTCATCCATGCAATTATAACAAGTAATTAACGTGTAAAAGATGTCTAGGGAGTAGTGAAATCTAAGTAAACACATTTTCTCCACTTATTGCTCACAACTTTAGTATAATTTAGTTTATTTTCATTTCTAGTATTTCATTTTGATTGCATCTTTAGTATTGAGTTAGTTGATTAGCAACTAATTCCGCCCAAATCCTTCAAACCCGAGATTTTTAATTGCTTTCTATAAAATATAAAAACACAAAAATAATCATCCCTCACCTTTAGAACTAGTATTTAGGTTTTCTAATCCTAGCGACACTATTCCTAAGCTGAACGATCAATCCCCCGGTACTTGTCACTATACTATACTACAACGATCAGGTACACTGCCTGGTGGGGGTTGTAAGCTTCTCGAGATCCCTCGAGAGGTAAAGCCTGTTGCGATTCCCACGCATCACAAAGCACAAAAGATATCTAAAATTTAATAAAAAAACATAAGTGATTACCTTTCGCCATCTTTGATACGATTGGAAATCTTGGACTATTTACCTTCCACCAATTAAGTAGGTCGAAGTCTTCCTCAACCTCTAGCTCAAGACGTGGTTCTTTAAGATATTTTGTCAGCTCAAGACGTGGTTCTTTAAGTAGGTCGGGCTTGTGATGACAGAACTTCCAAATGGATAAAAACAAGAAAGCGGCTATATTTTACATAGATAACCTAATGTATTTTCGGGCCTTGTCGGGCTTAAGTCGGGCTGCAGTCAGTTTAACCCGATACCAGCCCGATACTGACATACAAACTTTACTAAAACCGAAGACCGACCCACCAATACTCTTGTCGGTTTCGGGCCTTATCGGTTCAGTCGGTTTGTCGGGCCTTGTCGGTTTCGGTCGGTTTTGCTCACCCCTAATATCTACAGAGTCTGTGTTAAGCATATGTTCAGTTGCAACAGACTTTGGTGGACTCATATCTCTACTAGCTTCATCTACAGTGCTAACACTAGTTTTATGAGTACTATTCTTATCTGATGCACTCTTATTACCATTAACTACACTGTCTCCCCCATCATCATTGTGTTCATTAGACTCAAAAACATTTTATCAATATCATCAAAGAAATTTAACTCATTTAAACCATTTTCCTCTAAAACAAAATCTTTAGTGAAAGGATCGTTTTTAAATGGAAAAACTGTTTCATAAAACTTGACACCCCTTGAAAAAATAAACTTCTTTTGATCAATGTTAAACAACTTATAACTTTTTTTTTTTTTTTTTTTTTTTTTTTTTTTTTTTTTTTTTATCAAAAGCATATCTAACAAAAACACATTTATGAGACCTGGAACCAAACTTGTCTGACTCATTTAACACAGTAGAAAAACACAAACAACCAAAAGTTTTTAAATGAAGGAGACTTGGTTCAACTTTATATATGAACTCATATGGACTTTTAACAGATAGAACATCAATGGGAAACCTTTTAATAAGATAAGTTGCAGTTAGAATAAACTCATGCCACATGTTCAAAGGCAACCCCCTGAAACATAAGGGCTCTAACAGCGTTCAAAAGGTACCTATGCTTTTTTTTCTGCTACACCATTCTGTTGAGGTGTATATGAACAAGTAGTTTGATAAACAATACCATTACTTTTAAAAAAACTTTCAAGATTTTTATTCACAAATTCTGTTCCATTATCACTTCTAAAAATCCTGACAACATTTCCAAACTAAGCTTTTATCAGATTAAAAAATGTAACAATATGATCAAAAACTTCACTTTTATTTTTCATCAAAAACACCCAAACAAATCTAGTGTAATCATCAACAACAGTAAGAAAGAACCTCAAACCATCCCAACTAACCACTTTGTAAGGACCCCACACATCTAAGTGAACAATATCACCTAAATTAACAGTTTTTCAATTACTAATGGGACAAGACTCTCTTGTCTGTTTAGCTTTGTGACAAACTTCACAAGGCACAGAACTAGTCTAATGAAGGTCCTTAATCTTATTCTTAAGCACAGTCTGAACCTGATTAGAGGGATGACCAAGCCTGTTGTGCCAGATACAATTAGACACATGACAGGATTTAATATTACTATTGTTCACTCTTTTACCTTCATTTAAAAAAATAAAGACCTCCTCTCTCAATACTAGTCCCCATCGGGAAACTTTTCTTTGAATCATGAATTTTACACATAGTCAGTAAAACTTATAACCACATTATTATCTCTAGCCAACTTATGGACAAACAACAGACTAATATGATAACCAGGAACCACCGACACATCTTTAACAATCAAATCATTTCCCAACTTAAAACTCCCTACTTGTTTAACATGTTCAATAGTTCCATTAGGATGAGCAACAGTCAAATTTAAATGACTAACATCAATTATATCAAACAAAAGATTGGAACAAAAAGAATGTGTTGGCTGGCTCCTGAATCAATGATCCATAAAATATAAGTACTATTTGTACTTATAACAAAATTAAGATATAAAAAATCTACATTTTAAAAAACTTATGACACAATTAGAAATCATAGTACTACTTGCAACACTAGCATGAGACTTGCTAGTATCACTTGTACCACTAAGTAAAGCCATCGGTTTGTGATATTGATCACTAGTAAGAGTATGAGGAGTATTCTTACTCTGATCAGACTTATTAACATCAACACGAGACACATTATTGTTTTACTCATAATTCCCTATTTAAAACCCGATGGATATCCCACCAACTCAAAACATCTGTCAATAGTGTGACCAGTCATATTACAATGTTTGTAGACAAGGTTAGACACCCTGCCAAACCTTTTAAAGTTGTTATTATTATTTTTTCTATTTGAATTCCAATTATTACTGCTACTAGGCCTAGCTGCAAAGGCAGCAGGCCCATACTTAGCACTATTAGCACCATGATTATTTTTATGAGAATCATCTCTAGACAAAGTAGCAAAAGCATACTTAACATTAGGCAATGGATCATTGGTCAGAATTAAACTCCTAACAAAACTAAAACTATCATCAAGCCCCATGAGAAATTGCATTAGCCTAAGAAGACCAGTAAGCTTATTCATTTTAGGAGCACTATCACAAGAACATGCACACAGATCAACCAAGGAGTCAAACTGCCTCCACAAGGCATTAAAGTCATGATAGTATTCAAACAAAGACATTCCAGATTGAGTAAATGTATGAATCTTATGATGCAAGTTATAAATCACAAAACTATCTTGTTTATTATAGGTCTCTTCTAACTCATCCCAAACATTTTTAGCATTTTTAGAGAAAATTTGACCCTTATAAAGATCTTATGATATGCAGCCTAAAATCCATGATAACACAACAGAGTTACACCTATCCTACTGATCTTGATAAGAAACATCATTCTCATCCCTAACACATTTCCCATTTATAAACCTAAGTTTGTTGCTAGTATGTAAGGCCAACTGCACAGCAGCAGACCACCCTTTATAGTTCTTAGTACCTTCAAGTCTGAAGGCAATCAACTGAGCACGAATGTATTGAGGGTGTAAATACAAAGGGTCATATATGTTGAGTTTTAATTCACTACTAATTACTGGAACTTTTTCTTTATTTTTATCTTTTTCTAACTCAACCATTTTGACAAATTACAAAACAACAAGGAATAAGGACATATAGCACACATGCACAAAAAAAACAACCAATCAATAATAATCAAAGCCACCAGATAACTCCTCAAACACACATAAGCCACCAACGTACAAACAAACAACTCCTTTAAGCAATAAAACAAATCCCTTGACCTAATCCTTCCACAAATTCTAGAAATCCTATAAAAAAAACCTAGAGAAGGCGTAGGAGGTGTTACATTGCACTTCCAAATAATACCAATCCAATTCCAGATCAAGAAGATCAACCAGAAATCAATAGCACAACGAAAAAAACAACCTGAAACAAGAACACACAAAATTAGCTGAAAGAATTTGATCAAGAACTGACCAATCAAGAACTGATAAACAAAAAAACTCTAGTTCAATGGAAAGATAATTAAGAAAAAAAACAAACTTAGTTAGGGTTTGATACGGTAAACCCTAACTTTTATTAAACCAATTAATAAAACAATTAATCGAACCAGAGATACAATTAGACCCCAAGAACACTCAAAAAATAGGTTTAACTATTCAAACAAACACCGGGACACAAAATCCCCTAATATTCGTAGAAAATAAATTAACCTCTAGATCTAATAGATCTAGTACCAAGAACACTAAATTTACCCTCAGAACAACAAGATCTAAACGTATAGATCAAAACCGCCAAATTAAAAGAAACACTAATTTTCAAAAAAACCTTTTAAAACTTTGGTATAGAGTAACATGTCTTTGATACCATGTAGAAACTTATAAACCAAAGCTTTAATCAACAACACTTATAAGAATGAACCCAACCAACCTCCCCACTGGTTCACTTTATTATTAAAATCACTAGCCAAAGAATGGCATAGTTTGTTACAATACAGAAACAAAAACTAGAAAATTAAAGTTTCTAGGGTTTCTCTCAACTCAAGATGACAATAAGAGATGAGTGATAAAAACACACAGTAAACACTTGGAAAAATTATCAATGAATAAGTAAATAACACATTATATAGCTTTCAGATTAATACTTGCACTTTAGTCCTTCATGCTTCCTTTACTTGTCAACTTCAGTCCTTTAGCTTTTAGGCGGGTACACTTCTGGCTTGATCTTTGCTTGAATGTATCTGAGACCCGTGTGTTTGAGATGAAGCTTAGACCTTCCAACATCAAGAAATCAGCATAATCATCATTAACACAAACCTTACGATGAAAACAAAAGTTTTACTTATTGATAATAGTCTACAATTCTATTGCGTGTGTTAATTTTAATAAATTAAAGCCAAATTTTTTGATTATGTGTTCTTATTTACTTTTTAAATTTGATTGCTTAGGACAAAACTCTAAACCTTAACAATGATAATTTGGGTTATGAATCAAACAAGGACAACAAGAAGAATGTCAAATTACGTAAAAGGAAACCAAGTGGAGGAGTGAGAAATGAAAAAACCAAATGTTGGAAGTATTTTGATTCAAAGATGGAACAACTGGATGGACCGAATGGCGAGTTGATTAAGGGGCTGTTTCTTTTTAACTTAATATCCTGAATGGTAACAAAACTGGATGCTGATAAGGCGAAAAGTGTACCGCTTTTAAGGGGTTATTTAAGCCCGAATTCGTGATTATTTGATCAATTACTACCCTAAATCGTTCCTTTTGTCATTTTAGGTACTTTTGAGAAGAAATCTGGAAAAGCAAGCATTTTGGACGTTTTTGGAGCATAAAAGTGAAGAAAACGGCAAAGTCTCAAAATCCTTGCTGGGAACAGTACCTGACGACGTCAAGACCTCACACATGACGGCGTCAAGCTTGGCAAAAAAGGCGGATATGAAGAATACACATGACGGCCTAGAACTATTTCAAGTATAAAATACCTGACGGCGTCACCAAGGCCGTCAGGGTCATTTTACAAGTGACGGCCTAGAGCTCAATTTCTACATGAAGGCGTCAAGACTGGATCTAGGCAATACGACCCTTAATTTGGCGGCGAGTTGACGGCATCAGAAACTACAACGTGACGCCGTCAGGATGTATTCTCTATATATATTTTTTCCAATTTTTCATTCATTGTGTGTGGAACATTAGGAGAACTTTGGAGACTCAAACCCTAGACAAATTTTCTATAAAAATAAGGGTTTCAACCCTTGTTCCATCCATGCTTAATTGAAGATAACTTTTCCAATAATCATACGATATGTCTATGTGTTGTGTGATTCTATCTTATGCTTATCTTTCTTTTAACATGCTAGGCTAGGTTTTTATTGTGTTTGCTTAGATGTAGTGAAACCTAGATGTTAATTATTGGTTGATGGTTTGCTTATAATTGTTGTGGATGATTGTATTCGATGTTACGCTTAAGAAAACTGGAAGACTTCCATTGGTAACTTGCTTGAACGTCTTAAGAAACATGATCGGAGGTGTACTATGATTTTTGGTTGTATTTAATGCATAAGTGAATTCTAGTGATCCCATGTTAGGAGCTTTTAGTCGGCTCGACATATGAGTGAAGTAGGAGCTTATAGAGTTAGGGAATTGATGAGGCAAAAAATAAACCAATTTTAGGGGGTCATTTAAGCCCGGAATTGAATTTATTTGATCAAATATTAACCTAAATCGTTCCTTTTGTGATTTTAGGTACTTTTGGGAGTGAAATCTGGAAAAGGAAGCAATTCAGACATTTTTGGAGCATAAAAGTGAAGAAAATGCCAAAGACTTAATTTTCCATGCTGGGAACAGTGTATGACTGCGTCAAGAAGGCAATCCTGACGGCGTCAAGAGTAAAAACCATGACGACCCAGAAGAAACATGAAGGCGTCACAAGTAGAGCGTCAAGAGTTAATTGTGTGACGGCCTGCAAAAAGGGATTACATGACGGCGTCAGATGTAGATCTAGGCAGTCCGAGGAATTTTTGGGCGGGGAGATGACGGCGTCAAACATTTGTTCTTGACGCCGTCACCTCCTAAAATCTATATATAGTTTTCTAATTTTCATTCATTAGAGGAGGAACTTGTGTGGAGAAACCCTAGGGCCGAACCTTGTACGAATTTTACAGCTTTTCAAGGGTTTTCAACCCTTGAATCCTTACATGTGTTATTGAGATAAGTCTTCTCTTAATTCAATCAATATGTCTATGTGTTGGTTGTCTATATCTTGTGCTTGTCTTGATTTCAACATGCTAGGCTAGATTTATCTTGTGTTTGCTTAGATCTAATAAAACTAGATGTTAATTATGTGTTGATTACTTGTTTATGGTTGTATTGGATGAATGATTTCAATGTTAGGCTTAAGAAAACTGGCAGATCTCCAATTGGTAACATGCTTGAACGTCTTAGGAAACATGAATCGATGTATACTAGGTTTTATTGGTTGTAGTTAATGCATGAGTAAATTCTAATGATCCCATGTTAGGAGCTTCTTGCAGGCTCGACATAGGAGTGAAGTTGGCACTCTTAGGATTGGGGAAGTAAGTACACCACCCCATGAATGGTATTAAAGAATACAATCCGTCATCCACGCAACTATAACAAGTAATTAACGTGTAAAAGATATCTAGGGAGTAGTAAAATCTAAGTAAACACATTTCTCCCATATATTGCTCACAACCTTAGTTTAAAATAGTTTTATTTTCATTTTAGTATTTTATTTTGATTGCATCTTTAGTATTGGGTTAGTTGACTAGCAACTAATTCCGCCCCAAATCCTTCAAACCCGAGATTTTAATTTGCTTTCTTAAAAATATAAAAATACAAAAAGAATCATCCCTCATCTATAGATCTAGTATTTAGGTTTTCTAATCCTAGCGACACTATTCCTAGCTGAATGATCAATCCCCCGGTACTTGTCATTATACTATACTACATCGATCAGGTACACTGCCTGGTGGGGGTTGTAAGCTTCTCAAGATCCCTTGAGAGATAAAACCTGGTGCAATCCCTATGCATCAAGTTTTTGGCGCCGCAGCCCAGGGAATAGTTATTGTCTAGGTTAGAATATCTTTTTATTAGGTCTACTTGCTAGATTCCTTTCTAGTAAGATTTTATTTTTATTTTTAGGTTCTCTTGAGTCTATCTTTTTCTTCGTGCTTTTGTTAGTAAATTAAATTCATTGACTATTCCGTTGACCATTATGGAAAACGCGAATCCACCCCTTTCCCCTAGAGAAGTGGTTGTGTTATGTGAACAAATTGAGAGTGAGATTAGGGAACTTAGGGAGCTTAATAGGTTGATTAAGGTTGAGCTCGACCATGCATTTACTGAACTAGCGACCACCTTGTATTCAAATGAGGACCTTAGGCCTAATGATTTGGGGAATGTTGTTGAGGAACTAGAAGAGGGGGAAATAGATCCGAAGCTAAATGATTACTTTAATCTATACCCCACTAAGAAGGAGATTGCATATTATAATAATCTTATTGATGACCCTCGATCTCCTTTTACTAGAATCGAACCTAAGATAAAGAGAGGCGATCCTAAGAATGCTAAGATACCATGTATGATTGGGTATAGACACGTTGACAATGCTTACATTGACTTCAAATCCCCAATCAACATTATGTCCTCAAGTGTTTATAATGATATAGTGAAAACAAGACTTTAACCTAGAAGAGATCCCAAATACCCCGGTGGAGTTTGTAACTTTGTCGGGAGAGTTAAAGGTCTACATGTCTTTGTTGGGAATTTCACTTTTGTCACCGACTTTATGATTGTGGAAGATCTTGCTAATGTTATTGATTGCCGATTGTCCAATGTTGTGTTTGGCAAACCGTTTGTTGAGGAGTCCAAGATAGAATATGATGAGATAGAAGGTACAATCCGATTTGCAAGTAACACCGATAGGATCACTTATAGGATGCCTAATAGAATGAAAGAATTTCGCTTCATAGCCCGATTTGACAAGGATAACATTGGTGCTTTTGAGGACATCAATGAAGAGGATAAGAAAAAGGGCATGGATTATGTATGGGAAAAGAGGAGTCTTTTCTACAAAGATTGTTTGACTTTAGGACAAAAGTATAAAGTCAATAAGGAATTTGCCCGTAGGATTATAGGAGCAATCGAGAAAAAGGTGATTGGTTTCTATAAAGAACATTTACAATCATAAAGTGAAACCAACGATGAGGTCACGTAGTAACCCATGACCTTGAGTCTAGCTACAAGACTCGTAAATAAAGAAAAGCGCATCTTGGGAGGCAACCCATGCTTTGTGTGATTTTTTTTTGTTTGTTTGTTATTTGCTTCCGTATGCATGCTTTATTTTTATTGTTGGTAGATCATGTTTCTAAACTAAATAGTGGAAATACTTTACTTTGTTGTTTTGGCCTAATCTTAACTTCACCAAAAGGTATTTTTGCAAAAGATAAGTGTAAGGGGGAACCCCAAATATGTTTTTAAGAAACAAACCGATCATGATTCTCTACAATATTAAATGAACATGTATATTCGTATTTGTTAGAGTCAAATGCTTGTATCGAGTCATAATGAAGTTTTGCAGGATTTTCCAGGAAGTAGGACCAAGTTTTTCCAGAAATTTTCCGGAAACTTAACATTGCAGGTCACTTCTGACGACGTCATGAGTTTACTCTTGACGGCGTCACGTGTAAAAATCTGGAAATTTTACCAGTTTTGTTTTTCTAACGGAGTCTTAAAGTTTTTGTTGAATTATTAAGTTTTATAATCTCCAGGAAATCTGCAAACTTCATTCCACAAGCATTATATCTTATTTTGTTTTCTAAGATTTAGTAACTTATGTAGATTGCCGCCGATTTTATGCGAGGTTGCCTTGTCTGTTTTCTCAGGATTTACAGGTTACGTATGACAAGAAGATGATTTATTTTTCTGGAATGGAAGCTTTGATTGTTCATTTTCTTGGAGGAAGATTTAACCTGGCCACCTTATTATCCATACCGAGCGAATCAGGGGAGTATTTGATTTCATTCTTTTTACTCTTTCACTTTTACATTCTTTACTTGAACATTGGAGACAATGTTCATCCTAAGTGTAAGGGGAGGGTAAAATGATGATACCTTACAAATACACTTTCGCTTGAGTTTGTTTGTTTAATAGTAGATGTGTAATAAAACTATGAGAAATACTTGTTAGTGCAATTTTAGCGCCAAATTTAAAATTTTTTACAACATTTAGGAGTGAAACTTTAGCCATAGCAAGCGTCTCATGGATAGGAGATTGTATGACTAGCACAAAACCGTACTATTCAGAAAAATTTTCCACCCAAATATGTGAGGTTCGCCTTTAGATTTGATAGGAAAAGCATTTACTATTAGTGCTTATGAGTGTACCGATAGCATTTAGATTCTAGAACTTGCGTTAGTGATGCATCCCGAGACCGCTAGTGAGACTACATTCGTGTGGTAGGTTTACTACATGATAAGAGGTATTAGGATCACCGTTGTGTTAAACCCGTATCATAATTACTTGACCATTTAAGTCATATTACATGGCTAGTTAAGTCAACAAACTTTTCCCACACCTTAGCGTTGTACTCATTTTTAGTACACGAAACCCCTAGTACACCCCTCCGAGCCTATCTTTTCGTTTCTAACTTTAAGTATTTTACTTAAAGGAAGAATTTGTTACACCCCACTTAAATGTACACCCAAATCGCCTTAGCCTTCCGTGTATGCACTCATCTTTAGTGCATTATTGTTATTTGTTAAACCCTAAGTTAATTATCTAATTGATTACATGGTTGCTAAGTCGAGTCATATCCTTGTACATATTATTTTGGCACGATTGGGACCCATGGGTAAAGTACTTATTTTATGGAGTAATGGGGAAGAACATCTTATTATTACCCCCATATGTGCGTTAATCTTAAAAGTGCTCCAAGTGTTTTGATTTTCTTAATTCGAGTCATTAGATTAGTTTATTGTAAAAATTCAAGTGTAAGGGTAATTTTCATCCCCTATGATGTATTATTTTGGATGGTAGGGTAAGAGTGTATGCAAAAAAAAAAAAAAAAAAAAAAAAAAAAAAAAAAAAAAAAAAAAAAAAAAACGGACTACCATCCCTTTTCATTCTATGTTCATTTTATGTTTTTGTTATTTTGATTTATTAGCTTAAGTCGAGTCTAGTCTTGGCTTAGCAACGCCATATTGTACATGTAATTAACCAAGATTGTTAACTCGCCACCAGTAAAGACTGCCTATATCCAACAAAACCGTGTATTTCATATCCCTACACCTAACGTTACACCCTTTAAAAGACCTCTTTGATAGTTTATCCTAGGTGCTTACGCCATGTGGTGGAGGTTTGATCTTTTCCCAAGCCTATGGTAATCTATTTTGCTATGACAGGTAGTGAGAGATATCTTCCGTTTCCATATTGTAATTTATACTTTATTACACCCGATAGATGTGAGTATCTAAACACTATTTGTGAGGTGCTAGTATATGACCTCCGTGCTTGTCTTTGGTCTTTAGTGGAACTATCATTTGTTGTAATTACTTTTATATTAGTGTTAAATGACCCCTAACTTGTATTTTGATTAGATTAAAAGCGCATTTGCTTGAGGACAAGCAAATCTCAAGTGTAAGGGTATATGATGAGGCGAAAAATAAACCACTTTTAGGGGGTCATTTAAGCCCGGAATTGAATTTATTTGATCAAATATTACCCTAAATCGTTCCTTTTGTGATTTTAGGTACTTTGAGAGTGAAATCTGGAAAAGGAAGCAATTTGGACGTTTTTGGAGCATAAAAGTGAAAAAAACGCCAAAGACTTAATTTTCCATGCTGGGAATAGTGTATGACTGCGTCAAGAAGGCAATCCTGACGGCGTCAAGAATAAAAACCATGACGACCCAGAAGAAACATGAAGGCGTCACAAGTAGAGCGTCAAGAGTTAATTGTGTGACGGCCTGCAAAAAGGGATTACATGACGGCGTCAGATGTAGATCTAGGCAGTTCGAGGAATTTTTGGGCGGGGAGATGACGGCGTCAAATATTTGTTCTTGACGCCGTCACCTCCTAAAACCTATATATAGTTTTCTAATTTCCATTCATTAGAGGATGAACTTGTGTGGAGAAACCCTAGGGCCGAACCTTGTACGAATTTTACAGCTTTTCAAGGGTTTTCAACCCTTGAATCCTTACATGTGTTATTGAGATAAGTCTTCTCTTAATTCAATCAATATGTTTATGTGTTGGTTGTCTATATCTTGTGCTTGTCTTGATTTCAACATGTTAGGCTAGATTTGACTTGTGTTTGCTTAGATCTAATGAAACCTAGATGTTAATTATGTGTTGATTACTTGTTTATGGTTGTATTGGATGAATGATTTCAATGTTAGGCTTAAGAAAACTGGCAGATCTCCAATTGGTAACATGCTTGAACGTCTTAGGAAACATGAACCGATGTGTACTAGGTTTTATTGGTTGTAGTTAATGCATGAGTAAATTCTAATGATCCCATGTTAGGAGCTTCTTGCAGGCTCGACATAGGAGTGAAGTAGGCACTCATAGGATTGGGGAAGTAAGTACGCCACCCCATGAATGGTATTAAGGAATACAATCCGTCATACACGCAACTATAACAAGTAATTAACGTGTAAAAGATATCTAGGGAGTAGTGAAATCTAAGTAAACACATTTCTCTCATATATTGCTCACAACCTTAGTTTAAAATAGTTTTATTTTCATTTTAGTATTTTATTTTGATTGCATTTTTAGTATTGGGTTAGTTGACTAGCAACTAATTCCGCCCCAAATCCTTCAAACCCGAGATTTTAATTTGCTTTCTTAAAAATATAAAAATACAAAAAGAATCATCCCTCATCTCTAGATCTAGTATTTAGGTTTTCTAATCCTAGCGACACTATTCCTAGCTGAACGATCAATCCCTCGGTACTTGTCATTATACTATACTACATCGATCAGGTACACTGCCTGGTGGGGGTTGTAAGCTTCTCAAGATCCCTTGAGAGGTAAAGCATGGTGCAATCCCTACGCATCAGGAATATTGTACACGGCCCTACGACTAGTATTAAGGAATATAACCCGTCATCCATGCAATTGTAACAAGCTAATCAACCGGTAAAAGATATCTAGGGAGTAATGAAATCTAAGTAAACACATCTTTTCTCATTATTGTTTTCACCACATAATCATATTAGTTTATTTTCATTTCTTTTATTTTATTTTGATTGCATCTGTATTTAATTGGGTTAGTTGACTAGCAACTAATTCCGCCCACTCTTTCAAAACCCGAGATTTTACTTGCTTTCATAAAATATAAAAAATACAAAAAGAATCATCCCTTACCTCTAGACCTAGTTTAGTAGGCTTTCTAATTTTAGCGACACTATTCCTGAGTTGAACGATCAATCCCCCGGTACTTGTCACTATACTATACTACAACGATCAGGTACACTGCCTGGCGGGTATTGCAAGCTTCTCAAGATCCCTTGAGAGGTAAAACCTGTTGCGAGGGCGCAATCCCGCGTATCAAGTTTTTGGCGCCGCAGCTCGGGGAATAGTTATTGTCTAGGTTAGAATTTCTTTTTATTAGGTCTACTTGTTAGATTCCTTTTAGTAAGATTTTTATTTTTACTTTTAGGTTTTCTTTAGTCTATCTCATATCTTGTTCCTTTGTTCGTAATCATTACCATCCGACATCATGGAAGGTGGTAATAACCTTGAGCCCATCAACCCACCACAACTAAACCACCTATAAAACCCACCACTAGCAAACCAACCTCCTAGACCCCCAAACTTTAGGAGAGTATTCCCGTCCTAGCCACCAAGGCTATCGGAATACCATTGAGCTCACTCAAGGTGCCAATGTGTCTCCCTTGCGATCCGACACCATCCGGTTGGTGCAAAGCGGATGTGCATTCCATGGACTTCGTTCCGAAGATCCTAATCAACATCTCAAGGATTTCCTAAAAATCATAGATTCCATAGACCTTGATGTTGCAACTAGAGAGACAACCCAATTACGTCTATTCCAATTCTCTCTACGTGACCAAGCTAGTCAATGGCTTGAACGTTTACCCGCGGGATCCATCACATCTTGGGATGATCTCACTTCTCGTTTCCTTGCTCAAATTTTCCCACCGGGGAGAACTACCAAGCTTAGAAATGACATTTTGATGTTCCAACAACGTCAAGGTGAAACTTTCTATGAAGCATGGACTCGTGTCAAGGATTTATTCCAAAAATTCCCTCATCATGGCATAGATCTTTGGCTATTAGGTCAAATATTGTATGACCATGTCGACTTTCACACTAAACGCACCATTGATCGAGCCGCCGGAGGCAGGTTGCGCGATAAAGACGCCGAGGAATCTTGGGAAATTATTGATGAACTTACCTTCTACAATCGTGAGTTATGGGAAGTTACGCATGTTATAAACTCGGCTATCAACGCAATCTCGACACCTGGGGAAACCACTCAAATCTCCGAGGAACTCCTTTGCAAACTTGAGAGAAAAATGGATTACCTCACGGAAAAACAAAGGAGACCTTTAAGTCCCAGACGGGCAACAGTCAATTCTATCTCAAATATGAATCCAACACCATTGTCTGAGTCACCTCTTAGAGAGAATGTCGAAACCTTTCAAAAATATGCTCGACCTTATTCGCCTCCTCAAAACCTCAACCCGGAATTCGAAACTCGAATGAGAGAGTACATGGCAACCCATTATGAGTGGCTTGCTAAATTCGAGGAGGCTGTTTATAAGCAAAAGGAGGAGATGCAAAAGAAATCCCCGGAAATGATGTTATTAAGGAAGGAAAGCGTTACCCCCACTACCCAATTTTTTAACTCTATCACAATTGTCCACGAGGGTAGAAGAGAAGGAAACCCCTATTGTACAAACCGTTGAGGAACCACCAAAATCCCAATCATTAGGTTACTACCTAAAACATGATATAAATGAGAATACCATAACAAATTGGATAAAGGGTGACGGGCGTAACCAATCCTCCAAGCGGGTTTCCAAAAGAGAGAAAGAAGGGAAAGATAAGTATGATACATTACCTGGGGGGCGGTATTTGAGAAGCTACTTATACAAAAAGTGGCTACAAAGCATATGGCTTATGGGAACTTTGAGATACCGGCCAGCATTGGAAAGTTGCAATATCTGGATGCTTTCGCCGATCAAGGATCGGAAGTAAACCTAGTGTCTCTAACTATTTACACCCAACTCACTACGGAAATGCCGACTACCACCCGTGTTAGGCTATCCTTCGCTGGTCACTCTTATGTATACCCTTTGGGAATTGCAGAGGACGTACTGGTCAATGTAGCAGGTTTTATGTATCCCGTCGATTTCATGATCATCGATGGTAAAGGAGGTGGGTGCATGCCAAGAATCCTTGGAGCACCATTCCTCACCAAAGCAAGAGCTATCATTAGGTATGAAAAAAAGGAAATCGAACTTAAGTCATGAAAAAGGAAGATTAGCCTTCCTATGACCCCACGATGTGTGCAAGAAAGCCTAATTAAAAGAAAGCTAAAAAACAACATTGACACATCGCATAATCATGTTCAAGAAAAAAAAAATCCTCGCATGGGAAACAAGATTCAAAAGCTACAAAGAAACTGAGCCTGAGAGAGGCAAAAGCAGCGATAAAGTTCATGTCAAGTTTGAATGCAGTCCACCGACGGAGAATCATGTACCATTTGCAGAAGGAGACTTGGTACTCGTAAGGCATTCAGAAATAAAAGTACCTCCCGACGAGCCAAGTCCCTGGTGGTATGGACCATTCACAATTGAAAGCCTACGCCAAGATGGGATAGCTACCTTGTGCAGTAAAAGAGGAGGGGAGGTGACTACAAGTGTCGAACGATTGAAACACTAGCACCCCGATAGCGAGGATCATACTTATATGGGATACGTCATCTCAAGAGACGAGGTTACGTAATAGCCCGTGACCTTGAGTCTAGCTACAAGACTCGTAAATAAAGAAAAGTGCTTCTTGGGAGGCAACCCATGTTTTGTGTGTTTTTATTTGTTTGATTTTATTTGTTTCCGTATGCATGTTTTATTTTTATTGGTGGTAGATCATGTTTCAAAGTAAATTGTGAAAATGCTTTATTTTGTTTTTAACTTCGTATTAATTACATATAAAGGTATTTTGCAAAAACTAAGTGTAAGGGAAATCCAAATTTGTTTATAAGAACGAAAATGAGCATGATTCACTACAATATTAAATGAGCATGTATATTAGTATTTGTTAGAGTCAAATGCTTGTATCGAGTCATAATGATGTTTTGCAGGATTTTCCAGAAAATAAGGCATAAGTTTTTCTAGAAATTTTCAGGAAACTTAACATAAGATTTTTCCAGGAACATTCTGACGGCGTCAGGAGTTACAACCTGAGGTGTCAGGTACTAAAATTCTGAAAAATTTTGCGAGTTTTGTTTAAGCCAGAGTCTTAAAGTTTTTGTTGATTCTTTAGTTTTATAAACTCTAGGAGATCTACAAATATTCATTCCACAAGCATTATATCTTAATTTGCTCCCTAGGATTTTTTTTTTAGTATATATAGATTGCCGCCGATTTTACGCGAGGTTTGCCTTGATTGTTTTCTCAGGTTTAACAGGTTATATATGACAAGAAGATGATTTATATTTCTGGAGGGAAGCTTTCAATGTTCATTTTCTTGGAGGAAGATCTAACCTTGTTGACACACTATCCACACCGAATGAATCAGGGGAGTATTTGCATCCTTTAATTGAACATTGGGGACAATGTTCATCCTAAGTGTAAGGGGAGGGTAAATGATGATACTTTATAGGATACAATTGCACTTGAGTTTGTTTGTTTGATAGTAGGTGTGTAATAAAACTAAGAGAAATACTTGCTAGGGCAATTTTAGCGCCAAATTTAAATTTTTTTACAACATTTAGGAGTGAAACTTTAGCCTTAACAAGCGTCCCATGGATAGGAGTTATATGACTAGCACAAAACCGAACCACTTAAAAATTTTTCCACCCAAATATGTGAGGTTCGCCTTTAGATTTGATAGGAAAAACATTCATTATTAGTGCTTATGAGTGTACCGGTAGTATTTAGATTCTAGAACTTGCGTTTGTGATACATCCCGAGACCGCTAGTGAGACTACATTCGTGTAGTAGGATTTACTACATGATAAGAGGCATTAGGATCACCCTTGTGTTAAACCTGTATTATAATTACTTGACCATTTAAGTCATATTACTTGACTAGCGAAGTCAATTAATTTTCCCACACCTTAGCGTTGTACTCATTTTTAATACACGAAACCCCTAGTACACCCCTCCGAGCCTATCTTTTCGTTTCTAACTTTAAGCATCTTACTTAAAGGAAGAATTTGTTAACAATCCACCCAAATGTGCAACCAAATTGCCTTAGCCTTTCCGTGTATGCACTCATCTTTAGTGCATTATTGTTATTTGTTTAAACCCTTAGTTAATTGTCTAATTTATTACATGGTTGTTAAGTCAAGTCATATCTTGTACATATTGGTTTGGGACGATTGGGACTCATGGGTAAAGTACTAGTGTTATGGAGTAATGGGGAAGAACATCATATATTACCCCCATATGTGCGTTAATCTTAAAAAGTACTCCAAGTGTTTTGATAATCTTAATTCGAGTCATTAGAGTAGTTTATTGTAAAGTATGTAAAAGTTCAAGTGTAAGGGGAATGCAAATTCCCTATGATGTATTATTTTGGATGGTAGGGCAAGAGTGTATGAAAAAAAATCGAAAAAGTTAAGAAAAAGAAAAAAAAAATAGAAAAAGAAAGAGAAAAACATACGGACTACCATCCCGTTTCATTCTATGTTTGTTTTATGTTTATGTTATTTTTGATTTATTAGCTTAAGTTGAGTCTAGTCTTGGCTTAGCAACGCCATATTGTACATGTAATTAACCAAGATGATTAACTTGCCACCAGTGAATATTGCCTTTATCCAACAAAACCGTGTTTTCCATATCCCTACACCTAACGTTATAACCCTTTAAAAGACCTCTTTGATAGTTTATCCTAGGTGCTTACGCCAAGTGGTGGAGGTTTGATCCTTTCCCAAGCCTATGGTAATCTATTTGCTATGACAGGTAGTGAGAGATGTTTTCCATTTCCATATTGTGATATATACTTTATTACACCTGAGAGATGTGAGTATCTAAACACTATTTATGAGGTGCTAGTGTATGACCTCCGTGCTTATTTTTGGTTTTTAGTAGAACGATTATTTGTTGTAATTACTTTTATATTAGTGTTAAATGACCCCTAACTTGTATTTTGATTAGAATAAAAGCGCATTTGCTTGAGGACAAGTAAATCTCAAGTGTAAGGGTATTTGATAAGGCGAAAAGTGCACCGCTTTTAAGGGGTCATTTAAGCCCGAATTCGTGATTATTTGATCAATTACTGCCCTAAATCGTTCCTTTTGTCATTTTAGGTACCTTTGAGAAGAAATCTGGAAAATGAAGCATTTTGGACGTTTTTGGAGCATAAAAGTCAAGAAAATGGCAATGTCTCAAAATCCTTGCTGGGAACAGTACCTGACGACGTCAAGACCTCACACATGATGGCGTCAAGCTTGGCAAAAGAGGTGGAAATGAAGAATACACATGACGGCCCAGAACTATTTCAAGTATAAAATGCCTGACAGCGTCACCAAGGCCGTCAGGGTCATTTTACAAGTGACGGCCCAGAGCTCAATTTCTACATGAAGACGTCAAGACTGGATCTAGGCAACACGACCCTTAATTTGGCGGCGTGTTGACGGCGTCAGAAACTACAACGTGACGCCGTAAGGATGTATTCTCTATATATATTTTTCCAATTTTTCATTCATTGTGTATGGAACATTAGGAGAACTTTGGAGACTCAAACCCTAGACGAATTTTCTGTAAAAATAAGGGTTTCAACCCTTGTTCCATCCATGCTTAATTGAAGATAAGTTTTCCAATAATCATACGATATCTCTATGTGTGTGTGATTCTATCTTATGCTTATATTTCTTTTAACATGCTATGCTAGGTTTTTATTGTGTTTGCTTAGATGTAGTGAAACCTAGATGTTAATTATTGGTTGATGATTTGCTTATAATTGTTGTGGATGATTGTATTCGATGTTAGGCTTAAGAAAACTGGAAGACTTCCATTGGTAACTTGCTTGAACGTCTTAAGAAACATGATTGGAGGTGTACTACGATTTTTGGTTGTGTTTAATGCATAAGTGAATTCTAGTGATCCCATGTTAGGAGCTTTTAGTCGGCTCGACATAGAAGTGAAGTAGGAGCTTATAGAGTTAGGGAATATTGTACACGGCTCTACGACTAGTATTAAGGAATATAACCCGTCATCCATGCAATTGTAACAAGCTAATCAACCGGTAAAAGATATCTAGGGAGTAATGAAATCTAAGTAAACACATCTTTTCTCATTATTGTTTTCACCACATAATCATATTAGTTTATTTTCATTTCTTTTATTTTATTTTGATTGCATCTGTAGTTAATTGGGTTAGTTGACTAGCAAATAATTCCGCCCACTCCTTCAAAACCCGAGATTTTACTTGCTTTCATACAATATAAAAAAATACAAAAAGAATCATCTCTCACCTCTAGACTTAGTTTAGTAAGCTTTCTAATCCTAGCGACATTATTCCTGAGTTGAACGATCAATCCCCCGGTACTTGTCACTATACTATACTACAACGATTAGGTACACTGCCTAGCGGGGATTGCAAGCTTCTCAAGATCCCTTGAGAGGTAAAACCTGTTGTGAGGGCGCAATCCCGCGTATCGGATGGAAACAGGAAACTTTAGTGTTTCTTTTTAACTTATTGCAAAACAGAATCCTGAATGTGAAAGGGGGCAAATTTTGATGTTGTTTCCATCCAGGACGTCATGTTTGAACAAATTAACCTCACTTTTCTCGTCAACCCAAATCCATCCATTCCTTTTTGTCTTCAAAACCTACAACCAAAAAATACCTCCACCCATCTCACCAACAACAACCTCATTCATCCGTCGCTACACATCATTAGATCCTTGATTGCCACCTCACACAAACAACCTCCTCGAAATGGCCACCACTATAAGCTAGTCGACCAATTGATACTCCATTTGCATCACTAGTCTCTTGGGATTTCATTCGCTAGACTGAACCATTGAATAAATAGTTACAAGGACACTCAAGGAATTTGATCTTGTTACAGTAAGCAATTTTAGGACAATTTTGATAGTTTTATTTTAAGCAATTTTAGGACAATTTTGATAGTTTTATTTTCATGTTTTTTAAAAATCTTTAATTGTGAACAACTCTAGGATTCTTTGTTATTAACTTGTGGTGGTGAATAATTGGTCCAAAATTTACCTCGAATCTATCATCACGTTGATTTTATTTTGCAATACTAGGCATAATTAAAGTTTGGTGGTATGACAGTTTAATTACAAAAAAGGTATTGTAGTCACTGATTATATTAAGATGGTCAATTAATCATTAAAAAGAACAACATTTACTCAAAGTTATCTTATTCTAAACAGGTCACATATATCCATACAGACACTAACTAGAATCAGGAAAAAAGAAAATATAGAAACAACCCGATATTGCAAGTTTTGTCATAAAATTTATATGGCCGACCCCATTACGAATGACAAAAAAATTGAATATTCATTACTGCAACTGTGATTTTAACCCTATGACTGAGGTATGTTTGAAACAACAAAGCCTTTCTTTAACGAAAGACAACAAAGGGGATGGTGAGGGTTGTAGTAATGGAACTTTGTAAAATTAGAATTATGATGAGAAAGCTATTAAAAAAAACTCTTTGATTGAACTTCTTGTTTTAGCTGATACATGTATACTCTGTTCTCGAGTTTTGAAATAAAAGAAAATTAAGTTTGTCGAACATTCGGCCCTCATTAAATATTCAAAGAACTTGCAACCCAAATATAATTAGCTTATACGTTACATTTTACTTATGGATTACTTATGTTATAGATATCTTGTCAATCCAAATATCCACCGTTGCTTCCGAGTTCGCCTTTAGTACAAGTGGTTGTATTTTAGACCCATACAGGAGTGCCTTGTTGCCGCAAATTGTAGAAGCCTTGAAATGCACTCAAAGTTAGGGTCACAAAAAAGCATCAACAAGGATGATTTAGAAGATCTTTTAAAAGATGATGAGGTTATCATAGGTAAATTAATTATAAACTATAAAGAATGATACGTAGATATATAGTTTTGTGTGTGTCATTTATACATTTTGTTGTTGTCATTATTTATTTATTTATTTTTTTTTTTCTTTTTCTTTTTTTTTTTTTTTGAAATGAAAGAGGCGATGAACAAACTAAAAGGTGACAATGGAAATCGAAAAGGTATACCGCTTGATTGAGAAGAGCGCGTTTAGTGCTTTTGGTGAAGTTGGAAGAATGCTACTTTGATGTTGTGTTGCACTTTGGAGTTTGGAACAATGTTAGTATTTAATATTTTGTTACCGGTTTGCCGCTATTATTTTTTGTTTTTTTGAGTTGCTTTGATCTTGTTATTGACAGTTTTTTTGGAGCTACAGTACCAGTTTGCCAATATTGTGTCCTGTGACAGTAACACACGCCTGGAAATATTCTTCAGGAGCAAGTGGTTTGGGCCTTGTCACATAATTTAATTATGATAATTGGGCCTTGTCAAATTTTCGGTTCATCATGTCCAAAACCGAGGACCGAACCGATTGACCTGAGGAAAGACTGACCGGCCCGAGTGGCCATTGGTCTGGTTTCGGTCTGTATGAATTAGTGTTTTCGGTTTTCGGGTCGAGTTGGGTTTCGCCAGTCTGGTCCGGGTTTGACCCGATGCTCACCCTACACTTATAACTAAGGTTAGTTAAAAGTTAAAACTCATTGAATAAGTGAGTGTTCCACACCTTACTATCCATGCATTAAGGTAAATCAAAACGACTATAAATACAGGTGAACCAAAAATGAGTATAAAGTTTAAGGCAACTTGATACACTTAATTTTTTTTTTTTTTTTTTTTTTTTTTTCTTTACTTACACTCCAAACACTTGCTATATACATATTTATACCCTGTCATCCTACATATAAAGTTCCGACTTTATCGTCAAAGGGTGGCTTTCGGCGTTTAACTCTTTCTAAGTGATTTCCTTCTAATGTACAATAAGGCCCATTGGTTTGCTAGTGGGTTTATATTTAAGTTTAGGCTTAAAGGTAAAGTAGGGTAACGAAAGATATTTGTGTTTAAACCAATTGTTTGGTTTGTAAATTAACAGGAGTGAAATAAATTTCTGTACATTATTTAAGTTATAAAAAAGATAACAAAATGCAGTGAAAAGAAATGAGCCTACTAGAATATGAGAATACAAACAAAATTATAACAATATAAAATTGATAATTATTAACAGTTCACAGTTTTCAAGACCAAAGGTAGTTGTTTAGCTTCTAACCCCGCCCTTGCTGGTGGGATTTTCAAAACCCTTACTTTTAGTATTCTAACACCGTACTTAAATCTAACCCCGGATACTAAACTAGTTTTTTTTTTTATCTTTAATGCCTAACCCAGATCTTTAAAACCTCACACCAAACACTTCCTAACATATTTATGCTCAAGTTCATGAAGAATAGCTCCCACCCTTAGAATAGATCCGAACTTCACAAAAATTGAAGATGAACTGATAGGTTTGTTTTCAAGAGTTTACCAACTCGAATCTTAAAGTTGCAAAATCAAGGAAATATATATAATTTTGATAAAGGGCTTATCTCTTATTTTTGGGCTTGAAGAATAAATCTTAGGAATGGGCCTAATGTTGAACTAATCAAAACAAAAGTTTGAGTTTAGAAAAACACAATTTATATTTTATTTAAATTCTGGACATTTATCCATAACTTAATAAAAATCAAAATCACCACCAACCAATCTCATGTATAGCATCAAAAAGTTTAGCATGTAGTTGTAAATCACAATGCTTCATAAGCAAGTATATATGATACTCATACTTTAAGGAGTATATATTCGCATTACAAATGTAAGTTCAATATATAATTGATCACCAACAAAGCTACAATCAATCAACAATTTTAATTTACCCCTTCATTTACAATTTAATAAGTCACCAACAGTATCAAAGAATCATATTGTTAACTTCACCCTTTATCAGTCCACAACTTCCATATTTTCCCACCTTTCAACTTTAACCAATCATCATTGTAACAACCAACAATCACTAAACTGCTTAAACACATTTTCATGAAAGCTTTGAACCTTCATCAAACAAAAATGTGTACAAAACCCTAACCCTAACGCTAAATCACCACCATTTTCGCTACTACTTGTCTTCAACAAATAACATGTAGACTTGCATTCATCTCTTCCTTTAACCTTACCTTGAATCAACACTCCATAAGCCCTAGCTCCATCAATATCATGCTCATCGCCATTTGATCCGAGCTCCTCCACAAGTATAACTCCGTCAAGCAATGACGATAAAGATGACCGATGTTTCATCCAGTTATTTGTATCCTTTGAAACTTTGCTTGTCTTTACCTCACCGTTGGTAAATATTTGAACTAAAAGCGGCGCGTGTTTGATATTCTTGACGATCTCCGTTACTGAACTGTGGATCAGTTCATCTAGGGTTTCTCTTTCGGAAACCCTAGGACTTAGTTCATCTAGGGTTTCTGGTTCGAAAACCCCAGGACTTTCTATAATAGTATAATCATTTTTACGAATATTACTTCGCTCTCTTTCTAAGCCAAGATCGCTTGTATATAAAGATAAACCAGACCATTTGGAATCAAGGGTTGTTGTCATCGTTACATTAACCTTTGTAGAGAGTTTATGATTCGAACTAGGTTGCTTGTGGATCACGTTATTTGTTATTCCTCCATGAGGGATACGTAAACAAGCCATGTGTTGCACAAGAAAACTTAATATCAACGATTTTAATATCTTAGTTTGAATTTATGTGTTGAAAAAGTGTATATTGGAGGCAGTAGGAATGGGTGGATTTGAGTTTGATTTAATTTATGAGTTGAATGTTTGATGGACCGAAAGAATGCTGAAGTTATTTATATACGGTGTTTGTGGCGTGCGTGTGTAAGTTTGCGTTTGGAATGCGGATGGGGTTGGGCGTATGAGGAAGTAACTTGGAAGGAATCTTTTAGACTTTTTTGGTATACCGTATTGCCTGTTCAAACTTGCTACAAAAAAATTGATATAAAACTACTTTTTATTCAATTCAAAAACTTAAAATCGATATCATTCAAATATTTGATCAAGCCAATCAAATAAGGAAACAAAAAATTTAAGCATGATTTACTGTTGACTAGAAAAAAATATAAGAACTCATTTACTATAAATTAAAATATATATATATATATATATATATATATATATATATATATATATATATATATATATATATATATATATATATATATATATATATATATATATATATGTATGTATGTAATTGATGAGATATGATTCTCTTAAATTTGAATGAATATGATCGGTTATATTCTCTTATAAACAAAAAAAAAAAAAAAAAAAAAAAAAAAAAAAAAAAAAATCTAGATACCTTTATAGGTTTCGTTACTTTGTTTATAAGTAAACATTATGAGGTAATCCCCATTATATTTTATATATATATATATATATATATATATATATATATATATATATATATATATATATATATATTTGATAAACCCATTATATTATATTTAGAACAAAGGGAAGTATTTCTTTCGTCAAGTTAACAAATTAGGAGGAAATAAATAGTATTATATATATTTTTACCTTTACAAATCTCGATACATGCAAAGCGTATTCTACAAACATTTCTTTTTTCACTCAAATCTTTCCATCACTTCCCTCTCTCTACTCAACTTTATTTATTTCTTCTTCCCCAAACGGTCAAAATAAATAAATAAATAAATAAATAAAGAATGGTGCAGTGCTGGTGTGGACAAGCCGCGGTTATTCGCACATCATGGACAAATCGAAATCCAGGACGTAGGTTCTATGGTTGTTGTGATTTTATTGACTGGTACGATCGCTTATGAAGTATTAGTTCAATGGTATCAACCATGGATGCAGTTGTGAAATTGTCATTCTTTTATTGTTATTGATTTATGGCGTGGTTAAACTTAACATTTACTTGTTGACTTTGAAATGGGTAAACATAAGTACTTGACCATGATCTGATTTGGTTAAGTTTGTCTATTATAATCCAACATAATGGTATTAAGCATGTTCAGATTGCTTTGGTTAAGAATTGGAAGTTGAGTTTTGCACTAACATGAAAAAAATTGTTTTTGCATACTAAAACCCAAGTGAATGGAACTTTAAAACCTTGTTGACATAGTTTTTGTCAAAATAGTCATAAGAATTTGCATGTTTTCAATTGGATTATGCAGATGCAATGAATTATTTTTGCATACTAAAACCCAAGTGAATGAAACTTTAAAGTCTTGTTGACATAGTTTTTGTCAAAATAGTCATAATAATTTGCATTTTTTCAATTGCATATGCAGATGCAAGTCATCATTGTCATTTGCACCGACAGAAAATTAGCTAAACGTGTAGAATATTAGTCATAAAAGCCTTTAATACAACAAAAGAAATAAAAATAAGTCAATACAACAAGTTGCAATGACTTGAAAATTGCAATGGCCTAGTACCAAGTCTTAAACATAAATCCACATACACGAAAAGAAATAAAAATAAGTCTTAAATATGTTCAAACATCTGACAGTTTCTAACTCCAATGTAATCTTGCTCAAGTCTTGTTTGGTGTATCAGATCCAACTCTCCTACTAACTCTACCACCTCTATATATGTCATTCCTTATGGCATGTCGGTTCCATCATGGTGATCCAGGACTTCTGCTTCCGCTAGAAATTCCACTTTGACAGCTTGGAGTTGCATTGGGATGCCTTTGGCTTTCTGTAGTAGCAGTAGATGCACCTGACCTTTCACTACTTTGATTTGCAGAAGGAGGATTGCCATTTCCAGCAGTGTGTGCTTCCACCTGCATTATCAACATTATCATATAAATTTGTAACAAATGATAAATAACTAAAACATACAAAATACAACAACTTAGTAAGACTAAGCATTTAATACCTTCTCTTGCAACAAAAGATGGTGAACCTTCTACGTAATCATCCAAACAAAACCTGACTTTCTTGCGGGGTCTTGGATTACCAGATGAACCACCAGAAGCTTCAACATTTTTCCCTTTCCCTGTGCTTGTATTTTTTGACCCAGAAGTTGTTGCACCACCTTGACCCTTGCATGACTGTTTATTGTGACCCGGGTTTACACAAGAAGAACATCTAACAGTTCTCCCTCTCCTACTCAACTTGCCATCCTTAACACATGGTGTGTCCTCCAATTGTCCTTTGACTCTCTTCTTCTTAGGCCTGCCAGCTTGAGGGGTGATAATGTAGATGAGTTATTGTTGTAAGACACGGAGATTTCTTCTAGTCTACCCTCCCACTAGGCCACCACATGGTTGTATCTTGAAACTGTAAACTTCTTTCCAAGTTTCTAACCAATAAAACTTATCAACCCAAACCTCTGGTAGTGGTACAGGTTGGCCATTGACAGCCATATTCCAGTTTGCAGCAACTGCATGCCTACAAGGAAAGCCAGAAATCTCCAATCTCCTACACGTACATGTTTTTCTTTCAACATCAACTACACAGTGTTCCCCAAAAGATCCAGTAACCTGATACTTTTGACCCCCATTCCACATAACTTTATAATTGCCAGCAACATTTTTGATTTTATTATAACTGTGGCTGTAGGAGTTAGAGGACCAGGACACTTTTCAATGGCTTTCTGAACATTCACAATTCTTTTCATGCAGTACTCCCTGATGTACTCTAACAAAGTGGTAATAGGTTTGTCCCTGCGAAGGACAAGCTTACCATTCAACACTTCACACATGTTATTGGGCAACACATCTGAACGAGCTCCTCCTACATACAGAAATAATATAATCTTGTAAGGAACTAATTGATTACATCATGGTAATTATTTCACAAAACCTAACTGAATTTACCTGAAAAGTGTGATCTGGACCAATGTTCTGGTGGAATCTTTGCTAACATGTACAACCTCTTTTAACTCATTAAGTTCTTTCATCTCAACTTCAAACTTAGTTAGTGTTGTAGCTATAGCACACTTCCATAGAAGTTTCTTGTATGCAAGTCCATTCCATTGCTTCTTCATGCTTTCATGGATATGCCTTAAGCAGAATCTATGTTCTGCACTTGGAAACACTTCATTAATTGCTTGAACGATACCCTGTAATAAAAATTGACAATTATAATACAAATACAATAGTATAAAACAAACCTGTTCAAATTATACAACTGTATTGTACCTTTTGTCTATCTGATATGAAGGTAAAATGGGAGTTTTGTTGTGGATCTAGACCATCCCCCAACATGTTCAAAAACCACAACCATGAATCTTTGCATTCAGCTTCAACAAGGGCATAAGCAACTGGATAGATGCCATTATTAGCATCAAGTCCAACAGCTGTTAACAATTGGCCAGGGAAAGGGCCACTAATAAAAGCTCCATCCAACCCCAACAGTTCCCTTCTACTAGATTTGAATCCTTTCTTTAAAGCACCAAGACACACATATATTCTCCTGAATACTCTAGTAGGACCGTTATGATCTTCAGGCATTTCTACTTGACATTTCACTGTGGTTCCTGGATTTTGAGTCATTAACTCTTGAGAATAATCTCTTAGCAAAGCATATTGACCCTTGTGATCACCCACTATCAATTTTTTAGTTGCAGCCTTGGCTCTGATGCCTTCATTCTAGAAACATTTACTTCCCATTTCTTCTGAAGGGCATCTTGAACTGCTTTTATAGGAATTTTTGGATCCACAACAACTTCATCTATAATTTGAAATGATTGAAATTTGTAGTTGCAAGCTTTAACGGATTCTCTCCCTGTGGTTGCGACCCATAATGGGTTTGGTCCTTTGACCAATAATTCCGTTATTTTGACCGTCAAACTTACAGAAATGACATAAATACCTTTAAAAGTAAGGTCCGTGTGGTATGGGGGTATAACGAATTTAGTCCATAACTTTTTTTTATTACGTTTTCATTTGTTTTCTGACGTTTTTATACGTTTTTGTCTATTTTTTTTACATTTTCGTCCATTTTTCTTACATTATTGTATGTTTTCGTCATTTTTCGTCCGTTATTATACTTTTTCATCTGTTTTCATCCGTTTTTATATGTTTCATAAGTTTTAACGCTTTCGGCCCTTTTATACGTTTTGCTTACGTCTTTATTATTTTTACTTTTTCGTCCATTTTTCTTACATTATTGTATGTTTTCGTCATTTTTCATCCGTTTTTATACGTTTTTATCCGTATCTATACGTTTTCGTTCGTTTTCATAGTTTTTTATTCGTTTTCATCCGTTTTTATATGTTTCATAAGTTTTAACATTTTCGGCCCTTTTATACATTTTGCTTACGTCTTTACACGTTTTCATCCGTTTGTAGATAAAAAGTTGTGATTAGATAAGTATACTAAAAAGAAAACTTGACATTTGATTAAAAAAAATGGTTTTGTAATGATTTTAAATCATGATTTTGACCCATTTCTGGTCCGAATCATAAAAAGTGTAAAACATTAAAGTTGTCCGGAATGATGTCTTACATCTAGGCTCGCGAGATTTTAACCTGAAAATATAAAACACGGACGAAAATGTTAGAAAACCAAATAAACCATATAAAAACGAACGAAAACGTATAAAAATAGGCGAAAACGTATAAAAGTGGATGAAAACGTATTAAAACGTACAAACACGGACAAAAGCATATAAAAACGGGCGAAAACGGATGAAAACGTATAAAAACGTATGAAAAACGGACAAAGGAGTATAAAAATGGACGAAAAAGTATTAAAACGGACGAAAACGGATGAAAACGTATAAAAACGTAAGAAAACAGACGAAAGCATATAAAAACAAACGAAAACGTATAAATACGGATGAAAACGTATAAAAACCGATGTAAACGTATAAAACGGTTAAAAACGTAAGAAAAAATGATGAAAACGAATAAAAACATAAGAAAAACAGACGAAAAAAATTATAAAAACGGACGAAAATTGATAAAAACGTATGACATGAACGAAAACGTAATAAAAAAATTAGGGACTAAATTCGTTATACACCACAAACTACAAAGACCTTACTTTTAAAGGTATTTATGCCATTTCCTTTTAGTTTAATGGTTAAACAAACGAAAAATTTGGTCAAATGACCAAACCCGTTATGGGTCGCAACTAGCGAGAGAGAATCCATTAAAATAAAAAAAGTAAACTCCATTAAACCTGACTCTTTGCATTAAAAAGCTATATATAGTGCCAAAATAGAAAGAAAATATTTTTATCATGTCTCGATCTACTAATATTATGTGTAGACTGTAGACTCACTTAGACCATGCATCCTTGTCAGCAGAAGTCAATAAAAAACGATGCCAAAAAACCAAAAGAATGGTAGTTGTGCCCTGTGGGTATTCATTTTGACTTCAAATAATCTCATTACGCATGTGCAATGCATGCTTTGCATGTCCCATTCACCTGCAAAAATCTTGGAATATGAGCTATGACGTTTATTTTATTCTGAGTTTTAGTGGAACGGAAGCTAAAACAGGAGTGGAAATTAAGGGTGAGCAAACGGACCGGATGGACCGGGCCGGCCGACAAAACCGACCGGACCCGACCGATTACATTTGATCCGGGCTCGGTTTAGAGTTTTTTATAATTTCGGTTTCGGTCCGGTTCGGTCCGGTCTAATCCGACTTAAAAACCGAACATTTAGCCTATTTGGACTGAGACCGGACCGACCACATTCGGTCCAATCTCGGTCTAGACTTTTTGCTGAATTCGGTGTCGGTCCAGTCCGATTTTAGACCGATGAGCACCCTTAGTAGAAATTATAAAAGTATCGTTACTAATAGGCTAGAAAATACTTGAACCCAACTTTACCTAAAATCAAATAAGCTTATTCGGGGTCGCACAGATTGAAATACATTATTTGGATTATTCAAGTTTTCTCCGATTAAGCAGAACTCTTATTAGAGTTTAGTTTCGGGTGAGAGTCTTATCCTTATTAAGATTTCAGGTTAGTCCTTATAACTTGCATAAGAAATTTTTAATTTACTTTAGTCATTTTACTTCTTGGCCACTCATTTCTTAAAACTTAACTTTTGAGCCACCCGGGTTTATGTTTGTTTTCTTTTATACCAAACTCATTCAAACTTTCATACAATTTTAAAAATAAAGCTAACTTTAACATGTCAACAAAACAAAATTAATAATTTAAACACAAAATATTAGTTAAATTATCTTAATTCACTTTCAACTAAATAAAGTTGCACTTAAATAATGGCTAAAGTTGATATTTTACATTTCAATACTCGTTTGTGTTGTTTCAAAGATTTTTAAGAAAAAATTATCTGAAATTGTTATAAATGAAAGTAGACCCATAAATGACGTATAAGTTGTTTTAATAAATGATTGACCTAAAATGAAAAAAGTTTAATACTCCATTCGTCTCAATATTATTGTCAAGAGACAAGAATTAAAAAGTTTAATAAAAGTTGGACCACTATAATTCTCAACAACTTAAATAGAATATTCTCCCACTAAATTCTCTTTTTCTTACTAAAAATAAAAAAATTGACAATTAATTTGAGACATTTATAAAAGAAAATATAAACAATAAATATGAGTCACAGAGAATAGTTAATTGGCCTCCCAATACATAATATCTTTATTTTTCATATATTCATTTGGTTCTTTATAAGTATTTAACATTTTTTTTAAATGTTATAATTTGGTTTATTCGAGTTAACCCAAACTCAAATAACCCATACTCGAATAACCAGAACCTGAATATCTCGCAGTTTATTAGGGTCGTGTACGGACAAAGTTATTATTCCTAAAAACCTGATTACTCGACCCGAACAAAGCTTATCCGCATGGGCGGAGCTATTAAGGGACAGGAAAGGGTCCTGGCCCCCTATGCCTAAGTCAGTTAGTGTATTTTTTTTCGCGATTTCATGTGTTAAAATTCTATTTTTTCTATCTTGGCCCTCCTATCTAATGTTCTTTCGGAAAAGAAAAAAAAAATAATAAAAAAATAAAATAAAAAAATAAAATCAGCCCTCCTAAATTTTTTTTTCTAGCTTCGTCATTGCTTATTCGGTCAGGTTTACTGGAATTACAGCCCCGGTTAAGAAAGGCTATTAGGGAAATTTTGCTATAACTATTATTTAAACTATTTATTTCTAAAATTCCTTTTTCTCAACTATAAATTCACAGTAAAATGAGAATCGTGAAAAGCTCTTATACAATAACAGATTTTCAAAAAGTAAAAAAAAAAAAAAAAAAATGTAGGAACAATTAAAATTCGTTCAATGAAAGTGCTCAAGTTAGCCATGTAGCAGCAATGGAGTGACAACATTGACCAATAGAAATTCAAAACTAATTCATTTTAGACAAACTCATATAAATTTCATCTATAAAAAAATATGTATAAAATTATATGTGTTGATTTTATAAAAAGAAAAACTAACAAAAAGAGTAGGTAATTAATAAAATTTTAGCTATTAAGTTTACATATATTATATGTACTTAATTAAAATTATCACTTTTTATGCTTAAAAAAATTATAAATTTAATAAATACCGTATACACTTTATACCTCTTATACTTTATATTAAAAAAAAAAACCCCATATATATTGTTGTTTTTAATAAATATTCTTATCATCATATGTTAAATTAATATATAAGAACAAAATTATACATATCAAAATGAAAGGACGCCCTAAACCCTAAACCCTAAACCCTAAACAGTTTTTGTGACATATAAATAAATACATGAGATTGTATATATACGAACAACTCATTATTTTTCTTGTATGAGATTAAGTAAGTATTTAAGGAATATATATACATTTTTTTACTATCCACGTTCAATAATGACTAGGAGTGGCAATCGAGTCGTGTTCGTGTTGACCTATTCGGTTGTCGGGTTGAAATAACCTCTACCAAAACATGACCCATTTGTTAATCGTGTCAAGAAGCTCAACCCTAACCCAGACCTGCATAACACGCGTAACCCTTTTGTGACCTGTTTAACCTATTTAAGTATATAGGTCATGCAGCGAATAAGGTTGGTGGTTTGTTAATTTTGTTGTATATATTACGTGTAGCTACAAGAGAAAAACATGATAATAACGAGATAAATATGAAGTGTAGAAAAGAATACCGTGAACCATTTGATTATTTAGACCCAAAGAACTCAAACAAAGAAAACGTTGAGGCGTGTGATGCTCACATGATGAGGCGAAAAATGGTCCGTTTTTAGGGGGTCATTTAAGCCCGAATTCGAATTTATTTAATCAAATATTGCCCTAAATCGTTCCTTTTGTGATTTTAGGTACTTTGGGAGTGAAATCTGGAAAAGGAAGCAATTCGGACGTTTTTGGAGCATAAAAGTGAAGAAAACGCCAAAGTCTTAATTTTCCATGCTGGGAACAGTAGGTGACGGCGTCAAGAGTAACTCCCTGACGGCGTCAAGAGCAAAATTCCATGACGATCCAGAAGAGATTTGACGGCGTCATGAAGGTAGGGCGTCAAGAGTAAAAGTCATGACGGCCTGGAAATGACTAAGTCTTGACGGCGTCAAATGTAGATCAAGGCAGTCCGAGAATAGTTTTGGCGGCGAGGTGACGGCGTCACAAGCTTTGTCTTGACGCCGTCAGACCCCTTTTCCTATATATAGTTTTCTAATTTTTACACATTAAAGAGAGAAGTTTTGGGAGAAACCCTAAGTACGATTTTGGTGTAACTTTACAGGTTTTTCAAGGGTTCCAACCCCTTGATACCTTGCATGTGTAATCAAGATAAGTGTTCCTTTAATTCAATCAATATGTCTATGTGTTGGTTGTCTATATCTTGTTCTTGTCTTAATTCCATCATGCTAGGCTAGATCTATCTTGTGTTTGCTTAGATCTAATGAAACCTAGATGTTGATTATGTGTTGATTACTTATTTATTCTTGTCTTCGATGAATGATTTATATGTTAGGCTTAAGAAAACTGGCAGATCTCCAATTGGTAACATGCTTGAACGTCTTAAGAAACATGAACCGACGCGCACTAGGTCTTTATTGGTTGTATTTAATGCATGAGCCACTGTTTACAATCCCTATAGTTGTGCTGGGCATGGTGTAGGAGGAGATAAGAGCTCATAGAATTGGGGAGTTAAGTGTGCCACCCCATGAATGGTATTAAGGAATACGATCCGTCATCCATGCAATTATAACAAGTAATTAACGTGTAAAAGATGTCTAGGGAGTAGTGAAATCTAAGTAAACACATTTTCTCAAATTACTGCTCACAACTTTAGTATAAATTAGTTTATTTTCATTTTTAGTATTTTATTTTGATTGCATCTTAGTATTGGGTTAGTTGAATAGCAACTAATTCCGCCCAAATCCTTCAAACCCGAGATTTTAAATTGCTTTCTAAAAAATATAAAAATACAAAAAGAATCTTCCTTCATCTTTATAACTAGTATTTAGGTTTTCTAATCCTAGCGACACTATTCCTAGCTGAACGATCAATCCCCCGGTACTTGTCACTATACTATACTACAACGATCAGGTACACTGCCTGGTGGGGGTTGTAAGCTTCTCAAGATCCCTTGAGAGGTAAAGCCTGGTGCGATTCCCATGTATCAAGTTTTTGGCGCCGCAGCCTGGGGAATAGTTATTGTCTAGGTTAGAATTTCTTTGTATTAGGTCTACTTGCTAGATTCCTTTCTAGTATGATTTTATTTTTATTTTTAGGTTTTCTTTAGTCTATCTTATTTTTTGTGCCTTTGTTCGTAACCACCCAACATCATGGACAACGGGAACATCTTTGAACCCGTCATCCCACCACAACAAAACCCACCATTAGAACCACTTAGGCCTCGAACCTTAGGAGAGTATTCCCGACCTAGCCACCAAGGCTACCGAAACACCATTGAGCTCACCGGAGCCAATGTGACCCCCTTGCGATCCGACACCATCCGGTTGGTGCAAAGCGGATGTGCATTCCATGGACTTCGTTCCGAAGATCCAAACCATCATCTTAAGGACTTTCTCAAAATCGTAGATTCCATAGACCTAGATGTTGCAACTAGAGAGACAACCCGATTACGCCTATTCCAATTCTCTCTACGGGATCAAGCTAGTCAATGGCTTGAGCGTTTGCCCGCGGGATCCATCACCACATGGGATGATCTCACCACTCGTTTCCTTGCTTAATTTTTCCCACCGGGGAAAACTACTAAGCTTAGAAATGACATCTTGATGTTCCAACAACGTCAAAATGAAACCTTTTATGAAGCATGGACTCGATATAAAGACCTGCTCCGAAAAGTCCCTCATCATGGCATCGAACCATGGCTCCAGATCCAAATCTTTTACGATAAAGTTGACTATCAAACAAGGAGAGCCATTGATTACGCAGCCAAGGGCAGGCCAAATAGACTTAGCATTGACGAGGGCTGGAAATTTCTTGAGGGATTGGCACAATACGAAGAGGAAGGATGGGAGGACCCGATGTTCCCAAGCAAGGGAAAACTTAACTACGCATATGCCACCCAAGAACAGTTGTTAGGAAGCATCGAGAAGCAGGTAAAAGAATTAATGAGTATTGAGAAGCTTGCTTCTGAACCTATGTGGAATCCTAATTTACGTAGGAATACGGTTATCGACCACAATTTTCCTAAACGTTCACGACAAGAGGAATTTGAAGGGATAATGGTAACCTTCATGAATAATCAGGAAAAACAAATCCAGCACCTAAAAGCACGCATGGAAAGCACTCATAAAGCTTTTATGAATTTCGCAAACCAATTCATATCAAGGGTCAAAGAAAAAATCAAAGAAAATTCCGTACCTAAAAAAATCGAAAAAGTCTTCGAGGTCTCAACCCCTTTGGTGTTTGATCAGAAGGATAGCGAGAAATTTTCCCCAAGTGCTTCACCATTAACTACCCCCCGTTCTCATGAGCATCCCCATGCAGAGAAGAGTTCGCAATTCCACAACATTTTCGTTGGATGCTTGCGAACCACATTTCCGAACTTATCCAAGAGACGTTCTTTTGGTTTTAAACCCGGTGTAAAGAGGTTGCACCTCAAAGACACCACTGATTTGAAACCTTACATGGAACAACATCTCTTTTTTCACACCAATGACCCGTGCACAGGTTTCAACTTAGCCAAAACATCACCCAACCCCTTCTACAACCTTACCTCTTTCCGTGACAGTAATGAGATGTTCGACCCTGGTGGACCTCGTTAACGGAATAGCTACTCATGAGTTTTACTAATGTTTGGCTATTCACACAAAGAGTAGGGACTAAACATGGAATTACTCCATTTCTCACCTCACACGGGCATCTGACGGCGTCAGATATAACTCTTGACGCCGTCAGCTCGATGGATCAGCAATATTAACCCAAAACCAATCACTTTCAACCCATACCCCACAAATCTCACCCAAAGTGCTGCTGCTACTCCGATTATCCACCCTTCAATTCGACGTCTTCCGCATCCAATCTTCACTTGGTAAGTGATTTTTCTTCATTCTTTTTCGATCAATTGTCCTTGGGATCCATCAATTTGGAAAACCCCTTTCGCCCGAAACCCCATTTTTGACCCATTATTAACAAATCGTAATGCCATCTACTTGGTGATTCGTGAACATGGGGTTACCCGTTGATTATGTTATCCCACTCGAATCATGCATTAGTTTAGGGAAAGCCACTCATGCTACGGATTCTTTGACCCCCCACCCATGTTTTCTGATTAAAGGGGCGTTTGGGTAATAGGTTAAGAGTTTGAAAATTGATTTTTCCCTCGCATTTGCATGATTCGGATTCTGATCAATCTGACGGCGTCAGGATTACTCTTGACGGCGTCAGATGTGTCAGACTGCATGAAGTTCATTAGAATTCTCGTTCTAATCGTTTCCGTTCACTCTACCTTTTTCCAGGAAAATGAGCAAAAGATCTCGTCAACATAAGGGCAGTTCCTCTAGGTCTCAAAGAGTCAATTATGGAGAATTGGTCCATAGTTGGAGCGAGTTTGACAATGTTGGTGCTAACACCAAGTATGCGGAGCTTTGTAACCACCATATTGATGCTGGGGTTGTGGTTGACTGGGAGTTTCTTAGGGCCCAAGGGTTGGAGGCTGCGTTTTTGGAGAGAATCCACACTGATGGATTTGCGGGTCCTCAGTGGGAGAGGTTGTTTAGGATTAGGGAGACGGTGTATAGTGAGTTGGTGAGGGAGTTCTTTGCGACCTACCGTTTTGATCAAGCTGAGGCTAGGACAGATATGGAGGGCACCACTATCTATTTTAGGCTAGGAGGGGAAGTGAGGTCGTGTTCGGTCACTGAGTTTGGTTGGAGGATTGGGTTGTATACTAAGGAGGAGGTTGATGGGGTTTTTATGCAGAGGTTGTTAAATGGGGAGACTCAGAGGAGTGAGATGAGGTGTATCACTTTTTGGCCGACCATAGGGGATGGGGTCTACACCTCGACTACTGGGGCAGCATCCATCAGGGACCCCATAGTTAGGTTGGTCCACAGGTGCATCACATACAGCCTGTCAGGGCGTCATGGCACCACTCACCGTGTCACTGCTTCAGACCTGTTCTACTTGTAAACCATCTTTTCAGCGGATGTCTACTGCAACATCCCATTTTGGGTGGCCAGTTATTTGAGGACCGGTGTGGGTGAGAGGGATATTGACAAGGTGTATGGGGGGATGTTCGTGACCCGGTTGGCTCGTTCCTATGATCTTCTTACTCCTCCGATCATGGGGTACTTGAGCGACTGTGGGGCATGTAGGGTAGTGAGGGCTAAATCCCTCAGGCAGATGAACATTGTGATGCCTGAGAGGAATGGGACCTATACTTGGTATGAGGTAGGGGGCCAGATGTTGAGGAGGATGCTGATGATGAGGTAGATCCCCAGCAGCATCAGTTCCAGGGTTATGAGGAGGGGACGGCTGACTACTACCGACACATGAGTCGGGGAGACTGGCAGGCACACCAGGGTGCCTGGATGGGTCAGATGAACGCATGGCGGACCACCACTGACCAGCGCTTTGATTGGATGTACGATCATACCATCCGCCAGATGCAGCACCTCTCCACCCGAGATCAGCTTGAGCCTCACCTGTAGATTGATCCCTTCCCAGGCCGTGAGACTGACTACCCTCCCTACGGGTACACCGGACACCTCCCTCCTGGCTATGACTACCGCTTTGGTCCTCCTCCCCAGTGATTCCTCTTGAATTCTGTTGTCTTTGAACTATTTATTGATGATTGTGTAATTTGAAACATTTGGTACTGTAATAGCTTAGGATGCGGCCTCTGTTGGCCTTGAACAATTTACTTTCATGTTTACGTTTGTTTGAAATAATTAGTGGTGCTCATGGTGACGTTATTCATTTTGTGTGTTTTTATTTGTGTGATTTTATTTGTTTGTTTGTTATTTGCTTCCGTATGCATGCTTTATTTTTATCATTGGTAGATCATGTTTCTAAACTAAAAAGTGGAAATACTTTACTTTGTTGTTTAGCCTAGTCTTAACTCCACCTAAAAGTATTTTTGCAAAAGATAAGTGTAAGGGGAAACCCCAAATATGTTTTCAAGAAACAAACCGATCATGATTCTCCACAATATTAAATGAACATGTATATTTGTATTTGTTAGAGTCAAATGCTTGTATTGAGTCATAATGAAGTTTTGCAGGATTTTCCAGGAAGTAGGACCAAGTTTTTCCAGAAATTTTCCGGAAACTTAACATAAGAATTTCTGCAGGTCAATTCTGACGGCGTCAGGAGTTTACTCTTGACGGCGTCAGGTGCAAAAATCTGGAAATTTTACCAGTTTTGTTTTTCTAACGGAGTCTTATAATTTTTGTGAATTATTAAGTTTTATAATCTCCAGGAGATCTGCAAACTTCATTCCACAAGCATTATATCTTATCTTGTTTTCTAGGATTTAGTAACTTATATAGGATGCCGCCGATTTTACGCGAGGTTGTCTTGTCTATTTTGTCAGGTTTTACAGGTTATGTATGACAAGAAGATGATTTATATTCTGGAAGGGAAGCTTTGATTGTTCATTTTCTTGGAGGAAGATTTAACCTGGCCGCCTTATCATCCATACCGAGCGAACCAGGGGAGTATTTGATTTCATTCTCTTTACTTTTTCACTTTTACATTCTTTACTTGAACATTGGGGACAATGTTCATCCTAAGTGTAAGGGGAGGGCAAAAAGATGATACCTTACATATGCACTTTCGCTTGAGTTTGTTTTGTTTAATGGTAGATGTGTAATAAAACTATGAGAAATACTTGTTAGAGCAATTTTAGCGCCAAATTTAAAATTTTTTACAACATTTAGGAGTGAAACTTTAGCCATAGCAAGCGTCTCATGGATAGGAGATTGTATGACTAGCACATAACCGTATATTCAGAATAATTTTCCACCCAAATATGTGAGGTTCGCCTTTAGATTTGATAGGAAAAGCATTTACTATTAGTGCTTATGAGTGTACCGGTAGCATTTAGATTCTAAAACTTGCGTTAGTGATGCATCCCGAGACCGCTAGTGAGACTACATTCGTGTGGTAGGATTTACTATATGATAAGAGGCATTAGGATCACCCTTGTGTTAAACTCGTATCATAATTACTTGACCATTTAAGTCATATTACTTGGCTAGTTAAGTCAACTAATTTTTCCCACACCCTTAGCGTTGTACTCATTTTTAGTACACGAAACCCCTAGTACACCCCTCCGAGCCTATCTTTTCGTTTCTAACTTTAAGCATTTTACTTAAAGGAAGAATTTGTTACACCCCACTTAAATGTACAACCAAATCGCCTTAGCCTTCCGTGTATGCGCTCATTTTTAGTGCATTATTGTTATTTGTTAAACCCTAAGTTAACTTTCTAATTGATTACATGGTTGCTAAGTCGAGTCATATCCTTGTACATATTGTTTTGGGACGATTGGGACTCATGGGTAAGTACTTATTTTATGGAGTAATGGGGAAGAACATAATATTATTACCCCCCATATGTGCGTTAATCTTAAAAGTGCTCCAAGTGTTTTGATTTTCTTAATTCGAGTCATTAGTTTAGTTTATTGTAAAGTATGTAAAGATTTAAGTGTAAGGGGAATTACCATTCCCTATGATGTATTCTTTTGGATGGTAGGGTAAGAGTGTATGCAAAAAAAATAAAATAAAAAAAATAATAATAATAATAATACGGACTACCATCCCGTTTCATTCTATGTTCATTTTATGTTTTTGTTATTTTTCATTTATTAGCTTAAGTCGAGTATAGTCTTGGCTTAACAACGCCATATTATACATGTAATTAACCAAGATTGTTAACTCGCCACCAGTAAAAACTTCCTTTATCCAACAAAACCGTGTATTTCATACCCCTACACCTAACGTTACAACCCTTTAAAAGACCCCTTTGATAGTTTCTCCTAGGTGCTTACGCCATGTGGTGGAGGTTTGATCCTTTCCCAAGCCTATGGTAATCTATTTTGCTATGACAGGTAGTGAGAGATATCTTCCGTTTCCATTTTGTAATTTACACTTTATTACACCCGAGAGATGTGAGTATCTAAACATTATTTGTGAGGTGCTTGTGTATGACCTCCGTGCTTGTCTATTGGTCTTTAGTGGAACGATTATTTGTTGTAATTACTTTTATATTAGTGTTAAATGACCCCTAACTTGTATTTTGACTAGAATAAAAGCGCATTTGCTTGAGGACAAGCAAATCTCAAGTGTAAGCGTATATGATGAGGCGAAAAATGGTCCGTTTTTAGGGGGTCATTTAAGCCCGAATTCGAATTTATTTAATCAAATATTGCCCTAAATCGTTCCTTTTGTGATTTTAGGTACTTTGGGAGTGAAATTTGGAAAAGGAAGCAATTCGGACGTTTTTGAAGCATAAAAGTGAAGAAAACGCCAAAGTCTTAATTTTCCATGCTGGGAACAGTAGGTGACGGCGTCAAGAGTAACTCCCTGACGGCGTCAAGAGCAAAATTCCATGACGATCCAGAAGAGATTTGACGGCGTCATGAAGGTAGGGCGTCAAGAGTAAAAGTCATGACGGCCTGGAAATGACTAAGTCTTGACGGCGTCAAATGTAGATCAAGGCAGTACGAGAATAGTTTTGGCGGCGAGGTGACGGCGTCACAAGCTTTGTCTTGACGCCGTCAGACCCCTTTTCCTATATATAGTTTTCTAATTTTTACACATTAAAGAGAGAAGTTTTGGGAGAAACCCTAAGTACGATTTTGGTGTAACTTTACAGGTTTTTCAAGGGTTCCAACCCCTTGATACCTTGCATGTGTAATCAAGATAAGTGTTTCTTTAATTCAATCAATATGTCTATGTGTTGGTTGTCTATATCTTGTTCTTGTCTTAAGTCCATCATGCTAGGCTAGATCTATCTTGTGTTTGCTTAGATCTAATGAAACCTAGATGTTGATTATGTGTTGATTACTTGTTTATTCTTGTCTTGGATGAATGATTTATATGTTAGGCTTAAGAAAACTGGCAGATCTCCAATTGGTAACATGCTTGAACGTCTTAAGAAACATGAACCGACGCGCACTAGGTCTTTATTGGTTGTATTTAATGCATGAGCCACTGTTTACAATCCCTATAGTTGTGCTGGGCATGGTGTAGGAGGAGATAAGAGCTCATAGAATTGGGAAGTTAAGTGTGCCACCCCATGAATGGTATTAAGGAATACGATCCGTCATCCATGCAATTATAACAAGTAATTAACGTGTAAAAGATGTCCAGGGAGTAGTGAAATCTAAGTAAACACATTTTCTCAAATTACTGCTCACAACTTTAGTATAAATTAGTTTATTTTCATTTTTAGTATTTTATTTTGATTGCATCTTAGTATTGGGTTAGTTGAATAGCAACTAATTCCGCCCAAATCCTTCAAACCCGAGATTTTAAATTGCTTTCTAAAAAATATAAAAATACAAAAAGAATCTTCCTTCATCTTTAGAACTAGTATTTAGGTTTTCTAATCCTAGCGACACTATTCCTAGCTGAACGATCAATTCCCCGGTACTTGTCACTATACTATACTACAACGATCAAGTACACTGCCTGGTGGGGGTTGTAAGCTTCTCAAGATCCCTTGAGAGGTAAAGCCTGGTGCGATTCCCACGTATCATCACACTTTTCTTAAGACAGGTTCGTCCTCTCCACGGTGCTTGAGAAATCATAGACGTCTATCTCCCAGGATACAACAACAACAGATAACCCCGTTAGCACAAACGAGTTATCTAGGCGAACCAAAACGTGCCTTCCCTTTATTACAAACTGATACACACAAGCTCAAGATTAATGGTGAACAAAGGAGATGAGTGAGTATTTTCTTGGTGTGTTTTCACAGTCTTTAAAATGAAAGAATAAGCCTCAATTTATAGCGAATAGTGTAGCCTCCCGTAATTTTCCCATATGATTAGTAAATGTTTACATGGAATAAAAGGATATTACTTTAACTTAACACCACTTTTACGGGTAACAATTTTTTTTTTTTTTACTAATGACTTGATATTTGAATCACTACGGTAACTTGTGATTGACCATTTACCTAGGAACGATACTTACACACAACCCCGATAGTTGATAACACTCAAAATTAACATGTTTTTAGAAGCGTTATTGTAGATTTTATGCATAATTTTTGGTCACTTTTATGAACTTATGGTACTTAATGAAGTATATTCTCTATTTTAGGTTCATGACGAAGAAAACCAAGAAAAAGACTAAGAAATGAACAAAAACGAAGATTTATGCATGTACGGAGGAATTCCCAACAAATGAAAGTCTCTTGGAGTATATTCGAGAAGATAAAATCATGAAGATTGTCACTCCAAGGACTTAAGAATAAAGTACAAGAAGGAAAACGAGAAGTGAAATGAAGAAAAGAAGCTCAAACGAAGAATTATTGGAAGACTCGTTGTTCCGACACACCTTCACCATTTTGGTCATAACTTGAGCATACGAACTCGGATTTAGTTGATTAAAGCGGCCACGGAAAGCTAAGAGAAAGATCTACAACTTTCATGTTTATGACTTTTACCCAACCGATCGGATAGAGCCCTCGTACAGATTTTGGAGATCTCATTTGGCTCGATTCTAGGCTCTTCTTTTTGGTATTCTAGGTCCTTCTAAACTACTTGGTCACCAAGTTGAGCATTGATGACCCCTAGGCCTTGAGAGGAGTATAAATAGAGACCTTTACATGCATTTCTAATCATAACTTACCAATTCTCTCTATTCCAACTTGAGAGAACACCTCTCCTACCACCAATACTCCCTCTCAAACCCAAAATTCGTCCAAAAAATCCCAAGAAACTTTTTAGGTCCAAGAAGTCATCATTTGGAGGTCAAAACATCAAGAAGTCATCACCAATACTTGAGGCATCATTACTACATCATTTTTAATCTTATTCCAATCATTGTAAGACTTTTAATCATGGTTTCTAATGTTCAAAATTCTGAGTTTATGTTCATATTTACTATGAGTGGCTAGTACCTTTGTGCACTTGCTTAGATGATGTTTATTATTTAATGGTTTGCTTATGATTGTGATAACATGTTTTAATTCAATTTCAAGTCAATCCTAAGAACCAATTGTACCTTAAGTTTCATAGTGACATTTGTTGAGTCAAGGTTAACTAATTGATAATAGTTTCAAGGGTCGAAAGATTTGTTATTATTCAACTAGTTATAATCATTTGTCTATGAATGATTGTTTTTCACCATAATTATTGTTGACTAAACAAAGAAACAAGAAGTATGATTGTAATGAGAATGCTTTTATAACATCAAATCGGATTGTTTGTAAACCTTTAGTTGGACGAAAGTTTAGATGTTTATAAACAATTGTAACCTTTTTGTCTATGAATGGGTTACCTTTTGTAATGACCATTTCCTAAGAGTATTTGATTTGTAATAAGAGTTTGTTCTTGTGTTTAAGATATTCACCATACCTTATGAACCTAGGATGGATCTTGAATTGATTGGTTAAACTTAATGCTTGTTTTTATAAACTAAGATCTTGGCCAAGGTTTAATTTGTAAGAACAATTTATTAGAACACCAACTAATTATCATAACTAACATGTTAAGAAGAGTTATCACAATCATGCTTATCAAGGATGTAAACTAGTCTAAGCAAGTGTAGTTTTTAATCTTATTGAATTTACATAATCATCATTTTTGTGTTACTTATTGCTTATATGGTATTTTGGATCGTGACAACCAGTTACCATCTTTTTATTGCTTACTATTACATAGATTCTTCACAATTGAAAACACCCAAATCCTAGTGAATGACCTCGGCTTACCAACCAAAACTAACTACATACGAAAGGGTTATACTTGCCCTTGTGTTCTTAGCTTTATCCGGTAATTTGTGTTATAAATTTAAAACTAGTAGTCGCGAGACACATCAATAGTCTATTATTATTGCAAACAATAAATATAAAATATTTATATTTATAATTATACGTTTCGTCTAATTACCGTATATTATTTATATATTTACCAAGCCTACGAAAATTCCCGAGATTACTCACTAATATTTTTGGACCTCAACACGATACCCTAAACAAGCTACGTGGGCCCACAGCACCCTATGGGCCACTTAAACCAAATACTATACCAAACAGACTCCTTTTCTTTCTTTGGGCCGAAACACAACCAGCAGCCCACCAGGCCACAAGCCCAAATGCACCCCTTGGTTATTATTTTTTCTTTCTTTTGTTTTTGTCGCGACACACACCCAAACCACCCCTATTTTCTTACAATTTCGACACATAACACTATTATGTTTTCACATCTCTTGATTTACCATGTTGCCAAGAATTGAAAATGATATATTTCGTTTCATAACTCACTCGTTTACTACCTAAGAAACGACCCAAGCAAAACACCAAACTCACCCTTTGGAAATCTCACCCAACGTGTCAAAACATTCCTACAAGCCTCCCATGCTCCCCAATGACAACCAAATGAACACTATACACTTGTGAATTGTCAGGAATGAACAGGAAACAATCTTACATAATCCTAGCTTTGTAACGACTTGATTGGAGAAAACGAGAGGTTGGAAATATTCGTTTATATCCTACACTCCATACCATGTGAACTTAACTTGTATACACACTCCAAAACTCACTATATAAGACTTCCATGCAAGCTCAATATCAACATACACATAAACGAACCATATCACAAAGTTTAGTAAAGTATTATAGGAGTTTAAGGGACAAACGGTTTGCCAAGAGTACGAAGCCTCAAGGAAAGTCTAGGACTCCAAGTTTACGCATCTTGAACCTTTGGTGGAACGTGAAGCGAACCACATAGCTAGTTTACTCTCACTCGATCCATTCACACGTTTTACGCCACCTTTGTGAGGTGAGGTAAGACCTTGAACCTCCTTTCTATTTTTATACATTCGTTATTTTGATTTTAACACAAACGCTTGCTATAAATATCTTAAAAATGTTAAACGCGACGCATACTTTTTAATCCTCGTATCATATATTGGCTAGGTCCTTAACGAGACCTTATAAACGATTTGAACTCATATTAACGTATAAACATAAAAATCACACGTTTCCAAAATGGTTTGGACCTATACGAGTTGAGATTTAAAACACTTAGATTAATTTTAGTAATTGGAAACTAATAAGAAACGAGTATTTGACATTTACTTTGAACATATAACTTAAAATATCGACACATAACTACCCTATATTTAAGCTTGAACTAATTGTCTATCTTATAAACTATCGAAACTAGTAAATATCTAAACCTAACGACTTAGTTTCGTTACCTAAACGACCCTAAAGTAAATCGAGATTTTCATAGAATTTCCAAAGAAATTAAATCATTTTTGGGCTTGTTAAGCCCAATAAGCAGTTTCTAGCTTATATCAATAAGCTGATCATACAAGCTCTTTTGAAATGTGTTTATAACTTAAAATGATGGACTAAGGTAGGTCTAGTGTTCCCCATACCCTTTTGGATCGTAAATTGTTAATGGGCCAAGTTTAGTGGCTCGTTAAGCCCATTTAAATGGAAAAGTTGGATTTTAAGCTAATAAGCTGTTAAGTAAGCTGTTCTAAATATTCTGAGCTTATTAAAATAATAAAAATGATAAGTTTTGAGTTTGGTAAATTTTGGACTAACTTTGTAATAAATTTCTAACCGAAGGACTAAAAGTGTAAACTTTGGAAACTTTGGGTTAAAACTGTCATTTTTATATTCCTGGGATGTAAACTGAAATCATAGAAGCTTTTGGGTAAGAAATGTTAATAATGATACTTTTAGACCTAAAATGTAATAATATATAACTTTGGACTAAATATGTAAAGTTTATATCGTTAGGGTTAATATTGTAACTTTTAAGAAACTTAAAGGGTTTTTCTATATTATTATTTTACAAAGGTTATAATAAGGACTTATATAAATATTTGAGGTAAAACTTGATAAATTTAAGTTATATATATATATATATATATATATATATATATATATATATATATATATATATATATATATATATATATATATATATATATATATATATATATATATATATATACACACACACACACACGTATATAATTCGTATAACTATAATTAAATTTTAACGATAAAACAATACGTAATTATTTCTTTTACACTTACGTCGTAACACATCACCTATACATATTTTGATTTATTCTTGACTAATAACCAATGTTCGCAATAAAACGAGACTTAGAAACTAAAACTTACCATATCTTTTAGGTTGTGTGTGAAGCCGTTGCCTTGCATCATTGAGATTACAATTATTCTACAGTACTACTAAGGTGAGTTCATAGCCCACATTTAACTTGTTTTGTGGGGGGGGGGGGGGGGGGGGGGGGGGGATACATGCTTAAAAACCGAACACAAGTCTTTTTTTGGTATTCTGATACCGACAGATATTATTATTGCTTAAGTACATATTTCCAAAAGTCCCTCGATCAGGAACCTTAATCACTTGCAGGGTGAACGTAAATAACTGTGAATAGATCTATTAGGGATTGACAATCCCCATTTGGTTGCTAGAGGAAAACCACCAAATGCACTTTATTTAATTTCATAGGTTACTGGCAAAAACCTATCATGGGGGCACCTTATTTCAAATCATTATTATGGTTATTTTGATGTCTGTTAAATCGTTGCGTGTCATGAGCTTAAGGCAATAATGGATGTGATTTTCAACTTGTTTATTTGTATCGATATTACAATAAACATCTATCTCTTGTGTTCAAACTCTTAATTATAAACCTATGAATTTCACTCAACTTTTGTTGACTTTTAGCATGTTTATCTCAGGTAACTAAATGGAATGGATGTCGAAGGCACGGAGCAGGCAATAAAGAAATATTTATTTCTCTTTTAATAAAACTTGTTGTTGAATAATGAAACATCTTGGAAACATGAAAGTTTGGTATTTTAAATAAAAACTTAAAACGTCTTACTAGAGTCGTTTTCTATAATTGTGACAAAGATCCTCGATATAATACCTCAAAAGTCTTCCGCTGTATTGTTCATTTTTGGAGGTTTTATTAATAGGAATGGAAGAAAAACGGTCACAATTAATTAATAAAATTTATTTTACTAATGTGGAAATAAAACCATACATTAATTTTATTTTTAATTCACATGAGTATACATTATGACAAATCAATTGTCATTCAACACCTTTGACCACTCTCATGAATTAAAATAAAATCAATTTTATTCTTAATTCACGTTAGTATAAATTATGACAAAATAATTGTCATTCAACACCTTTGATCACTTTTTCCAACAATCCCCCACATGAATGAAATTGATAAGGGAAACGAATTTCAAGGAAACGAAGTTGTAATAGAGTTTTGCAGTTGACATTTGCATAGGATAGGTAGGTGTTACCCTTTGAACTTTCCCTCGTGAAATATACTTAGCCTCCTAGCAGCCAGTAGAACTTGATGTCTTTGAACTGTCTGCTTTTTGTGGAGAGGACAATATATATTCACACAAATATCTCCTTGACACATTTTGGTTCTCATATTTATGTTCGTTATGTTCATGAACATTAGCCTGGTTATGCGAGAGCTGAATTGCGCCCCCACAATTCCCTTAGAAGCGACCCACTTCACTCTCGCATAGGTGATTTCGATTAATCATTAAAAGCCATATGCTTAACCTCATTTGTCACTGTTATAAGAATGGACTAGGAAGTTTACTAACTCCCTTAAATGAATATGGAGTTTATTACTCCCCCACAGTGACCTCAGTTTATACAAGTAGGTTGTCCTATTGAACCCAGACCTTGGGATATCCAGTCAGCTGGGTTAGGTTTTCCTTCATATAAACTTTTCAAGGGCTTTAGTCCCATTCCTCTTCATGAACTTGCTAACTAACTCTCACATTTAGCACTTCACAAGCGGACCCGCAATGTTATTCTATGAGTTTACATTTGTCAATAGAGATAACTCATGTTGAGAGTAGTTGCCGTATCGACATAATATATCTATACAAAATGGAGTTTTGTTTAACTTTTTAAATATATCATGCTATAGGTAATTCTTGAGTATTCCAACTAGGCAAGAACTTCAGGTTTGTTGATTTCCTTTTGAACTCTAGCTAGGCCGGAATCCCCCACATGGAATTTATCTTAGGAATTCTGTAGAAAGGTTCTCCCTTTTAATATATTAATCTTGTTAATAAGATTTTTCTCACATGGATATGACATCAAGATCATTAGTAATTTGTCACCACACAAGTTTCATACTAGTGTATGCACACTTTTTTGAATGTCTTATGTTAATTATTTTCCATATCATAATTAACAGATTCCAAATCTAGCATGCTATAGACTAAGGAATCAAGCGTATGATAGAAGATGCATCATTCTGATTACTCATAGCTTTATCTACTAACATTCTTCTTTTAGACAAATCGCCACCTTAAAATACACATGTTTTAAGAGGATCCCATAAGTTATATGTGTAAGGCCATGTTTCTTTTTCTTTTAGTGGAAGAAATTGGACCCACTAAATTATTTTATATTAGTTCTTTTTAAAGTGGGGTCCATTTATTCTCTTGCTTCATCTATCTCATAAGAGGAAGAAAAATGAGATCCTCCCCATGTAGACATACTAAGAGATATGGGACCCACATGGACCCACTTAACACTTAGGGTCCGTTTGGTTCGTAGATGGGTTTAGAATTAGGATTTGGATTTGGATTAAAGATTTGAATTTGAGTTTGATTTAGTTTTTGAATTAAATGGGAAAAGAGAAAAATATAATAAAATGCTATATTATATGTATTATAAATAAATATAATTTATAAATTTAAAAGTGTTATTATAGTAAAATGCAAAATAAAATAAAAGATGAGTGGTTGATATTAACGTTGGACCCACCTTAAATGAAAAGAGATTAAAAAATAGCCAAGTGTGCTAGGTTTATCACAAGGAAAATATATGGGGCTCATTCCTAATATTGGGGCCCACAAAAACAAACCAAACAAACATTTGTACCATTAACCCTAAATCCAAATCCTACACCCTCAAACCAAATGGCACATTAATCTAGAAAAAAAAAAGAAACACACCCTAACTCCTACACTTATAACGTGTCATTCCAATTCACTTGTGATTATATATATAATCACATTTAATCTCTTTATCATTATATGATTATCACAATTTACTATGCGATTATAATCACATAAAATCACTGTGCAATTATTTTACATAATCAAAATATGTCCAACTTAACGAGTGGACAATAGCTCCCATTGGATGACAACCACACCGTTCAAGTTAGTTACATAAACCAACGTAATTCGTAGTCATCTATATGTGTGTCCTTTCTTGATATTTCACAGTGCCGTCAATGGTTATGTTCGACATTTAGTCATTTTTTTTTTCTGATGACAAACCGTTAGATTATTAGCATTATGAGTTCGAACAAGTAAAAAGTTGTTCATTATTCTAGAATAACAAGTAGTTTAATTATTTGCAAAAATATTCGCATAGAATATTTGCAATATCCAAACTTCTCAAATACTCGGTACAAAACCAAGCAACTTGTTTACTCTTATACAAATTCAGTAGACAATACCCACCACATGTGCGTATACGTCCCTATAAATATCAATACTTTTACCATACTCAAGTCATGAGCATCAGTTTCCTTATCATCGTTTCAAGAAGCTCAAATACTTCGGTTGACCCATTAATTTGATATTCCATCTTAACAATCTATAGTTAAATAATGGACCAATAACAAGTTGTTACATAAACAATATAATTTATTATTATTATTATTATTATTATTATTATTATTATTATTATTTTCAAAATCAAACAATTTCGAGTCAAACCAAACTTTGCACATATCAAACACAATATTTTAGCAAACACATCTTAGAGTTTAGTGAAGAAAACTTCACACAAATCTTTCAAAGCCAAATTTGCACAAATTGTTAATTTCAACAAACAAAACAAAACGTTATGCTAAAATACTTTAACAAAGAAATAACATTTTGGGCACACAAATGTTTATAACAAATTCAATATACAATAGTTGTCTTAGTTACGCACCGTGAAAATTGGGTACAAAACTCAATTGTTTAGTATGTGAACAACACATTTGGACTCCCGTATGACACCGAATTTGCATTTCGAACGAATGAGTAATACCTCAATCTCCGGGTCATGAAATCAATACTAGTTACACAAACTAGTACAACAACAACAACAACAACAACAACATACCCAATCCCGCCTAGGCGGGGTATGGGGGAGGTGGGATGTAGACAGATCCTACCCTTACCCCAGGGTAACCTGCAGGTAGAGAGACTGCTTCCAGAAAGACCTCCGGCAAGTGTGTGCAAAGTGTGCTCGAGATAAAGAAAACGAGAAAAAGAAAGCAAAACAAAGAAAAGCATAAAAACATAAAAGCAAACAGAGCAATACAAACATATAGGCAAAACGACACAACAAGCATAAAAGCAAACAAAAAAGCAAACCAACACAACAAGTAAAAGAGCAAACAAAGCAAAACGATAAGCCAACCAAGACAAAACAACCAAAACAAAACCACCAAGACAAGCGCCAGCAAAAAAGGGTGCGAGGGGACACAAGACCAAGGCCAACCAAGCAGCTCTCTATAGTACCACGACACGATTTCAAACAAGATGCTCTCTATTGTTCTTTGACAAAGAACATTCGGAACAATGAAATTGCAATGATTGAACTGACCTCAAAATTCAACGGTTACTTGTTTTACAAAATATCGTCATAATTATTTCAAAACCTTTTTTCAAGTAAAGGATTTTTTTTTTCATCATTGTTTCTTTCACACAGATTAAGAAACATGTTAACTGCATGACCTATGTAGTGAAAGGAGTATAAGAGATCACGTTATTGATCAAAACATATATATTACCAAGATGGATTATTATCATGTTATATTCGTAAGGAGAAAACAATATACTACGTAACTCATAGAACTGTATATATACAGTTTCTTTAACGATACCAACATACTAAATTCTTCCATCAAAACATAAGTAATCCAGATACAAATTTCTTACAATATATATCGCATTGCACCCGAAAGTTATAGGCTATAACAAGTGACTTATTAAAAGACTTAATCAAATAACATAAAATATTGTTCTCAGGTTATAGAAAACAGTGACCATTTATGTATTCCCAAATCAATTACTAGTCACATGTAAGTCACTAATATTTGTTATTATCAATTTTTGATAGATAATTTGATCAATAAAACATAACCAGTTTAACTTCTATTTCCTCAATGAAACAATATCATACCTTTTTAAGTAATTGTGTTTCATACATTTTTTCAGTCAACAATCTCTCATTTCAACAACCCACCTCGTAAGTAGACTATATATCCATTAGTCATCCAACATCTTCCATATAAGTTGTATACTACTCGTTTCACGTACAAAATAAAACTTAGCATGCAGTTTTATAAATATCAATAAATTATGTTCCGTTATTTCTACTGTGAATGCCCCTAATAGCAATACAAAGGGATCTGTCTTAAGATTGTTGTATATATTACGTGTAGCTACAAGAGATAAACATGATAATAACGAGATAAATATAAAGTGTAGAAAAGAATACCATGAACCATTTGATTATTTAGACCCAAAGAACTCAAACAAAGAAAATGTTGAGGCGTGTGATGCTCACACTTTCCTTAAGACAGATTCGTCCTCTCCCCGGTGCTTGAGAAATCATAGACGTCTATCTCGCAGGATACAACAACAACAGATAACCCCGTTAGCACAAACGAGTTATCTAGGCGAACCAAAACAAGCCTTCCCTCTATTACAAACGGATACTCACAAGCTCAAGGTTAATGGTGAACAAAGTAGAGGAGTGAGTATTTTCTTGGTGTGTTTTCACAGTCTTTAAAATAAAAGAATAAGCCTCAATTTATAGCGAATAGGAATGGAAGAAAAACGGTCACAATCAATTAATAAAAATTATTTTACTAATGTCTCATGAATTAAAATAAAACCATACATTAATTTTATTCTTAATTCACATGAGTATACATTATGACAAATCAATTGTCATTCAACACTTTTGACCACTCTCATGAATTAAAATAAAATCAATTTTATTCTTAATTCACGTTAGTATAAATTATGACAAAATAATTGTCATTCAACACCTTTGACCACTTTTTCCAACAGATTTAACTAGTTTAAATGCAAAAATGATATAAGAATCTAAAATATGATAAAATAAACATACAAATAACTATACGAAAATTTCAATGATATCCGAGTTAAAAGAACAACAATAAGTGCTTTCATAGATAAGATGTTCAAGATAAAGATTTCAAATATACATTCAAGGTTTCAAGTTGCACATAAAGATCAAGGTTTACCATTGTCTTCAAGAATGATGATTGTGAGTTCGATATTAAGTTTTAAGCCGAGTTGATATTTTCAAAGAGAAGAATGTGCTACAAAGTCGTCCTCAGCTTATACTCAAAATTCTCAGCATTTTCAAGAAAATGATCATCTACCTCAACAATAAAAAGATTGACTTGATACGGCCATGGAAACGTTAACAGACATCTTGTCTTTTGGTACATGTAATTAGAAGATTGGAGATGTATGTTGGTGATCAAGAAAGAATTAATGGCATAGGGAGAAAGAATTAGTGGCATGGGTCGTCGATCTACATACCCAAGCTAATGAGGAAGGCATCATCAAAAATATAATAAAGATAGTTCCAAGTAGACCATTTATGGAGAGATTGTTAGAAATAAAGAAACGACTACTTGTAACACTCTAGATAGTATAGGGAATGAATGTGTTAAGTTAACACTTTGTTCTCGAGTTTCTTTTTGTAAAGAAAAGAAGCGAAGTGGAGAGAAAATTGAAAAATAATCATGTTCACGAGATTTTTTTTGGAGAGAAGAGAAGAGAAGAAGGAAGAAAATTATGCCAAATTCCCACTCCTAATCTTCTTTCCAAATTAGGATGATTTGGAGAGAAGTGAAATATTAGGCTTAATTTGGTACCATCTCTTTTATCTTTTTTCTAACTTGGGAACATCTATACTACATATAAAGGAAAAATAGTCAATCTTGAAAAGTGGAAAATTAAAAAGTCGTGTAATTTGAAATCTTGAAAAATCTTATTAAAAGAAATTATGAAATGTAATTAATACTCTTATTAAAACATCATATTATTTAAAAATACAATAATTTATTCACATTGTACAACCAATTAAAAACATATTTACCAAATTAAAATACAAGCAATTAATACAAATCACAAACCGGGTTGACCCGGGACGCTTGAAACCCGACGGGTTGAACCGGTTTAATTTGACCCGTTTTCGACCCAACCTAGCAAGTTGACCCGATTTAAATCGACCAATTTTTTGTCCGGAATGGTTCAACCGGTTGAACCACCCGGGTCAAACCGGGTTTCAAAACATTATGTTTAATTCTCAAATAATTTTTTTTTATGAATAAACTATTTGTTGTTATAAAATCCCGTTGCTATGCACGGTACTCGTCTAATACAACTAAAAATCAAAATTAAATCAATAAATTTCCAGTTTCTATATTCTTTCCAATCCATAGACTAATTCACACACATACTAACTTTCAATCAATGATCCTAGCTTCAACGTCATTTTCTTGGTCTTTCTAAAAACAAATAAGGGATTATGTTAGTTAAATACTGAAGTTTTTATTAGATTAGTTTAGTTTTAGTATGGATCTTCCAGCGATGATGAACGGAGGTGGTGGTTCCGGTCAGGTACTTGATTGCAATGGAGTGAGATTACGCATTTTTTAATTAATTTAAGCGACGGTGGTATGGGAAAATTGTTGATGAAGATAGAGAAGATGAGTTTGGTGGTGCTGTATTGTGAATATGAAGATGGTTGTTTGTGTGCATCTTTTTTGTGTATGTTTAGGGAGAGAAGAAGGTGATTGTTCTACCCAAGCTAAAAGCTATATTCAATGCATTAGATGTATGAATAAATGATCAAATATAAATTTGGCTTCTCCCTCGAATAATTCAAAAGGTTTTGACAAACTTCTACTTTTGTTGTTTTTGGCAGGGTATTGATGGACATTTTGGTATTGATGAATATTTGTATTTATGAACATTAAGAGAATCTGTTATGCAAGAGTTTATACATAGCTTTTTATATGCAAAGGTTATGCAAGAGAATCTGTTATGCAAGAGTTTATACATAGCTTTTTACTATTTAGAAAAGCTTTTGGATTTTATATGTGAAACCTCCCATCTTTGACATCTTTCGTTGAAACCTCAGTTTGAGGGCATTATTCACTGTTTCAGAACCCATCCCGCCAACCAAAGTAATTTTTTCCACAATGACTCCATTCCTCGAATGTAAAACCCTCATAACAAACACACCCTTACTATTGCAACAAAACCTTTACACATAGCTTTTTTGAGAAAGACTTGCCAGTTGCCACACACCAACCGGTTAATTGAAAATTAGCAAGTTATTTTCATTAATTGTATCCTTTTTGAGTTTTCATTTTATACCCCTCGAGAAAACATATTTTTAACACTTAATTTAGAGTCAATTACTTAAATGAACTCTTTTTGATACTATTTTACGAAAATGATCTGCGCGTTTCTTATTTACGAAAATGGTCTATAAATTTGCGCCACCATACAATGAAAGACATGTGTTGATAGACGAATATGATTTTGACATCTGTTACAACCGCGCACAAAAAACAACACAAAAATACAAATATCATACGCACAAAACAACAGCGCACAAGCGCACAACACAAAGATCCAAATCTCAAAACCACAAAATCCAAATAGCAAGCGCACATCGCACAACTAACAATTTATATTTTGTGCGCATGATTTTATAAAAATAAAAATAAATTACTAGAAACCACAAAACTCCAAATCTCAAGCGCACAATCGCACATCTAACCATTTCGTTTCGTTTTTTATTTATTTTTTTTTATTTTTTATTTTTTTTTGCGCATGAACCATCAAAAACTACAAAACTCCAAAGGATTAGCGCACAAGCGCACAAGTTCTTTTCATTCATTTGTGCGCATGAGTTAAACGGTGGGCGAGCAAGGCTGAGCCTGGGCAAGTGGGTTAAGGTCTGAGCGAGCTGAGTGCTATGAAGTTCAAGTTAGAGTTGAGAGAGCAAGGTTTGGACGATCGAGCAAGGTCTGGACGAGCAAGCAAGGTCTGCACTTCGATTTCTAATGAAGATGACATATAAAATGAGGATAAAGGTTTGCGGGTGAGAGCTGCTCGGAACATGTTTTGCCACGGTGGTGTCATATGGGATCAGAATATGAGATGAGTTTTATTGGCTTTGATTTTTGAAGATAGAATGAAATGAGGTGCAAATGATGATGAAGATGACATGCACTAATGCACATAAAATGTTATTGACATGCACCAATAATAAATCATATGATATGATGGACCACTTGTCAGATCCACTTTGGTAAACGTAATATATTTGGTCCAATTTAATAAAATGGTTAGTGATATGGTCGTTTTTTGTAATTTGTTTCTTAATTTACCCTTTTCTTATTAACAGTTAGTTTGCTTTTTGTTTTATTCCTTTCATGCTTGTATATATACATTACATCTTGGTGCTTGCATATACACGAAGGCCCATTCATATAGAGTATAATTCATATTGAGAATAATATATACATCCTCTTATCCTGCGTATTTTTATACATTAATAAACATAAACTGGTGAACAAAAAGGATGAACATTTTGTTTTGATGTACATTTGTAACATTTTTATGATCAATTTTGTTTCTTCAAGAGCCTCAAATAAACATTTACTTAAATATTTTTTTCTTCAAATTTCTGTAATGAACAACTTACTTGTTGAATATTCTTTAATAAATATTTACTTTTGCTTCGTCAACATTTTCTAATGAACAACTTCTTTGTTGAATATTCTTTGATAAACATTTACTTGATGATTTTTTTTATTTTTTATTTATTATTTTTATTTTTTTTTTATTTTTTTAATTTCCTCAACATTATTTGAAGAACAACTCTCTTGCTAACATTCTATGTGATGAAAAATTGCATATTCAAAATTTTGTCCATCACAACTTCAAACATTGTTCATTATTCTTAATCATGTCAGTAGTCAATTACTTCATTTTTTGATAAAGTACTGAAATTTAATGAACTACTAAAGCATTTATATTCTAATGAACATGTTAAAATTGTAAAATCACAAAATTATTTCAAGTGACAGTTTGTCGAACAACTTACGGGCGTTTTATGAACACATGGTTTGAATGAAAATTTACAAGAAAAACTTAAGGAAAACAAAAACGATGAAGAAATGACGTTAATTTATAGATTATTGATCAAGAATTGTTTTAATAATTTCATTTTAGATTCAACCAACATATAATGAGATTAAACGAAATATTACAAATCAATGAACTTTGAATTAATGAAGGTTTGTAATTTCGTAGTAATTGAACGAATATATGATAGATTTAACATAAATCGAAACCTTATTTGATGATTTTAAATTAAATGAAACTGAATTAAGGTAGAAATTACGGGAAGTCATGAGATAAAATAAGAAGATGGATGCACATGTTAGTCTAACAGGATTTTTTAGACTTTTAAACATTGCCTTGTTTTCTCTCTCTCTTTCTCACATGATCACAAAGGTGTGTTTAGTAGAGAGATGGAGCCAAAGAAATGAAATCAAGTCAAATTCCATAGTTTGGTAGACCAGAGAAATCAGGAGATGGAGAAATTGAAATTCTAGAGAGTTCATCTCTTTGTATTCTTATTTTCACTCCTTTTGTGTGGGAAATTGAATTTCTCCGTCTCACATTTTAAATAGATCTTCCTCCTCACTCCATTTTTCCGATCAGATAGTCATGGCCACCGGTCGGCGATCCTTTATGGTTGTTGACCTGCTTGTGTTCTCATTTTGGTGTCATAATTTGCTTCCATCTAGTTGCCCGATCCATTAATGTTGTTGTGAGGATTTGCATCTTTCTATTTTTCAACCAAATATCAATTTTTTAGGTGTGGTTTTTGTTAGACCCGTTTCCCTGGTACTTGGACCCCGCCCTAGATGTATTGGGATAAGGGCCTTACGTGATTGGTTAGTCAACGAATATTGTATAGTGGTCAGACCCGGTAGTCAAACTATAAGTATTAAGAATGACTGAATATTATTTGTCACTAATATAAAGGAAAAGAACTTGAGGGATCTAAGTTGACAGAATCCTAAAGTGGTACTAGAACCAACTTGTTCTAGTCTGCAGGGACTATTCTTGCCAAAACCTCAAACTAGCACTAGAACCAACTTGTTCTAGTACTAAGGATGAATGGTTAAAGGAACTTAAGGGACTAAAGTTTCCAATTGGCCAAACCTCCAAGTAAGTAGATAAATATTTAGTTATCTACAATTTTCCAGGGAATTCTAGTATTATCCACACCATTCTTGGGTGTGCTTGTATGTACGGTTTTAGAAGAGAAGAAAAGGAGGGAAGAAGCTAGTTGGGTGGTGAAGCAAATTGGTGAAGGATTGAAGCTCTAGCATTAATAATAGATACCTAGCTATGATCCCTTAAAGTAAGTAACCTATCTATTAATGTTAATTGTTGAAATTGAGATTAGGGTTTATGAACCCTAATCAAGGGCAGTGGGTAATTGGTGTTTATAAGCTCAATTAAGAGTTATAGTAATGATGAGATGATTTTATAATGGGTTAAAGTTAATAAGTTTATGGGTTTGATCATCATATAATCAATATATGATTATATGATGATTAGAGGTTTTAGAGGTAAGTTAATAGTGGTATAAACCATTGTTATGGTTATTTGATTATGTTTTAAGTGTTTATGTTTATGATGATGAAGAATGATTATGCCTTAGGATGCTAGTATGGATGCTGATGATGATGATGATGTTGATGATGGTGAGATTGGTTTGATATGCTTAGCTTGGAGCTAAGGTAAGTAAAATGATGATAGCATATGTTATATGGATTTCTATCATTATGTGTTATGTATGTTTATGTTGAGAAGATGAGCTTGGATTATGCTTATGTGATGCCTTGGTTATGGCTTATGTGATGAGATGATGCTATAGAATATGTTGATGATATGTGATAGTTGAGACTTGGGTATGTAAGCCATGAAGTAAGTGTTTATGTATACGATGCATTATGTGGATTGAAGTATAATAGTATGTTATAGTCGTTTTACTTACTAAGCCTTTGTGCTTATGGTTTAGTTGTCTAACCATTTTGTAGGATTGGCATGTTCTTATGGATAGCTTGGATATGTAGATTAAGGTTTTGGTTATGCAAGATTTAAGGTAATATGTGTTTAGGAGCTTAGCTAGAATACCGGGCTCATGTGTAAGTTTGTACCCCCATTAGTCTTTTATGGGTTGTTAAAGGGCAGCCGTATGGCAAAGTGTATGTCAAGAGTTTTATGACAATTTGGTAGTCATTTGATAAGTCAAAGTATGGTTTATGTGTTTTTGAGAAAGTTAAAGGGGCGTTTGGTTTAAGTGTAAACATACCCATTTTGAGTAGTAAACGGGTCAAGTGTTATTGGAACATATTTGATATGTTAAATGAATGATTTCTGGAAAGTTTGGTGTAAAATGAAAGTGATATAAGTTGTTTGTTGCGAAATGGGTCAAAACGGGTTATTTGCATAACCCGTCGTAAAGTACCCCTTTGGGGTATCGTAAGATAAATGTTTTTGCATGAAAATGAGCCCATTCATATACCAAATAAATCTGGAAATTTTGGTTGAGTTTCGAGTTCGGGAGGTCGGGTTTCCGGCCGGGGATTTTGAAAGTGATTTCGGGACAACAAGCTGTCCAGATTTTCCGGGCAGACTGTGCAGATTTTTGGCAGCTTTCAAAAATTCATATCTTTTAATACGTAAGTCGTCACGGGTCGTGCTACCTATCGTTTCGAAGGTGATTGAGTATATTTTCATCTAAAAATAGCCCCAAGGTCTGATTGTGTACTGATTTTTGTCAGTTTATGAAAGAGTAACAGCATGTCAGTTTTAGTTGAAGCGTTTCTACGTAAAAAGTCAAAGTTTTCAAAGTAAGGGGGCACGGTGTGTTACAAATTGGTATCAGAGCTTCGGTTTAAGTGGATTAGTTTTCCTTTAGGTTTCCTAGACTTAAACCACTCGTAGTTGCGTTGAATTTAAGTGTAAGAATGCGGAAGGTAAATGTTAAGTGTGAGACGGATGTTGTTTTATGCTAGTTGAGCTTTATGATGATAAGTGATCAATGTGTGTATAGTGTTGATGTTTATAGATTTAAGTCCATGGAGGACTTGAATTGTTTGAATGATTTTGTTAGTCGTGCACCTTGGTTGGTGCCAGTGATTATATTGTGATTATGTGAATGTATGATAGAGTTATAGTAATGGAATGTGAGTAGGAATGCTAAGTGGTATTAGATATGGGCTAGTAAGTGAACTGAAAGTTGTATGATGCCTTAGTTATAAGGTAGACTAGCGCTTGCGGCTAGTTAGAATGTTGATGCTTAGACATAGATTGATTGTGCATTATGGTATATGAGCCATAGACTATATGTTTTGATTTTGGTTATGAATGTTGAAACACTTTTTGGATAACTGTTAAGTGTTATTGTTTATGTGATGTTAAGTCTATGGTAGTAGTTTATTATATGTCTAAGTTTTATGTGATGTGCTTGAGAGCACGATTCATAGAGGTGTATGAGTTGAGATAGATGCATTGGAATGCATATTTCGTGAGACATGAACGATTAGATGTAATAATGAATAGATGCTTGAAGCATAAGTCTTACACGCTTAATTAAAATAAGAAAAGTTAAAGTATATGGTTAAGATGTGACGAGATCATGTTATATATAAAACATGATAAGTAAAATGTGTTAGTAAGTAAATGGTTAAACGTGATAACTAGAAGTGATGAATGAGACATAGATTGCGCTTGAATTCATAAGTGATATAAAGTGCGCTAGAAGAATTGTAAAACATGAGTATAGTCATGTTTATATATTGGATAGTATGTGATGAGATTAATGAAAATGTTATGGAATAAGCCAATGTAAGGCTTATATGTGTAAAGTTGAGTAGACTAAATGAAGTGATAGTATGAGTTGTGAACATGGTCAACAAGGGTTGACGGATAATAGTAAAAGTGTGTGGTAAGGACACATAGAGAATGTATAAACTGTAAATAGACAAGCATCATATAGAACTTGTCTAAAATAAAGATGCCATAGTGAATGTATGAGTCAACTTGGGGTTGACGGATAAATGATAGATTGCATTGTGGAATGCAAGTATAATAATTTAACAAGTGCTATATAGCAACTTGTCTAGATGAAAGTAAACGTGGTAGCGAATGTTGAAATTGCTCAAGGCAATGAGAAGTGTTGAAGTGATAGCGTGTACTTAATGATAAAAGTACATGAAAGATAAAGTGAGTAAAGATGATAAGTTAGATATAGCCTGGATCCAATTCTCTAGTTTTGGTATCCTTCGGGATAGCCCAGCTTGCCTTTATGGCATGTGTTTTCGGCATCCTTCGAGATGGCCTAGCTTGCCTTTCATGGCATGGTTGTTAGCTTGCCTTCGCGGCATGTGTTTTGGCATCCTTTGAGATGGCCTAGCTTGCCTTCATGACATGGTTGTTAGCTTGCCTTCGCCGGCATGGTTTGCCTATATTCTTGGCATGTATGAAAGTATCCTTTGGGATAGCTTAGCTTGCCTTTCATGACATGGTTGTACAGCTTGCCTTATGGCATGGATGATAGTTATGGCATCCTTCGGGGTGGCCCAGCTTGCCGCAAGGGCATGGATATTATGGTATCCTTCGGGATAGCTAGCTTGTCTTTATGACATGGATGAATAGTTAGTGAGATTGGATCCAAGGCTAGAAAAGAAGGAAAGTAAAGTAAGTATAATTGTTGTGTCGGAAGTACATGAGTAGGAGGATTTATAATCTCCTTATTTAAATGGATTGGGACGCCTCTTCATTTAAATAAAGAAATTGTAAATCACCGAACCATAAGTTTATAATTCCTTACTTGCATAGATTGGGACGCCTTTTTATGTAAGTAAAGAGTTATAAATGAGTGGGCTTATGTGTAGCCGGTATGACATGAATACGGGTAGAGATATGAGAAAGTGAAAACTAAAACAAGTTAGACGTTATAAGAAAAGATTAGATACAAAAGCTTGTAGCGGCGTTAAGGTCCTATATGAACCTTAAGATAGACGCCTAGAATGAGTTTTTTCTTTAAGTTGCTAAGATGTTGGGTGGAATTCCCACGACTTAACAAGAAGATTGCTTTAGTAATGCGTAGATTTGGTTTTTGAAAGTACCATTTATATGGTACTATGTATATATTGCCAGATAAGTTACCGGTTTTTGGAAGTAGATAAGTGTTGATATTGTGTAAAGTGTAATTTTGGCCGGTATATGACTTAAGGTCATGTTAGTGCAATTGTGAATGAAATGATGATAGTGTGAAGTTTGACTTATATAAAGTTAAAATAGTTAATTTTCCATATGACTAGTCGTCAATTGTGGGAAATTTTAGATGAGCTTATGATGAGAAGTGTTGCCTATAGTATAATATAAATTATGATTAAGTATAGCAAGTTTAGACATTGCAAGATCATCTAGATCGTTGCAGGGTAATGGCTTAGTGAGCATGAGAATAAGAAGTTGTTATGTTAAGATTTAGTTTTGGATAGTAATAGACGAGAGATTTCGAGGACGAAATCTAAATAAGGGGGATATAATTGTTAGACCCGTTTCCCAGGTACTTGGACCCCACCCTAGATGTATTGGGATAAGGGCCTTACGTGATTGGTTAGTCAACGAATATTGTGTAGTGGTCAGACCCGGTAGTCAAACTATAAGTATTAAGAATGACTGAATATTATTTCTCACTAATATAAAGGAAAAGAACTTGAGGGACCTAAGTTGATAGAATCCTAAACTGGTACTAGAACCAACTTGTTCTAGTACTAGAACCAACTTGTTCTAGTCTGCAGGGACTATTCTTGCCAAAACCTCAAACTAGCATTATAACCAATTTGTTCTAGTACTAAGGATGAATGGTTAAAGGAACTTAAGGGACTAAAGTTGCCAATTGGCCAAACCTCCAACTAAGTAGATAAATATTTAGTTATCTACAAGTTTCCAGGGAATTCTAGTATTATCCACACCATTCTTGGGTGTGCTTGTATGTACGATTTTAGAAGAGAAGAAAAGGAGGGAAGAAGCTAGTTGGGTGGTGAAGCAAATTGGTGAAGGATTGAAGCTCTAGCATTAATAATAGATACCTAGTTATGATCCCTTAAAGTAAGTAACCTATCTATTAATGTTAATTGTTGAAATTGAGATTAGGGTTTATGGACCCTAATCTTGGGCAGTGGGTAATTGGTGTTTATAAGCTCAATTAAGAGTTATAGTAATGATGAGATGATTTTATAATGGGTTAAAGTTAATAAGTTTATGGGTTTGATCATCATATAATCAATATATGATTATATGATGATTAGAGGTTTTCGAGGTAAGTTGATAGTGGTATAAACCATTGTTATGGTTATTTGATTATGTTTAAGTGTTTATGTTTATGATGATGAAACAAACATCTAGCCACCTCTTACTAGTAAGATGTGGTAGTGAGATTCAGACCTAAAACATCTAAATGAAACAAACACCCTAAGTATTGTTTTTTGGTACTTTTTTCTAAGCAATTTGATTATCTGTACTCCAGCAATTTGACGTAGTATTGAGCTTCTCTCTAGTTCCATTTTCACATGATCATAAAATTAATTAATTGATACTTTAATTTGTTATTTCCATGTTCTATTCTCAAATGTAACCAAACATAGAATCTGATCAATATCTCCACGATTTCATTTCTTTACATTTCTGTTCTCTACCACATTTTATTTAGGTGTATTTCTCTTTACCAAACGTGCTATGTTGTTTAGGAGATTGAGCCATTATGTTTTGTTTGTAACTTATATTTTGATGTGTTGTCGTGTATAGATAGTTTTTTTCTATTATTTTTTTTGAATATTTATACAATAAAAGTTTCGAAATTAACTAATCGTTGTTTCTTATAAAGGCAATTAATTAATCATTGTATGTTTGAATACTACTTAGAGTGGACGGTGTGGAGCTCGTTGCTCTTCATCGTGGGTGACATGGCAGCTCGCTGTGGCTCACCATGACACCATCTCAACTCACCGTGGCTCGCCAAAAGTGCCCTCATATGCACGACGAAGCAATATTTTGCCTTTATTTCAATAAACATAAACTTGTATATATTTGGTAATACATTAAACTTGTAACGTTTTTTAAAAATTGTAATGTTTTATAAAACTTGTAAAATTTTTTAAACTAGGAATTGAAAATACATTAAACATCGAATTAAAAATACAAAGTACGATTAATACAAACTACGATACGGTAATGAAAATGAAATTACAAATTACAATGAAAAGTATGAGTTTTCTCTCTCGTCATACATTTCTGCAAAAACCTCAGCAATCCTTTCTTCTTCCCACTCTCTTTCCAAGATGTCAAACAAGTATCACTAATTTTAACACAAACGCTATGGCTAATTTTAACACAAACGTTATGGCTAACAAACCAGCTGAGGTTCAAAAGGTTATCTTTACCCGAATACGCAATGAACAAGAAAAAGAACTCAAGCTGATTAACAATTTGCTAGGTAAGATAACTCATATTATGCTACAGATGCATGATCGTGAGGTCGAAAGGTTGCGTGAGCTACCTTAAGACCATCCAACTATCAGGGTCGGTCTACAAATTCTATTAAGAAATAAGGAAACATATGTGCAACTTCATGTCGCCTTGAAGAACGTTAGGGAACAAATGTTACAAGTGTGGGAGGAGAAGTCAAATCTCATCGAAAATTACAAATCTATATAAAAGCTTCATGAGACTTGTTGGATGATTTGTGTTTTCGTATCGTATTGTTGTTTGTGTTGTACTCCCTCCGTCCTATATTACATGTCCACGTTGACTTTTTGAAGTCTTTATTTCTCAACTTTGACCTTAAACATTTTTGTTTGTGTAATATAATATTTTATGCAAAATATATGAATAGATTGAGTTTTAAATGTATTTTCATTGCGTATAATTTTTATCAAATATTATATAAAACAAGCAAAAATATTTAAAGTCAAAGTTAAAAAAGAAAGATTTAAAAAGTCAAACCTGGACATTTAATATGGGACGGAGGGAGTATGATTTTTCTTCGTATCATTTTCGTATCGTTTTGTGTTTTTCGTATCTTTATTTTATGTTTCGTATGTTTTAATATGTTCTAATGTATTTTTATTTTTAATGAAATGAATTTAGTTTATTTGAAATTTGAAAAGTAAAAATAAAATAGGAATTGGTGGGACCCAAATGAGTAAGTTATGGCTTGTTATGATAATAGGGGGGGGGGGGGGGTTGTAACACCCCCAAAATTCGGGTCCAATGGAAGCATACATGCATTGGGGTGCTAATAAAGTTGGTATCATAACACAAGTAGAAAGAATGGTTTTTATTTAAATCATTTAGAATAACTTTCATTATAAAAAAAACATTCAAATTTACATTGTTTAAAATAGTGCGGATATATAGGCCCATGAAGGAGTTTAAGCGGTCCCAAATATATGTCAGAGTTGTCTATGACCATGTCATGCCATGCCAAAGCCTTCAACAGTTAGCTATCGCCTTAAACCTGAAAATACATGCTAAAGAGTGTCAACACGAGGTTGGTGAGTTCATAGGTTTATAATAAAACAGTAGTATTGTGAGTTCAATAGAGAGTTTTGAGACCATTGTGTGGCTCACAATGTCATGAAAACTAGTGTTTACCTTACAGTAAAATTTGAATTGTGGACCATGAGTAGAGTGTGTGATCATTACAACGAATATAATGTCACATTGTAAATAGTCTATTACGCTAGCACTAAGTTCATGCAACCAAAGCTTGACAGTGTGCATGCTCTAGAAGCACGTTAAATAAAACCCTTGCAAGTGTCTATCCCGTGACACTCGTGTTTCGACATGTTATACACTCGCATTTGCCTATCCGGCCAAACCGAACGGGGGTGTCAACCCCAATAGATCTATTTATAGCATTCACGCTTCCCAGCAGGAATTGACGGTTCATGAGTTTGGGCATTGTGGGATTCAGTGTCTTAGGCTAATCCGCGTAATAGTGTAAATAAAGCATAAGTTTCAGTGTGGTCCATAAAAGTGTTTGCATAAAAGCAATTGTCATTCAATAGAAGTGTTTGCGTAACAGCAATGATTTGTAAAGTGTTTTGCATATGAGCAATAGTTCATAGAGTGTGTAGCATAAAAACAATAGTTGATAAAGTGTGTTGCATAAAAGCAATAGTTCATAAAGGGTGTTGAATGTTTATAAAACACTTGTGTATGTGAGAAGATAATCAAGTATGCAACCAATATACGCATAGGTGAATTTGAATAATCAATCAAGTATTCAGAGAAACAGTAGTGTTTAAGTAAACAATTGCGCATTCAAATAAAACAAGCATTGAGTTTAGTTAAAAACGAGCATGTATTCCCCCCCCCCCCCCCAAATAGTTATAAAACAAGTAAAAGTAGGGGCAATGAACTCACCTTAGCAATTAGCAGTCTGATAATAAAAAGTCAAGTAGTGATAGTGTGTGGCACCGACACGCGACCTAGATTAGTACGGCAAGTTTAGTTCACTGTTCTAGTTTTAAGACTTGATGTGTGAAGTCCAAAGAAGTTTAAAAATTTTAAAGTGTTTGCGTCGTTGTTGCTAGTGTGACAGCATTTAAGTTTGAAACCAGTTATTTATTTATTTATTTTTTTAGTGTTTGCAAGTATTTGCTCTTGGAAGTGTATAAGTGTAATAATAAAAGTGCCAAAGAAGGAACAAGTCTTCGGTTCGACAATAACAGAAGGACGAGATACAGATAATAATTACAAACAAATATTAGGTGTTGACGGATTATGATAACATTGTTGTTAGAAGTACATATAACTAAGCGTAAAAATATCTATTACCATTATAAATAAAAGTATGTATTTAAGTAATGGTTTTATTTATAGTGTTTATATTTAAAACGAGCTAGTAAATTATATATTTTGAGAATGCATGTTTGTTTAGCATGTTTCGCATACTGCCCGTTTATTAGTTTGTCAAAAGCACCTCAAGTGTAGATTTTTACGAAGGCCGGGCATGACCCGTATATACGTTTTAATTTTACCGAGACCTCATTTGTTGCAATTTACCCCTTTAAAACTATAAAACAAGTTTTAATTTACTTAACGAACTCGAAATAGTCTATAAGTCACCAAATACGATTTTTAATGTATGTGCCCACAATTAAAAGATATTCGAAGGAGTTACATGAATACTTTAGTAGCTTAAAATGTTGCATGTGAAACAAATACAGCCTACCTTTGACTTTTAAAAGATTTGCATGATAAGAAGTATACAAAGGAATGCATGATGATGATGGCATAAAAGTATAGATATGATGGGATGATAATAATTTTCATAGTCTTAGCTTCAAATATATATTAGTTTAATTAGGTTGTGCATACATCATACGAGTGGTTTATGTTTTGATAAAACTTTCATGCATTTATAACGATTCGAGAGTGGATGATGAGCATTTTTAGTTCTTGATAGATTGATAGTTGTTGCCGCCACTATCAACCAAAGTCGATTATGTAATAATATGCCGGAAAGTAAGTCGTGGAAAACAAACACACCCTGCTATTAAAACATGAGTTCTTGGTGTGGGCTTGATTGGGCTCGGCCCAACAGTCATTTTGACATACTCAGTGGGCTGTTTATCCCAAACGACCCAATCTAGACCCATTTAGCAACACACATGTTTTTCTCTCTTTTGATAAATCCACAAACGCAGGTTCGAACGTTTAACAATTTACGAAATTTCAACTGGGATAGAAACAAAGCAAGGTTTATTCAGTTTACATCTATCAAGTATGCTCTCAACAGTTGGGATAAGCGAGGGTGGAGCGTGACCAAGAACGAGTAACACCAGGTTACTCATTGATGGGGTTCGTTTCACGACAGGAAGGAGCATAACCAAGGATTTGGCACAAAAGCTTTCAAACGAGCAACCAAAGTGAGTAAGACCGAAATAAACCCCTACTGTTGGGGTGGTAGTTCTCGACAGCAGGTACAAGAAAGAACTATTATCCTTTTAACAAAACCCCCAACCATTGTTTACCCAAGACTCGATCACGACACTAAATCCAACAAATAAAACTAAACCCCATGTATTCAAATCAAAGGAGCCACGAAGGAAAACGAGACGAGACTAAATCGTGACTAAAGAACCCATCTATTTCAATGAATTAAATAAGCAAACCCAACTAAATCCTTTCACTCAAAATGGTTTAGTTTTCTGTATGATGTAAATTGTGGCGTAAAAGAAACAAGATCATAGTCCTTACTGTGGGTTTGACCGCAACTCAAACAATCCAAAACCAAACCCACTGTTGTGTTTGACCTCACGACTAAACAAACACAAATCAAAATTTTAACCAAATAAGTCAAAAAGAAATAAGCTAGGTCATTAATAAGCACTTCCATCTAAGAGCCAATATTCCAGATTTTAGTTGTGAGTTAACATTTTTGCCACACATTAACAACAACAACTGAAAAAAATAAACATTCACAGAACATAATATATACCGATCGACACAAAACAAATAATTAAATAAATTAAATCTCGAAATAACATCAATAAATTACAATTTAGGAGGAATCAAGGAAACCCTTACAATAAGATGGATGTCGATCGATAAAGATGAAAGCTAAAGAAATTAGAACCCAAACTCTCCCAATTCGAATCCAAGCAAGCAATCCCACCACAGCTTCTCTTTGATTTTTGAGTGAAGTTTTTGGTGAGTGTGGCTTAGCTTGTTGATCGAGTGGTGAGATAAAAAGAAGTAAAACAAGTATGGTTGATTTCTCTCCCTTGGGCATCAGTCGATTTGTAGCTAAAAAGGGTAGTCATTCCCCCTCCCACGCTTCATCTGAAATCGCTGATTTCATTAGGAGACAAGGATTTTGAAGGTTGTTGTGTGATACGTGGGAATCGCACCAGGCTTTACCTCTCGAGGGATCTCGAGAAGCTTACAACCCCCACCAGGCAGTGTACCCGATCGTTGTAGTATAGTATAGTGACAAGTACCGGGGGATTGATCGTTCAACTCAGGAATAGTGTCGCTAGGATTAGAAAGTCTCCTAAACTAAGTCTAGAGGTGAGGGATGATTCTTTTTGTATTTTTATACTTTATAAAAGCAAGTAAAATCTCGGGTTTTGGAAGAGTGGACGGAATTATTTGCTAGCCAACTAACCCAATAAACTACAAATGCAATCAAAATTAAATAGCAGAAATGAAAATGAAACTAACAATACTAGTGGTGTAAACAATGATGAGGAAAGTTGTGTTTACCTAGATTTCATTACTCCCTAGATATCTTTTACAGGTTGATAGCTTGTTACAATTGCATGGATGACAAGTCATATTCCTTAATACTAGTCGTAGGGCCGTGTACAATATTCCTTAACTCTATAGGATCTTACTTCACTCCTATGTCGAGCCGTTAGAAGCTCCTAACATGGGATCTTTAGAATTCTCCTACGCATTAAATACAACCAAAAATCGTAGTACACCTCAGATCATGTTTCTTAAGACGTTCAAGCAAGTTACCAATGGAAGTCTGCCAGTTTTCTTAAGCCTAACATCGAATACAGTCATTCGTAACAACTATAAACAAACAATCAACCCATAATTAATATCTAGGTTTCACTACATCTAAGCAAACATAAAAGAAATCTAGCCGAGCATGTTAAATTGAAAACAAGCGTAAGATATATTCAAACAACACATACACATATTGAATGAATTGAAAGAGTACTTATCTTTAATAGAACATGAAAGATTCAAGGGGTTGAAACCCTTGAAAAAGCTGGAAAATTCGTCCTAGGGTTTTTTCCCTCAAAGTTGCACACTAATGAATGAAATTTGGAAAAATATATATAGATTACAATGGGTGACGGCGTCATGTATTGGGTTGTGACGCCGTCAACTCGCCGCCTATAATGAAATCGTATTGCCTAGATCCAATTGTGACGCCGTCATGTGTAAATTTCTTCTGGGCCGTCACTAATACTTGGACCATGACGGCCTTGGGTGACACCGTCATCTCCAATGCACAAAACTCTCTGGATCGTCACGTGTATTGTCCACATCCACCTATTTTGTTACTCTTGATGCCGTCATGTAGAAGCTCTTGACGCCGTTAGGTACTGTTCCCAGCAAGGAAAATCGAGACTTTGCCGTTTTCTTCACTTTTATGCTCCAAAAACGTCCAAAATGCTTCCTTTTCTAGATTTCTCTCCAAAAGTACATAAAATGACAAAAAGAACGATTTAGGGCAATATTTGATCAAATAATCACGAATCCGGGCTTAAATAACCCCTTAAAAGTGGTCACTTTTCGTTTCATCAAATACCTTACACTTGAGATTTGCTTGTCCTCAAGCAAATGCGCTTTTATTCTAATCAAAATACAAGTTAGGGGTCATTTAACACTAATAGAAAAGTAATTACAACAAATAATTATTTCACTAAAGACCAAAGACAAGCACGGAGGTTATACACTAGCACCTCACAAATAGTGTTTAGATACTCACATCACTCGGGTGTAATAAAGTATATATCACAATAAGGAAATGGAAAACATCTCTCACTACCTGTCATAACAAAATAGATTACCATAGGCTTGGGAAAGGATCAAACCTCCACCACTTGGCGTAAGCACCTCGGATAAACTATCAAAGAGGTCTTTTAAAGGGTTATAACGTTAAGTGTAGGGATACAGAATACACGGTTTTGTTGGATAAATGCAATATTTACTGGTGGCGAGTTAATCATCTTGGTTAATTATATGTACAATATGCATTGCTAAGCCAAGACTCGACTCGACTTAAGCTAATAAATCAAAAATAACAAAATCTTAAAACAAACATAGAATGAAACGGGATGGTAGTCCGTTTGTTTTTCTCTTTTTATTTTTATTATTATTTTTTTTATTTTTATTTTTTTTGCATACACTCTTACCCTACTATCCAAAATAATACATCATAGGGAATGTACATTCCCCTTACACTTGAATTTTTACATACTTTACAATAAACTACTCTAATGACTCGAATCAAGATAATCAAAACACTTGGAGTACTTTTTAAGATTAACGCACATATGGGGGTAATATATGATGTTCTTCCCCATTACTCCATATCACAAGTACTTTACCCATGAGTCCCAATCGTCCCAAAACAATATGTTCAAGATATGACTCAACTTAGCAACTATGTAATCAATTAGATAATTAACTAAGGGTTTAAACATGTAACAATAATGCACTAAAGATGAGTGCATACACAGAAGGCTAAGGCGATTTGGTTGCACATTTGGATGGGTTGTAACAAATTCTTCCTTTAAGTAAAATGCTTAAAGTTAGAAACGAAAAGATAGGCTCGGAGGGGTGCACTAGGGGTTTCGTGTACTAGAAATGAGTACAATGCTAAGGTGTGGGAAAAATTAATTGACTTTACTAGCCAAGTAATATGAATTAAATGGTCAAGTAATTATGATACGGGTTTAACACAAGGGTGATCCTAATGCCTCTTATCATATAGTAAATCCTACTACACGAATGTAGTCTCACTGGCGGTCTCGGGATGCATCACTAACGCGAACCTCACATATTTGGGTGGAAAATTTTTCTGAATGATACAGTTTTGTGCTAGTCATACATCTCCTATTCATGAGACGCTTGCTAATGCTAAAGTTTCACTCCTAAATGTTGTAAAAAAATTTAAATTTGGCGCTAAAATTACACTAACAAGTATTTCTCTTAGTTTTATTACACACCTACCATCAAAGAAACAAACTCAAGTGCAATAGTATCCTATAAGGTATCATCATTTACCCTCCCCTTACACTTAGGATGAACATTGTCCCCAATGTTCAATTAAAGAATGTGAAAGTGAAATAGGTAAAAGAATGAAAGCAAATACTCCCATGATTCGTTTGGTGTGGATACTGCGGTAACAAGGTTAGATCTTCCTCCAAGAAAATGAATATTCAAAGCTTCCCTTCCAGAAAAAGTAAATCATCTTCTTGTCATATATAACCTGTTAAACCTGAGAAAACAAACAAGGCAACCTCACGTAAAATTGGCGGCAATCTATATATAATAACAAATCCTAGAAAACTAGCTTATATATCTTAAATTGCTTTCTAGGAATTAAAGGGATATAATGCTTGTGGAATAAATGTTAGCAGATTTCCTAAAGTTTATAAAACTAAAGAATTAACAAAAACTTTAAGACTCCGTAAGAAAAACAAAAATAACAAAATTTCCAGAATTTTACACATGACGCCGTCAGAAGTGACCTGCAGAAATCTTTACGTTAAGTTTCTGGAAAAGTTTTGGAAAAACTTATGTCCTACGGAAAATCCTGCAAAACATCATTATGACTCGATACAAGCATTTGACTCTAAAAAAATACTAATATACATGTTCATTTAATATTGTGGCGAATCATGATCAATTTCGTTCTTAGAAATAAATTTGGGATTTCCTCTTACACTTAGCTTTTGCAAAATACCTTTATATGAAGTTAAGACGAAGTTAAACAACAAGATAAAGCATTTTCACAATTTTAGTTTGAAACATGATCTACCAACAATAAAAATAAAACATGCATACGGAAGCAAATAACAATAAAACAAATAAAAATCACACAAAACATGGGTTGCCTCCCAAGAAGTGCTTTTTTTTTATTTTACGAGTCTTGTAGCTAGACTCAAGGTCATAGGATATTACGTGACCTCATCGTTGGTCTCATTCTCTAGGTCATCTCCAATCTTAGTTTTGTATTCCGGATCCGATTTGTGGAAAACTAGAAGGGGGGGTTGAATAGTTTTACGTCTTTTTAATTTTATGAAAACTTAGTTGTTTAAAACAAAACTTTGTTTCTAGTTTATGTGAGATCAATACTTGTATACTTATAAGTACTTATATCTACGCAAGTAAATAATAACAATATGGATAAGTATGACTTATAAGAACTTATATCTACACAAGTAAACAATAACAATATAGACAAGTATTTTTACGCCCTTTTTTATTTATGAAAACTTAGTTTAGTTTTAAAGCCTTGTTTACTCTTAAAACTTTGATTCGATCTTATGTGAACTCAAGTCTTGAACAATATGAACAACTATATCGAGGTATGAAAAATAGTAACGATGTAAGCTAAGTATGTAAAATCAACATATGCATAATATGGACAATCATAGCTATATACAAGATGTAAGTAAGTAAGCCAAGTAATAAGTTAGAGTTGGAAAGATCTAACCGCGAGACAAAGAATTTATAGTGGTTCGGATACAAGGACACCTTCCTTGCCCTACTCCACTCCCCGAGTCACCTACTCGAGAGTTTTCTTCACTATGTCAACAAGCTCCTTTATGGCGGAGAAAACCTTACACAACTTTTGCTTACACCAATTAACGACACTAAGCTAAATGTCGAGTTCTAATCCTAGCTAGAACCAATCTCACAACTTCTTCACGACTTGGCACACCTTCTTCACAACTTGTACACACCACTACTACTTCACAACTTCACACTACTCCACTACTTCTTCTTCACAACACTACTTCTACTATACTTAATTACAAACCCACCTAGATCTACTTATTACAAGCACTACACAACTTTACAATTGATATATACAAACTACACAACTAATCATCAATGCTTCTTGATTTGAAATGGAAGGAGTATTCTTCTCTTGCACTTTGAATGATGAGATATTGGATCACTTGAAACAAATATTAATAATCTTATGATCAAAGGGTTTTAGAAGGATGTTTAGAGGGAATTGAATCTGAAAATTTTCGTGCAAAAGGTGGTAAAAATACCAGGTTTGAGGTGGTATTTATAGGGAAAAATTTCTGACAGAATCTGACAGGGGAGCGTGGCCGGCCCCTTTAATTGTGTGCCGGCCCCTTTAAAATTAAGGGGGCCGCTGGGACGAAAACTGCAGTTTTCTTGTCTTTTTCTGGGAAAAGTTTATTTGGTGAAAAAATAACTGATTTTGGTTAAAAAATTGAATTCATATATTTATTATGAATTAAACATTTTCATTTAATTACCAAAAGTGTTTTTTTTTATATATAAAATGTTTATACCATTTTATATAATTTGTATTTATTAAATAAGCATCCCTTTGATCATAAAATGTATTAGTCACTTGTTTATTCATACCTTAAGTGATTTTGTTGGATGAAGTAATATTAGTCGCTAAATACTTGTTTACGTATTAATTTTGCGTTTAATGTTATTACATTTTGTGATCGTCAAAACTTAGGGATATCGAAAAATATGAATAACATTTTTATACATTATTTATATCAACAATCTCCCCCTTTTTGATGATTACAAAATCTAAACTCATTAAACTAAAAATTAATATATATATATATATACAAGTTTTTAGTATGAGTTTATATCTCTTCTCCCCCTTTTTGTTAGCATAAAAAAGGATATCCCGACGAATGTAGTGCTCCCCCTTGACATATACTCCCCCTCGTTTTGAGGTCATAAAAAAAATCGAGATATGAAATGCTTGCAAAAATATTTAGATCACAAGCAATATATATATATATATATATATATATATATATATATATATATATATATATATATATGATGCATAGAACAAATATAAGAGACTAATAAGAGTGCATTTAATAAGAAGCATTCATTAATAGAACCATTTGAATTATACTAGATAATATTAAGTTGCCAACTTGAGGTCTTTTGGACTTGCTTGGAACACAAAAGGTTTGTGAGGATTTTATTTGAAGATGGGAAGCATGGTAGTTGGATTTAGTGGAGATAGATTATTGTGGGAATGGTGTTTGGATAGTTTGGATATTTTGGTGGTTGTTGATGGAACAAATTCTTAATATATGAAAACATATATTGTAACTCATCTCTTAGGCCAAAGATGATTGTTTGGTTATGGATGCAACAAAAACAAGTATCACCATGGGCTTCAAGTAAGCTCCATGGGATGGAATTGAAGTTTGGTGGTGGTGAGTTTGGAAAGGAAGGGTTTGTTTGAGGGGTCGGATTCTTCTGTTAGTGAGGGTGTTAGAAAAGACCTAGTGAGGAGATACTCAATCCAAGAGAATGGTTTGTTTTTGAAGGTAAATGCAACAAGGACAAAAGTGTGTATGTTGCTCAACTTTCTCTAAGTGGAGAGAATGAGGGAGACAATTTGAGTAGGGTGATGAAGGTGGTTGGTCCAAGTTGTGTTGAGCAAGATACATGACAAGAAGAGCACTTAGCTCATGGGCTTCTTAGAGCTCTTCAACGAACTTTTATGTTTGGAGGAAGGTGATGATGGTAGAGTGCGGTTGGTATGGATGATTGGTCATGTAACATGGGAATAGCATGTGTGTTTGTAGGAGGTGATGGTGATACTCTTGGTGGTGGAGATATGTATGGATGAGGATGAAGGTATGGAAGTAGAGGATGTTTTATGAGTGGAGGATGTTATGGATGGTGGATTGGTAGTTTGACCAAAATGTGAGGTGTTGGGAATAAGATTGGGATTGTTGTTTTGAGATTGAGCATGCTCTTCATATGAATTGTATGGGTGAGATGAAAGTGTATTTTTGGGTGTAAGGATGGAAACAGATGTGGATATGGTTTGTGAAAGGGTTCATTTGAGTGAACATGAGGTTTGTGTATCATGAAGTATGGTTTGACCTTCATGGGTTAAGTTGTAGTAGTGATGACACACTTTGTAGAGTATAGGGAATGGTCACATGGTTGAATCTTTTTGTGATGATGACTAGATGGAGTTATTGGTGAGGATGGGAAATGAGTATCAAGTGGTGTGATTGGTTTTTCATTGGTGGTTTGAGTGTGTAAAGGTTATGAGGTTTGAGTGTAAGGTAGAAGGGTATGGGTGAGTAAAGGTCATGAGGTTTGAGTGTGTAAAGATTATGAGGTTTGGTTTTGGGCAAGTCCAACTCTTTAGGAAACTATGCATGTATTATCTTAATGGAATATGCATGAAAAGTATATAGGCAAATAAACATGTAATATAATTACAACTAAGCATGCATGCAAACTTAATAAAGTAATAGATCAAGTAATTAAGGCATTCTACCTAACATGAATAACTTAGTGCAAGGGCAAAGGCAACTAATGAGTGAGACACTAGTGATGGAACAAATGTGGTAGCGTAATTCTTGATTTTGTTCTAGTGTGTGCCAATATGAAACAAATACGGAGTTAAGATCGTTTCGACTCTAATAAAAGAAAAACAAATTTTCCGAAGAAATGATCCTTGATCTCTTTGATTTAGCTTTGCTCACTTCTAAGTGTCATGTATATGTATATATTGGATTATATATATAGACAACGAGAGTGAGACTATTGTGCATGGTTTGATAGAAAAACGTTTTTATCATTATTCAACAATGAGTTTTCCTAAACGTGAGAATAATTTCAAAATGAATTGAGGTTTTCTTTGAGAATATATTTATGCAAAACAAAATATCTCAATTCTTGATTTTGTGCAAAATAGAATCCTAGACTCAGATTTGAGAAGAAAGAAAACTTAAAATTTTATGCTCAGATGGCCGCCCCCTTAAAGTGAGGCCGGTCCCCTTAATTTTAAGGGGGCCGCCCTTATAAATTAAGGGGTTCGCCCATCTGACAAAGAAAAATTTTCAGAATTTTGATTTTTCAGAAGATGTTAAGTATTCCAAGAATTTAATCAATTTGCTCCATCATTCATAATCCTAAATGTAAGTGGTTAAGTAAATCACGCTTAAGAGGCTTAGTGACTATATCGGCAATGTTACCTTCCGAAGCTACCTTCTCTATTGTTATATTTTCTTTTTGTAGAATGTCCCTAAGAAAGTGATGACGTATCTCTATATGTTTAGTTCTAGAGTGTTGAACATGATTCTTACTTAAATCTATAGCACCTTTATTATTGCACATAACAGGAATATTTTTTAACCTAATGCCATAGTCTTCGAGAGCTTGTTTCATCCATAGTTTTCTTACGCAAGGGATCTAGTCTTACTTCTATATTAACGATTAATCCACTTAACTCATTTCACTTCATCACCATGAGTTTTCTACTAGTGGACATAGAAGATTTTCATTTTCTATGTTGTTCGACAACGAACAATATTAATTCAAATCCTAGGAAAGCCAACTAAGAGGGGTTCATAATATGTGAGCAAGTAAGTATTACTAGTTATATAACTAAGCATTATTCTAACTAGTTATTAATCTAAGAATATAATTTTTAACGATAAACTTAAAAGAAATGCATACCTTTTAGTCTTCAATAAATTTTCTTCAAAAAACTTCAAGTTGCCATGTTGACTTATAGAAGCCATTTGTAGATGAGATTCCAATAGTTTCGAAAAGTGACAACTTAGCCACTTGGTTCCCATGGTCTCATTGGTCCAAAGTTGTTTGAACCAAACATGGTTTGCAATTGACTAGGATGCATGTATGGTGAAAATATTCCCCATGGGTTGAAGCTTGGTTGATGTGGATAATTCCACATTGCGTGACTATTATTAGAAAAGTTTTGTCTACCTTGATTTCTCCTATGTTGAGGGGTTTTAGACTGAGGATGAGGATTATTTGGTCTATTTGGAGGTGGAGTTTTAGATCTTAATTTTAGTTTCGAAAATCCGGTTTTGGCTTTTAATGATGGTTTATAAAACTTTTTACTTCCTCACCACTCGCAATAGGTATTTTTCTATCTTTTATAGGTACATACTTAGGTTTTGAGTCTAATGGTTTTTGTTTACTAGATTCACATTCAAACTTTCCATTTTTATTTTCACTAGTTGAAACATTAGTTAAGTCGAATCCTAGACCGGTTTTATCTCCCAAAGTTTCTTGAACACTTATTATTTTCTTAAGTGAGTTACTACTATTTTTAAACTTGTCAAGTTTGAAATTTTCATCTTTAAGTTTTTCGTTTTCATTTTTGACCTCTAAACATGTTTTACATTCTATAAAAACTTCTTTTTCTTTTTTCAAATGTTGTAGTTTAATTTTTAATTCGAGTACTTCATTTTCTAATTAATTATTAATATGTTTTAGTGACTTATTTTTAGTTATGACCTTTTGACCTAATTTACACAATCTACTATATTCGTTATCTAAGTTTTTTTCATCTAAAGATAAATGTTCATCATTGTAGTATTCGGTTTTAGAATGTACCTCATCGGATGCCTTTGCCATGAGACACTTTCATTTTTTGTTGTCTCCTTTTCATCATTATCACTATCGCTCCATGCTCCTCCTACAAAGGTCTTGTGGTTTTGACTTCTTGACAATTTCGGACATTCTCCAATAAGATGATTTGGATCTCCACACTTAAAACACTTTCTTTCATTATATGGTTGCCTAACGTATCTTCCTCGTTTTTTGAAGAGTTTCTTGAAGTCTCGTACGACCATAGCATACTCTTCATCACTTTTGGAGGTTGAGAATTCTTCGTCACTAGAGTCCTTTTTAGATTTCAACGCAACTGATTTGCTTTGCTTCCTTTTTCCTTTGACCATCTCGGAGTCTTTCTTTATTATTTCTTCATAGACCTTTAAGTTGCCGATCAATTCGTCAAGTTGTAGAGTTGACAAATTCTTTGATTCTTCAATCGCCGTAACTTTAGCTCGCCATTTTGGATGAAAAGCCCTAAGAAATTTCCTAACAAAATTCTTACAAGGAAAATTCTCATCAAGTGCTTTTAAACTTGTGATAATTGTGTTATATCTAGCAAAAGCATTATCTATTGATTCCTCTTCCGGAAGCGTAAATTGTTCATATTGTTGTACAAGAAGATCTATTTTATTATCTTTGACTTGACTATTACCTTGGTGAGTGATTAGTAAAGAATTCCAAATTTCTTTTGCGGTTTTACACACAAAAATTCTTTCATATTCTTTGCGTGGTAACGCATTATAAATTACCATTTTAGCCTCATTATTTTTAGCAAGTTTCTTTTTTAAATCATCATTTTATTTTTCAAAAGGTACAATTTCATCCCTTTTAGTTTCGGGATTATTTTGTATAGGAGGAAAATCACCATTAGTAATAACATGCCAAAGATCTAGATCCTTTGATTTCACATAAGTTTCGAATCGATTTTTCCAATAAAGAAAACCATCACTTTCAAATAGTGGTGGTCTTTGCATAGATTGACCTTCTAAATATTTTTCCTATTCCATAGATCGATACAAGTTTTAAAATACAATATATTTTAAAAAATCTTGTTTAACGTAGCTCTGATGCCAATTGTGGAAAACTAGAAGGGGGGGGGGGGGTTGAATAGTTTTACGTTTTTTTAATTTTATGAAAACTTAGTTGTTTAAAACAAAACTTCGTTTCTAGTTTATGTGAGATCAATACTTGTATACTTATAATTACTTATATCTACGCAAGTAAATAATAACAATATGGATAAGTATGACTTATAAGAATTTATATCTACACAAGTAAACAATAACAATATAGACAAGTATTTTTACGTCCTTTTTTATTTATGAAAACTTAGTTTAGTTTTGAAGCCTTGTTTACTCTTAAAACTTTGATTCGATCTTATGTGAACTCAAGTCTTGAACAATATGAACAACTATATCGAGGTATGAAAAATAGTAACGATGTAAGCTAAGTATGTAAAATCAACACATGCATAATATAGACAATTATAGCTATATACGAGATGTAAGTAAGTAAGCTAAGTAATAAGTTAGAGTTGGAAAGATCTAACCGCGAGACAAAGGATTTATAGTGGTTCGGCTACAAGGACACATTCTTTGCCCTACTCCACTCCCTGAGTCACCTAATCGAGAGTTTTCTTCACTATGTCAACAAGCTCCTTTATGGCGGAGAAAACCTTACACAACTTTTGCTTACACCAATTAATGACACTAAGCTAAATGTCGAGTTCTAATCCTAGCTAGAACCAATCTCACAACTTCTTCATGACTTGGCACACCTTCTTCACAACTTGTACACACCACTACTACTTCACAACTTCACACTACTCCACTACTTCTTCTTCACAACACTACTTCTACTATACTTAATTACAAACCCACCTAGATCTACTTATTACAAGCACTACACAACTTTACAATTGATATATACAAACTACACAACTAATCATCAATGCTTCTTGATTTGAAATGGAAGGAGTATTCTTCTCTTGCACTTTGAATGATGAGATATTGGATCACTTGAAACAAATATTAATAATCTTATGATCAAAGGGTTTTAGAAGGATGTTTAGAGGGAATTGAATCTGAAAATTTTCGTGCAAAAGGTGGTAAAAATACCAGGTTTGAGGTGGTATTTATAGGGAAAAATTTCTGACAGAATCTGACAGGGGAGCGTGGCCGGCCCCTTTAATTGTGTGCCGGCCCCCTTAAAATTAAGGGGGCCGCCCAGATGAAAATTGCAGCTTTCTTGTCTTTTTCTGGGGAAAGTTTATTTGGTGAAAAACTAACTGATTTTGGTTAAAAAATTGAATTCATATATTTATTATGAATTAAACATTTTCATTTAATTACCAAAAGTGTTTTTCTAAATATATAAAATGTTTATAGCATTTTATATAATTTGTATTTATTAAATAAACATCCCTTTGATCATAAAATGTATTAGTCACTTGTTTATTCATACCTTAAGTGATTTTGTTGGATGAAGTGATATTAGTTGCTAAATACTTGTTTACGTATTAATTTTGCATTTAATGATATTACATTTTGTGATCGTCAAAACTTAGGGATATCGAAAAATATGAATAACATTTTTATACATTATTTATATCAACACGATTGTAAATGTTCTTTATAGAGACCAGCCACCTTTTTCTTAATTGCTCCTATAATTCTATTGGCAAATTCCTTATCGACTTTAAATTTTGGTCCTAAAGTCAAGCAATCCTTATAGAAAAGGCTCTTCTTCTCCCATACATAGTCCATGCCCTTTTTCTTATCCTCTTCATTGATGTCCTCAAAAGCACCAATGTTATCCATGTCAAATCGAGGCACAAAATGAAATTCTTTCATTCTATTAGGCATCCTATATGTGATCCTATCGATTTCACTAGCAAATCATATTGTCCTTTCTATCTCATCATATTCTAACTTGGATTCTTCAACAAATGGCTTACCAAACACAACATGGGATAAGCGACAATCAATAACACTAGCTAGGTCTTCAACAACCATAAAGTCAATGATATAAGTAAAGTTCCCAACAAAGACATGTAGATCTTTAATTCTCCCGACAAAGTTACAAACTCCACCGGGGTATTTGGGATCTCTTATAGGTCCAAGTCTTGTTTTCACTATATCATTATAGACACTTGACGACATAATGTTGATTGGGGATTCAAAATCAATGTAAGCATTGTCAATGTGTTTATACCCAATCATACATGGTATCTTAGCATCCTTAGGATCGCCTCTCTTTATCTTAGGGTCAATTCTAGTAAAAGGGGGTCGAGGATTATCAATAAGATTATTATAGTACGCAGTCTCCTCCTTAGTGGGGTATAGATTGAAATAGTCATCTAGCTTCAGATCTATCTCCCCTTCCTCAAGTTCCTCAACAACATTCTCAAAATCCTTAGATCCTAGGTCCTTATTTGAATAAAAGGCGGTCGCTAGGTCACAAAATGCATTATCGAGCTCAACAATAATTAACCTATTAAGCTTCCTAAGTTCCCTAATCTCATTCTCAATCTGTTCACGCAACCAAGCCACTTCTCTAGGGGAAAGGGGTGGATTCACGTTTTCCATAATGGTCAACGGAATAGTCAATGAATAATTTACTAACAAAGGCACAAAGAAAAAGATAGACTAAAGAAATCCTAAAAATAAAAATAAAATCTTACTAGAAAGGAATCTAGCAAGCAGACCTAATAAAAAGAAATCCTAACCTAGACAATAACTATTCCCCGGGCTACGACGCCAAAAACTTGATACGTGGGAATCGCACCAGGCTTTACCTCTCGAGGGATCTCGAGAAGCTTACAACCCCCACCAGGCAGTGTACCTGATCGTTGTAGTATAGTATAGTGACAAGTACCGGGGGATTGATCGTTCAACTCAGGAATAGTGTCGCTAGGATTAGAAAGTTTCCTAAACTAAGTCTAGAGGTGAGGGATGATTCTTTCTGTATTTTTATATTTTATAAAAGCAAGTAAGATATTGGGTTTTGGAAGAGTGGGCGGAATTAGTTGCTAGCCAACTAACCCAATAAATTACTAATGCAATCAAAATTAAATAACAGAAATGAAAATGAAACTAATTATACAAGTGGTGTAAACAATGATGAGGAAAGTTGTGTTTACTTAGATTTCATTACTCCGTAGATATCTTTTACAGGTTGATAGCTTGTTACAATTGCATGGATGACGGGTCATATTCCTTAATACTAGTCGTAGGGTCGTGTACAATATTCCCTAACTCTATAGGATCCTACTTCACTCCTATGTCGAGTCGTTAGAAGCTCCTAACATGGGATCATTAGAATTCTCCTACGCATTAAATACAACCAAATATCGTAGTACACCTACGATCATGTTTCTTAAGACGTTCAAGCAAGTTACCAATGGAAGTCTGCCAGTTTTCTTAAGCCTAACATCGAATACAATCATCCGTAACAACTATAAACAAACAATCAACCCATAATTAACATCTAGGTTTCACTACATCTAAGCAAACACAAAAGAAATCTAGCCGAGCATGTTAAATTGAAGACAAGCGTAAGATATATTCAAACAACACATAGAGATATTGAATGAATTGAAAGAGTACTTATCTTTAATAGAACATGAAAGATTCAAGGGGTTGAAACCCTTGAAAAAGCTGGAAAATTCGACCTAGGGTTTTTTCCCTCAAAGTTGCACACTAATGAATGAAATTTGGAAAACTATATATAGATTACAATGGGTGACGGTGTCATGTATTGGGTTGTGACACCGTCAACTCGCTGCCTATAATGAAATCGTATTGCCTAGATCCAGTTGTGACGCCGTCATGTGTAAATTTCTTCTGGGCCGTCACAAATACTTGGACCATGACGGCCTTGGGTGACGCCGTCATCTCCAATGCACAAAACTCTCTGTATTGTCACGTGTATTTTCCACATCCACCTCTTTTGTTACTCTTGACGCCGTCATGTATAAGCTCTTGACGCCGTCAGGTACTGTTCCCAGCAAGGAAAATTGAGACTTTGCCGTTTTCTTCACTTTTATGTTCTAAAAACGTCCAAAATGCTTCCTTTTCCAGATTTCTCTCCAAAAGTACCTAAAATGACAAAAGGAACGATTTAGGGCAATATTTGATCAAATAATCACGAATCCGGGCTTAAACGACCCCTTAAAAGTGGTTCACTTTTCGCCTCATCATTGTGATTAGTTGCTTCAAGGGGGAGACAAAAGAGATCAGGTCTGCGCCTGTTGTAACTGATCTTGTTGTTTTGTAGACCTTGTTTGGATTAGCAGATAGTGGGGATGAAGATGACGAAATTTCTGAGGAGGAGGGAGAGGATAGCAGCGTTTGTTTTGGTGAGGATAAGAGTGGGGATAAAAGCTTTTATTTTCACTTTTGATTTTTATATTGCTTAGATTTAATTAAAAGTGGAAGGTAAATAATAAGGGTGGGTGTAAATAAAAGTGAAGTTAATTTAAATAAAAGTGAATATTTGATTTGTGGGTTTAGGTGTACCCCGTGTTCTGTTAAGTTCCGGTGTAATTGAGTTTCCGAGGTTAATGTGAGTGTGGTTAATATTATTTATGAGGACGTTTTCATAATGTTAATATAAAAACATGGGTTGTTCATTCCGGGTAAAATTGTTGGGTTCATGCCATTACTAGGGTTTTGTCGGTACGCGTGTGGTGTTGTGTGCGAGATATTTCTCGCTATAAAAATACTCAGTGATAGTTAGAAAAGGAAATATTTACATTTTCTGATAAAGTAATCAATGTAGTGAGTTACTGTATGCTATAGTGTGCGGGTTAGCTTCACGAAATAGTTTTGTAAGCTCATGTATGGTTGAGTAAATTGACATTTATTATTTAAAGTTACATTGGAAAATTCCAGTTTGTTACCGGGTTTGTAAAACGAGATTTGTCATAGTGACGTGGCACCCCGTGAGACCCAAATGAGTAGTTTTGGGATGTCATGACACCAATTGCTCTTAGTGTAAAGGGTGCACTACGGGGAAAAGAGAAGATTCCCTTGCCATGTCTGCAGCAAAAGATCAATATCCTCACTCTTGCTTTCGGGAAAACTAAATAGAATAACCAAGTGGGACTTAAGTCCCAAGTGTTTTTGGGGAGAGAAGTAATGTATCAATGAGAGAGAAAGTATTTTTTTTAACTATATTGTGAGTCAGAGAGGTAATTATTAATGAGAGAGAGTATTTTTTAATTGGGGGAGTTTATACGGACCCCCCCCCCCCCCCCAATAGGGGGTTTTGTGGAGCCTTGTGCATTAAGGGTTTGTACAGTATGCATCACGGTTTAAACATTTTGACCAAAACCCCCTATTGTCATATTATAAGGGGGTCTTAATAACATAACTCATTTTTAATTATGTTGTGTGTGAGTATTTTATATATATGGGATATTTTCAAATGATAAAAAATAGAAAAAAATTATTGAAAAAGAGAAAAGGTGTTGTAATGATGGAGAGAAAGTTGAGAGAAGGTGTTACTAAACAAAGAGGGAATTGCAAAAATCGTCCCTAAACTTTGGCCAATTTACATGTTTCGTCCCAGAACTGTCGAAACTGCAAAAACGTCCCTGTGGCAAACTTTTAGGGCAAATTTCGTCCCATGTTCCAAACGCTGTTAACTTCCATCCAAAAACCGTCCCACGTGATTTGCACACGAGGACACTATTGTCTTTTTACACAATATTCAACCCTTTAATACCCCACCCATCAATCCCAAAACTCACATATCTAATTATATTAATAAACCCTAAACCTAATTTTTAGGAACAACCCAAATTAGTCAAAATGGTGCTTTGCTTGTGTAATAAACAAGCTCTGATTCGTTGTTCATGGACTCCCCGTAACCCAGGCCGTCGTTTTTATTCTTGTCCCCAAACTGGTGTAAGTTGCAAACTACATTCATCTTTTACATTCATCCTTCACATTCATGCTTAACAATTATCTGTTTGTAGGGTACTAATGGTGGATTTTTTCTTTGGTATGACCTACCCATGTGTGCCCGTTCAACTGAGATCATCCCAGGATTGTTAATGTCAAGGAATGTGCTTCAAGAATCAGTGAATGAATTAAGAGCTGCAAATCGAAGATTGAAGATTTGGTTGGTTTGTACTTGGGTGGTTTTCCTTGTTTTTATGATGTAATAGGCTATGTACTGGTATTATGTTAGTAGTTGAACCTATACATTGACCAAAATGTGTTATGGTCAATGAATTTTGATGTAAGGTTTGTGTGGTTCAATGGAATGAAGTTATTAGAATACTAGTATTTTGCATATGTTGTTCAATGAAATGAACTTAATATACCAAACAATGCACATGACAGTATACCAAACAATGCAAATGAAAAATGTCAAAGGAGATTTAAACATAGCATTTAACATCAAACATACTACTAAGTTAACAATATCATAATCACTTCCCAAAGCCCTTAATCCACAGTCTAATGTCTGATTTGGTATCTTAAAGTGATAATACATGATTTCCCTAGGATCATATTTTAACCTTTTCACTATAGAATGTAATATGTCAATCTTAAAGTGCTTCATATACAACAAATCAACATATTGAACTTTACCACCAAAATACCTACGATTTGGTGTTGGTGTGAAACTTCCACCATGAAAAACCTTCATTGAGAAGATTAAGGGAAAACCAGCTGTTTGATAAACAAAAAAACAATAGTTAGAATAAACACATAAAAAGCAATAATTAGGATAAACACAAAAACAATTATTTTACTAACATGTTCTTACCATATTCATCGTATGGATCAAATTTGGGATTTTTTCGAAAATACCATACGTTATACATTTGAGAATCAAAGTTAAAGGATTAGAACTAGATTGTGTTAATTTTTTTAAGGATGTATAGTGTTTTGGGATTAGGGTTTCTGATTAAACAAAGACTATGATCGGATTTATAAATTGGGTGGGTTTTTAAAATATTAATATGGTGTAAAAAGACAATAGTGTCCTCGTGTGCAAATCACGTGGGACGGTTTTTGGATGGAAGTTAACAGCGTTTGGAACCTGGGACGAAATTTGCCCCAAAAGTTTGTCACATGGACGGTTTTTGCAATTTCGACAGTTCTGGGACGAAACATGCAAATTGGCCAAAATTTAGGGACGATTTTTGCAATTCCCTCCTAAACAAATTTACATGAATTGCTTTTTTAAATGTGACAAATTTTAGTATTTGATTTATCAATAAAAAACACGGCTGCATTAATTATGAATTTAAAAATATAAACACAGTAACAAACTAACAAAAAAGAATCTCTATATAAATGTCAACCAATCACATGGTTGTTTATGACTTTATTAAAAAAAAAAAAAAAAAAAAAAAAAAAAAAAAAAAAAAAAAACATGCAGTTTGCGCGGATATTCGTCAAGGGTCACACGATTTCAGCCAATTCTATATTTAAAGAAAAAATTGCATCAAAGGTTATATAAGAACCACAAGTTTGCAAGTATAATTGTTTGCGGCTATACACTGTGGCTTTGCGCGGATATTCGTCTGGTGTTTGGAGTATGTTTTAATTAGCCAACAAACTCAAGGCCGGTTTAATTGGCTAATTGAGTTGAGATCAATATCATATTTGTCATAGATCTAATAAAACAATCTTAACCATCCATTTTTATCAAAATTAATAAAAAAAAAAAAAATCATTTTTTTAAATAAAAAAACAACAAATCTTTTAAATGGTGAATCTTCAAACTACAAAAAATACACCATCGCGACGAGAATTAAATTATATTTATATAGATATGCACTTCTATTTACTTTTGACGAACTTATTTTTTTTTTTATTTTTTTTTCAAAATTTCCACCTAGAAAAATCACATGTGATTTGTCAAAATCAAATCAAATGTGATTTTTTACAAATCAAATGTGCTTTTCTGGTCGGAAATTTTGAAAAAAAAAAAAAAAATAAAAAAAATACTTGAATGTATATAGAAGTGCATATCTATAAAAAAAATAATTTAATTCTCGTCGCGATTGTATAATTTTTTTTTGCGTACCGATTAACGGTTTGCGAGATATTTAATTTTTACAAAAAAAGTGAAAGTTTATCTTTTTCGTTTTGATAAAAAAATTGAATAACCATGATTGGTTAATTGGATCTATGACAAATATGAGATTTATATTGAATTTTTATTTTGGTTAATTAATGATACGCCACTGTTATCTTTTAAATCTAACATGTGGTACATAGTCAATGTTATCTCTTAGGCTGTGTTTGATTTTTCTTTTTTGCCTCTTAACAGGCTCTGAATGGCCAAAATGTCTGAATCGGTCAGACATTTGGTCGTTCAGACCATTTGTTTTTTTTTTTCCGTTCAGACGCGTTCAGATGCAGTAAGATCTTAATGGTTTAGACTTGAGAGGGGTGTCTGAATGCGTCTTGTTGCCTCTTGCTGACACAAATAAAAACCAAAAAAAAAAAAAATAGTACGAGCAAGCAAATGTGCGATTCAAACATGAGTTTTTTTTTTTCCCGTTCAGATGCGGTCAGATTCTGACATTTACGCATCAGATTCAGATTCAGATGTGCGGTTCAGATTCAGATTCAGACCCTCTTAACAAACAAACACCACCTTAACCTAACTGTAGGTGTGCTTGGTTCAATTAATGGAATGAAAACGGGAAATGTAAAATGTATACTAAAGAATGCAAAAAATAATGAATACCTTAACTCCGAATTTATAATGCAATGGGTCATTACCTTGTTTAGAGTAATGCTTCATTCCTTTATACTAAACAAAGCATAATTAATGATTGTTTTTCCTGTTCTCCACCTCCAAAATACCCTCAACCAAGCATGCTTAGAACTCTAAATGGAATCATGAAAATATGGCATTATCAACTTTGGTAATGTAATAGAAAAAAGAAAAGTTTAATTCACACTAAAGAATTAATTGGCAAATTGAACACGTTTTTAACTAATTACGAGTATCTTTTAAGAATTTTACCAATCGTCATTTGGGAAAGATTATTTTGTGGGAGTTTTAGTTTGTAGATGACTAGATTCCATTCCAATAGCGCACAAGGCGATAATTCCATAATTACCCATTTCCATTAGCTTTCTAATCCTATCATAGTGCTGTCCCCTTTCACCTTTTCTTCTTGTTTTTCATGTGATAAAAACAAACATTTTTGAAACAATGAGGTAGATTGAGTGTCGGTATTCTTGAACGACGACCGGCTTTCAACAGTTGGCTGAACAGTTGTCTCCTGAACTATTCAAAAACGTTGACAAGTGGGAGAAATCTTGTTAGAAACCATCAATTTGTTGTAATCCAATCAAATCTTGCTGCAAAACATGCGAAATTCACCAAAAAACAGACAAATATCATCAAAAACGTGCAAACCTCACCAATACGGCAATGCCGCACAAATATTGCCTAAAACCGTTAAGTCTTGTCGGAAACATGTTTGGCGGTTCAACCGGTTTAACTGGTTTTTCAACAGAAACGACCACCATTCTAGTTTAAAAAACATTGCCAAGCGACCAAATCCATCTGTCCCAACATTGTAACCATAATTATAAATAGAAATAGAGAAAATAGTCTAAAGAGATTTTAAAACTAATAATATGCAAACTTATTTTTTACATAAAATGATATCACAACTAGATTTCCTTTTCATGATCAACAAAGTTTGAACTAACTGTATTACAAGTATAATGTCTTAGAAATTTTTTTTACACAAAAACAATATTGCATGATAACCACAAACCTAAACAAGTAACATTATAAGTTTATCTTCACAATATTTTATCATCAAGTTGTAACTATAAACCAACCACTGCACCAGCTTCTTGAATAACCACACTCACATCACCACCACGATCGTCCGAAGACCTCCCTGCCGCCACCACTGGCAGCTCAATCAGTGACCTCCGGCAAGTTGGACACGACGCATGCGAACCCAACCACACATCAATACACCTAACATGAAAACCATGATTACATTGTGGCAAAACTCTAACTTTCTCACCATCCATAAACTCTGCAAGACATATAGGACACTCACTCGCAGGAATATCTACCCCAGCACCAAAAACCGCCACTGGCATCCGTTTTAACGCTCTTTTCTTAACCCCCGTCGTAGACGTGACGTCATTAGTTACGAAAACTAAACTTCTAGTACATCTTAAAGCACAACGTATGATTGCGTTAAGACAAAGAGCACAAATTAAGGCACATAGTAAAGCAGCTAGTATGATCACCATGTTTGTGTCGAAATTCGCGTCTTTGCTGTGGGACACTCGTTGTTGAGTCCCACCACCACCATCTTGTACCTCCATGATCACTACTCGTCTCACAAACACACTTATATAAGTAGTTTGGAATATGCACTTAATTAAGACTACTTATTTGTTGTATCAAGACGCAATAAGCAAATACCTGGTAAATTTAAGAAAGATTAATTAAAGGGTTATGTTAAGTGGGTATGGATTTTTTTCCTCCATGGAAATCGAACAACGAAAGATATTGCAAGTTGAGGATCCATGGCAATTACGAACTCAGAAAATCATCTTGTAGTTTCAGTGGGTATGTATTCATAGGCGAAACAAAGTTTTGTGGAGTTCTTACTTTTGCAAATGAGTCATGTGTCCACTCGTTATAAAGGGATTTTTTTTTTTTTTTTTTTTTTTTTTTTTTTTTTTTTTTTTTTTGCAATTTAGGTTGATGGGACGTTTTATATAAACAGAGTGGATTAGTGCATCATATGAGATATTTGGAATATGAATTGAAAATAAAACATCTAAGGTAGATATTTTGGTTGTGGGGTTAGGGTAGCTTGAGAACTTTAATTAAGCACCTGATGCTAGTTAATCCCAATTAAGGCTACACAAGAAACACATGCTTTATTCCAGAGCACCAATTCTATATATCCAATTCTTCACTCCACTAATTCCAAATTGTGTATTCTTAGTCTCCAATATTAACGCTACAAATTTGCGCTAAAATAGTGTAACATCTTTATAGCATATACTTACATCAATTAAAATTTGCTCCAATATATAGCACTAAAATTTTATACTAAACATTTTCAACTATTATAAAGTACAAGTCAATACTACAAATAGAAAATATAGTTGAAATAACATATATCAATATTGGGCTCATCATAAACGTATTGACGTAAAACTTATAAAAATATAGTTCATATAAATTAGATTTTATTTTTAGTTCTTATAAATATGTAGTTCGTATATCAATATTGGGCTCATCGAACCCATCACCTCTATATCAACGTCACATTATCAATCATTACATCACCAGACCTACCAGCAAGCAGGTGTAATGGTTACCATCAAAACCAAATATAAAATTTTATACATACTCAATAAACACGAAAAAAAAATAATAAAAAAAAATAGTTGGTGGTCCAGACCACCAATGAGTGCAAAAAATAGGTCATGACCCACGGTTGGAAGGCGTGCCACGTGTGTAGTGGTGTTCGTGCATGGCGGAGGCCACCATTGGGTGATGTTTAACCACCATAACACATGGTCTTAGATTAGATGCAATTTAAATGCATATAAAAATTGTCAATAAAGCAATGATTGAGATTTGCTTTAGCTAGTGTTAGAAAGTTACGATTTTTCCTCTTATTTATTTATTTATTTATTATTTTTTTTTTTGTCGCCTAATTTGTCTTTTGAGTAATCTTAATTTTTATCGATAATGTTAAGACGAAATACATTGGTATTCAACTTTTTTAGTAGATTGTGGGTTTATCATTTTTGATGACCTTATTTGGATCGAGGTGATTTGATGACCTTCGTATGTTAAACTTATTATTGACCATATTATATAGTACAAATGCAGCTTAATTTTTTTTTTTTTGAATGGCAGAATTATATTAAAAATAGCTACTAGTAAGCACTAGAAGCTAAAAAGTATCAATGCAAATCTAGAAATAAACAAAGATACACAATCTAGCTTCCTCCCGAGGCTTTAACTGCGAGGACTACAAAAAGAATGAAAAATGCAGCTTAAACCTTAGCAGCGAGGTTTTAGGATTGAGATCCTATCTAGGATCGTTTTCGTCTTTTTATGATCGTGATCGTAAGATTGGATCGAGATTTTAAGATTTTAGTATAATATCATTTTATTAATAGGCTTTGTAAAACTATGCAAGTTTACATATTATTATACTAGCAGGGTCCCCGCGCGATGCAGCTGCGGACACTCTGTAATTTAATTTTTTCGGCTAATAATTTATTCTATTTGTACATTTTTTGTCAATAGCTTTACTGATTAGTATTTTATGGCAAAAGTTTGATGAAATTTTGCTTAGTTTGTATTATTTTATTTATTATTTATTTTATTTTATTTTTGTTTAGTAGTTTGCTTGGTTTGTACAATATGTGAACATATTTTAGTATATTATGTTCTTTTTGACAATAAATTTACGGATATCAAAAATTTCGTTTAGCTCGTGTCTGTTCGGGCTCGAGCCCGTTTGACCCGTGCCCGTTCGGGCTCGAGCCCATTTGGCCCATTGCCCGTTCGGGCTTGAATATTTGTATAATATGCTTTATTATTTGTATTAGTGACATTTAATGCAAGAATTGTGTTTAGGTTGGTTGTACATAATGTTTGATAATTTGTATTTCTTATATAAAGTGTGTTTTAATAAGTGCATTAATAGTTAATTAATTATATTTAATGTACATAATGATTTATTTATTGTATTTAATGTTAGTATTAATTGTATGTTAGAATTAAATATGAGGTGAATCTCTATAAATAGCATTGGTTGTTATACTTATACCTTTAGAAGTTGTAAGGCTTAATTTTAAGTATTCTAATAATAGAAGACATTCATGCTTTATAATATGTTATGATATCATATATCATGAAAATGTATACCAAAATTATGATTGTGAAATGTTTAGTACAATTAGTCTCATGTTTTTCATATATTAGAAGGCATGATTTTAAGTAGCATGTTTTTCTATAAGTAGCATTGGTTGCTGTACTTATATTTTTAGAAGTTATAAGACTTAATTTTAAGTATTCTAATAATAGAAGGCAATAATGCTTTATAATATGTTATGATATCATATATCATGAAAATGTATACCAAAATTATGATTGTGAAATGTTTAGTATAATTAGTCTCATGATTGTGAAGTTGTAAGGCTTAATTTTAAGTACAATTAGTCTCATGTTTTTCATAATTTTGGCATTCATGTTTTACAATTAGTACAATTTTAAGTATTCTAATAATAGAAGACATTCATGCTTTATAATATGTTATGATATCATATATCATGAAAATGTATACCAAAATTATGATTGTGAAATGTTTAGTACAATTAGTCTCATGTTTTTCATATATTACAAAATTTAGTACATAAATTTGTAGATTTTCACTTGGGATTCGAGATAAGTAAGATCGGATTAATCGAGATATTAAGATCCTTTCGCTAAAATCGGAATCCTATTAAAATCCTATCTCTAAAAGATCATACATGGGATCAGGATCGTTTTCGCTATGTAATATCGTAAGATCATAGGATCAGGATCGAAATCTTAACAACCATGCTTAATAGGCCCTAAACTCTTAAGCGGCTTAGGCTGACTAACATAACATCGTCTATACTCCTTCGCAATTGAAACGGAAAATTACGAAAGTTCGAATTGGAACACATACTTTAATTTAAAAAAAAAATTAGATAAAGCTAAACATTATAGCTATCTTGATAAAAAATAATATTAATAAAAAATAAAAAGTCAAGACTTTGATAAGTATTCAATCGCAACGGATGAACGTATTCTAAAAATGTTTAAAAAATTTTTTGACGACAGTCTAGAAATTTAACAGGGCGTGACGGAGAGTCCAACCGGTCGAGGTGACAATTCCACAATGATTTTCTATGAAATTTAGTTACAAATGTCAACTGCACACATAAACCAATAACATAAACCTTAAAAGTCTCTAAATTCACAAACAAACTTGAGCCGACTAACATAACATTGTCTAATAACAACTAACATGAAACGATTTGTGTGAGTTTTTTTTTTTTTTTTTTTTTTTTTTTTTTTTTTTTTTTCTTTCTTTCTTTCTTTCTCAAATCACCCCTAAATGAACAATCCTTGCTTGATAGGTGTCCTTACAAACTAGGCTACCATGAAGGTATTATAGAGGGTTAGAAATCATTGTACATCACATTTCAAAGGCATTATGGCACATCGACAAGTGCTATTCGTGTCACCGGTATAAAAGACGCTTCGGAAAAACAATTATCACATGTACGTTTGCATATCATATATAATCGATGCGTGTATTACAAGTGTCGTCCTACATGCAAAACAACGATAGAAACCACCAGGGGTTGGCAAATCATGTTAATGATCTAGACAATGACATTCAAATAAACCAAAAGACTTGACAAAGGCTATTTTCATAAGTTTGTTGGAACATGGGGTGGTGACACCGTCTCACCACGACTCTACCACCGTGATTGGTGGAAAGGTCTATTATTAGGTGACGATGGGACCATGATATCATGGTGTCGAGTCCATTTCCATTAAATCATGGTACTGTTGGAATGTTGTTCACTTGTTCACCTAACAAATGGTCACATTTAAGTTGGAACACGGGGTTTGTTTGTTGACACATTGAGTACGACCTTTTGGGGCAATAAATAATTGCGTAAGTCATACTTTAGTATGCTTACATATGAGTTTGAACATATGGATGGACTGAGTTTAAGTTAACAAGAACTCGATCGAGTCACAAAGATCATCGATGATTTCATTTGTATATATGTGATCAAATTCTGGTCTTGTTCTTAAAAAAATTGAGTTTAATTAGGTCTTGTATGATATTAAACAATGGCATATCGGGAATTCAAATCAGGTGTGAATATTTATTGCTTAACTTTGGTAGTTCCACGAAAGTTTTTCAGTTCGACCATTGTACTTAAAAAAACTAAATTAACAATATGAGTAGCTTGAAATTTATTTAATTTAGACAAAAATACACCGTTGGTCCCTAATTTTTTCACGAAACATCACAAGGCACCTTAACTTTTTTTTAGTCGACAGGCGTCCAAACAGTGAGATTTTGAGGCTGAATGCGCCCCTCAAGCATAATTTACTGTTTTGTTTTGTTTTTAGTGAAGGGCATAACGGTTATTTCATATATTTGGATTATTACTCATCTAAATCTCCTCCTCTACTCTTCTTCTTCCACTGGGCATGTTCTTTCGTAGTAGTGTGCATGGCCATAATTGGCTATATCAATGCTTTCTTATTCCGCTCTACAAGAAGTTCAAAGTGATCATTTTGAGGAATTTTTTTTGCCGGAGCTGGACAAACATGGATATCAGGCTCTGTTTAAGAGGAAGACTGCTGAGGTTTACAATGGCAGTAATCAAACGATTGATGTATATGCTACCTTTTTCCGCAGAGATAGATTCTCACATGTGAAAAAAATATGAGGTTGAGTTTAACAAAGCTGCACAATCTTTAACTGATGCTTTGGTTCCTAATGCTCAGAAGAAAACAGCTTTAAATCGATTAGTCAAGGATAATGTTGCGCTAATTGCTGTTTTAGAAGCAAAATTCAGTAACCAAGGTGCTGATAATCATGAAAAGCGGCAACTTGTTTGTGTGGCAAATACCCACGTGAATGTTCAACATGAGCTGAAGGACGTCAAACTATGGCAGGTTCACACACTGCTAAAAGGATTGGAAAAGATAGCTGCCAGTGTAGATATACCAATGTTGGTCTGTGGTGACTTTAATTCAGTTCCAGGAAGTGCTCCTCATGCACTTCTTGCAATTGGAAAAGTTGACCCAATGCATCCAGATTTAGCTGTAGGCCCTCTTGGAATCTTGCGACATGCCACCAAACTGACTCATACTCTTCCTTTGGTAAGCGCGTACTCGTCTTTTGCTAGAATCGGTGCTGGTCTTGGTACGTATGAGCAATAGAAGAGGAGAGTAGACCCTAATACAAATGAACCCTTGTTTACAAATTGCACAAGAGACTTCATTGGCACCCTTGATTACATATTTTACTCGGCGGATACTTTGATAGTGGAATCATTGTTGGAGATTTTGGACGAGGACAGTTTAAGGAAAGATACAACACTTCCTTCTCCAGAGTGGTCGTTAGATCACATTGTGCAATGATCTACCATTCTGTATCATGCTACCTTAGTACCTTTGACTCAGGGAAATCCATCATATTCAGTTTGTTGATATAAATAAATGACTAAAAACGTTATCCACATCTTTCGATATCTCTATGTTTTGATGATTACAAAACGAAAACCCATCAAACCAAAGATCATGACGTAAACAAGTATTTAGTAGTAAACATTCACTTTCACCATCTAATCACTTAAGGTATGAATAAACATAGTGTTTAATGCATTATAAGATCAAAGGGGTATTTAATTAATTACTACAAAGTTTATTTTAATATATAAACTTATTATATATTTTTGAAAAACACTTTTGGTAATAAAGAAAAATGTTTTAATTATACTTAATATATGAATTCAAATTTTTAATTAAAATCAGTTAGTTTTTCACTAAATAAATTTTCCCCACTAAAAGACAGGATTTCTGGCCGTTACAGCTGGGCGGCCCCCTTAATTATAAGGGGAGGTCCCCTTAATTTTAAGGGGACCGACCATGATTTAAGGGAACCGGCATGCTCCAGTTGTCAGAAATCTTTGCCTATAAATATCACCTTAAATCTGGAATTTTTCCCCACCTTTTTGCACTAAAAACTTTCTGATTCAAACCTCCATTTCCAACTTAAAAATCCTTTGATCATATAATTCATAAGCCTTTGTTTCCAAGTGATCCAAATCCTCATCCATTCAAGTGCAAAGAGAAGAGTACTTCTATTTATCAAGACTAGAAGTATTACAACTTAGTATCATCTTGCTATCTAAGTTGTTTGATCATTTCATCTTGTATATCATTCATTCTTTGGTGAATATAGTGTATACATTGGTTAGCTAGATTTAGATATAGGATCTATATCTATTGAAGGTGTGAAGTGATACTAGAAGTGAAGAAGTAGAGTTGCACAGGATTAGTGGTAGAAGAAATAAGAAGTGGTAGTATATTGTAGTAGAGATTAGTTGTGAAGACAAAGAAGTTGATGCTTTGAAGTTGAGAGACCTTGAAGCCTAGAAGTTGTGAAGAAGTATATATCTTGGAGTAGTGGATAGAACTAAGTAGTGAAGGTGTGAAGAAACAAGTGGCGTGAAGAAGAAGAGTTAGGAAGTAGTAAGGTGTGAAGAAGATAGGAGTGAAGTAGAAAGGTGTGTAGAAGAATTGGTGTGAAGTAGATTGGTGTGAAAAAGTTGTGATTGTGTTGTGACGAAGTTGTGGTGTGTAAGGTTTTCTCCACCATAAGGGAGGTTTTGATCTAGTGAAGAAAACTCTCAAGTAGGTGACTCGGGGAGTGTTGTAGTGAAGGAAGGTGTCCTTGTAGCCGAACCACTATAAATCCTTTGTCTCTCGGTTTGATCTTTCCATCTCTCACTCTTCGATTATTTACTTGTTAGCATTTCATACATAATTATAATTGCTTGTGTTGTGCATATATTGATTTCACATAAAGATCAAACTAGGATTCATTCATAACATTAATTTTATAAAAACAAACCAAGTACATAAACTCTTATTAAAACACATATACATATATATGCTAATATATGATATATGAAATTGTAAATTCTTTCCCAACATTATATATAAGTAGTGTTTATACGAAAATCGTAAATAAACTAGTATCTATATTTTTTCATTAAAGAGTTTTGAAATTTACGTCTATTCTTTAGAAGCAAACTTTTATAAAACAAATAAAACGAAAAAGACGAAAAACTATTCAACCCTCCCCCCCTTTTAGTTTTCCACAATTGGTATAAAGAGCCACGTCTAGCAAGATTTTTAAAATATATTGTATTTTAAAACTTGTAACGATCTATTTAATTTGAAAAATATCTAGAAGGGGAATTTACGCAAAAACCACCATTATTTGAAAATGATCATTTTCTTGAATGAAAAAATAAATTTGAAAATTATGTGAAATCAATAGATCTTGATCTTTAGCATATCATTTCAATTTGTGATCTTCAACCAACCAAAATGGATATTGAAAATCAATTTAATAATCTTCAAACAAAGATTGATAAAAATAATAAAGCTAAATTACTTATTTTCAAAACTCTACCAAGAGTTGAATATGAAAGATTATTCTTTTGTAAAACGGCAAATGATATTTGAAAATGTCTTTTAAAGTTTCGCCAAGAGAAATGTAAAACCAAAGATGAAAAACTTGATGTCGCACAAGAATTAGTCACTCTAGAAAATTTAATAGATAAACATTTAGTTGAAATAAACACATGTACTACTAGTTCAAATGTGATCATTGAATGTATCAATAACGAAGAATACATGAGCCAAATCCGAAGAAAGAGTGTAAATAAATCTTGGTGCAACAAGGACTACATGCTTCTAGATCTAAGCGAAACTACAAATAAAACGTGGAGCAACATGGACGATGGAATTGATCAACATATAGTATGTGAAGATTGTACAACTACAAATAAGGTACAATCCGAAACCGAACATTTTTGCTATGATCAATTTATATTAGAATTTTCAAAATTGGAAAACAACTTCAAACATCTTTGCAACATTGACTCAAAAATTATTTTTAAAATTGGATCTTCAATTTCCGTTGAAAATAACTTTGAAAAAGAAATAATTTTAGAAGATAAAATGTCTAGACTTGAAAGTAATATTGAAATTGATTTTGAATGTAAAAAATGCCAAGATTACAAACATAAAATTAAAATGGAAAATGAAAAAGCAAAAATGTTAGCCAAATTTGAAAATAGCTCTAAATCTTTAAAATATCTACTTAACACTCAAAAGTCATTTTATGATAAAACCGGTTTAGAATTTACCACAAATGACCCATTAACAAATATATCAAAACAAATAAAATTTGTTAAACCTAGTGGAGAAATTTAGAACTAATATTATTTACATCCATTATTTTTCACTCCAGTCAAGAAAGTCATTGTTTGTTAGTTAAAACAAACATTTGATGAATTCTTGTACTTCTCGAAGACATCCTCATCATTTGCATTTTAAATGCAATGGATGTTCTCAACTAACCATTTTGGACCCATGAGAATCTGGGTACCAAGCTCTTTTTCATGTTTAGGTAGTTAACGAACGAAGAGACAATTACTTTTTGGATTGCTCACCTTGCTCTCTTACATCTAACGACTATTGGTTCTTATTACTCTGATTCACATTCTACACACGATTTGCTTATGACGTTGTTGCAGTCATTTATTGTTTCGGCTTTTTGTTCTTCACTTTTGGAGTATTGGTTTTATGGTGTGTTCGTTACTACCTCAAGACGAAGGATTCAAGCACAACTATTCTTGATCTACACGACTTGTGATGATTATTGTGATCGATTAATTATTTCGGATCAAGCTTCCTTGATCTTTATTGCGTTGGGATTTTACTTTGCTACTTGGACATGATTTGGGCAAACTTTTAAGATGTCTTCTAACACTCTCATGCCCACTCTTTAAGAAAAGCTGGACCTCAGGTAAGTTTTCTTTTCAAAAACTTGTCAATATCTCATTAGATTAGAGTATGCTATAATTAGTATATTAATATGATTAAATTTATAGATTTCCTTGTTCATATACCCTTAATACTAATATATGTATACATGAAATTAGGTTAGTTGATCCTCTTGATCTTAAGTCTATTACTTTTTTTTTTTTTTTTTTTTTTTTTTTTTTTTTTTTATGATGGAAATCATCTATGATCCATAGTAAAATACTCATTACTTAAGATTTATAACCTTTCTAGTTGCATTAATAGATGTGCTATAATTAAGACTTGTTAGTATCTTAATACTATGATGTGTTTAGTATACATATATATACATATATCTATCTTGTATCTATAGATGATTTACTTTATTCCCCTCAATCATATTGCATTTAGATCATTAGAATCTACCTTCACTCTTCCATATTCTTAGTTGCCATTAAAGATGATTCTATGTGTCAATGGGCTCAAACTGATTCTCTTGAGTATGATAAGTTTCTATTTCAAATTCTTCACGTGTAATTTCTTGATATCAAAATTAAAATATCATGTTTAAAACCTCTCGCTTTGAATAATAATTTTTTCAAATATCTATCTCATTTTTCTTCAAACAACATGTTTTACTATAATCTACCATAACTTTATTTTAATCAAAATCGAGATTGAATTTTTTTTTAAAAAAAATTTGTCAACATGTTATGAAGCAAAACTTAATCCATTTCATTCTAATGCACACTTGAATCTATTTCAAAGCATTGTTGAATAAAACTAAAAACGTTTTACTAAAAACATATTTGATTATTTCAAATATGTCATACACTTCTATAGAAATGACATTCACAATTTAATCAAATCACTTCATGAGAATCATGGTTTGCCCATATGGATCTTGTTTATAACAAGACTTGAAGTCTATATAATCATATATTCCTACTTGTCACTTGTAAGCACTCATCAATATGTTTGCTCTAGCCTACATATTATCATTTTCATATAGTTGCATATTTAACTAGTATGCTTTAGTGCTTCCTTGATTGTTTAACTTAATTGGCCAATAAGTAGATTGCATGTATATTAGAAATTACTTGTCTACTTTATTCATTCTTGTCACATTCTCTAGATTTATGAATAGTATACCCTATATTGCCTCAAAGAGTTGAACTTACTTGAATCCAAATCCAAAAACACAACCTTTCTGAAAAATTTTTGCCAAAAACCCATTTCTGACATTCTGGGATTCACCAGATGGGTGGCCCCCTTAATTATATAAGGCGTCCCCCTTAATGATTAAGGGGACCGGCCATCTGATGGTCGGGGGTACTGTTTTCTTTATCACTTTTTGACCCTTTTTCACCATATACTTCCTAAAATTCACAAACATATTTTGTCCCATACTATCCCTCAAAATTTACCTTCCTAAACCACATTTTTCATACACTATAAATACCCTCTTCCCATCATTAATGCCATCACATCCAAACATGTCATCCCCCAACAACCAAAAACCCAAGATTTCAAGAACCGCAAGGATCTCCATCAAACCCGTTTGGAGGAGGAAACTTGATTCTTGTCATAACTCAAGTGATGTTGTTCCAAGTCCAACAACTAAACCTCAAACCCACACTAATGACTCATCTCACAACCTATCATCCACTCATGCCCTCATTAATGCTTCTTCTTATGATGAGCATGCTCAATCCCAAAACAACAATCCCAATCTCTCAATCAATACTTCACATGTTGCTCATTCAACAAAAACACCATCCACTCATGAAGAACCTCTTCCACCCATATCATGTTTTCATGACTACCCAAGCTCAACCATGTCTCCACCACCAAGAGTATCACCACCACATCCTACAACTTCACATGCCATTCCTATGTTGCATGTTCAAAACTTCACCCAAGACAACTATCATGTTCCACCACCACCACCTTCCTCCGAACACTTGAAGTTCGTTGAGGAGCTAAAAGAGGCTCATGAGCTTAGTGCTCTTTTAGCATTACATTTTGCTCAACGCAATTTGGATCCACCTCAATCAAGCTCACCATCATCACCACACAGCATTAACCAAATTGAGAAGCATGTTAACAATTGCCCTTGTTGCATCTTCCTCCAACAACAAACTATTGCATTTAATGAGCACTTTACTTGGATTGAGTATATTCTTACTAGATCTCAACAAACACCATCACTTGAACAACATTAAAACCCTCAACCAACAAACCCAACTTCAAATCCACCACCTCCAAGCTCCACATCTCCAAACTCACCAACATCCATGCAACCAAAAGTTTACCTCCATTAAGCCACCGACATGATCCCCATTCACCATTCTCACCCAAGAATTTTATATGCTTATGTTTCTCATTTTCAAATAAAACACCTACACCATTTTGGGATGCAAGAAAGTTTGATGATACTCTTTGTTGGCACAATAAGATATTCTACTTAGTTTAGAATTCTATCTTTATGGCTTATGTAACAATGATTATGGAGTTGACATAATCATTTTCTATTAATGAATGATTTAATATGTGTTTCAAATTCTCTTTTGCCCTGCTTATTATTTGTTGTTATTATGATATATGTATTTGCTTGTGCCATGCTTATGCCTCTAATATTTTTCTTGCAAGAATTCCATAACTCGAACCCTTGGTGCCCTCAAACGAGGGGGAGCATATATCAAGGGGGAGCTTTCTTCTTATCGGCTTAAACCTTTTTGATTCTACAAAAAGGGGGAGAAGTGAATATAAACTCACTAAATACTTGTCTAAAAATTAATTTTTGGATTTAATGAGTTTAGGTTTTGTAATCATCAAAAAGAGGGAGATTGTTGATATAAATAAATGACTAAAAAGGTTATTCACATCTTTCGATATCTCTATGTTTTGATGATTACAAAATGAAAACCCATCAAATCAAAGATCATGACGTAAACAAGTATTTAGTAGTAAATATTCACTTTCACCATCTAATCACTTAAGGTATGAATAAACATATTGTTTAATGCATTATAAGATCAAATGGGTATTTAATTAATTACTACAAAGTTTATTTTAATATATAAACTTATTATATATTTTTGAAAAACACTTTTGGTAATAAAGAAAAATGTTTTAACCATACTTAATATATGAATTCAAATTTTTAACCAAAATCAGTTAGTTTTTTACCAAATAAACTTTCCCCACTAAAAGACAGGATTTCTGGCCGTTACAGCTGGGCGGCCCCCTTAATTATAAGGGGCGGTCCCCTTAATTTTAAGGGGATCGGCCATGATTTAAGGGGACCGGCACGCTCCAGTTGTCAGAAATCTTTGCCTATAAATACCACCTTAAATCTGGAATTTTTCCCCACCTTTTTGCACTAAAAACTTTCTGATTCAAACCTCCATTTCCAACTTAAAAATCCTTTGATCATATAATTCATAAGCCTTTGTTTCCAAGTGATCCAAAGCCTCATCCATTCAAGTGCAAAGAGAAGAGTACTTCTATTTATCAAGACTAGAAGTATTACAACTTAGTATCATCTTGCTATCTAAGTTGTTTGATCATTTCATCTTGTATATCATTCATTCTTTGGTGAATATAGTGTATACATTGGTTAGCTAGATTTAGATATAGGATCTAGATCTATTGAAGGTGTGAAGTGATACTAGAAGTGAAGAAGTAGAGTTGCACAGGATTAGTGGTAGAAGAAATAAGAAGTGGTAGTATATTATAGTAGAGATTAGTTGTGAAGACAAAGAAGTTGATGCTTTGAAGTTGAGAAGACCTTGAAGCCTAGAAGTTATGAAGAGGTATATATCTTGGAGTAGTGGATAGAACTAAGTATTGAAGGTGTGAAGAAACAAGTGGCGTGAAGAAGAAGAGTTAGGAAGTAGTAAGGTGTGAAGAAGATAGGAGTGAAGTAGAAAGGTGTGAAGAAGAATTGGTGTGAAGTAGATTGGTGTGAAAAAGTTGTGATTGTGTTGTGACGAAGTTGTGGTGTGTAATTTGGTGTGTAAGGTTTTCTCCGCCATAAGGGAGGTTTTGATCTAGTGAAGAAAACTCTCGAGTAGGTGACTCGGGGAGTGGAGTAGGGCAAGGAAGGTGTCCTTGTAGCCGAACCACTATAAATCCTTTGTCTCTCGGTTTGATCTTTCCATCTCTCACTCTTTGATTGTTTACTTGTTAGCATTTCATACATAATTATAATTGCTTGTGTTGTGCGTATATTGATTTCACATAAAGATCAAACTAGGATTCATTCATAACATTAATTTTATAAAAACAAACCAAGTACATAAACTCTTATTAAAACACATATACATATATATGCTAATATATGATATATGAAATTGTAAATTCTTTCCCAACATTATATATAATTAGTGTTTATACGAAAATCATAAATAAACTAGTATCTATATTTTTGCATTAAAGAGTTTTGAAATTTATGTCTATTCTTTAGAAGCAAACTTTTATAAAACAAATAAAACAAAAAAGACGAAAAACTATTCAACCCCCCCCCCTTTCTAGTTTTCCACACAGTTCAGTTCTTTTTTTTGTTTAGTTTTGTTTCGAGTAGAAATATAATATCAGCAGCATTATATAGTCATGACGCCCATGAGTTGAAGCTTTCTCATAGAGCAAGTGATGGTGGGGGGAAAATAGAGTATGGCAGGATTAGAGACAATTTTTGTTTGTTACTATTCAAATCGGTTACATACCAAGAATTGAATACAAAAGTTCAAGGACATTTTGTTCATTGTTCTTGTTTTACAAAAGTTCAAGGACATTTTGTTTGTTACTATTCAAATCAGTGACATATAAATAATTGAATACAATAGTTCAAGGACATTTTGTTCATTGTTCTTGTTTTATACTTTACAGGGCCACCCCTTGAATCATACTGAGTATTAACTTAATTTTATGAAATGACTGTTATACCCTTCACTAAAAACAAAACAAAACAGTAAATTATGGTTGAGGGATGCATTCAGCCTCAAAATCTCACTGTTTGGATGCTTGGCGACTAAAAAAAAAGTTAAGGTGCCCTGTGATGTTTCGTAGAAAGTTTAGGGACAAACGGTGTATTTTTGTCATTAATTTAAAATTTGTTTCCATTTTCTATTTTCTAGTTTGAAATTTATTTGTTATTGTCCATTCCAATAAGTCAATTATACGAAAGTGTTTTGCATGTACTCCGTATTTTTATTTTATTTTATTTTATCTTTGAACGGCGGCTTTATATAAAAATCTAGCAAAAGCTAGAACAAATTACAAGATAGCTATAGTTGCTAAAGGATTTTTTAACCAACCTACCCAACTAAGTTTGAGCTTAGGATTTCTAGAAGAAATCCATAAAAATGATTGCGAAACAATATTATCCCAAAACACTGCTTTCTTGGGAGGAGAATTAGAGAAAACTAATCTATTGCGGAAATTCCAAATAGACCATAAAAGAACCCTTCCCACACCATCGAGGAACAACCGAGCTTCACTAGAGAGGGATGAAGAATCTAACCACGTGGTCCACTCTGAAAATTTCTCGCAAAAAGGAATATCAAGCTCCCACCATCTAGCAAACAAAGCCCACAAATGTTTAGCCATCTTTGTAGAAAACTAGAAGGGGGGTTGAATAGTTTTACCGGTTTTTCGTTTAATTATCTTTTGAAACTTTCCGTTTAATCAAAGATATAAACTCAAAGACAATATATAACATGCAAGTATAAAGAAAGAAACGATCAAACCACAACACGAGTGTTTATCGTGGTTCGGCTACAAGGACTCTTTTTCCTTGCCCTACGTCCACGCCCCGAGTATCCAACTCGAGAGTTTCTTTCACTAGTCAACAAGCTCCTTTCACCGGCGGAGAAAACCTCACACGTCGCTTACACGATTACCAACACTAAGCTAGATGTCGAGTTCTTTTACAAGGGTACAACCACTCCCGTTAGTTCTATTACAAGGGTACAACAACTCCCGTCACTCTATGTATTTTAAGGCCTAAAATACTAACCGATCACAAATGAAAACACACAATCAAATGAAGTGTAAACTGCACAAAGTCTACACAATGCTAAGCTAACAAGTCTTGCAACGTTGTGTTGAATACTTGTAACTTTATATGTACTTGTGAACTTCTTTGCTACAAAAGAAAATTCATACAAAATGAAATGTTAAAGGGTTAGATGAATGATATTAATGTGTATGTGTAAATGTAATGAGAAGTGATAAAACAAAATTTTAACAAATGGCTTGATATTTATAGCAAGACCTTCAGTAGCTCTGGCGGATACGGCGGAACCCTCAGATGGATTCCGCCCGTGTACCTCCAAGGTTCCGCCAGGTCTGACAGAAGGTTTTGAAATAAATCATTCCAAACTAACCAAAGTTACATCAACTTATTTCTAATCAAACACTTACTTGTGTAAGAAAGCTTATGGTGAGTCAAACACACAAACTTACCATAAATGCATGATGTGATGTTAACATTTACTATATTAAGAAATATGTAAATGTAATATTTTTCTAGTTTAAGAAATATAAAAAGTGTTGTGTTTTATATGAAATGTAGATGTAGCAAATGTCTAATTATGCAAGTCTTTAAACTAAAATAATGTTTTACTGAAAACTAAAGTTTACACTTTGTCGTTAACAAAACTTAGCAAAGATCGTAAAATATAAATAACGTTTTTAGGCGATATTTGTATTAACAATCTCCCCCTTTTTGTTGATGACAAAACATAAACTTTGTTTTTAAGTAACTCACAAATTTTAGTATTAAGACTTAAAAAAATATGTTATATTAAACTTGTTTTACTTAAGTGATGAAAATCATTTTAAGTTTATAAGTTTATATATCTTTCTCCCCCTTTTTGTCGAAACAAAAAGAAGAGTAGCGAAGCGGAACTATGCACGTGTTCCCTCTTGGTTGATACTCCCCCTAAAAGGAGTGCCAAGATGGGAAACATGGATTTTGAACCTATAAAAAAATGGTTAGTTGGTGAAAATGACACATAATCAAGCTTGTAGTCACCACACTATATGAGGATTTAAGCAACCACAATCAGAGCTCATATATGATCAACCAACAATGCAAATAAGATAGTAGTAAAAGATGTCATTTCAAGTAAAATTTGACTTTATAAAATCCAAAGACAAGAAATGAAAAATATCCTCCTACTTCTAAAAATAAAAATAAAAGATAAAAAATAACCAAGAAATAAAAGGAAAATAAAATCCTACTTCTATAAGTAGAAGTCATTCAACACATTTCCTAAATGGGGCAAAAGGCCTCCAAACTTGGTCTAGGATTGGTTTGGGTGGGAAAGAGCATCCAAACGCTCGATGATGTGTTGTATAGCAAAGCGGGTTTCATCTTGAAATTGGTGAAGCAACATCTTGATGCTTTTACCTATTTTGAGCATTTGCTCACATTGTGAGCAAACATGGTGATGAGTGGGTGGAAATGGTTCGTTTGATGATGGTGGTGGTGGTGGGTTGTTTTTGGTTTCTTGAGTGGAGGATGGGTTTGGTATGGAGTCAAGCAAGGTGGTTTGTAACTCCATTGCTTTATGGAGGTGATTTTCGACCATACTTTGAATTTCCTCATAAGAAGGAAAGAAAGACTCAAAGAATTGGGATAGAGAATGTGGTGGTGTTGGGTTATCATTTTGTTCAAAGTTAGGTTCTCCATATAGAGGACCGTGGATGTCTTTGAAGATAAGGTGAAACAACAATGGTTTTGGGTGGTGGTACTCTTGTTGTGATGGTTGGTTGTGATCAAAAGGTTCATTAGGCTCAAATGATGGCCTTGGTTTTTCATTTGTCAAAGGTGGTTGATTTGTTGATCTTGGTGGAAGATCATTGAGATCTTGTACAAAAGGATATGGTGATGTTGGAGGAGACCCAAATAACTCCATTGGTTCAAGTTTAGGTAGTGTTGATGGTGATGGAGTTTTGGATGTTTGGATTGGTGCTCTTGGTGGAGTTGGGTCAATGGGTGATTTTGTTGGTGGTAGAGTGGTGAGCTCATTGGGTCCTTTGGGTGATGGAGATGGAGATGCAAGGTTTAGAAAATGTTCATTTTTTATGGATGAGGAGAATTCATCCGAGGATGAAGAACTTAAGTTGATTGTGTGGTTTGACCAAAGTGGTTTGACACTTATGCGGGCGGTTCTTCGAATGGGTCGAGATGGTTAAGAGGTGATTGTTGACTTTGTCATTGTCAAAGTTGTGGTTTAGAAGCTTAAGAGAAGGGATTATGATGGTGAGGGTGTGATTTGAGGGTGTTCTAAGATGGTTAAATTTATAGAGGTGAAGAAGTATAGGAAGGAGTGTTTGGATTTGATGTTTAACCATACAAAAATGGATGTTGCTAATGATTTGGAAGATTAATGAGGGTTGTCAAATCATTGGAAGTCAATCCAATGAAAATAGTAGAAGAAGAAGACAAGGATTTGCACTAAATGCTTAGTGGTTTTGGCAAATTGGTTGAAGGTATATGTTTCACGGATTGCAAGGAACCTTTGGAAGGGTTCCTTCCCTTATGGGTGAAGGTTCCTTGAGGTAGTTATGGCTAAGTTTGAAATTTGGCGGGAAATGGTTTTCTATGAGTTCTAGAGGCTGAGAATCAATCTAATGATGTTATAAACTAACAAGGGATGGGTTTCTCACCAAAAGATTGTTTTGAAGTATTGTGGAAATCGAGAGTTTGAAAAATACAAGAAAATTTGCAGGTTGATTGGCGGAACCCTCGCGAAACACAGGCGGAACCCTATTTTGGGTTCCGTCCGGTCCGTTGGGCCAAAACTGGGTTACCCAGAAATTTACACTGGCGGAACCCAATATTTGGTTCCGCTAGTTCCGCCAGACCTAAAAATCGAGACAGTCCGCATTTTAAAGTGCCGAGACGATTTTCAAAATTTTTGAAAATTCCTAAAAACAAAAATCTATCCTATTTCTGGTTAGGAAAAACAAATATTGGACATGTAAACACTCTTACCATTGGACTTTGACCGGGGGCTAGCGAATTTCACTATACTTAGTGAAATTTTCATAAACTTAAAAATTTGACAACATGTCAAATGTTGTCTTCCTGCATCATTGTTAGTTCATACAAGTTTCAAATGTTACCAAATATCCCTACAAACACATAAATTCATAGAACACATTATTTTACAACCAAATTGTTCACATAGCACCTTGTGCCAAACACTCCTACACACCCGCTCTTATTGACGGTCTATCTTCTTCTTGAGCTTTCCAAGGAATCTCCCGAGATTTTTGAACATCCCCTTTGTTTGCTTGAACTCCGCCGACTCATTTGGAATATCCGAAAGTTGGGAAAGGTATTCTAGAGATGGGAGCCTAGAGTTGGGCAAAGTCTCATCTTCACTCATTGAGGATGAAAATGAAGAGGTAGGAGGATGAGGACGTTTTTCTTGGGCTTTGTAGACTCTCTTATCACTTAGTGGGACAAAAGTGTGTGGAATGAGAGAGTAGTCTAGGCAAAGACCTCTAGGGGTTGCCGGAATGGGGGGAGTGAACCTAAAGAGACGGGTCAAGAGCATTCCATACGGCATAGCCGTTGTGCCTTGCACGGGAATGTCGGCCATTCTCTTGGCCATGTAGTAGGCTAGGTTGAAAGGTTCCCTAACGGACAAGGAGTAGAGCATGTAGCAAAGGCAAACATTGATGTGATCTCGGTTTCCTATGGTGCTAATGACATTGGCTCTAAGGAGTTCTTCCCATTTCTTGAATTGAGGCTTGAGTTCATTGAGTTCCATTCCATATGGGTCCTTTTTAACCTCATTTCCCGTATGGGTTCTCCTAGTGTTGGTGGTCCTAATGAAGAGGTGGTCACGAAGTTCATCCTTGGACACAAGAGGGGTATCATAGGGATGGATGCGGTCAATAAGTGTGTCATGAGTTGAGAGGGAATGCTTGTCGGAGTAGATGCAAGTACCACGGTTTGGGACACCTAGGATTTGAGCAAATTCATCGAAAGTGAAGGAGTATTGATGACCACTAGCCAAGAAATTAATAGACATGCGACCATACTCATCCGTGGAGAGAGTGACGGATGCATAGAATTCTAATATAAACCTAGGACAAATAGGCTCATTTATCTCTAAGAGACACTCAAAGTTGATGGTGGCAAGTTCCATGTGGAGGTTTGTACCTTCTAGGAAGGATGGGTCAATGGTTCTACCCTCATGGACATATTGTTTTTCTAAGGCTTTGAAAATGTTGATTTGAGCTTTTGTAAGACCTTTGGTTTTGTGGTGTTTGGGTAGGTACTTAATGGTGTCCTTGTGGTCGTAATGGGTTAGAGGAGGCATGATGATTCCTAGAAAAACAAAATTTCACATTTTAGTCTAAGTAAACGACTATGGTAATGTGGATGTTCTAGTGTGTGCCTATATGAAAACAATGTGGAGGTGCGGTTATCTTGACTCATTTTGATGCTCAAAAACGTTTTAGAATGCAAGTTTTGTTATACAACAAAAGATAACCCAAGCGCTCCTAGTTCAGTGTAGCTTCGTTTGAATGTACCCGAAAATACATATTGGTTATGTATTCCCTTTAGCATTCAAGAGACATTATGCAAGTGATGTTTTTGAACATAACATTTTGATTTTGTATTCGCAATGTGAGACGAAAAAATATTTGTCCTATTTGTGAGAAATTTTTTCAAGAATTTGACATGGGGTGTTTTAGTAAACATGTTAATAGCTTATAATAATGCAATTCCTAACTATGGGAAACATGATTAGTTTTCTTAAGCACCTAATTTCATGCATGAGTTTCTCAAGTTAATGCATAACCCCAAGTTTTTGTTTTTTGTGCAAAAGTAGAATTCCTAGACTCAGATCAGGAGTGTAATCATGTTTAGAATACTTACAATGATGATTGATGAGCAATGTGAATGAAGGAAGGACCAAAAATTCGTAGGTGTGGATGAATGGTGAAGTAAATAGTAGCAGTTTGGAAGTGGTGGTATGAGATAATGGGTGTTTGATTTAATATAAATTAAGAAAAAGTTTCTGCAGGTCGGCGGATACAGTGGAACCAAAAAGAGGGTTCCGCCCTTTATGGCTGAAGGTTCTGCCGACCCTGCTGAGAAAAAGACTTATTGATTTGTTTTGATTTTTGTGATTTTTGTCTAATGTCTAGAACTACAAGATAAGTTCCATAAGTCCTAAGCCTAGCCTAAGGAGGTTAAATGGTTATCGTTTAAGAGGTTTTGTGAGGATGTCGGCTATGTTGTCTTCGGAAGAAACTTTCTCAATTGAGATGTTTCCTTTTTGAACGTTATCAAGAAGAAATGATGACATATTTCAATATGTTTGGTACGAGCATGTTGAACTGGATTTTTGCTAAGATCAATGGCTCCTTTGTTGTCACAAAGAATGGTGATGTCGTTAAGTTGAATTTCGTAGTCGACAAGAGCTTGCTTCATCCAAAGAGCTTGTTGACATGCCTTTCCGGCCGAAACGTATTCGGCTTCCATTGTTGAGATAGCGAGAGCCGTTTGCTTCTTAGAGAACCATGAGGTGAGACAATGTCCAACAAAAGTACAAGTACCACTTGTGCTTTTTCTATCAACATAGTCACCGGCATGATCCAAGTTGGCATACACTAAGGTGTCCATTCCCGTTCCTTTGGGATACCATAAACCTAAATGTGTAGTGCCCTTAATATATCTAAAAATCCTTTTAACGGCTTCAAGATGAGTTGTCTTAGGATCTTCTTGAAAACTAGCACATAGATAAACACTAAACATAATGTCGGGTCTACTAGCCGTTAGGTAAAGTAGACTTCCAATCATACCTCTATATTTAGTGCTATCTACGGATTCACTTTCCTCATCCTTGGTGAGTTTTGTTTCCGTGGACATAGCCATTTTGATTGGTTTAGAATCTTCTAATCCAAATTTCTTAAGCATGTCCTTAATATATTTAGATTGGTTAAAGAAGATACCATCTTCTAGTTGTTTAATTTGGAGTCCTAGGAAAAAGTTGAGTTCTCCCATCATACTCATTTCAAACTCGTCATGCATGATTTTTGAGATATTGTCGCATAATTCTTGACAAGTTGATCCGAATATAATGTCATCAACATAGATTTGGACTATGATAATATGTGAACCTTTCTTCTTAGCGAAGAGAGTATTATCGACTAAGCCCATGGCATACTTATGGTCAACTAGGAAGGTTTTAAGTCGATCATACCATGCTTTTGGAGCTTGCTTAAGTCCGTATAGAGCCTTTTTAAGTTAGTAAACATGATTAGGTTTTTCAAAATCAATGAAGCCCGGTGGTTGAGCAACATACACTTCTTCATTTATAAATCCGTTTAAGAATGCACTTTTGACGTCCATTTAAAAGAGTTTAAAATTGTGTGCACATGCATATGCAAGTTAGTTTCTAATTGACTCGAGCCTAGCAACCGGAGCAAAAGTTTCATCGTAGTCAATACCTTCTTGTTGATTATATCCTAGCCTAGCTTTGTTTCTACACATAATTCCATTTTCATCCATTTTATTACAAAAGATCCATTTTGTTCCAATTGTTGTTTGACTCTTTGGTTGAGGAACTAATGTCCACATTCCTAACAAATTGGTTTAACTCTTCTTGCATGGCTATTACTCAAGACTCATCATTTATGGCTTCGTTAATGTTTTTCGGTTCAATGGTTGACACGAAACAAAAGTCGTTACTTTCATTTTGGGCTTTAGATCTTAGTGTTCTGATTGGTGTGAAACGGTCAGATAATTATTAGTCAACCACTTGTGAATGGTCAACCATAATAGTCAAACAGCTTAAGACCAATGCTTCCGTGGAATACAGTGTTTCCCCGGGTCGTTATGTCCCGACGAGGTGTGGATGGTATAAAAACGGGTTTGTGATCGGGTGAATTGAATGGGAAGTAACCAGATAAAGATTTGGATTTGTTTACACTACTGGAATGATTAGGAATAACAGTATTAACAATCACGGGAAACAGATGTGTGTGAACGTAAATCAAATAAAAATCAGACACGACTGCGTGCTGAGAAAAAGGTGAGTTTTAAGGAAAATAAACTACAAGGGGTGAAAATGAAACTTTTACAAACATAAAATTAAAAGAAAATGAAATTAAAAAGAAAACTATTTTTTAGATTTTTTTATTATTTTTTTATTAATTAAAAACTAATTTAAACTATTTAATAATTAATTAACTATTTTAAATCTACTTTTTAATTACTAATAATACCTAAATGACTTAGAAAATTATGAGAAAATTTATAAAACTAATTAACCATCACAGGAATCCTAAAAAATTATAAAAAGTTGATTTTATGTATTTTTAAACTAATTTACTAATTATTATTCTAATTATTTATTAATTACTAATTAAACTATTTAAATTATAAAAACTAGCAAATGAACAGTAAAATTCTAGAAAAATTCCTAAAATTATATTATATTATATAAAAGCTAGGAAAAATATAAAAACTAAGTGTCACTTTGTAAAAACTAATTATGCTATTTAATACTTAATTATTAATTAATTAATAATAAAACTAATATTAAATCTAATTAATACTAAAAGACAAAATAAAAATCTGAGAAAATTACTAAAATTACTTTAATATAAAAGAAATTTAAGAAAAATATAAAAATACAAAGTGCTTAATAAAAATCTGAAAATGAAAATTAAAAAGATAATTAATATTAAATAGAAACTATCACTTATTTTAAATTTGGTTTTTCTGGATTTTTCTTTTATAAAACTACTTTAATACTAAAAACTAACAACTTTTACCAAACCAACTTATTTGGAACTCAAAAATAAGCACTGTGAGTGCTTATTAGCTTAACAGTTGACCATAGTTGAGCAAACTAGGAATTAAGCTCAAAAGAGCTTATGTGGGGTCCACTATGATGAATTCTGGATCACTCAAGTTAGTTTGACATGTTTAAGCTAGAATAAGCACATGGGGTGCACTGGATAAGCCAAAAAGCCATAATAAGCCCATGCTTATTAGTGGACTGAGACAGAAAATGGGACAAACTTAGGGACTGTCTAGGGGGGCCACAAGGATGATTGGGGGCACAAGCTTGGGTGCAATGGAAAGCCACCCAGCTTGGGAGTTCAAAGAACCAGGGGGAAAGTGTGGGGCCCACTGGGGTGGCCTACAGCAACCACCAAAGGTGGTGGTGGAGAGGGTGATCTGCTGCTGCAGGGGATAACTCTCCCCCTGCAGGTGTGTTTGGCCAAGTGTAGGGCCCCCCAGAAAATTGGCAAAAATAAGGTGAAGGTGGGACCTTAAAGATGAGCTGGTAAACTACTTATTCTAAAAAGCACAAGCTTTAATTCTAACTAGAAAAATCACAAATATTCTTGGAAGTTTTGGATTTTCCTGCTCAAAATGAAATTTTGACTTTTTAAGGATTTCCACTCAACTTGACTTTTGTTAGATTCTAATGGTCCCAAATGATTAATTGTGATACATAAACCTTAAATGAAACTAATTAAGGCTACCTTAACAATTTTTTTTACTAAATTACAGATTATGCTAATCTATAGTTTGAACAGTCCAACAGTTAAGGGATTTAAAAGATGAAATTGACTTTGGTTCAAAGGACCACTGAATTTATTTGCTTCCCTGTTATATTAAGACCTCAAATAACATGTAAGAACCAAAACTTATCAATGAGACACACTATATCACAGAGTTATCAGCAATGCCAAACACCCCTTTATGGACAGATTTAGCAAAACTACAAAGCAACTACAAGTTTTAAGCCCAGAAAAAACACTAGATGCAATCACACTAACAGTAAATCAGCATGTTTAAACACAGTTAAACAACAAATAACAACAATAACTAATAATAGTAAATTATGCTAAAATTAAGTCTTACAAACTGATTCCAGGCTGAGAAAAAAAATGAGAACCAGGAACTGAAACTTGTCCTAATAGTCTCCCATGAGACAACTAAACCAAGGCCATCCATTTTTCATCTTGCTCCAGCTTCCATTCTTCCTCAAACACTAATTTTTTTATTTTTCTTTATTTATTGGAATTTTTGGTATTTTTCTGTTTATAAAGTTAAAAAGGTTTAAATGCTTTCTAAATTGTAAATTACTTATAACTAAACTTATGTGAATCTATTGGAACAGGAAACAAGATATTTAAACAACTTTTAAGTGAAGATGTCAATTTCACTTAAAAATGCAAAATACAAAATAAAAGAAGATGACTTGAAATTAAGGGTAAAAAGAATTAAAATTACACTATTGAAACTGAATACAACAAGTTTTAATTAGAAATTACAACTAAAGATTGTATTACACTAATGTCGACATAACTAAGCTACTCTACTCTATTTTAATTACTTTCTCTTTGTCTCATTTTTTTTCTTCTTTTTATTGACCCTTGGAGCTCTGTGGGTCCCACTGATCATATCCCACCAATAATCTCATCAATTGGGTGAGTCTTGTCCCTTTACTCAGTTTGACGGGAAAATTGGCTAATGCCAACTTGACCTGTTTGTAGCCATAGGGGGGGTGATATGATTTGGTGAGGAGTAGGGGACAAATAGGGGTGGTGGAGGTGACAGGTTCAAGTGGGTGAGGATAAGGTGGTTTTGGGATGGTGGTATGGAACAGTGGAGCTGGTAAAGTGGGAGGGAAAGGGAAGGTGGGTTTGACCGTTTGGTTTGACCTAGGTATATAATAAAACGGGGGTGGGTTTTTATTTTGAGTGGGCTTGTGAGGGTGTTGGGCCAAGGGGAGTGGGTAATGGTAAGGCAGGCCTGGGTGATGTTTTGTGTTTGGATTTGGTTTGAAATAATATTAAGGATCCATTTGGTAATATTAACACAAGGACCAGTTTTGTAATTTGGAAAAATATAGGGACTGAAAATGTAAACCTTCCAAAGTTATCACAAGGGTTTAACATGCCAAGTTTCAATACCTCAAGGACCGTTAATGATAATTTTCCCATATTTTATATCCGGGGACCTTTTTTGCCAAACTTTCAAACTCCGGGGACCAAACGTGTAATTTCACTAAACTTTCCAACCAAGGACCATTCCTGCCATAGAAGATTAGTATAAGGACCAAAATTGATTTTCTCAAAGTTTTTACATCCCAGGGACCATTTATGTCAATTTCCAAAGTATAGGGACTAAACTTGTAATTTTGTGAAACTTTGCACCAAAGGACTAAATATGTAATTTGTGATTCAAAAAGGACCTTTGGTGACTTTTTCATGTTTTTTTAGAATAACCAGGGACTAGTTTTGACAATTTTTGAAACTTGAGGGACTGAAACTGCTAATTATGCAAACTTTGTACGTTTTTCATTTGTTTTTTGATTATTTTGCATCTGAAACATATAAAACACATTCCTGGGATATTTTCACTATTTTGATGCAATATTGAGTGTTTTTTAGATGTTTTGGCAGCTCAAAATAGGTAAAAATGATGAGTATTTACACACTCATCAATCCCCCACACTAAAACATTGCTAGTCCCTAGCAATCTTTTGAGAAAAACTTAATGGATTTGAAACTCTTTACCAAAAGCCATCACTTCTGGAGTAGCCAGATGTATCGATTCAAGTAAGAACTATGGTCCACCTGATAACCATGTGATTTTGAGCAAATCACCAGCTGTCAACGGATTTGATTTGTCTTTACCAAAAGCCGTTTGCTTCTGGACTAGCCAACTCTTGATGGAATAGTCAACATCTTGGTGAGCTGATTACCAATTATGGTTTTTCCACGGCCTTTACCACAAGCCATAATCTTGCGGGCTAGCCAACTCATTCACTTTTTGGGATATGGTGAGTTGAGATACCATACAATTTTGGGCAAATTGCAAGCCATCAACGGATTTGAGATATCTTTACAAAGAGCCGTTTGCTCCTGGATTAGCCAATTCTTTTGTCGTTTAGACATGGCGGACTGGTAACCACAAAAATTTTGAAGCTCAAGTGAAAAAAATTTTAATTTTTGCCAAAATCGAGGGTACTAGATGGTAAAATGTGATGAAATTCGCTAGAATTTCCCCCCACACTTAGAATTGAATATTGTCCTCAATATTCAAAGTCCCGGCTATTATGCCGACTCTTTGAACGTAAAAGGGCAACATTACAAGCTAAATGTGGAAACACCATTTTTCACTTTATTTTATTTATTGTATATACATGGTAACACAGCAGGGGTACTCCCCCACACTTAAGGTGAAAACCCTAAGTACATGCTACTGTTTTTGTTTACCGAGTCGCTAGCTTGACTCGACCCCGAATTCATTGGTTCTTGGGGAAGTAAGATGTGGAAGAAACAATCTCCATCGGACTTTCATTCAAGATGTTTGGGTAAACATTTGAAGCACATGAAAGTTCCACACCGATAAGATATACAGACCCTGGCTCAAAAGAATGATACATGGAAATGCCGGGGTCAAAGATAATATCTTCATTCCCGAAGGAGTGAAGAACAGGAGAAGCTACGGGATAGGTGAAAAAGAGAAAGAAAGTCATGATAAACATCATGACTAACTCATCATCATCCTCAGGAAAATTCATAGATTCATCATCATGAATTTCATCATTTAAGCTCATGTGATCAAAACATATCCCGGGTGTGTTTAGATCAAAGTAGAAGTTATCATACTCCGGTGGAGATATGATATGAGTGAGTTCACAGGAGAACTCCTCGAATGTGAATGAATCATATTCTGGATTGATGTGCGTGAGTTCACAGGAGAACTCACCGAAGGTAAATGATTCATAATCGGGGAGAAAATTATGAGAATGAGAAGTGGTACTGCCACTAATCTTCTCTCCCATAGGATCAAAAGTAAAGGCTTCAAACTCCGGAATAGGATCATCGGAGAAAATGTCACTATCCTTAATGGGGATAGGAGATGAAATAGGTTTCTCTTTGAAAGCCTCGATTTTAGAAATGAGGAGATTGACATTCAATAATGTTGCACGAAGTGCTTCATCTTGGATTTCAGTGTCAATCTCATCATTCTCTTCTTCTAAGCTAACTAGCTCAGAAGGTAATTCTTCCGCATAAATGATGTCCCTACAAGATAAAGAATCATCATTATCAGAATTGGGGAACATCTCAACATTGTCAATTGGGAAGACAAGAGGAGGAGGAATATCACACACATGATCAAGAATTTCCCGTGACTCTTTTGGCTTTGGAACAAGGTTCTCAACACTAGACTTTATGAATTCGTCCGATTCCCTTTCAGGAACAGTGTCAAGATGCTCGTCCCCCATGCTCAAAGAGTGAGTGGGAACCTCGGGTGTGATAACAGCAGACTGAGGGAGTTGAGAAGGACTAGCAGTCATGGTTTCTACAAGTTCCATGATTTCTACTGCTAGTGATTTAGTCATATTCTTTTCTCCCTGTATTTCTACTGAAGCAGTTTCAACTGAAGTTGAATCAAAAGGTTTCTCAGATATCTTTGGGATTGGAACAAGGTCATCAAATTCCTCAAGAGGATTGAATTTGACTTCCTTGTCCCCCATTGGCAAGATATCTGAAGTTTCCTTAGGGTTTTCCTCATCAAATGGTTCATCCTCATCACTTTCATCCTCAAGATAAAATGAGTTAACAGGAGGCTTTTGTTTCCTAAGAATCAGATCCTTAAGACAGTTTATACTATCTTGAATGGTCTTGTTGACTTGACTTTGATTCATAATCATTTTAGTAATCAATTCAGCTCTAGCTAACTCGTCCTGAGGCGGTGGTTGAGGGTTTGTGTATTGTGAGGGCTGGTTAAAACCAAATTCATGATTGTTACAAGGAACCTGTTCATAGACAAACTGATTCCTAATTTGACAATCAGAACTGTAGTGAGGGCCTCCACAATACTCACAACAGTAAAACTGCTGGGTCTCATGGCGTGGAAGCTGATGGAATGAACTAGTCGTGTCATGGTAGGAATAGGGATTCTGGTTATAGACAGACCCGTTTCCTGACTCTACCATGCCACAACTAGGGCAATTACCACCATTATAAGGACTACCACACCATCGACAAAGAAGGTGAGGATGAGACATGGAAAGAATCAAAGGGTTTTGGAGGGTAAGAAATGTAGAATCAAAAAGGTAAGAGGGTAAAGATGGATATTTTTGGGATTTTTGATAAACATTTTATAAGAAAGAAAATCTTTTTGTGTTTTTGTGTTCGTTGAAAACTAATTTTAAAATGTTTTCGGGAACAGTTTTGTTTATGATAATAAGATAATATGAACAAGGGCGGATAAATATACAAATGGATAAATTCCAAAATCACTAATCAGAAAAATAGTTTAGAATACGCGCACAACCTCCCCGGCAGCGGCGCCAAAATTTGATTGGTGTGAAACGGTCAGATAATTATTAGTCAACCACTTGTGAATGGTCAACCATAATATTCAAACAACTTAAGACCAATGCTTCCGTGGAATACAGTGTTTCCCTGGGTCGTTATGTCCCGACGAGGTGTGGATGGTATAAAAACGGGTTTGTGATCGGGTGAATTGAATGGGAAGTAACCAGATAAAGATTTGGATTTGTTTACACTACTGGAATGATTAGGAATAACAGTATTAACAATCACGGGAAACAGATGTGTGTGAACGTAAATCAAATAAAAATCAGACACGACTGCGTGTTGAGAAAAATGTGAGTTTTAAGGAAAATAAACTACAAGGGGTGAAAATGAAACTTTTACAAACTTAGAATTAAAAGAAAATGAAATTAAAAAGAAAACTATTTTTTAGATTTTTTTATTATTTTTTTTATTAATTAAAAACTAATTTAAACTATTTAATAATTAATTAACTATTTTAAATCTACTTTTTAATTACTAATAATACCTAAATGACTTAGAAAATTATGAGAAAATTTATAAAACTAATTAACCATCACAGGAATCCTAAAAAATTATAAAAAGTTGATTTTATGTATTTTTAAACTAATTTACTAATTATTATTCTAATTATTTATTAATTACTAATTAAACTATTTAAATTATAAAACTAGCAAATGAACAGTAAAATTCTAGAAAAATTCCTAAAATTATATTATATTATATAAAAGCTAGGAAAAATATAAAAACTTGGTGTCACTTTGTAAAAACTAATTATGCTATTTAATACTTAATTATTAATTAATTAATAATAAAATTAATATTAAATCTAATTAATACTAAAAGACAAAATAAAAATCTAAGAAAATTACTAAAATTACATTAATATAAAAGAAATTTAAGAAAAATATAAAAATACAAAGTGCTTAATAAAAATCTAAAAATGAAAATTAAAAAGATAATTAATACTAAATAGAAACTATCACTTATTTTAAATTTGGTTTTCTGGATTTTTCTTTTACAAAATTATTTTAATACTAAAAACTAACAACTTTTACAAAACCAACTTATTTGGAACTCAAAAATAAGCACTGTGAGTGCTTATTAGCTTAACAGTTGACCATAGTTGACCAAACTAGGAATTAAGCTCAAAAGAGCTTATGTGGGGTCCACTATGATGAATTCTGGATCACTCAAGTTAGTTTGACATGTTTAAGCTAGAATAAGCACATGGGGTCCACTGGATAAGCCAAAAAGCCACAATAAGCCCTTAATTATTAGTGGACTGAGACAGAAAATGGGACAAACTTAGGGACTGTCTAGGGGGCCACAAGGATGATTGGGGGCACAAGCTTGGGTGCAATGGAAAGCCACCCAGCTTGGGAGTTCAAAGAACCAGGGGGAAAGTGTGGGGCCCACTGGGGTGGCCTACAGCAACACGAAAGGTAGTGGTGGAGAGGGTGATCTGCTAATGCAGGGGATAACTCTCCCTCTGCAGGTGTGTTTGGCCAAGTGTGGGGCCCACCAGAAAATTGGCAAAAATAAGGTGAAGGTGGGACCTTAAACATGAGATGGTAAACTACTTATTCTAAAAAGCACAAGCTTTAATTCTAACTAGAAAAATCACAAATATTCTTGGAAGTTTTGGATTTTCCTGCTCAAAATGATATTTTGACTTTTTAAGGATTTCCACTCAACTTGACTTTTGTTAGATTCTAGTGGTCCCAAATGATTAATTGTGATACATAAACCTTAAATGAAACTAATTAAGGCTACCTTAACAAGTTTTTTACTAAATTACAGATTATGCTAATCTATAGTTTGAATAGTCCAACAGTTAAGGGATTTAAAAGATGAAATTGACTTTGGTTCAAAGGACCACTGAATTTATTTGCTTCCCTGTTATATTAAGACCTCAAATAACATGTAAGAACCAAAACTTATCAATGAGACACGCTATATCACAGAGTTATCAGCAATGCCAAACACCCCTTTATGGAAAGATTTAGCAAAACTACAAAGCAACTACAAGTTTTAAACCCAGAAAACACTAGATACAATCACACTAACAGTAAATCAGCATGTTTAAACACAGTTAAACAACAAATAACAACAATAACTAATAATAGTAAATTATGCTAAAATTAAGTCTTACAAACTGATTCCAGGCTGAGAAAAAAAATGAGAACCAGGAACTGAAACATGTCCTAATAGTCTCCCATGAGACAACTAAACCAAGGCCATCCATTTTTCATCTTGCTCCAGCTTCCATTCTTCCTCAAACACTAATTTTTTTATTTTTCTTTATTTATTGGAATTTTTGGTATTTTTTTGTTTATAAAGTTAAAAAGGTTTAAATGCTTTCTAAAATGTAAATTACTTATAACTAAACTTATGTGAATCTATTGGAACAGGAAAAAAGATATTTAAACAACTTTTAAGTGAAGATGTCAATTTCACTTAAAAATGCAAAATACAAATTAAAAGAAGATGACTTGAAATTAAGGGTAAAAAGAATTCGAATTACACTATTGAAACTGAATACAACAAGTTTTAATTAGAAATTACAACTAAAGATTGAATTGCACTAATGTCGACATAACTAAGCTACTCTACTCTATTTTAACTACTTTCTCTTTGTCTCATTTTTTCCTCTTTTTATTGACCCTTGGAGCTCTGTGGGTCCCATTGATCATATCCCACCAATAATCTCATCAATTGGATGTGTCTTGTCCCTTTACTCAGTTTGGCGGGAAAATTGGCTAATGCTAACTTGACCTATTTGTAGCCATAGGGGGGGGGTGATATGATTTGGTGAGGACTAGGGGACAGATAGGGGTGGTGGAGGTGACAGGTTCAAGTGGGTGAGGATAAGGTGGTTTTGGGATGGTGGTATGGAACAGTGGAGCTGGTAAAGTGGGAGGGAAAGGGAAGGTGGGTTTGACCTGGGTATATAATAAAACGGGGGTGGGTTTTTATTTTGAGTGGGCTTGTGAGGGTGTTGGGCCATGGGGAGTGGGTAATGGTAAGGCAGGCCTAGGTGATGTTTTGTGTTTGGATTTGGTTTGAAATAATATTAAGGATCCGTTTGGTAATATTAACACAAGGACCAGTTTTGTAATTTGGAAAAATATAGGACTGAAAATGTAAACCTTCCAAAGTTATCACAAGGGTTTAACATGCCAAGTTTCAATACCCCAAGGATCGTTAATGATAATTTTCCCATATTTTATATCTGGGGACCTTTTTTGCCAAATTTTCAAACTCTAGGGACCAAACATGTAATTTCACTAAACTTTCCAACCAAGGACCATTCCTGCCATAGAAGATTAGTATAAGGACCAAAATTGATTTTCTCAAAGTTTTTACATCACAGGGACCGTTTATGTCAATTTCCAAAGTATAGTGACTAAACTTGTAATTTTGTGAAACTTTGCACCAAAGGACTAAATATGTAATTTGTGATTCAAAAAGGACCTTTGGTGACTTTTTCATGTTTTTTTAGAATAACCAGGGACTAGTTTTGACAATTTTTGAAACTTGAGGGACTGAAACTGCCAATTATGCAAACTTTGTACGTTTTTCAACTGTTTTTTGATTATTTTGCATCTGAAACATATAAAACACATTCCTGGGATATTTTCACTATTTTGATGCAATATTGAGTGTTTTTTAGATGTTTTGGCAGCTTAGAATAGGTAAAAATGATGAGTATTTACACACTCATCATGTTCTCTCATTTATTTTTCCTATGACATTATCTAATGGATGACTTTTGGATTGTTTAACATTAACAATTTCTTTGTTTAATGGTTCATCTTCCTTGTCATTTTCTAAAATCACTTGATTTTCAATAGCTTGACTTTCAACCAAGTCATCATCTACCAAAGGTGATGTCTTAGAGGGAGTTGGACTCTCGTCGAATGTTACGTTCAACGATTCCTCGATTCTTACACTCTGTTCCCGAGTGTAAAATGGAAAGAAGAGAAATCGAGGAGATAAAGAAGAGAGAAAAGAATAGAAGATGGAAAAGTTTTGATTTTAAGCTGTGTGTTCCCAAGTTGGAAAGAAGAGAGAAGAGATAGTACCATATTAATCCTAAAATTCCACTTCTCTCCAAATCATCCCAATTTGGGAAGAAGATTAGGAGGGGGAATTTGGCATATTTTCCTTCCCTCTTCTCTTCTCTCCAAAAAAATCTAGGGAACATGATTATTTTTCAATTTCCTCTCCACTTCTCTTCTTTTCTTTCCAAAAAGAAACTCGGGAACAGAGTGTTAAGGTTTCTTTGTTTAAAACAATGTATGCTTTACTATTTTGTGAATATCCAAGAAATACACCTTCATAAGACTTTGGGTCAAATTTGGTGAGATAATCCTTGGTGTTAAGAATAAAGCATTTACTCCCAAACACTCTAAAGTATCATAATGTAGGCTTTTTACCTTTATATAGTTCATAAGGAGTTTTATTCAAAAATGGTCTAATTAAGACTCGATTTAAAATGTACGTTGATGTGTCAACGGTGTTACACCAAAACTTTTGTGGAATTTTTTGTTCATTAAGCATTGTTCTACTCATCTCTTGCAAAGTCCGGTTTTTATGTTCTACTACACCATTAGATTGAGGAGTACGTGGAGCCGATAATTTATGAGTAATACCATTTTTATCACAAAAGTTTCCAAATTGAAATTCATTATCAAATTCACGACCGTGATCCGTTCTAATAGACACAATACTAGACCCTACTTGATTTTGAATTTTCTTACTTAGAATCTCAAATTTATCAAAAGCTTCATTTTTACTTTTCAAAAATTTTGTCCAAGTATATCTTGAGTAATCATCTACTATGACCAAAGTGTAGAAGTTGCCTCCATAACTTTGTATAGCGGATGGACCGAACAAATCCATATGCAAAAGTTCTAGACACCTAGATGTAGAAACCAAGTTTTTAGCCTTATGGCTACTATGGACTTGTTTACCGACTTTGCAAGCGTCACAAAAGTGTTGGTCATATTTCAACTTAGGTAGGTTTCGAACTAAGTCTTTGGAGGAGAGGTTTTGAATTAGTCTCATGTTAGCGTGTCCTAAACGTCTATCCCATAAAGTTGAAGATTCATCAAATGAAGTAAGATAAAGTTTGTCTCTAGATGTTTGCTCCATCTTCGTGACATACACGTTGATCTTAAGAACACCTTTGGCTATGGTTATCCGATCTTTAAGTATTTTACTTCCATTTTCACTAAAAAGGACATAATACTTATTACGGCAAAGTTGACTAATACTAAGGAGATTAAAACCTAAGTTATCAACATGAGCTACATCATCTATAAAAAGAGAGTCATGAGAGATTGTACCTTTTCTGATGATTTTGCTCTTAGCTTTACTACCAAAAGTAACATTACCTCAATCATATTTGTGATAAGTTGAGAAGAGGCTTTTGTTACCCGTCATGTGCCTTGAACAACCGCTATCTTTAATCCATTCATCTGGTTCCAAACATACTTTGAGGCACACCTATTTTATGAAAAACACTCAAACATTTGGTCCCCAATTTCTCATGGGTCCATTTTGGTTAAACACACCATTAACTTGGTCCAGGTATAAAAATAGAACATAAGGGTTCCATGACATGTAATTTGGAGTTTGGTAATGTCCAGGAGTGTTTTGGTTCCAAACATGTTGGTAGTTTGGTCGTGTGTTGTAGTTACTCTTTGGAAAGGGGCGTTTAGGAATAGAAGTCTTAGGTCTCGGTTGAGTAGTTCTAGTTCTAAATTCATTTTTACTAAGTCCTACTCCAGTTTTAATAGCAGGTTTTGTTTCATTTTTGTATGTGACTTTAACAAATTTTGAACGATCCGACGTGGAAGCTGTTACTGCTGCTGTAGTTCCGGCGGAACCTTTAGGTTCAACGGGCGGAACCCTATTTTAGGTTTCGTCTGTTCAGTGGGCTGCTGTAGCAGTTTTGTTAGTTTCTTGTGCTTTCTTTTCTTGTTTCGTTTGACTCTTCGAAGTTTCTAGTTTCATGAAACCTAGTCCTGTTTTATCAAATGGCGACTTTTGAAGTTTCATAATTTCATCCGCACAAGAAATACTTTTATCGAACTTCTTAAACTTTGTGGTTTGTTTTATTAGATCATCTTGAGTAATTCTAAGTTTCTCAATTTCGAGTTTAAGCTCTTCACATGATTTGCACGATGTGTCAATACCTTTACTCTTTTCTAATCTCTTAGCTTTTTCTTTTAACTCATAAACTTCATTTTCTAAAAACTCCTTTTTAGTTTTCAAAAATTTATTTTTTTCATTATGATTTTTAAGCTTAATTCACAAAGTTTGTTATATTCTTTTTGTAAGGTGTCATCATCAATAGAAGAATAAGATGAGTCGGAGAGTACCTCATTTGAGTCGTGAGCCATGAGAGCAATTTCATCATTCTTTGACTCATCGTCATCTTCTTCATAGTCACTCCAAGCACCACTAACAAAAGCTTGTTTAGACTTGCTTTGGGCGGTTTTGGACATTCTCCTATGAGATGACTTGTGTCTCCACACCTAAAGCATTTCCTTTCAACCTTTCCTTTCTTATCATCACGATCTTTTCGGAAGATTTTCTTGTCATCTTTAGGTTGCCTTACAAACTTCCCTCGTCTACGAAAGAACTTCTTGAAGTCTCTAACGGCCATGGCATATTCTTCATCATCACTATCCGAACTAGATTCTTCATCATCACTTGATTGGACTCTAGCTTTCAAGGCAATGGACTTAACCTTTTCTTTCTTGCCTTTAACTATTTTCGAATCTTTTTCCATTACCATTTCATGAACTTTGAGGTTTCTAATTAGCTCGTCAAGTGACATGCTTGAAAGATCCTTAGATTCTTCAATTGCCGTCACTTTTGCTCTCCACTTCAGATGAGTGCTCTAAGGAATTTCCTGACAAAATTCTTGCTACAAAAAGATTCATCAAGTGCTTTAAGTGAAGTAATAATAGTGTTAAACCTAGCAAATGCACTATCAATAATCTCATCTTCGGGAATAACAAATTGTTCATATTGTTGAACAAGAAGATCAATTTTGTTATCCTTAACTTGTGAGTTTCCTTTATGAATGACTATTAAAGATTGCCAAATTTGTTTGGCGGTTTTACACATAAAGACTCTTTCATATTCTTTCTTAGGCAAAGCATTGTAAAGCATCATTTTAGCTTCATTATTTTTAGCAATCAATTTCTTTTGATCTTCATCTTTACTATTCGTAGCTACATTATCACCATCAATGATTATATATCATAGATCTATATCTTTAGATTTCACGTAAGTTTCAAAACGGTTTTTCCAATATATAAAACCATTTGCTTCAAAAAGTGGTGGTCTTTGCATAGATTGCCCTTCTTTGTAATTTTCAAAATCCATGGATCGTTTCAAGTTTTAAAACACAATATATTTTAAAAGCTTGAGTAACGTAACTCTGATACCAATTGTGGAAAACTAGAAGGGGGGTTGAATAGTTTTACCGGTTTTTTGTTTATTATCTTTTGAAACTTTCCGTTTAATCAAAGATATAAACTCAAAGACAATATATAACATGCAAGTATAAAGAAAGAAACGATCAAACCACAACACGAGTGTTTATCGTGGTTCGGCTACAAGAACTCTTTTTCCTTGCCCTACGTCCACGCCCCGAGTATCCAACTCGAGAGTTTCTTTCACTAGTCAACAAGCTCCTTTCACCGGCGGAGAAAACCTTACACGTCACTTACACGATTACCAACACTAAGCTAGAAGTCGAGTTCTTTTACAAGGGTACAACCACTCCCATTAGTTCTTTTACAAGGGTACAACAACTCCCGTCACTCTATGTATTTTAAGGCCTAAAATACTAACCGATCACAAATGAAAACACACAATCAAATGAAGTATAAACTACACAAAGTCTACACAATGCTAAGCTAACAAGTCTTGCAACGTTGTGTTGAATACTTGTAACTTTATATGTACTTGTGAACTTCTTTGCTACAAAAGAAACTTCACACAAAATGAAATGTTAAAGGTTTAGATGAATGATATGAATGTGTATGTGTAAATATAATGAGAAGTGATAAAACAAAATTCTAACAAATGGTTTGGTATTTATAGCAAGACCTTCAGCAGCTCTGGCGGATACGACGGAACCCTCAGATGGGTTCCGCCCGTGTACCTCCAAGGTTCCGCCAGGTCTGACAGAAG